>OY728137.1:814839674-816071774 GCA_963277665.1 Viscum album
TTACCCATATAACCTCATGAGAATAAAAAGGAATGACATGCTCCATGATAATGGACATATTAGCTGAGGGAGTACCGAATCTAGTGGGGGACCAACACCCTGATGGATATCTTATATGGGTGAGTACTAAATTCATGGATAGAGTTCCTACAACATAGTAGTGTATGGAGGGTACCAACCCTACCCATATATAGGATATGGGTGACCCACACCTTGAAAGATTCCTAATACTAAGGGAGTACTAATCCAAGCACCAACTTCGATGGCCACAACCAAACTCTTACATTTCCTAACCACCACTAGGAGAAGAAAAAATCTTACACTAACCCACATTACATATATGATTTCATCACCATGGCCATTGTCACATAATATGTGGAATTATACTCATAAGAGAATACAAACATGTTTATTTTTCAGACCAATGAAGAAGACACATAAGGTAGGCCATACAAGTAAGAGTACATGGAATTCAATTCTAGGGTATATGGCATATATCACCACTCAGGATCCTAGTCATGTACCCTGGTACATGTTAGGTCTAACTATTAGAAAACACATGATGTGTGTTTTGATCTATATGATGTATAGTGTCAACCAAGGTCTTGTGTGTGTTCTCCTAATATACACAAACTTGGATAGAATGGATTCACATGGCATGTTATATTTAACACATTATAAAAACCTAGTTACTGCATCGATTAGGGCACACAATGTGTGTTCTTTCAAACTACACATCATGTAGTCAGATGTTTTCCAAACCAATCATCTTCTCCCATAATCAATGTTGTTTCCACCGCCTTCTCCAATATTTCCACCATGATATCTGCAAAAATCATTGACCTGATCAATTCTATGTTGTGAATTGGATTGTTGTTAGTGTTTGTTGGAAAATTAAACACTTGTTTCCTCCTTACATCACATAAACATCCTGAATCATGAAACAACCATCATTTTCCATTCCTCAAAATTTCACAATGTAATTGATCATAAATAAATCCACAAACCACAATGTTGAACCCACAACAATGATCTATAGAACTAAAAATTATTGAATAACAAAATATTATATGGGTTGGTCAAACCATCGGCTATGAATTGGATGTTGATGATGAACATGAAGAATATAATAATGAATCTAGAAAAACACATAAAAAGCTGATAATGATGATCATACATTATTGATCATCACTAATGTTAATAAAAATCAAATAAAAAATATTATTCCCAGGTTTTTGAATCAATTAAGCACAAACCAAAATTTAAATTGAAAATCATAAGTTTATGGGGCCATGCCAAGGTTGATTTCCAAAATAAATTCTTTTCTAAATAAATATGTGAATGAAAAAATACTGAACACGAGGATAAATCAATAAAAAATATACATAAATTGATATTGGATTGATTTTTGATGAAGAATGAGTCTTTATTTATGTCTATGATGAGTTCAATTGATTCATATCACTGATCCATGAACCTTCCTCATTTTTCATTGAAGTCTCTTTGTACAGAAGATCTCCCTCCCTCTCAATCTCCCAAGGTTATGAAGCTAACCCTAGAGAATGTGAAAAATAGGGATTATATATATTTTATCCTTGATTAGATTCTTAATTTAAATAGTTAAATTAATTATTAATTTAATGAATTTAATTACACAGATATATTCTTGTGATTGCACATCGACCAGGGGTTCGATTCGAATGAACCTTTTTTTGTTCCTAGGGTGAAACCAAGATTCTAGATTTAATGGAGGTCTTAGTTTTCCCTTATGAGACCCCATTTAGAGGGAAAACCATTATTTCCAAAATTAATCATGTATATGATTTAATAAATTTAATTTTTTTAATATATCAATATCTGGCTATAAGACCACTAAAATTATGTTCCAATTACATGACTAGCTATGAAAATATTGTTATGAGTTTTCAAAGGGATTAGTTAAAATAATCAAATTAGATATAATAGAATTTTATATAATTGAGCCTAATATTGTTAAAAACATTTTCCATGCCATAAAAATACTCAAAGATATTGGATTTAGGAAATGAATCATGAAAAAATTCCAATATCATGGACGTCTCTTTATTTGTAATTCGGTATAGTCACTTGATATTATACAACATCAATAGAATAGAATGTTTTGAATAATTAACTGATGTTCCATAAAAAACTTGATTTCCATCTTTAAATAATTCATGAAACTAATTTGTCTTCATAGTAATGTTTTATATTAATTTGTCCTTTATAACATTAGGAAGTGGATCCATTGATATGTTATAATATTTATCTACATGTCCTAAATTTACAAAAACATCATTTATTACATTACTTTTTATAGTATCCTTAATTAGTAACACTGATATGTTTTAATGCTGATGCTATTTCTCTAAAATTACAAAAGAAAAATTTATTAATTTTTGAATTATATTCTCTATTGTTAGGTAACTCGTATGTTCATTATGATGATTAATATTAGTGCACAAGAATTGTATAAAGCTCAATTGACATTTCAAAACCAAAACACATGTTGAGCAGGGAATTTCTTCAGTATCAAGTGTTCATAAACATCTTTTATCTTCTCTTATCTTCATAAATTACAGTTATCACATGGAAATTTAATTTTCCCACCCATATATTGATTAGAAATTTCACAATATAAAAACTCATACAAACCCATAGCATACTAAGGTGTGTTAAAAGGTTATGTGACCTAACATTTGTCTATAAATCAATAATATCCTACACTTTTAGAATAAAAAATAGTTATATAATAATTTAGGCCTAAAATAACATAATTCTTTCACAATGAATAGAATAATTTATGAATTATTATGTTATCACTGTAAGTTTTTGTCTACTATGTCACTTGTTAATGAAGAAAAAAACATCAATAGTAACTTTATATAATTGACAAATTAATATTTAATAATGTTCTTTATAAAATATGAAAAGTTGATAAATATGTAGACTGACCCCCCTCTCTTAGGGAGGGTGGGTTTTTATATCACAATTCTTGGATCCAAAAGATTTAAATATATATATATATATATAAACACACATACACACAAAATTTATAATAATTGTGAATTATTACAAAACCATAACCATATTAAAATAAATAAAACAAAAACATAATTCTTTATGTGAATCCAAACTATCAACAATGGTAGTAGTAGCGTATTTTTTATTCAAAAAGGAAAGGACAAGGAAAGGCAACATCCCCTCAGGGGGGTCGGAAATGGTGGAGCCCAAGAGCATCCCCCAACACTATAGATGAACATTCCTGAGGAAGGGAAATAAGGGAATAGTAAATGATAAGAGGCTCGTCCTGCCTACCCAAGTGAGCAAGGGAGTCCGCCACAAAGTTCGTCTCCCTCCAACTGTGGTGGATAAGCTTCCCTTGAGAAGTTCTGATCTTGCATCTCCTGATGAGGTAAGTGAGCTCCCAAGGAACCCCACTGAATCCAAGGCTATGAGAGATATATATAATTAATTACATAGGTTATAATATATATATATATAGTTTTTAATTATATGAGAGGTAATTATACAACACCCTCCAATGTAAGGTTGTGATAAGTGCTTCTTGGTATAAAGTGATATGTGTGGGATTTAATCCATGTGGGTTTTGTTCTAAGTGAGTTTTCCTCTTGAAAAATTCTTGGTGCATGACTTAATCTAAAGTGAGAGGAATGATATTAGATTCATGTTATGATATCCTATTTATCATACTATATAATTAAGATCATTATTTGGGATTAAACATAGGACATGATACATTGACATTGATAGAATTTAACCATCCAAAGATGATTTTGTACTTTTAGGAAGACCATGGAATGATGATTATGGTATATATACATTACATAGAACTATGTTACATATATGATTACCATTAATGGGACCAATATATTTATTAGTAATTTGTTTTTTATTGTCTTACTTGTTGTGGTTGGATATATTCTATAGATATTTTAGTTTCAGTTATTTTATTTGGTGGATATGTATGTGTATATTTTGATTTAGATACACTTACAACATGGTTTGGGTATTGGATATGTTTCCTAATATGGGATCTCAAGAGAGTAGAGGATGAATTGTGATTTCCTAATAAAAATATTAAATTTAAAAACTAAAACTAATTCAAATTCCCTAAATAAAACACATTAATCAATAATAAAAATATTTAAAACTATTTTATCATTTTTAAAATAATTATCTAAATAACATATTGATACTTGATTATATATTTATATAAATACAATAACCTTTTAAATAAATTCACATACAAAAAATCATATTCACTGGTAGAAAATATATTGGGACCAAGTTGAATATATGAACCCATACAAGGGGAAAATCATGGTGTTCCCAAATTAGAACTTTTCCATTAAATTATGTTTTATCCTTTGTCAAATCTGGTTCCTTAATTTGTAGTAACACATTAAATATCTAAAAACTCTCGATTATGTTCTCACTAAAACAACAAAGATATATACAAAAATTTAAATCACAAAGAACATGAGGATTTTACTTGGTTCGCCTGCACTAGGCTATACCCAAGGAGCACACACCAATGATATGTCTATTTTCCAAAATACATTATCACAAAATATTTGATGGATATAGATTTTGGGTATGGTAACTTTGTGTTGAGGATCCTACATTTATTGATTTTTAGGGATCATTCAAAGCTCGTCAAGGGGAATTCCCAATATTTCCAATATATAAAATACATTGTGAAAGGTTTGTTCCTTTTATAGAATTGGGTTTCCAAAATAGATGCCCAGCTATACTCCACATCATTGTTCTTCCAAACCTCCAACTCTAGAAAATATTAAATCCATTTAAATATTTGATACTTTTTTCTTCCAAATACATACGATAATGAACTCTCAATATGAGGATCAATTCATAGCCTTATAAATAATCACAACTATAGAAACATCTTTCTTGATGAAGATAATTCCACACTAGAATTATCTATGTTGTGATTCATCCTCTTTTAGAACCTCATATGTCAATACCAATCTATCTTATTCATGCCTCTTCCTTCAACAAACCAAATGTAGCAATGGAACTCCTTTTTCACTTATAGCCAGAATGGCCCGAAGGACTCCATTTTTTTATTGATTTTTGATAACCCCCCTTTCAAGGGATGAGGGGGAATCCTTAAAAGGCCTGTAGGCTCAGATATTACATGGCCCGTAGGCTTAGGAGATTACATGACCCGAAGGTCTTAAGGAAGTCAACCAGACTATCTATAAGGAACTGCCCCTCCCGAGCATCTGCATCCTAATAATAGCTCTCCACCTTTGCATGACCTTGTATCTAGGCTTCCCATGAAAGCACATGCTGGTACCGATGGCATAGCCATACCTTCTCATTCTAAAAATCCATTTGGCTCTGTTCTGGTGAGTGCACCTGCTCTGAATCCGCTTCTGGGGATGCTCCTTTTTGTAGTGTGTCTGGGGCCTGCATTCATGTGGCCCTAAGGACTTGGGGTGGACCTAAGGCATTAAGGTGGCCTAAGGCCTTGATAATGAACTGGTCCGAAGGACTTGGGTGGCCCAAAAGCCTTTCAGGACCCGAGGACCAAATCGGTGGCCCGATGGCCCAGATGGATGAATAATTCTGGCTGCTATAGTACCGAATAGTGCATGCTACAGTGCATGCTACAGTGCTACTATAGTAATCTGTAAATATTCCTCCACCCTGATTTGATCTCGGGTCTCTTGGATGCACCTAGCAAGTCCTCACCAACTGGGCTGAGGCTCATGTGCAACTCCTTTTTCACTTATAAACTCTTCTCAATTTCATATCTTTTTACTATATATATAAATACAATTCCACTTATTCCAGAACTATTATGATTAGTTTTTATAAGTTCATTCAAGTCTCTAAACCTCAAATAAATGTTTTTTATTCATTCATATTACTTTAATTATTTATGATCATTTTATGTGTCCCACACATTTGAATTTGGTTAAAATATATCCAATTAAATCGATTCAATTCCCTGAATCTTAAGACAAATATACTAATTTTGAAATTCCATCCCAATATTTATTTATTTCTTGAAACTATCTAGTCACTGTATGATATTCCTCAATATGAAAATATATTACTTGACTTTATCCAGATTGGGATGTGATCTCCTCCACTGTAATGTGATATTCAGTAAACTATAGATCCATAAAATCCAGTAGAATATTATTTAAAATAACTGGGGAATGTATATGTGATAATACACATTTCGGTGAACCTTTACCTTTATTGTGGCATGACTAACCACTTCACAACATGGCCTCATATTTTTGAATCATCCTAGAATTCAAGAAATTATAACATAAATTCAACCTTATATGATACAGTTACCTTTGCATGATGTATTCCTTCTCAACTCCCTCATCATTACGACATGGTATGTATGCCATGGTGTGAGCCTAACTAAATATCACTATACTAATATTACATTTCCAACTACTATTGTGTGGATTTATTTCACAGTCCATGCTTCACCAACTCTATATTCTAATTTAGATCATATTTCAGCATGACGGTAATTATTGTGACTTTTCACTTCAAGAAGTTATTCTTACAGAACTTTGGTATTTTCTTATAAACACCTCTCATATTGAGGTTTACACTTACATATCCTAAGTATTACTCTTATGAAAACACATTGGTTGTATGGTCAATTCCTTAATATTGTAATACCCATCTATATCTAGGTTCATTTATTCTTACATGAGACTTATTGTGAAGTGGTCTTATGACTATGATGTGATCCTCATCTAGTTATTCTTGCATCTATTCATTTTACTCATATTCAATACCATTGTGATATGGTGGTCCTTTTCATGTTACAACCATCGACCCATCACTACATATTTATTCCTATATAGAATCATCATTATTATTTCTGCAACCATGTCTTAATCTTTTATATAGTCTGTCATTATTAAATGTACATCATTGTGGCATATTGTACTCCTTCACCAAAATTCTACCAGACTTTTTCAAATAACTTCATCAATGATCATACACCTTAAAATAACTCATTAGACCATAATAATCCAATTTTTTACTCACCAAATCTATATCAATATTATTCATACAAAACAATCTATAGCCTTTATATATAGAGATATCAAGGTAGTTCATCATTTCATCATAACATCATTCATATACCACTGTAGTGTCTCCAACAATCCCTTACTATATATGTCAGGAACTCCACTTACATGTTTTTAATTTCATACAACCTTTACTGAGTGTGGAATCCATGTATGGTAACCAACTCCTTTTTTATTCAAGCATATCCAGTCTTCATATTTTCTGCTATTTACCATTATTTACTGTCAATAGGTCCAACACTTATTCTAAATACCTAAACTTAACCATCCTATAATTACAGTACTTATATAAAATATTTCATTATTTATATTCTCCTGACCTTTTACGCTTATAGTTTTATAGATATAGGAAAATATGTTATATAAAAAAATTATATTTTCCTACTAAATTTATTCTTTTTCACTAATCCAAACTCTATAAAAGATACACCTACTCTACTCAAGGTTGAAACCTCATAATTGTGACATTTTCTTAATACTCATTTATATTCATCATTAATCTCTATAAAAATCATTTGAAATCATGGAATGAACACATAAAGCATAGTAAGGGGTATAAAATAAAGTGGGAATTTGTTAAGACATTAAAATACATGAAAATATTTGAAAAAATATTTATTTTAAACATAATAGTTAGAATTTGTATAAAACATAATTTTAAACATATATCTAGATTATTTTATTAGAATTTTTTTATAGACCAAACTCATAATAAATAATAAATAAATGAAATTATTTTGAAATTTCTTTGAAAAAATAGGAAAACTTATGAAAAATTTTATTCCATAAAAGAGAAAAACAGTTCCTTAAAATACAAAACATTTCTTTTAGAAAGATTAAAAACCATTGTTTTCTTATAAAATAAACTTCTCATTTTATAAAATTCAAATATTTTAATTTACAACTAACAATAAAGTATATAAATTCCACAAAGGTATCTTGGATTATTAAATTCACATCACCCATATTCTCTTGTAATCACCCCTAATGGAAAAACATTCTGAAATCATTTTTCTGAAGAATAAATCATTATCCAATGCATTACAGAGATATATACTAAGCTCACATGTCTTTAATATATAATTACCATGTTCCATAATTTGGGAAAAACATTTAAAAGATTGTAATTTTCATCATAAAACTCATTTAAACTTCATTTTCAATCTATAAAAATAAACTTTTAAACCAACTAATAAAATAATATTATTTCAGAAAAACATAAAGAAATAATATTATTGTAAATTTTATATAGAGAAATTAAGATAAATACTTTAAGATTTAATGTAATAGATTTTGAAGGAAAACATTCCCCTTGCTTTTTTAATAACATTTATTTCAAAGGAAATTATTTATAAAAAATGGAAATAAAAAATACTTTGGAAGAACATGAAAACATGGAAATGAATATTTATAGAGAAAATAGAATAATATGGAAGGTAATTTAATTCATGTGGAAAATTTTAAAAAATATATTTCTTTTAACCTTTTTGTAAATAAATTAAAATATAATGGAAAATTATCTTAAACAATCATAGATTTATAGAGAATAACGTATATAAAATAAATTAAATATACATGAAGGAGAAAAAATATGTGGGGTTTTAGAATGAAATAATATACAATTTCCCTAAATAGTAATTTAGACATTGACAATCTTGATTTCAAAGTGAGTTTGGAAATGAAATCTTTATAAAGATCATAACATGTGAAAGAATAATATATCGAGGAAGTGATTATTTGAAATAAAAATAAATCCATATAAATATATATAAATTCAACATAAATAAATCAAAGGTAATAATACACATAATCTTAGAATAACATGGTCAATTAAGAAAGGATATAACTCAATAAAAGTTAATTGAGTTTAGAATCCCCATACCTTGAAACTCAACACACCTTGTATATCCTCTAACATCCTAAACAATAAAATTATATTAATTATTTACTTGATTAAAAACCTTTTAATTTTTATTTAAATATTATTATTCAATTTAATTTACTTATTATCATATTTCATTCAGTTACTAAATTGGTATTGTTCATGTTGGTCCCTTTGAGGTCATTCGGTTAACAATCTCTAAAAATGTTTTGATATAATTATAATGGTCAAAGTTTATTTTAAAATTGTTCCATAATATCCATAATTAAAAATTTATATTATCCCCCATATCATTAAATAGTATATTAAGTTCAATATTTGATTAAATAGTTACCATTTAAAGAATTTCCTTTGAGGAGCCTATTGTTTACTGTTAAAAATGACTATGATTATTTACTTTTAATTTAATTGTTATAATGGATATTTTACCATTAAATAATCATAATCATCAAATTAACTGAGTATTAATATAATATTAAATCATGAAATTAATTTTTAAGAATATCCCCGAAATATTTAAGCTTATGAAAACATCATTGTGTACTTAGGTAGGGTAAAACAACCACAATGAGTGATATTTTTCAAGAGTTTAAAAGAATAAAAACTCAATTAATAAAATGGTTTTATAAAAAAATATCTTATAATTAAACTAATATTTTAAATTTTATTTTAAATATGAATTATTTTATTTAAAAGTGTAATATGAGGGTTGAAATGAAAAGGCAATGTTTTGGGAAAACTTATATTTTGACTTAGTAAC
Organism: Viscum album; assembly: GCA_963277665.1. Lineage (NCBI taxonomy): Eukaryota > Viridiplantae > Streptophyta > Magnoliopsida > Santalales > Viscaceae > Viscum > Viscum album. The sequence continues at coordinate 814,849,456 of OY728137.1, forward strand.
GACTTATGAAAAAGAGTTCAATGAGAGGTAATGGATGATATTTCATTATTTATGGATAAAAATTAAATAAATAATCTAATAATTTAATCATTTAAGAAAAATAATATAAATTTTATAATAGTTTTAAGATGAAAAATCATTAAAAAAAAGAAGAAAGGGGCTTGGAAACCCTTACCTTGATCCTAGAACCACCTCCTTCGATTAAGCCTAAAACCTTCAAACAAAAGAATTTTGGAAAGGAAGGAGACTTATAAATGTGTAAATAGATGTATAATGAATTATTTTAGAATAATATGGATATAAAAATAAACTTTATAATTTTTTTTAAAGATTATAATGAGTCCCCTTTTATAAGAAAAATTCAATGGTGTTTTTGAAAATATTTAGTCTTTAATGGTCAAGAATATAATTTTAAAATATTAAGTGGATAATAAATTGAAAATATATGATATTCTAGACCATTATAAATATAAAATTAAATAAATATAAGGATTTATTATTTTTATATTAATTTATAAATCACTTTTAACATTTAATAACCATTAAATCATTTATGGGTTATTCATATAATTTGACTTTAAAAATATCTATATAACTAAGGGATTCAGATTAAACCATCTTAATAATTTATTAAAAAATTATTCCTAAATTTTTTGACAAAAACATAATTCATCACAGCATTATCATTTTAAATACTTTTAAATCATTTATTTGGACTTTTCTCGTATTTTCACAAGCGTTGCATCAACACTGCATAAGATTTTTAGATAATTATCCTATTATATAATTTTAAAAATAAATTAATAAAATAAATATAATTTATCATTCATTATTATTATAATTTAATAACTTTAAAAATATTATTTATACTCATTTATATCATGATAACATTTTTAAGATAAGAATTTTGACTTTCCTTACCATGCACAATTGTTGAGTAAGCATCTGGATAATTAACTTGTTATATAATTAAAAAAATAATAAATATGTATAAAAATAATTGATAACTCATAATATTTTGTTATTAAAGTAAATAATCACCTTATACTTTTGAAATATTATCTTAAAGACTACAACTTTTACTTTTCCAATACTACGCAAGCACTATGTCAACACTAATAAATGTTTTCATATTTATCATGACATAAATATTAATTTATATTAATTAAATAATATTTATATTATATATTGAGTATTTAATCATTTAGGACATTTTAAATAATTTTATATAATTTTCTACATCATTTTAAATGAAAATATAACATTAATAAGTTAAATTCTATTTATACTAAAATTCTTATTTTAAATGGAATTTGAATTAAAAAGAATTACTTAACTTATAACCACATAAAATTAAAATATTTAATTTAAAAATAAACAATTTATTACTTTAAAACATAAATTAAAATAAAAATATCATTTATATGCTTTTACTATAATTTTTAATCAAAAAATGTGATTATAAATCACATTTTCTATTTATTATCCTATATTTTTTATAATTTTTTAACAAAACACGTTCCATAAAATTTTTACAAGAAGATTAAAAATATATTATTCATTTTATTAAAATCAATCTAAAATTATTAAAGAATAATTTCAAAAATTAAAAACCTATTATATATTAAAATAAATCATTTTTTATAAATAATAGATTCTTTTTTGAAATGAAAACTTATTCTTGTTTCATATATTGATAAAATTATATTAAAGTATATATTAATAATTAATATAAATATAAATCTATATAATTATCATAAATATCCATTTATAAAATATCTAATAATTTAATGAATCATTAAATATATAAAAATAAAAAATCATGTTAAAGATATATATTTAACCTTAAATAAAAAGTCTTTTTTCTAAAGTAAAAAATAATAATTTTAATTCTATAATTGGAATCTAATTGATTATATAATATCATGTGGGGAATGAAATAAATATATATACATTTTAAAATAAATATAAATTCATAATATGAATATTAATATAACATTAATCTGGTATATAGTTAAAAATACTTGGTTTGTCACACTTATTTTCAACAAATCCAACACAAAACTGCTCAGTTACAACACTCCCCCACGTTAAATTTTGTTAACAATACTTCCATAAAAACTACTGAAGCCTTTTACTCCAAATTCTCCAAATAAATATAAGGATTTATGGTGCATTATACTTACTCCCCCTTGGTTAATAATGTACAAAGGGTATTATTATTCTAAAATTCTCTCCTCATTTTCTCCCATTTTATCACTGAACTCAATAAGAGTGTCTTTATCTACACCACTCCCTAATTTATATCACAAATCATAAACCATATTTGGAGAGTGTGAACTTTTCCTTTAATCCTTGATTCTTTGATCCAAATGTTTCAAGTTAGTGCACTTCATACTCCTCTTAGTGAAGGAGATATTCCCTAAAGACTAATATGTATATGATAAATGTTATATTATATCATAATGTGTGTTATGGTAAATTTTTATGTGATAATATCGAAAGTCATATTCCATGTATGGGTATAAATTTTTATAAAATAGATAGATCGTTATGAAATATTTAGTCATATTGTATGCCATGAGGTATATATAATAATTCATGTTATAGTGATAACATGATTCCTTCATATAATCTATCATTAACACATTTAACAAATGTAATTTTAGCCTTTAATTTATATGAAAAATTCATATTCACATTTTTTTTTGATGAGTTATAAGTTGTTGTAACCACATGAAATTTACTCACGTGTTATATAATGCATGAGTAAATGCATTGGGCTTAGGAAGTGTCCCTAAGTCCAATATATATAATATGAAGGATATATAAGTTGTTTTATTATCACTTATATGGTTCTAGGATGATTCTCTTTATCCCTGATAACTCATTTCTCTTCTACCCTTTTCCTAGCGAGGAACTAACATGTCGTGGTAGTTGAGAGGGTCCCACTCAAACATTGAGTGATTCATCCAGCCCATGGATACACCTTGGATGAGGGGTTCTATTCATATGCCTCTAGTGATCTTCATTAATCTCATTCGAGGAATAATGTTGCAACAATACTATGATTTAAGGTACAAAACATGAGTTATTCATATTTTATTTTACACGTAGTTTCATTTTTCTTGCATGAAGATCCCAATTTGGGAAAAAAATTCATTTCCAATTCTTAGTTTAATCTTTAAAATTTCCATATAAACCCATCACTTAATACCATCACACTTTTAGGTTCTATTTGAAACTCTATATTTAGATATGCTAATCTCCCCCTTTGATATGTACTCCAAATATATATTAATTTCCAACCCAATCATAACTTTACAAGTAAATTAAGAATTAAATCTCTCCCTTTGAAAAGAAATTACTTCATAACCCCTTTTGACACAAATTTTTGCATCTATAACATCTAGGATATTTCAACCAATATAATTTTATATTCATCACCTTTGGGATCTTTTAACCACTTCCAAATCGGAACCATCTCCATTCGTTATTTAGATTATTTAATCCTAGTTAACCACTTATTCATTACTATTGTTGGTTGAACTTTTTATATATGTTTTACATTTGTATCATTCTCAGAACATGACTTTCAATTTCCAACTATTTATAATTTTTTGAAAATATATAGGGCTTTTTTGATTATAAAAAAACTATTTACACCTTTGACTATTACCACTTGATAAAACACATTTCCAAATCTTCTCTTAAGATTCAAAATCATTCACCTGTAGCTGTATTATCTCAAATATTTCATCAAGTGAATTTACCACATAGCAAAGAGCTATAAATTTTTTTAACCCTACTAAGTTTGAAGTCAGTGTAATCAATAAGAGTCTATTTCAATAACATTAGTGTTTTCCATGTCACCCACCTTCTTCTATAAATGTAGTGTAAATTTAAAAATTTACTTCTTCGAACATTTCTCCAAGTGATCTCAATCACACTTGAACAATACCATCAGTAAATAATTAATAAATCAAAGAGTGTTTTATTCATACCACTTCCTAAAACAATTACTAAAACTTTTTTATAATAAACACATGAAGCCACTTTAAATCCATGACATTATTTTAGTAGAGGGATCTCCTTCCTAATCAGATAATAATAATAAACCTTTAAGTTATTAACATAAACTTACCCTTAAATATCATATCTCTTGATACCAATTGTAATCTCTATCAGCAATTGTTAATATACACCATGTTTTTAAACGTTCAATGAATTTTATTATCCAAAAAGACCCTCAAATGATACCACAATGTTAGATCATATTCATTAATAAAACATTATCTTTCTCCATAATCATTAATTCTTATTCGTTAAATTTTATTATCTTTATTAGTGGTTTTATTCCTCTTCAAATATGGTACAATGCCACTTTTTTATCTCTGAATTTTTATTAATACTATCATAAAATTCCTGATTAGTCTTTAACACCACTTGATCATCAAATTAGGATTATTATATTTACAGTTATTCATTACAAAATGTAGGTACATATTAATATTTGTTATCTACAGTGGTTGATCAACACTTATAGCTGAGTCATATTATGCTTTGAAATAATCAGGGATTTCTCAATCACTAATATCTCATGTATATCCTTTTAACACATACATCACCTTTTAACACATACTATAACCACCCATCCATAAACATTACACATTCTATGTTTTTGAAGTAGAATTAACATTTGAGGATCTTTTTAGTTTAAATATTTAGAGAATTAATAAAAACTCCTACAAAGTAGACCCATACATTTCCTGTGTAAATTTATACTATGTATCAATTTTTTTCCAACAAAGGAAACCATTTAAAAAAACATGTCTTCTTTTCAAGACACACATTCAATTCTTTCATCATGGAATATTCTATTCCCTTACCAATATTAAGACCTATGAAATGTTTTTAAACATTGGATGTGCACAAAAAGCTCAGTAATGGATATAAATAAACAAAACAATTAGTATAGTGAAAACCTATTAAACATTCCCTTAAAAACATACCTTTTTACCATGAATAAAGGATCATCATTTCAAAATATCATTATCTTACATTTTGAAAATAAAATGTTTTCTATGAAAACTCATAATAAAATATATAATATATAATTAGATAACTTGGGACATAATTATATTAAAACATAATAAACATACGGTCGACTTCCATACATTTCCCTCTTAAAAATTTAAAATCCATACAGACGGCTTCCAAACCCAATGCATTAGAGGCTATAATATAACCACCCATCCTTATTTCATCATGTAACCACCCGTCAAATGTCCAAGTACCATTATATAATCCTGACACATAAAATATGGAAATTTTCAACATTTTAGGCATAAAATTTCATTTACACTCATAAGAAAACGTTACATGTTATAAAAATAATAAATCTATTTTTAAAAACCATTTAAAACATTTAAAAAGATATTTTTGATTCAAAGTGTCCCATAACACTTTGAAAAAATTGATAGAAATTTGAAAATTGTCATTTTCAAACATTTATGTTCATATAAATAAATTCATAAAAACCATTTTGAAAACATGGAAATAGAAGAGAATGATTTAAAAGAATAAATCTTTAAAACATTTAAAATGATGTTTTAGTTAAAGAGTCTCTTACCTTCAATCTGACTCGTCATGTATAATCTTTATCTTCATCTTATTCAGACGATCTCTTTAATTGTCACCATAAAACCTATAAGGAGGGTATTATACCTAAACTAAAGCCTATAGAATTTGGAAAGGGATTACATGAATGGATTTGGAAAGATCTTGTCTGAAAAAAATATTTTTTGAAGTGTGAGGAATAGAGAATAATGGGTGTCATTTTATAATTGAGGTGACTAACACTTTGGAAAATCCAATAAGAATTAAATTACTATAAATTAATTTTATATTATAAATTTCAAAAAATGATATATTTATAAGATATGATGATGGTGGGTCAAATATTTTTCATCTAATTAAAATTAGATAAGTTTTTAATATTTTTTAATCCTTATCTTTTTGTTTTAACCCTTGTTAATTCTTACCTTCATATCAAGTAATTTACACCATGATGGTTAATATAATTACTATAAATTAAAAATGAAAAAAGGATCCATTAATGATATTTTTATACATAATAAAATTATTTGGAAATTTTTTTTATTTTTTAGAAATTTTATGTCATTTAATAAAATATTATTTATTTTAAAATATCATTAATTCCAATTTTGACATTATTCATTATTTGACATTTAAAAATATCATAACAACTTGATATATTCATAAAAAACACTATTAAATCATCCCTAACATGTCATAGGATTCCATAAAATTCACGTATGAAGTTAATTATATCAAATTATATTTATTTTAAATTTTTTAATATAATTTATTTGATTCTTCCATTAATTAAACAATTATTTCATCATCATTATTTCACAATTAAATTAAAATATTTATTTGCAGAAAAATCATAAATAAATTTTTATGATGAAGACAACTTTTTATCATTATAAATACTATTTATAGTTTAAGATATATTCTAAATAACTAAATATTAAGAATGTTATAGTTTTTAATACTTGAGTATGTCATCTTTGTATTTCTTAATAAAATACTATGAAAGGCATAATGTCATCCAAGTGGAACCAAATGGTCGTAAAATGAGACCAAAGATGATTTTGGTCGAAAATAGCTCATAAAATAATATTATTACTAGTGTTAGGGTAATTTTATAATATTTTACAATATTATCATTACCTTCGTTTAATCGATTTACCCTTGACTGTGGTAATAAACAATTACTAAAGTTACTATTCATAATGTTTAAAAATAAAAGGAACCTATTTAAATAATTTGGACAAAATGATTCCAAATATTTAATACATTTTTAAAAATTATAAACACATAAATCATAGAAATTAATTAAAAATTAATCTCATTGATAGAAATAGAAAATGGGGTTTTAAAGTAAAAACCTTCAATAGATCGAAATGTTTTTATATAAAAATCCAATTTGAAATGAATTACAATGACCTAAATTTGGTTTAATGAAAAAACATAATATAATTATACTTTAAAACCACTATAATAAATAATTTAACACTATAAATAAATTTTAAGAAAAATAAGTTTTGAATTAAAATGTAGTATTTTTCACTATTCATCAAAAAATAAGACTTATCATAAAAATATAAAAAATTAAAACAATGTGAATTTGGATAAAACTATTTCATAGAATAAATTTATTTTTTCAAATAGAACTTATAAAAGTGTCAAAATAATAGATTTAAAAAATTTTCACCATCAAAAGGCATCAAAACCTTATTTTTTAAAAATAATTCTTTTATTCGTAAAATTGGATTTGTTCTTAAATAAAGTCGAAGAAACACATATGATGAATTTTAAAAATTAAATTAAATATTATATATATATATATCATTAATATAATCCAAATAATAGTTATTTATTAATTTATTGGTATAAAACACACTTTTGCACACATAAATAGTTTTCCAGAAAACTATTCCTTTTATTTTAAAAAGAATTTTACATTAATTTACAATTAATTAGCTAAAAAATTAATTATATATACATGAGTAAACCATAATTCCCTTTATTATAATGGTTATTCCATAAATATAATTTAAAATAATAATATTTAATTTTTTGTTTAAGCTCGATGTGGCATATCATGTACTCTATCGAACATGGAGTTACTTTCTTAGAAAAAATCAGGCTGTTACATTCTCCCCACATTTAGTAAATTAAATCCTTAAAATTTGAACTCAGTATTGGTAAACCGGTTTTGAATAATAATATTTCCTTTATTGAAACCCCACATTAGAAAAAGTATTATTAAAACTTTCACTTTAAAATAAAGAAAGGTAAGTACGAAGGTCACCTGAGATAACACATACTGGGGTTCCATGTAGGAAAACATGGATATGAAAGCAAAACTAACTATCATGTTATAATGGTGAGTGATAGAGAACATTGTCATGATAAGGATGACACTCATAAAACTTTAAATTTTTGTTGGCTTAAGAGGTCATTGATTTCTCTGTATGAAAAGTTAACGAATAACATTTATGTTTTAAGATACTTTTCATTGAGTTGAAGAATTATTTTAAAAATTAGAATAAGAACATAATTAAATATAATTAATTGACAATTTTATTTCCATCCATTCATCAAATTACACCACAAAATCATCTTTTTCTTTAAACAATCAGTATTTATGAGGAATTTTTCATGCCTAAATCACTATAATAAGCTTATATAGAATCACATAATCCACAAAATATTAACTATCTATTTCTCCTATTTTTAGAAATTAACCAAAACCAAAATTTTCACTACATTATAATATAATTCCACAAAAATAATAAACCATGTTGGATTAAAACGAATTCAATCTCTAAAATTCTACAGTAATACCCAAAGTTCACCAAAGAGCATTCAACAAATAATCATCCTTAAAATTATTCGAAAGTATTATACACTAAGTTTAAAACCCAAAGTTCAACATATACCATTCAAAAAATAACTGTACATAAAATTCCTAAAAAATATTTTATACTAAATTTAAAACCAAATATCAGAAGGATTTGATCACATAATCTTCCAAGATAAGTTTTAAGAATTATCACTAATAAATTCAATTTCTCTGGAAGTCTCATAGAAAAAAGTTATTTCCCAAAATAACATAATTACAAGTATGATATCCTTTTAAATAAATGAATTGAATCACCATAATTCCACAATGAAAACATATATTCTTCCAAAATATAATTCAACCTTTATTCCTAAAATAAAATCCCTTTGTATTTTATTTACCTCTATCATTTATCAAAACTCAATAATTGTATCCCAAAAATTATCAACTTTTTACCACTTTTCAAGGGTATCGAGTCCATAAAATATTTGTTTTCATATTTTTTTTAAAACAAAACTTAATATTGAAAAATACTTAGGTGTTACATGATTCCCATAATATTTATAAAAATCCCTTATATCATAAATTATAAAACTCAAGACATAAACACATCCTTTATTCAACTTCCTTATTAAACTATTAACCATTCTTCATAATCTTATTCATTAATACTTTTTCCCTATAATACATGATATGAATTATATCCTTATGATTCATCTATATTAACCAAAAAATATTTCCTAATTAGAACATATGAAAATAACTCATACCTTAAATCCAAACATCATGATTTATTTGATATCCCCTTTTGTATTCTGACATGATGCACAACTTCATGAAAATAAATGATAATGTGCTTGGGGGAATTTATCTTTTATAGAGTGTTAATAAATTTGATATTTTGAAATCAAATTACAAAGATACCATGGCCCAAATGTTTTGGTGAAAATAATAGGTGTTAGATAAGTCAAATAGTTTATTGCATGTGATTTGAATACTCATAAAGCTATAAAAATCATTTGAATAGGATTTTTCAATAAGAGTGATAATAAAATCATCTTGAATGGATAATAAGGTTATGAAATATCTCTTTCCTTCCATATTGATAAATGATCCTTATTATATAAAAATAACATCATTAAAACCAGAAATGAATTATAACATGTTAAAATGAAAATGGCCATTTAAAGATAATATCCATAGAAACTCTATAATACTTTTACTTTTAAATAATTTATACCTATATGGATTACCTTTCTAAATCTATTATCCGAAAATAAAATTAGTCACCTTAAAATTTCACAAATTAAAGCCTCAAAAAGGGGTTTATAAGACATTGAAATTAAGATCAAACATACAATTATAAACTCATGATGATATCCTTAAATATTAAGAAAACATCATAATATAAAAAGTTTTCTAAACCATCCTATGATACTAACTGTAACTCAACAGGATTTCATAGTATGTTATCTCTTTAAAGTAATTCAATAGCTTGCTTTACAGGCAACACCGAGTTCGAGCGCACCACAACTTACCAAACTAGCAGTTAAACAGAAAGTTATGAATAGTATTAACTAATTTTTGAATTTTACATTCTTCATATTATTTTAACATCCATATTACGTGTTTCTTAGACATAATATAAGAACAAATTCAAATTTTCAGATAAAACATGTTTTTTTCAAAAAATGCAATTTTACAGCCTTTTAATGGAGAACGCTTTTTAAATCCAATATTTGACACTTTTATATATTAAATTTGAAAAATTAAATTCCTTTAAAATCAAGACATAAAAAATTATTTTGGATAAATTTTTGGTATTTTTCTCATAACTTTCATATTTTGATGAATAGTGAAAAATACTAAATTTTAATTGAAAACAACTATTTTAATCAATATAATTTTTAGTTTTAAATTATTCATTTGAGTGGTTATAAAGTATAATTATATTATATTTTTATAATTTTATATAATTTAGGTCATTATAAGTAATTTTACATTTAAATTGGGCATAAATACATGTCAATATTTTGATGGTTTTTACTTTTTAAAAACCTGATTTTTTGTTTTAACAACAAGAATTGATTTTAAATAAAATAATAAAACTTATATGTTTTAAATTTGGTAAAATAGACTTCATTTTTGAATTCAGAAAATCAAATTAGCTTATGTTGAATTTTTTGTATTTTTTTGAAAACTTTTAATTTTTGATGAATCGTGAAAAACCCTTTGTTATTGTTTAAAACCCGATTTTTATTTCAAAATTATATATTTTATTTGAATTTATTTTAATTCAAAATGGATAAATAATACCTATATTAGTTCAATGTAATTCATTGGAGTCATTTTATAACAAGATTAGATGTATAAAATTTTATTGAAGTTTTTAACGTCTTTTACCCACCTACTAGGCACATTTGCAAATTTGCATAAAACATAATTTTACCACTTTTGTGAATTGAATTTAAAAAAATATGGGAGACTTGGTTGATATTAGTAAGTAAAATATTGTTCAATAAGATGAAAATAATTTTTTCTGAGTAGTAACTTTTGACTTTTATTTACCACGGTTAAAAGTAAATAAGATAATTAAAGGTAAAAATGATATTATTATTACCCTAACACATGTCCTAATTATATTGTATAAGTTTATTTAGAACAAAACAAACCTTATGAATAAAATATGATCCTTTTGGTCAACTTGTATTAGATTAGGACATTTATTATTATTTAAGTTAAATAAGAGTAAAAAGTGTTAAATTAAAGTTTTCATAACTAAATATTTTTTAATATAGGGTTATACCTAAGATAAATTCGACTATAAGTATTAATTAAAAAAAATAAAAATATTTACTACATAATGGTATTTTATTTATAATTTTTAGACATTAAATAATAATATTTATTTACAACACAATGACGACGCGTTAATTACCTTTTTAATGAAAGGTTAAAATAATTAATGTTATGAAAATACAAAAAAATGTAAATTGAAACTTTTGATGCATTAAACTAATTTTATAAATTAATATGACATTTTAGGGTTGATTAAATTAATTATTTTGAAGTAATAATTCTGTTATGACTTTTACAAAAACAAAATACTAAATAGTGTCAAAATTGACTCAAATGAGTTTTTAAAACAAATATACTATTATTAAATGATATAATATTATTAAAAATATACGGTTTGGAAAAAGGACTTATATAATAATATATATGTCATTAATTAACCACTTTAGGTTATATTGGAATTTTATAGTAAGTTTATTAACCATTTATTATAATAATACAAGAAGACATTGTAAAAGTCAAACTATTTAACTAAGAGTTAAATATAAAAGATAAGGATAATATGCTGGCCTAAACCTATCTAAAACTTATTGTTTGAGTGTTTCTAGACCCATACCCACCTTATCCTTGAAATAAATCATTTATGAGCCATTATAAACTTAAAATAATTTTTTAATAAAATAATATTTCAAGCTTTTCCTAAAGTGACCCTCACCTCTCTTAAAAAAGGGTACTTCCCCTTATCTTAATTTCACACATCCAAATCCATTTGAATCAACCAAAACCTACTCTAATATCCTCCCAACTTCCCTAACTTCAACCTAGAGTCCTTACATGGATCAGAAAGACATCTTAAGGAGCAATTTTGATCAAATCAAAAGGAATCACCCGAAGAAGAGGTTATAATTTCATCACATCTTTCAATGTTTTTTTCTTCTTCCACTTCATATTTATTTGTTTTTTCCATACTAAAATAATAAATATAGTAACTTCTATATGCCTTTATGTTATTATAAATATGGTACAACCATATTCAATATTCTATCCATCCTATGAATGACAAAGTCACCACACGTGCGTAAGTGCGGCTTACCGTCTCCACGTCGTGGTGTAGTTTGTTACTAAACACTTTAATAATTGGATGGGTATAATAATGAGTATAATTGATGTAAATGATAAATATAAAATGTTAATTATTATTTATATAATATATACCATCCAATTATATATGACTTCACTATCAAAAGAATGATATTGTCGCTCGTGCGTACGTACGGCTTACCGTCTCGAGGACGCCATGAGATGTCATTCCTCATTGATACTATTCAAGACTAATTTTTATTTGATGATTAAATATAATGTTTAATAACTTAATATTATTATTTATAATAAGAAAATACATTCTATCCATAACAAATATGTCTTACGTAACAAAACATATAAAGGAAAATGAATCACTTAACACATGAAACAATGATACCACTAAAATATTATTAACAAAGAAATATTAAAGATCCTATATGATATCATATTAAAGTAAATGGTACTTGTATAATTTAATAAAATTGATTTAAACATTATATAGGAGGTTAACTTACCCTCTACTAAGGAAGAGTACAAGGTAAGGGGTTTTCATCTCACTTCTTATTCCCGTGAGATTTATGCTATATTGCCACTATTTCCTTTCGTGTGGTGTATGTACTGCCCATGATTGTATTATTTGTGTAATATAATTTAATTTATGGGTATTTACATCTTCATTTTATGATTTTTATTTCATGGGGTTTATGTTTCATATGTTACCAAATCGGTAAATTAATATCAAATTTCTATTTTCACTCATTGGGTTTTACGCAAACTTCATTGATTATTTTACTCCCAGATTTTGGGTGAAATCACTATGTATTTATTTAGGTTGTAATTTACACTCCCCTTTGTGTGCATATACTTTTTATACACATAATAACTCCATTTATAAATACTCAAGTCATCGATATAAACTAGATAAGAGCAATCTTAACTCAATTTCCATTCATTTTCTTAAACATTCAAGTCGTTGGTGTTGTTTTATTACAAGAGTACGTGTGAATGTCATATGATTTATTTACACTAAATATGCAATCATATTGAGTGTATTTATATTTTTCACACATAATTATCTCATTGATTTATCCTTAACCTAACTATACGGTCTTTATAAGGTATTTCATCTCAATTTACATTCCATTGAGACCTCTTTGTTGTTATGCACCAATTCACTTTTATATGGTGTATATACTATACTTTGACATAGTATATATTGAATCTCATTATTCTCAGGATATTATAAGGTTTTTATTACCTCAATTTTATTATTCAAGAATCTATCTTTTGGTTAGGAACTCTAACTAAAATATCATTTTAAATGTTTTAAATATTTATTCTTCGAAATATTTCTCATTATTATCCATGTTTTAAAAATGTTTTTATGGATTTATTTATATGGACATGAAGGTTTTAAAATTAAAATACTTTTTTAAAGTTTCAAAGTTGTATGGGACACTTTTATTCAAAAATATCTTTTAAATGACTTCTTTGATAAATAGTGTGACTTTCAAATGTTTTCCTGAAAAGCGGATATTTCTCTCAAATAGTTTTACTAATTATTTTCATCTAAGTCAATATCCTTCATTGTATTTTATTCTTTATTTAGGGTGATTTATTATAATCATTCATATAATATTGAATGAGTTATGTTTGACTATGGATGTTCTATTTTTATACCATTCATGGTTTGTGGTTAAAGTATTGACATTTCGTATGCTAGTTTTAATACGAATGTTTAGATTATATTTCACCATTTTCATAAGAGGAATGCATTGGACTTAGTAAGTGATGGGTGGAGCCCTCTATAACTCCTTGATGCATCGGTAAGTCTCATGAGACAAACTAGTGTCTTGGAACAAGGCATTGACAAAATTTATATTTGTAGTCTTGGCACGAGGCCTTGACTATGTGGTTATAATGTACAACATTATGCATTCCGTCATTATGAAATTAGATATTGATATTACATGTGATTATTCAACTAATAGAATATCCATGTGAATAAATAAATAGAATTATCTGATTTATCTTTTCCATATTATTCTTAAGTTTATGTTTAAAAGGATTGTGTTTTAGTCTTATACATTGCCTTAAATGTTTATGATTATTTATGATAGTTTCCACTATATTGTTAGCCTTACTGAGCATCTGAACTCACCCTTTTCTATGATTTATTTTTCCCCGGATGAGAAGAAGTATATTACGATTAACCTAAAGGAATAGGATAATGGATATGAGTGTTTTCAAAGGAGAAAAACGTTGTTGTTTTTCCAGTTCATAATGTAATGTAAAACTTATGTATGTATCTAGTACTTTCAAGGCTACTAAACTTATCAGTCATTCGGGACATGATATATTTTGATTATTCTGATGATATTTAATAATTCATAGAGGTTTTGTAACTAGGGTCGGGGTGTTATAATTGGTATCAGAGGAAGTTTAGTACAAACCTTGGAAACTAGATTTAGAAAAACCATGATTAGAGAACATTACCCTAAGATAACTTTTGGGGATTAGTATAGAAGAACATCCAAAATTTTTGGTAATATAAATATTATGTGGGTTTTCCAAGAAATACATCCATGTCTGGATACGAGCAGGTAAAGGCGGCTCTAGAACAGATGTACCTAGGGGTAAAACCCAAAAACACCACTTTGAGCTAGTCTCAAATGGGAACTGGTGCATGACAATGGGCCTTGCTGCACTCTTGTGAGGGATATGATTTGGATAATTCACATTTTCTTTACAGAAATCTTTGATGGATTTTATCAAAAGATGAGAATAAATAACCTTTGTTAATTCTGAGGTGTTTTAGATTGAAAATAAGGTGTCATGATATTGTCTAAATGATTTTATGAAAGTTGTTACTCACACAATGCTTTCTGGTTTTAGTTAGTGGCTAGATTCCAATAAAGACATAGTAACATTGAACATGAATTACAAGGTGGGAATGGTTGTGGAAATGAGCAAAGAAATGTAATGGTGATAGGCATAAAAGATATCATGTTCATGACAAATTATTTTTCCTAAAATATGATCAACAACATATATATTAACCAACTCCCAGACTCAAAAAAGAAGATAAAGGCGATGAATGATAAGGGATCCAGTAGTAGAGAACATAGAGAAAAGAAAGCTCATTTTCCATCATGTAGGAGATGTGGAAGGAAAAACCCAGGAAAGTGTCTCAATGGAACAAAGAAATTCATTATGTGTGGAAAAGAAGGACATAAACTATTTTTTTAGAAAAAATGAAGAGCACTATAGAAAAATAAATAAAAATGATCCCAAGAATCCATTTACAGTAATTTTCTGTAAATTTAGGGGACCTTGGAATTACTCGAGTGAATTCTCTATTATATAGGATAACCTCTTGGTCAAGCAAGAACCTATGTAGAAATAAATGGATGGAAAAATGTTTAAAATTATTAGTGCTATTTGTCGATGAGATTACTTTGGAAAACATTTCTCTTGTATGTGTAACCCTGCAGTTTATTATGTGAAAATTCTATTTATGGAAGAACTATATTTTCTCTTGTGGATATAGTTATAAATAACCATTTGGGTTTATATGATCCTTGAATTTGAGGCAATTATTGGTTATTAATTTTTGGGATAAAAATGAGAGGTATGAGATAACATTTGTGGTTAAATTATGTTATGGTTATTTTGAAGAATTTATCTCATTTTGGGATTGTTATAAAATACAATTTTTGAAAATAGACAACACACATACCGTGTGACAACCCATCGCGTCGGACAAAGATACAGGAATCAAACCCACAACCAAAGTGCGACTGGGATTTATCGCATACCACACGTGAAGTCCCTGGTTAGTGTAACTAATTATTTTTTGTTAAATAATTTTATTGATCAATAATAAATTGATTTGTAATCATATGTTTTATCAAATGGATATCATTAGTATAGGAAAATGATTTGGTGATTATGTGATAAATGTTATTTTGGATGATGTTCGCTCTATTGATAACATTGTACGCCGAAGGAAAATAGAATACTATGGGATTTCATTTAAGAAGTAATGATGGATTTTTATCTATATTTTTATTGTGGACTTATATATATTTGGGTTATTTATAGAAATAATTAACCTATCATAGAGAATATGTGATTAGGGTAATTAATTTTAAGTTTGTGACCTTAAGAGAAGTCGATGTTATTTGGAGATACAATTTAATGTGGAAGACTACGTAATAAAATTCTTTTGAGTTTTGGGTTTCAATCCTAGTTTGGATTATATTGAATGATTTTAAGGACAATTATTTATAGAATGGTATTTATGAAACTTTGGGTATTGTTGGTTTAATTTTTTAAATTAAGACTAGTATTTCTTTCTCTAAAGGATTATCATTTTCTGGGATCATCTGATCTTGTACTAACCATTTTGGTTTTGGTTAATCTCTAAAGACAAGGGAAATATACAATTCATCCTTTTTGGATTATGTGATTCTTTATAAGTGGATTCTATCACTTTAGTTGCGACAGAGTCATCTTGGATACTCATCATTTGGAGTGGAAGATGAGTTTGTGGTAGAAATTAGTTAAAGGATGGAACCCTAATTATCAAGTATTTTTTTCATATTCTAGGAAAAAATTAATTCTCAAACTTTCGGGAAAGGATCTAAAACCCAAAAAATGTGTTATCTTAATACCTTACGTTATTCATCGTAGATTTATGGCTTTGAGGACCTCAATTTTCCATTCACTTGTTTGTGATAAATAACCTCAATCACTCCCAATAAATATTTACGTTTTTCTTTAAATTATAATTGCCACCGATGTTATCCTATATGGAATCCTAATTTAGTGGTGACTTTTTCATTTCCCTTTCCCTCTTATTAAGACTAAATTTCATTAACCCTATTTCTGATATGGGTTTTCCACAAAGGCATTTTTTATTTTCCAACTTTTATTTTTGAAGAACAATTTCAAATTGTGAGGAAGAAATTTATTGATGGGGGTGAGAATGTAACACCCCATAATTTCATAGTACGTTATCTCTTTAAATTAATTCAATAGCCTGCAATACATGCAACACCGAATTCGAGCGCCCCACAACTTACCAAACTAGCCATTCAAAAGGTGGTTCTGAATAGTATTAACTGAATTTGGAATTTTATATACCCAAAAAAATTTTAACATCCATATTATATGTTTCTTAGACATAATATAAAAAAATTTTAATTTTTCAGATAAAGGAAGTATTTTTAAAAAAATGTAATTTTACCGCCTTTTAATAGAGAACACTTTTTAAAACCAATATTTGACACTTTTATATATTAAATTTGACCAAATAAACTACTTATTTATAATCAAGACATAAAAATTTAGTTCGGAATTTTTTTTGGTATTTTTCTCTTGACATTCATATTTTGATAAATAGTGAAAAATACTACATTTTAATTGAAAACAACTATTTCAATCAAAATAATTTTTAGTGTTAAATTATTAATTTGAGTGGTTTTAAAGTATAATTAGATTATATTTTTATCATTTTATATAATGTATTTTATTATAATTAATTTCACATTTAAATTGGACATAAACACATGTCAATCTTTTGATGTTTTTTTACTTTCTAAAAACCCGCTTTTTGGTTTTGACAACGGAAATTAATTTTAAAGTAAATAATGAAACTTATATGTTTTTAATTTGGTAAAATTGACTTCATTTTTGGATTCAGAATATCAAATTTTGGTTAAGGTCAATTTTTGGTATTTTTTTGAAAACTTTCAAATTTTGATGAATAGTGAAGAACACCGTGTTATTGTTTAAAACCGAATTTTTATTTAAATAATTATTTATTTTATTTAAATTTATTTTAAGTAAAAATAGATACATAATACCTATTTTAGTTCAATTTAATTCATTGGAGACATTTTATAATAAGATTACATGTATAAAATTTTATTGAACTTTTTAACGTCTTTTACCCACCTACTAGGCACATTTGCAAATTTTCATAAAACATAATTTTACTGCTTTTGTGAATTGAATTTCAAAAATCCAAGAGACACAGTTGATATTATTAAGTTAAATTTTTTTCAATAAGATGAAAATAATTTTTGGTGAATAGTAACTTTTGACGTATTTACCACGGTTAAAAGTAAATAAGGTAATTAAAGGTAAAAATGATATTATTATCACCCTAACACATGTCTTTATTATATTGGATAAGTTTATTTCAACCAAAATAAACCTTAGTAATAAAATATGATCATTTTGGTCCACTTGGATTAGATTAGTACATTTATTATTATTTAATTTAAAGAAGAATTAAAAGTGTTAAATTCAAGATTTCATAACTAATTTTTTTAATATATGGTTATACATAAGATAAATTCGACTATAGATATTCATTAGAAAACTATGAATATTTCCTATATAATGGTATTTTATTTATAATTTTTATACATTAAATAATTAAATTTATTTATGACACAATGATGATACAATAATTACCTTTTTAATGAAAGGTTAAAATAATTGATGTTATAAAAATCCAAAAAAAATGTAAATTGATACTTTTTATGAATTAAACTAGTTTTCTAGATTAATATGACATTCTAGGGTTGATTCAATGAATTTGTTTCGAAGTAATCATGCTGTAATGACTTCTAAAAAACAAAATACTAAATAGTGTCAAAATTGACACAAATGAGTTTTTAAAACAAATATTATATTATTAAGTGATATAATATTTATAAAAATATGAGGTTAGTTCAAAGGACTTATAGAATGATATATATGTCATTAATGAACCACTTGAGGTTCTCTTGACATTTTATAGTATGTTTATTAACCATTTATTGTAATAATACAAGAAGACATTGTAAAAGTTAAACTATTTAACTAATAGTTAAATCTAAAATATAAGGTTAATATTGTGACCTAAACCTGTATAAACCCTATTGGTTGAGTGTTTTTTGAACCATACGAACCTTATACTTGAAATAAATTCTTTTGGAGCCATTAGAAACCCAAACTTATTTTATTATAAAATAATATTTCAAGCCTTTCCAAAAGTGACCCTCACCTCTCTTATAAAAGGGTGCTTCCCCTACTCTTAATTTCACACCTCCAAAGCCATTTTTTCGGTCAAAAGATACTAAAATATCCTCCCAACTTCCCTCACTTCAACCTAGAGTCCTTACTTTGATCATAAATCCAGCTTAAAGATCCCTTTTGATCAAATCAAAAAAATTACCCGAAGAAGAGGTAATAATTTATCACCTCTTTCAAAGTTATTTTCTTCTCCAACTTCCTATTTCATTGTTGTTTCCATACCAAAATAATAAATCCAGTACCTTATACATACTATAATGTTATTATAAATATGGTACAACCATATTCATTATTTTATCCATCCTATGAATGACAAATCCACCACACATGATTATGTACGGCTTACCATCTCTACGTCATGGTGTAGTTTGTTACTCAACACATAAATAATTTGATGGGTATAATAATGAGTATAATTGATGTAAATAATAAATATAAAATGTTAATTATTCTTTATATATGATATACCATCCAATTATATATGACTTCACTATCAAAATAATGATATTATCGCTCATGTGTACGTACGGCTTATCGTCTCCATGATGCGATGAGATGTCATTCTCCATCGTAACCATTCAAGAAATTTTTTCATTTTATGATTCAAAATAATGTTTAAGAACTTAATAATATTCTGTATAATAATAAAATACATCCTATGCATAAAAAAAGATGGCTTACGTAACAAAACATATAAAGGAAAACGAATCAGTTAACACCTGAAACAATGATACCTCTAAAATATTATTAACAAAGAAATATTAGAAGATCATATATGATACAAAATTTTTGTATTTGGTTATTGTATAATTTAATAAAAATTATTTAAACATTATACAGGAGGTTAATGTACCCTCGACTTAAGGAAGAGTACAAGGTAAGGTGTTTTCATCTCACCACTTATTCCCGTGAGATTTACGCTATATTGCCACTATTTCTTTTTGGGTGGTGTATGTACTACCCATGATTGTATTATTTGTGTAATATAATTTAATTTATGGATATTTACATCTTCATTGTATGATAATTATTTCATGGGGAGTATGTTTTTTAAGTTACCAAATTGGTAAAGTAATTTAAAATTTCGATTTCCACTCATTGGGTTTTACTCAAACTGCATTGATTATTTTACTCCAACATTATGTGTGAAATCACTATGTATTTATTTATGTAGTAATTTTCACTCCCCTTTGTGTGTATATACTTTTGATACACATAATAACTCCATTTATAAATTCTCAAGTCATCGATATGAACTTGATAAGAGTAATCTTAACTCAATTTCCATTCATCGAGTTAAACATTCAAGTCATTGATGTTGTTTTTTACAAGAATATATGTGAATTCCCTCTGATTTATTTACAATAAATATCCAATAATATTTAGTGTATTTATATTTTTCACACATATTTATTTCATTGATTTATCCTTAACCTAAGGATATGGTCTTTATAAGGGAATTCATATCAATTTACATTCCGTTGAGACCTCATTGTTGTTATGCACCAATTCACTTTTATAAGGTGTATATACTATAATTTGACATAGTATATCATGAATCCCTTTATTATCATGATATTATAAGGTTTTTATTACCTCAATTTTTTGTATTCAAGCATCTCTATTTTGGTTAGGAACTCTAACTAAAATAACATTTTAAATGTTTTAAAGATTTATTCTTCTAAATCTTTCTCATTAATGTCCGTGTTTTAAAAATGTTTTTATGGATTTATTTATATGGACATGAAAGTATTAAAATTCAAACCCCTTTTAAAAGTTTCAAAATTGTATGGGACAATTTTATTCAAAAATATCTTTTAAATGACTTCTTTGATAAATAGTGCGACTTTTAAATGTTTTCAAGAAAAGGGAGTATTTCTCTCAAATAGTTTTACTGATTATTTTCATCTATGTCAATATCCGTCATTGTATTTTATTATTGATTGATGTTGATTTATTATAATCTTCCATATTATATTGAATGAGTTATGTTTGACCGTGGATGTGCTATTTTTATACCATTCATGGTTTGTGGTTAAAGTATTCAAATTTTGTATGCTAGTTTTAATATGAATGTTTAGATTATATGTCACCATTTTCATATAAGGAATGAATTTGACTTAGTAAGTGATGGGTGGGGCCCACTATAGCTCCTCGATGCATTGGTAGGTCCCATGGGACAAACTAGTGTCCTGACACAAGGCCTTGACAAAATTTATATTTGTAGTCTTGGCACGAGGCCTTGACTATGTGGTTATGATGTCCGACATTATTCATTCCGTCATTATAAAATTAGCTATTGATATTACATGTGATTATTCAACTAATAGAATATCCATGTGAATAAGTAAATGGAATTATTTGATTTATCTTTTCCATATTATACTGAAGTTTATGTTTAAAAGGCTTGTGTTTTAGTCTTATACATTGCCTTAAATGTTTATGCTAATTTATGATAGATTCCACTATATCGTTAGCCTTACTGAGCATCTAAGCTCACCCCTTTCTATGATTTATTTTTCCCAGGATGCAAAGAAGTATATTTTGATTAACCTACAAGAAATGGCTAAAGTATATAAGTGTGTTCAAATTGGACAAAATGTTGTTGTTTTTCTATTTCATAATGTAATGTAAAACTTATCTATGTATCTAGTACTTCAAAGGCTACGAAACTTATCGGTATTTTAGGACTTGATCTCTTATGATCATTCCAATGATATTTAATAATGAACCGACTTTGGGTAACTAGGGTCATGGTGTTACACTAACAATGAGGACCTTGTCTTAAATATTACATATTCTTTTGTTTTTGAACTAAAATTAACATTTGATGATCTTTTCTGTTTAGAGATTTAGAGAATTTGAAAAAACACTTAAAAAGTATACCCATACATTACATGTGGACACTTATACTTAGTATATATTTTTTCCAACAAAGGAAAACCTTTAAAAAAACATGACTTATTTTCAAGACACATATTCAATTATTTCATCATGACATCTTCTTTTCCCATACCAATCTTAAGACCTGCGGTTTTTTTAAAACATAAGATGTGCATAAAAATCTTAGTAAGGTACATAAAGAAAGAAACCCATTAGTCCAACGAAAACCCATAAAATATTTCCTTAAAAAAATAACTTTTTACAATGAATAAAGGATCATCATTTCAAAATGATCGTCATCATACCTTTTGAAAATCAAACAATTTTAAAGAAAACTAATAAGAAAAAATATAATATATAAGTAGGTAACTTGGGACATAATTATACTAAAATGGAATAACCATATGGTTGAATTCCATACATGTCACTCTTACAAATGAAACATCCATACGGCTGACTTCCAAATCCAATGCATTGAATGTTATAATGTAACCACCCATCCTTGGTTTATAACGTAACCACCCGTCAAATATCCATGTACCATTATATAATCATAACACATAAAATCTTGAAATTTTCAAAATCTCACACATAAAATTTAATTTAAACTCATAATAAAACATCACATGTTATAGAAATAATCAATCCATTTTTAGAACCCATTTAAAACATTTAAAAATAGATTTGTAATCTAAATTGTCTCGTAAAACTTTGAAACATTTGAGAGAAATTAAAAAAGTAACATTTTAAAAAAATTATGTCCATATAAATACATTCATAATTTTTTTTTCAAAATATGGACATAAAAAAGAATTATTTAAAAGAATAAATATTTAAAAATTTAAAATGATGTTTTAGTTAAAGATTCATTTACCTTGAGTCTGACTCATCAAGTACAATCTTTATCTTCCTTTTCTCCATACGATCTCTTTGATTATCACCTTAACACCTCTAATGAGGGTGTTATTCCTAAACTAATGCCTCAAAAATGTGGACAGGGATTCTAGGAATGTATTTGGTCTGATATTGGCTGAACCAAATAGGTTTTGAAGTGTAAAGAATAGAGAATAATGGGTGACCATTTACGATTGAGTTGAGGGGAACTTTGGGAAATCCAAAAAGTATTTAATTAGTATAAATTATTTTTCTATTACAAATGGATAAAAAATGATTTATTTCTAATACATAATGATATTGGGTCTATTATCATTCATACAATGAAAATTAGATATGTTTTTACTATTTTAATCTTTATATTTTTTTAACCCTTATTAATTCTTACAGTGACATCATGTAATTTAAAATTTGAGGGTTAATATAGTTACTATAAACTTATAAACAACCAAAAATGAGTCATTGATGACATTTTTAGACAAAAACCAATTATTTGGAAAAAAATGATATTTTTTAGAAATTTTATATCATTAATAAAATATTATTCTTTTTAAAATATCATTAATGTCAATTTTGTGACTATTCATTATTTGACAACTTAGAAATATCATAACTACTTGATATGTTTGATAAAATTCTATTAAAGCGTCCCTAAAATTTCAAAGTAATCATGGATAAATTCAATTATATCAAATTATGTTTATTTTAATTTTTTAGTATAATTTATTTGATTCTTCCATTGATTAAACAATTACTGCATCATCATTATGTCACCATTTATTTGTATTATTTCTTTCCAAAAAATAATAAATAAATTTATATGATGAATATAAAAATTTTATCTTTCCAAATAAATTTTATAGTTAAATATATCTTCTAAATAATATTATATTAAAAATGTTATAGTTTTTAATACATGAGTATGTCATCTTTGTCTTTTCTTTAAAATGAAATACTACAGAGGGCATAAAGTAAATCCAAGTAGCGCCAATTGGTAATTAAATTGGCTCAAGGATGATTTTGGTCTACAATAGCTCATACAATAACAATATTACAAGTGTTAAGATAATTTTATAAGATTTGATAATACTATTTTTACCCTTAATTACCTTATTTACCCTTAACCATAGTAACAAAAATATTACTAAAGTTACTATTCATAATGTCAAAAAATAAAAGGAACATATTTAAATAATTTGGACACATTTATTCCAAATATGGAGTTCATTTTCAAAAAGTCTAATCATATAAATTTCAAAAATTAATTAAAAATCAATCTCATTGACAGAAAGGGAAAAAAGTTTTTAATGTTAAAACCTTCCAAAGTTTGAAAAGTTTTTATATCAAAATTCAATGTTAAGTCAATTAAAATGAACAAAATTGGGTTAGATTATAAAAAACAATATAATTATATTTTAAAACCACTCAAATAAGTACTTTAAATATATTTGATGAAAAATTATTTTCAATTAAAATGCAGTATTTTTTAACTATTCATCAAAAAATAAAACATATCATAAATATATCAAAAATTCAAACAATGTAAATTTTTGCACGTCACTTTCAAATAAGAATTTTATTTTGTCAAAAAGAAATTATAGAATAGTCAAAAACAAGATTTAAAACTATTGCGCCATCAAAAGGCGGTAAAATTTCTTTTTTAAAAAATAATTCTTTTATTCATAAAATTGGATTTGTTCTTAAATCAAGTCTAGAAAAAACATATGATGAATCTTAAATATTAAATTAAATATATTATATATATTTCATTAATATAATCCAAAAATAGTTATTCATTAATGTATTGTTATAAAACACACATGTTCAAACTTAAATAGTTTTTTATAAAAACATTTCCTTTTATTTTAAGAAGGGTTTTAAATTCATTTATAATTAATTGGTCCCAAATGAATTAATTATATATGCATGTTTAAACCATATTACTAGAAATTATAATGGATATGTGATACTTAAATATTAAAATATAATAGTTAGTTATTTGTTTAAGCTTGATGTGGTGTATCATGTATGCTATCAAACATAACATTTCTTTCTTAAAAAATCATAGGACATTGCACATTCACCCCATGTATTGTCTCTACCTTAAAACTTTGAAACACTCTAATCATTTTTTATGATAATAAAGTTCATGGGTATTGGGGTACTTCATAAACATCCTCAAGTGGATGAATGTGGTTGTTCATAGTGAAGTAAACTTTTTCTTCTAAATTTATTCCAAGACTTTCTAGTGGTTATCCTTACAGTTCCATTTGTACAAACTTCACTCCATATATTTTCATGAAAATTATCTATTTTTTTCTTGGTATTCAAATTTTTTGCTGGAAAAATATCACTTGTACATGTCCCTTTGTTGTCTTATCACTGCATCCTTCATATTGATTTCTTTATTATAGGATTGATCTTCCAACAGTATTCTCCTCTTTCCTTATAGAGGTATTTATGACACCACTTAGTCGTGATTTAAGATTATTATATTCAATATTCATTAGGTAAAACCAAAAAAATTGTCATTAGTGAGTATTTTTTCAGTATTTTAACCATTTTATGTTCAATTGGAGTAACTTACCTATTCTTCGTCTTCCTTATTTTATTTCTATCTTTACATGATGGGTTCTGCACAAAATTATAAAATGGGGAATGATGAAACATTAATATAATTTCTTTCTCATACTCTTCCAGTTCCATAAATCTGTTTTTAAATGTAACACATTTTTCTTCTTTTCATTCTGTCTTCCCCCTTGACATTGGAATATGGATTCTGTTCTTGACATAACCTTCAATTTTATTGCTACATTTATTTTTCATATGTCCATGGTTAGAACATATAAAACATATCTAAACATTTTCATACTTCATATATCATTTTCTTTATTAGAACAATGCATTAGGTTTTCTTCCACTTCTAAGACCTTGGGCTTCTAGACACACAATCATGGTGTGTCTCATGATGTTATAAAATTATCACCTCATATATAAGTTCATATGAGATACTTCACTTATATATTTATAAGGAATTTTCTATATTTTTATTGATTCCATATTTACATATTCATGAAATTCACTTGGGGGATGATTTGGGAGAAATATTCTTCTTTTCATTAGAGGGTTTCAGCCTCTCTTTGAGCTCCTAGATATTCAAACCCCTCTCCTTAAATTGAGTCACCATGTTCTCTATCTTTGAGTTGTATTCTTATCTATAATTTATCATATTTCAAGTCGTTTTTTGAGAGGGGTGATAATTAACCTCAAATCCTTCAATATGTCCATTAATTCTCCTAAATCATGTGAAATTTCTTCAAGTAAGTCACTTTGGTGAAATTTTTTTTCACACATTCTAATAATATCTTCATTAAATGAACCCTCTACTTGCTTCATTATTTTATTGTCTATAGAAATATATTGTCACAAACCAACTCGGGTCGACCCTAAACTGATCACCCTAGCCGGCCCGTGACATGGCCTCAAGCGCGTCTCCCCTTACGTTGGAGGCTGCCGACTAGTGGCGAGGGTGTAAGGTAAGTTAAGGGGGGAGACTATACCATCTTATTAATTCGAAGAAAAGGGACCAAAAATACAACAACAACGTAAGTAGTTTAAATAATAAGAAAGCCACGGAAAACATTTTTCATTTATAAGGTTTGAATAAAATTGGTGAACGTCAGTTTATATAGGAGATGCATTCATGACATACTAATGATGCAATGGAAGAATTAAACCACGCGACATACTTACACATCAATGAAGAAGTAAATAAACCAAAGTCTCAAGCCCTGAGGGTGATCTCCATGAGCATCCCGAGCCCCAACTCGGTCCTTTTCTCCTAACTCCAAGTACATGAAACAACAACGACAAGGTCCTACAACCAAATAGAATCTACTCAGGTACCCCAGTGCAATGGCGACCCGAGTATGGTGTGAGATATATATCTTAGTAGGACGGAACCACCGGGGTCTATGCCACACTAGAAAATGAAACATAATTAAACAATGTGTTGGTATTTCCAAACAATAACGATGCAATAAAAACAATAAATGCCTGTCCAGGTTCCAAAAAGGACACCTGATGGCAATACCTACCTCGACCCATAGCCGTAATAAGAACCTATTTAAAACAACACAAGTATATTTTTTTCAAGCATAAAAACACTTTTTATCATTTTTCTCACTTAATCTATTTATTCACTTATTATTTCAACTTAGATTGGAAATTCATTCATTCTTACCTTTCTTTATTTGATCACAATTCACTCGGGTTTTACCCACATCTCTCATTCTTTTCATAAATCATTATTATAATTCGTTCGGCGTTGAACGCCATGTCAAGCACCCCAATTCTCATTTGGTGTAAATCACTATGTCTAACACCTCGAATCACATTTGGTGTAGATCTCCATGTCTAACACCTAGATAATTATTCGGTGTAGATCTCCATATCTTACACCCTAAATCACATTTGGTGTAGACAGCCATGTCTAACACCTAGATAATTATTCGGTGTAGATCGCCATGTCTAACACCATGAATAACATTTTGTGTAGATCACTATGTCTAACACCTAGATAATTATTCGGTGTAGATCGCTATGTCTAACACCCTATATCACAAGCTTGGATAACCATTGGGAAGGAACGCCGTGTCCAAACCCAACTTTTGAATTGGTCCAGAACGCCATGTTTAGGACCCAAAATCTCATTTATTTTTACCATTTATCAATTAATTAATCAGTCAACACAATTCACATATCATAATTAATTCTTCACATTTAATCATCCAAATTTGTTCTCAACTTTTCCTAATTAGTTCTCATAATTAATTATCTTTAATTAGAATTCTGGAACTTCCTTGAGAAATAGAAGGTAAAAAAAAGTGTATGGCATCAACATGCCTCAATGATGGGTTATTAATTACATTAAATGGTACAAGACAACAAGCATTTTCAAGCAAGGAATTCAATTCAAACTATCACTTCACATTTATAACTTAATGAACATGGAAGAAGGGGGAGTTTAGGCAGGGCACACCCAAGGGGGAGGCCAAGAGGCAAAGCGAGCACCCAGGATGGGCTTCCCCATAAACGAAGGCCACAATGGGCATGAGAGAACGAACCAAGAATTTCAATAAGAAATAATGAGGCATCTTCGTAAGGTTGCGATAATCAGCACAAGATGTGGCATGACATAAGCGCTGAAGTAAATGGAAGAGGGTAAAAACCCTACACTAAAAGTTCTAATTACAAGTTAATCCATGAACTTAAAAGGTGTCATGGATCATTTATTATTTTTCAAGAAGAAACTTCATCTGAGGTAACCAGTAAGGTACAAGTACAAGCATGTCATTTATCAATTATAATGTCAAGCATAAAGAGCAATAATACATTTAAGAAAGCAAGAACAAAAATTCTACTACTACATTTTTATTTTGAAGGAAGCTCACCTCCATTGGAGGAGTTTTATTAGAAAACATGTCATTACTTTATCAAACAATTCATTTAGTGATATTTAGAATTTACTTTAAAAATCATTCAACACTTAACAAAATTAATAAGCCAAACAATAAAAAAGGAAATCATGAAACACTATTGCTAAATTTTTATATTGAAGGCAGTGCACCTCAAAAGAGGGGTTTTATTATTAAATCATTAGTTTAGTGACCAAGCAACATCTTTTATCTTATTCCTGCAATTCACACGATTTCCACAAAATCATTTAATCGGAACTAAACATGCATAATTAAAATGATAAGGAAGTGCAATATTAAACTCACTATTACTTTACTTAAATTTAAAGGGCAAGGAGAGGGACCCTACCTCAAGGTGGATCCATCCTTCCACTCCGGATCTTGGTGCTTTCCAACTAAAGTTGCTACTGCTACTCCCCCACAAGGCCTATGTGATTTCACCTACGTATAAGGACACCTGGCCTCTATGCACACGCTCTGCATGGCCATGAGAATGTGCAAGAGGATCCTTACACATAAGCTTATACACATAAACATGTCTCCGCTCACCTGCTCATGCACTTTTTATATATGCAATGGGGACAACTAGCCTTGTACATGTATATTCGCTACCATGAACAAATATATGCACGTCGGGGAACCCACATTAATATAAATACGTATCTATGCCTGTACAGGCGATTCACCTAATATCTGGTAACTCAAAACCATGCCAAAACCTCCAACGCACTATAAAACAACCACTACGAACCTTAAGACACATAACGAGATCAAATTAGGCAAGGTGAGACCAACCAGAAATAATGGACCCTTACCTCGGGTGTTGTCTACAAACCAAAACGAAGGGGAACCCACACCGCGAGCTCAACGCACTTCCGACATCATGACGGGGCTCATAACCATCAAAAGACCCAAATCTAACAAGTTCAAAACAAAGGGAATGGTGAAAACCTCACCCTAAAACCATTCCGATGATTCCAAACCACCTGTACCGCTTCGCCTTCGGCAGCGGTTACCGGAATGCGCACCAAGGAGTCCCAACGGACCTTCCATGTTGACCTAGAACAAGAGCAAGACGAAAAACCAGATCACCTCTAAGCCCTAGGGTTTGGCCGCACCTCACGAGGTGCCGATCAGGTCTAAATAAAGCCAGAAACAGGGAGGATAAGGGAGATAATATCTTAACATGGCGATTTGAACCATAAACTGGTGGAGATCCGATGAAAATCAGCAAACGAGAGTGGCTATAGGAGGGGGTGTCGCGCGCGGCTCACAGGGGAGGAGGGGGCTATGTGCGGGTTGAGTGAGGGTGAGGGAGGTTTTTTGTTTATGTTTTATTTATTTTATTTTTCTTTAATTTTAAAATTAATCAAAAACCTAAATCACACCCAAGAACACGGTTTGACCCGCACAGTTTTCCAAACCGTGCGGAGTCTTCTCCCTCCAAGAGATCTCTCACATGGGCTAGGCGCACGGTTTCAGAAACTGTGCACAGCCCGTACGCATGCCACTGTCTCTTAAAATAAGGTTACATGGTTTAGGATGCATGGTTAGCCAAACTGTGCGCCAACCATGTGCCCTCTGTAGCTTTTTATAAATATGGGTCAGGAACTTTTGAAACCTCTCGGGCCACCTGAGAAACTTAACGAGCCTTATCCCACGCCCAAAAACATTAAAAGGAAGGGTTCCAACCTTTAGAACCTTTTTCC
The DNA here is from genome assembly GCA_963277665.1 of Viscum album. Lineage (NCBI taxonomy): Eukaryota > Viridiplantae > Streptophyta > Magnoliopsida > Santalales > Viscaceae > Viscum > Viscum album. Next base: position 814,879,824 of record OY728137.1, read on the forward strand.
AAATCACGATATTCAAAACGACCGATTCAACAAATGAAAAATTTCTAAAACCTTTGTATTTTATCCAGTTCAAAACATGGGATGTGACAGATCTAATATAAATTCTTATTCCACTTCATACACAATCTTCAATTGATATACATTTTATTGTAAGGCTTGGATATCATATTAGTTATTACATGAACAAATGTTGGAATAATGTCTTGATATAATTGCTATTTATTCACCAGAATCATCACTCGTTTTCATCTCCATGGGGGAATCTAAATTTCTAGATTTTAAAGTATCTTCCACAATATTATTAGTAGCAGGTTTATCAAAAAAATCTATAGAACATTCCTCAGTGAGTGCATTCTTCTTCATGGGAGTATTCATATTATTACTCATTCCCTTACTTATATTTAACATAAGGTAGTATTCTCCTTATTTGTTTATTAAAATATCTTCCCAACATTTTTTCAATTTTCTTTTGATTTAGACTACAACACTTCCTTTTGATCCACTAATTTCCATAAATAACTTCCAAAATCTTTTATATATCATAATAATTATCATAATTAATAGTTTGTGTGAATACCTCACTAGATAAACCTCTATTCAATATATTTTGGGCCCTGTATCACTAAAAATTCCATCATGATTTCTCAAGTCATCATCATGATATATTCAATCCATCTTATCTTCAACACAAACCTATATAATTTAAAAAATATCCTTATTAAATATATCACAGTTTGTTCCATTAAAAATGTTTGGAATCATCATTATATTCGTATGTATAAAAAATCAAAAAAACATTTACAAGATTGAACTCCAAAGTCAGAACCTACAACAAAGATACCACCTATTAGGACCATGTTGAATATATATACCCTAAGAAGGGGTTGAATTAGTTTTTTTTGAATTATAACTTTTCCTTTTGATTGTGTTCCCCCATTTATTGGATTTTTCCCTCATTGGATGGATCCCATTCCATCTCTTAAACACCTGATTGATTTCTCACTGAAACATCCAACACATATTTAGAAATGTAAAGTATAAAGAACATAAAGATTTTATTTGGTTCACCTACAATGGGATATGCCTGAGGATAATGTATTGAAAATGTTTCATTGTTCCAAAATCCTATATCACTTTATATTTAATGGATTCATGTTTTAGTCATGGTCACTCCATGATAAGGTCCATGGCCTTAATAAAGGTTTAGAGATTGATCAATTCTCACACAATGAACACTCTTTATTCTACCAATTTGAACACTCTTTCATGTAATGCCTAGTCTCTTTATATAAATTAGGGTCTTTTCAACAGTTTATTGGAACAAAGGTCTCCTATAGGGTTAATATAGGTTTTTGATTCACAATTCATCTTCATGTATAGAATATATGTTTTGTTATGATCCACATAATTAAGCTTCCAACCCTCCAAGGTGATATGAGATCAAATCCATGTGAAGAGTTTATTCTTTGTCTTTAAATTACAGATGAGAATTAAATTTAGATGGTAGGGTTATTTATTTACCTTTTAAATAATCATAGAAGTATAAAACTCCTTCTAAATAATATATTTCCACACTAGAATTATCATTATTATGTTCCATCCTCTTTAGAAATAGGATATTATAATAGAACTCTATCTTCTTCAAGACTCTTCCTTAAATGAACCGTATTTATCAATGAAATTATTTTTTCTCTCATATTCAATATTCTTATTCTTATCTTTTTCTAGATATAAAAATGATGTTAAACTTCTTTACAAACAACTATGAGCAGTTTTTTATAAGATCTTAAAAGACTCAAACCATCCAATCAATGATTGGGATTGAATCATCATCCTATATTTGTTTAGGAACATTCCATGTGTTCTACACATTTGAATGTGGTTAAAGACATATAATTAAGAAAATTCAATTCCCTGAATCACTCTCAAAATCTTTTCATGTTGACATTCTTTCCAAATATTCATGTATTTATGGAAACAACATGATCACTGTGAGATTTTTTTATAGCATCATGATCTTCCTCAACTATATCTAGGTTATAATGTAATATCTTCCACTATAGTGTGATATTTTATCAAATATAGATCCAAAAAATTCTTATAGAATCTTATTTAAAATACCCTAGGAATTGTGTTGTGATATTTTATATCTCCTTGAACATTGACCATTATTGCAGAATGACTAACCACTTTGTAACATTGACTTGATTTTTTGAATCCTTTGTGTGATCAAGACAGTATTCCAAAAATTCATCCTCACATACACTACACCAAAATTATTTATCAATGGTAGTTTTTATAGTGTTTTAATAAACCACCAATAAATAAAACAACAAAATTTATAGGTGGTTTTTAATTAACCACATCTAAAACTTTAAAATTTTATTAAGAAATGAAACTTCCCCCCCAACACCCCCTGACTCCCCCACCCACTCTCCCCATGATCCCCCAAGACCTAGCCCTCTATATTAGCCATCTTCTCCCCTGATCCATCATCCCTTGTTTCCTTCTTCCCCTACTCCCTCGAATCTCGTACATTATCATCATCTCCCCTTCTCCTTTGACCCCCCCCCCCCGAGCTCAAGCCCAAGCCTCCATGCCCTCTCTCCCTTGAATAATTTTTTTTGAAACTCACCTCATCATCACCCCACCACTACTCCCCCTCGTCACCAAACTGCCCCCCTTATTGTCTCCCCTTCCCCAAAAATCATAGATCCTTAACACATATCCCTATGAGATAAAGAAGAGTAGAGGAAGAAAGTGTCCATGATGTCGGGTATTGGATCTGTATCCATGATTATATATCTTCTATTTAAATTTATTTTAAGTTTTTTATTTAATAGGATTAAATTAATGAATTCTTGAAGGTCATTTAGCTATACATAACTGATGTGTCCCCTAGATTTGTTTTTCACTTTTAATATTTCTAGGAATCATTCACTGTGTATATTTATTATTGTATTAATGATTTGTTTAACTTTTTTAGCTTATCAAGTTAGGATGCGTGGAGGAGTGGTTTAATTTTTGTTTAATATGTATTGGTTTTAAACCACCACTATTTTTTTCATCCTATATAGATTATAAGGTGAATTTTTATTAGAATTAATTATGGGATTCAAAAAAATTATTGATTTCAAAAAGAATTTCATTTTTATATATTTTTTAAATTGATAATTTCACTGATTTAATTATTTCTAGTTCCAAATATTTCAATCCATAATCTTTTTATACCCACGCTTGTTTAATTTTCCAATTGATTATGTACTATAACCCATTATACTATTTTTTTTATATCTCAGTGTTGGAACCCAGGTCAAATATTCATGGTGAATGATGGAACATGTTAAAAGTTAGGTTTTGTTGTATTTAATTGGTTAATATAAGAAATATGGTTTTAATTATTCATTAATATTAAGATAAGTTTAGTTGAGGATTTGGTAAAGAAATAAAAAATATTGGTGTAATATTTATGACCACATTATATTTTATCTCAAGAGTTTATTAGAATTCTATTTTTTTAAAATAGAAATTATATTATAGTTATGATGCAACACATCCTAATTTAAGGAGTACATTTAAAGATGAACTCTCTTTGTATATATGTCAATCAGTTTGTAATTAGAAGTAATATTTTTAAATTATGAAGTGTTTTCTAACACACTATAAAGACTTTTTCATTGTTATTAAATGAATTGAGTTGAATTTATTTTCGAAAGAAATGATTAATGCTATTAGACACACTATAGGAGTTTATCATGTATCCATAATATTTAGATTTTTGGAACAAGTAACTTTATCATTGTTTTTTTAATTTCAAAATAATAAACATATCATATTGATTTCCTAAAATTTTTAATATTTTTTTTAAATAAATACATTCATATATCATGGTATTTGTTATATTTTATTTTTTAAGTTAAACATTGCATAGTGTATACCATTATGCCATTGTTTTTTAAATAATATTTAATTTTATATATTTAAATAATATTTTTATATAAAAAGTTTGGGTAATTAATTATATATTTATATTGATAATTAATTACACCAAAATTATCTATTAGCAGTGGTTTTATGTAGACACTCAGAATTGTTTCAACTTCAGTTTTTTTCCATAGGTTTCACTAGTCACACAACCCAGCAAAATCCTAACCCAATTTTGGGTGTTCTAATTTTTTTATTTTTGGTGTCTAAGTTTTGTGAGCCCTAATTGAGGCCATTACTTGCTATGAAAATTGAAGGTGATTAATTTCCATGATTGATTTCCATTTTTTACTTTGAATTCTTCTAGTACTTATATGACTCATATTATAACTACATGGGTTATATTTTTTCACTTCCATTTATATCTTTTTCAACTTAGTAATACTTATGGGTTTTAATTATTTATAATAAAGGGAAAGAACATTGTGATATATATGGATAAAAGATGGATCATATTACCGAGGAACACACCTTAGTATACTAAAGGTTTGGAGTAGTTTTTAGATTTTTCAATTTCTAATATATCTGTTGATGGGAGAATAATATTTCCATGTCCTAAATGTTAATTTAGAATATGGTTGATGTTTATGAACAGTTGATATTGAAACAATTCTTCACTCGATATTTTTGTTAGATTTAGCATGGAGAATCAAACATTAAAAAAAGTTTGAGAACTGATGCCAATCAATACAATGAGCTCCCAACTTCGTTGATGATGGGAATTGAAATGAAAAACCTTATAAATAATTCTATAGTCATTTTAATACAACATCATCAACATCAAAACATATCAACACAACTAGTTGGTGGTTCTACAAATACCAACTTGACAAGGGATGTTTTTGGGACTGTAGGACAACCAGATCAAGATTGTAACATATCATTGGATTGTCCTCTTGATTCTATGGAGAAAAATGTAAGAGATAACTTAATTGGGTAGAAAAATGTGTTTCATGGTTTAGTTTATGATGGAAATCAAGGGATTTATAGTGGGTGTTTGAAATATTCCAAACATTCTTTTCTATTGAAGCTGTACTATATCAAATGCCTATGAGGAATTAAAAATAAGGTGATGTACATGATATTGGAATTTTTTCATGGTGAATTTCCTAAAACTAAGATCCCTGAGTCTTTTTATGATATTAAAAAATTAGTTAACAAACATGGTTTGAATTATACAAAAATACCTACTTGTCCCAATGATTATATGTTTTATTGGAGAGAGGATTCAAGTATACAAGACGAAAAAAATGTTATTCTTTTAGATGGAAGTCAATAGGTGATGTTGGAAGTCTAAATCAATATACTAATATAAATAATATGAAAAATAACACACCTAAAATGGTATTACATTACATTCATTTAAATCCTTGATTACAAAGACTATTCATGTCATAGAAAATAGTCAAGCACATGAAGTAGAATTCTATAGATAATAAAAATGATGGGTTAATGCGACATTCAAGAGATTCAAAATAATGAAAGATATTTGATTCATTACATCCATATTTCTCATCTGATCCTAGGAATGTGCAATTGGGATTGGCCACCAATAGATTCAACCCATTTGGTACTTTGAGAACTAGTAATATCATTTGGTCGTTTGTTTTGATCCCTTACAATTTGTATCTATGGATGTGTATGAAAAAAATTTATTTTATCATCTCGATAATTATTCCAGGAAAACAATCCCTAAAAATGATATTAATGTATACTTTTGGCCTCTAATTGAATAATTATACGATTCATGGAGCAATGGTGTTGATATATATGATGTATCATCTAGAACAATGTTCAAAATGCACGTTGTTATAATGTGGACCATTAATGACTTCCCTAGACTTGGTAATTTTGATGGTTGAAAAATTTACATGGGATTAGATTTTCCTATTTGTAACTTTGATTTTGATCCTGAATGACTAACTCGTAGTAAAAAATGGTTTTTATTATGTCATTGATGATTTATTAATGTGTCTCATAGATTTTTGTTGAATAATTCAAAATTGAATGGTTCTATTGATCATAGACCACCACCAAATTTGTTCATAGGTTCTGAAATATTGGAAAAAATTGGAAATGTTGAAACATAATTCTGGAAGATGCATCATTTGAATTATATTGGGAAACAAGTTCAAAGTGCATTATCAAGTGAAATTGGAACACAACAATGGAAGAAAAAATGTACATTCTTCAAGCTTCTATATTCGGAATTTAATTTTTGTCTAATAATATTTATGTTATGCTTGTTGAGAAGAATGTTTGTGATAATTTTATCTTCACATTGCTTAATGATAGTGTAAAATCAAAGGACTATCACAATTCTTGGAAGGACTTACAAACAATGAACATAAAACTTGATCTCTAGATAGATAATAATTTAAAGTACACTTCAAGAATTTTGAAATGAAAAATAAAGACAAATATACATTTCTTATAATTTTAAAACATGTGATGGTATCTAATGGGTATTGAAGTAACATATCAATGTGTGTTGAATTAAAGCATCATAGGTTACATGGATTGAAAAGTTATGATACACATATTTTGTTACAGCAGTTTCTACCATTGTAATTGTTTACATTATTAATTTAAAAGGTTACTAATGTTGTACAACAATTTTTCACATTTTTCAGACAACTATGTGAGTAAACTCTACAACCATCTGAGCTTGAAAACCATAAGGAGATATTTTTATTGACATGTAACATCGCTTTAATAATCACACAGGTTCATATTTATCCTTGTCAAGGTTCGTCCATTTCATTAACTATGTAGGGTTGAGAATGAGTTGGGAGGATAACTATAATGGTGAAGTCATATATTTTTTGGACTCTCAAATTTAATTGGCCTTTCGGTGTACGCTGTTGGTGGGTCACATGTTGTGTAAAAAGGTTACATGTCGTGTAATGCTTCTGTGTAAAAGTTGTGAAAGGTTTCACATTGTGAAGGGTACACAATGTGAGGAGCCCTTACACATCAGGACTATATTAAAAATCTTTTTTTAATTCAATGTGTCAGTTCTTAATTTGAGGCAACACATTTTTTTGGCAGTTTCAGAAATTAAGTATTTCATGATGTGAAATGGTATTGCACGTTGTGTAATACCCTGAAAGTGGTTTTTAAACAGGAATTGCAGCTAAGATTCTCTTTTTAACTCCACTTCAGTTTCTTTTATCTTAACCTAATGCCTTCCCTAGGAAATCTTGGAGCACTCCATCCCTTAAAAATCTATTTGTTCAGTGTTCAATCGTCATTGAGCATGTGGTGTGATTCCCAGGTAATCTTTCTCCCTCATTCTTCATCTCTCTCTCTCTATCTTTATCCTCCTTTTGTATTTCAATAGATCATCTTGGAATTGATGGATATATGATCCATGTTGTTGGATCTTATTTCTAGGTTTTGTTTTGAGGCCTTCTACACCTTTGTTCTCATTGACAGGTGTCGTTGCAAGTTTTGAGTTTCAGGAAAAGGTAGGTGGTTCCATCTTGATTAGCCAAATTAATTAACCATGTATTTATTGATTTAAATAAAAAATTTATTTAAATTAAATTGCTCAAACATTATTTCAATTGATTGATTAAAAATCCATTTCTAGTGAATTGAATGATTTGGAAATGGTTTTGGTGTGAAAAATGGGGAGACCCCTAATTTAATTGAATTGGGGTGTGTTTATTGAAATTTGCTTATTTAAACATTCTAATTTAAATTATTTATTTGAGGAAATGATTTAAATTAAAATTTTGAATTTAATTTTGGAAATTAATTTTGAAATGGATGGAATTGGTTTTGAATGGATTTCAATCTTGTGAAAATGTCTTAAAAAGATTTGATCGAAACCCAGTGGTTTTATCTCGTGAAAGAGGCATGTTTTTATTAAAACATGTTTTGGTTTCAAAATGGTAAATTGGTATTTTAATTGGGGGAATGAGATTTAATTGAATTTTAAGTAGTCTTATAATAAATTTCCAATCATTGATTGTGTAAGAGCACATGAAAGCCTTATGTATTTTTTAAGTTATTTGGACACACTCTACAATATTACAACATTCTAAAACATGCACGCAGCAGGTCACATCCCTAATGGGATGGTGGCGAGTTGCCTTAGGCCAATGTCAAAGGGATGTTATTATACACATATTGCTAATATAAGTTAGAGAGTGTGGAGTTGTATAGCCTGAAACAGTCGTACCTATTTGGAAGGTGGCCATGTTTCTCGTTTGTTTTATATCAGAGATGTAAATATATTCCTGGTTTTTTGAACTTCTTACATGCCAACTGGATTTACATAAACTATTTTCTGTAGCTATTTTATTTTATACATTGTCTTAGAAATATTCCATCACCTATAAAGCCTTTTCTTAACTTATTTTTATGTCATTTGAACTGTATAGCATGATTTGTTTAGATATTCTCTGAAATTTCAAACCTATTTATTTTAAAAATTGAAATCATTCCTTTGCTTAATCTATTATCGGCATCTGTTACAGAATCCATGGTGATACCCTACTGGGATTTTTTTTATCACACCCTACTTGTTACTTTGAGTGTTTGTAGATTATCTTATTCTAGGTTCGAGAAAGGGGAAAGGATCACTTGGAGGTGGATCTGGCTGTTGAACCCTGGTCTTTGTGAGTAGTGTTCTTAGGGTCTTAGGCAATTTTATGATTTTGGTAATTAGGTTGTCGTAATTTGGGATTGTTATGCCTTTTTTTATTCTGGTACATTTATCCTAGTGGAGTTCCTTTTAATATGCATATTTTCTTACTTCTTTTACTTCTGTATTGTTAGTGGAAAAATCATTCCCACTTGAAAGTTGTGTAATGAAAAGTTCTATTCAATGACCCGTGAGAATCAGGAACTCCATTCAGGCTATGTCAGTGTTAGATTGGTTATTAGGTTACCAGGGTACCCGGTCTAGTTTATGATAATGTAGTATCAAATCTAGGTAGAGCATTCATCTTAAAGGTGGAATGCATTTGTGAAATCTTGTAAGGACTTAAGAGGTATTTGTGACTGAGTACATGGCCATATCTCACTGAAATGAACTTTAAGTTTCTAGGGGTTGTTAGGGAAATTATTCTTCTAGTTTAGTTCTAGTCTTTTCCTGATTCTAATTTGGATTCCATGGAATCCAGATTTGGTTGTGCCATATGTTTAAATTATTTACCTTATTGGTCAGTTTGAGTGTTAATCTAATGTTTTATTTGTTATGTTCTGATGTTGTGTAGCATTATGCCTCCAAGAATACATGAAAATCGGATATAGGAAGAGGCTTCTTCTGAACCACAGTGACTGAATCCTTTAGTGGTCTCAAATCTAGTTGAGGTGATTATGCGCACAGTCCATGATCTGGGACATCCACCACCTCCAGTCCCTATTCAGGATCGAGCTGTAGATCCTCAGGAGGATGTTCTTCGAAATAATTCCCAAGAGTTCTTTCACTATAAGCCACTAGTTTTCAATGGATCCACTGATCCCCAACATGCTAGGGAGTGGTTGGGCTAGAAAGAATGTTTGTTTGAGTTCTTATAGCCCCTAGATGAGATCAGGATATAGTTTTCTACCATTGTGCTAGAAATACTGAGAAAGAGATGGTGGGATATGATGGTGACAGAATGTAAACATGAGGAAATAAAGTGTAAATACTCCAAGGTTCTTTTCACCCACTAGATTTATCCAGAGTCTATGGTGATGGCCAAGGCGGTAGAGTCTTCCATTCTTGAGAAGGCCGAACAAACCTTGACTGTGTATTCAAATAAATTTTTTGAGACGGCGCAATTTTCACCTAAGATTATACCAAATGAGTGGATGAAGGATCAATGATTCAAGTTGGGAATTAGATTAGATACATGTTCTCGGGTTTTCTGGATAAAGCTGATCACTTGTACTGATGTTCTGGATAAGAAGATGATGGTTGAGATAGACCTTGCTAGAAAGTCAGGGTGGATGGGAGTTCCTTTTTCTCCCAGTTGTAGTGTCAGTTCCTTAAAGGGAAAATGTAGGCGTGGTTATTCTCATGGAAGTTCTCAGTGATAGGATCATTCCAAATCACGTAAAGTTCCAGGAGGAAGTCCCTTGATTTTCTATCAGTGTGTAAATTCAAGATATTCTGAGAGGGTTTTCACTTAGGCACCCAAGCATTGTAGCTCCTGTGGATATTCAGGAAACTTGAGGAGGTTATTCCATATCTTGTGCACTTCGCATAGTTGAACGAGATCATCATCTCCTCCTAAAACAGTGGGTAAATCAGATGCTTCATGTATAAAAGGGTTCCAGGCACAGGTATATGGAATTAATCTACCTAAAATAGTGTAATATTCTCCAAAGGAAGCAGGCGTGGGTCTAGAAATTGTGAGAGGTACCATTATTATAGCTTCATGATTTGTTACTACTCTATTTGATACTGGTGCATCTCATTTGTTTATTTCAACTCTCATTATTAATATGAAAAATCTTTCTAGGGAGATTTTAGCTTATGAAATGGATATTACTACACCCCTTGTTATGAAGAGATAGTAGGGTCTCTATAGTCTCACTTGTGTCATCTATTTATCATTTGTCGTTTTGGCTTGGAGTTTTCTGGTCCTTGACATGAAACCAATTGATTTCATTTTAAAAATGGATTGGATCATTTCCAATAAATCCCGGATTGATTGTTTTCTTTAGCGGGTCAACCTTACTACACCCAACTGTGTGTCTTTGGTCCTTCAATAATAATGTGACAAAGGTCAAGCAGATCTAGAACTTTTTATCTAGATTTGGGGAAAGTAATATTAGTGTTTTCTTTTGATCTGGAGCGAGAATATTTGAGCGATGATCTCCCTTCAGTTATCATTGAGTTTCCCAAACGTTTTTCTTTCTAATTTCTATGGGTTTCCACAAGTAATGGAGGTATAGTTTTCCATTTACTTAATTCCTGGTACTCAACTAGTTTCTATTCCCTCTTACCACATGGAACCAGTTGAAATGAAAGAGCTGAAGTCCCAGTTGGATGATATTCTTGAGAAGGCTTTGTAAACCCAAGTGTGTCATCTTGGGTGACACCAGTTATCTTATCTAAGAAAGGTGATGATACCCTTAGATTATGTGTTGACTACCAAAAGCTCAATCGAGTTATAGTGATGAACAAGTTTCTATTTCAATTGATTATTGATCAGTTTGATTAGTTGAAAGAGGTGAAGTGGTTTTAAAAGACTGACCTTCGATCTGGTTACCATAATTTGAGGATAAAATAATCTGACATTTAGAAAAGTGCCTTTTGGAGTTGGTATGACCATTATGAGTACCTTGTTATGACTTTTTTCCAACAAATGCTCACACAGTTTTTTGGGATTCAATGAACAGGTTTTTCTATGATTATCTAGATAACTTTGTGTTAGTATTTATGGATGAAATCCTCAAATACTCTAAAATCAAGGAAGATCACATACATCATCTAATAATTTTTATGAGTCTACTGATAAATCACCAACCCTATTCTAAGCTCTGAAAGTGTGATTTATAGTTTTGAGAAGTGATATTTTGGGGACTTTTGGTGTTAGAAAAAAAAATACTAGTTGATCTTGAGAAGGTGAATACTGTTATGGCTTAGGAGAAACCAAAAAATGTATTTGAGATTTAGAGATTCTTGGGATTAACTAGATATTATCAGCGATTCATGATGGAATTATTAATGTTTGATTCTTCGATGACTACTCTAACTCAGAAGGGGTGAAGTTTTCTTGGAGAGATAAATGTTATAATTCTTTTGTTGAGATGAAAAATCTTTTGACTACTACACTGGTGTTATGTCTTCCACAGGCTGGGCTCAGTTATGTTGTCTTTTATGATGCATCGGGTTTATGCTTGGGCTTCGTTCTTATGTAGGGTGATCATTTAGTTGATTACAGATTTCTTCATTTTAGGCCATATGAGAAGAATTGTCCAACCCATGACCTTAAACATAAAACTGTGATGCACGTGACTAGGAGTTTACGACACTAACTTTTTAGAAAAATCTTCACATTGTATTCAGACAAAAAAATCATGAGTTATATATTCTCACAAAAATATTTGAATCATCACCAGAGGGCTTGGGTGAAGTACCTTTAATCTTTTGACTTTGACATCCACTATACGTCGGGGGAAGGTAATGTCATTGCAGATGCATTGAGCATTAATGTTTCAACCAAGGCAGTGAAAGAATCTTCAAAAGAGTGTAATTTTATGGCTCTCTTTTCACAGTTTCATATAGGAGTTCAAGAGAAAGGGGATGAAGTTTATTTAGTTAGAATTCAATTGACATCCGATATTCTTAAGATGATTATTTAGGATAAACATCTTGATGGTGAATTATGTATCATTAGATACTCTCTTTATAGTGGGGATATAGTTGCCCAGTGGTCATTCTCTAAATAGGGTGTTTTATGCTATCAAGATTGCTTCATTATGCCATTAGTAGAAAGAAATCATGTGATGGGGGATTTTCATAGTTCTCAGTGGTTTGTGCACCCATGAACCACTAATATGTTTTATGATATGCGGTGATAGTTTTGGTGTCCCGATATGATATGGTACATTACTGAGTTCGTTTCTCATTGTTATACATGCTAGAAGGTGAAATCCAAACACCAAAAACCTTTGGGTTTACTTCATCCACTTTCAATCCCTACTTGGAAGTGAGATAAAATATCTATGGAATTTTTGTTAGGTTGCCTCATACCTATAAAAAGAAAAATGCGATATGGGTTTTGATCGATGGGCTGACCAAGTAATTTCACTTCATACCGATTGGTGATATAGCTAAAGTTTAGGAGTTAGGAAATATCTACATGAAATAGATCATTCATTTTCATGGAGTTCCATATTCTATAGTTTTTGATATGGATCCTCAGTTCACTTATTTCTTTTAGAGAGGTCTTTAGGAGGTACTAGGAACTCAAGTCCATTTGATCATGTCCTACAATCCACAGTCAGATGTCCAGACAGAGAGAGAAAAATATATTCTTGAGGATATGATTCACACTTGTGTTCTCGCCTATGGCGGGGCTTGGGATGATCACTTGGGGATGGTTTATTTTTCTTACAAAAATAGTGACTAGTCCCCAATAATAATGGAACCTTTTGAGACCTTGTATGGTTTTCCTTGTAAATCTCCATTTTGTTGATCAGATATTGGTGAGAGTTCCTTGGTTTGACTAAGTTTGGTGCAAGAGATGACAAAAAAAATTCAGTTGATCCATCGTATAATGTTGAAAACATAGAGATGATATTTTTATTATGTTGATCAATGTGATAGACCATTGAAGTTATATGTTGGTGACCGGGTGTTCTTGAAAGTTTCACCCAAGTTTGGTCATCGACAGCTTGGGAGGCAACAGAAACTTGCTCCTCATTTTGTGGGACCTTTTGAGGTTGTTAAACAGGTGGGGAAAGTTTTATATCATTTATCACTTCTAATGAATATGATTTCAATACATAACATGTTCCATGTATCATAGATAAAAAATATTTATCTAATTCATCTCATGTTTTGAGCTGGAATGGTCTTTAAATTGAACCTGATTTGTCTTTGAATGAGCAGCCAGTCAGTATAGTTGATTCTGAGACAAAGGTACTTCATGGTAGAATTATGGCTTTGGTTCTTGTGCTATGGTAGTACTAATCTTACATTAATGAGATGTGGGAACCTAAGGCGCTGATGAGAGGTAAATGGCCTCATCTCTTTGGAATAGAAGTTTCTTCATAGGATTTTTGGGGATAGAAATTTTTTATAGTTGGGAGGTTGTAACATCCCATTACTGGTATGACAGGTATGTATTTAACCTTTTCATGGTTTTTTATTTTAATTGACTAGGTAAGGTTGAGAATGAGTTGGGAGGATACCTATAATGGTGATGTTTGAGATTTTTTGGTCTCTTAGCTTTAACCAGCCTTTTTGTGGAGCCTACCGGAGGATTACACATCATGTCATGATTCTGCGTACAAGTTGTGATAGGATTCATGCTATGAAAGGTACATGACGTGAGGAGCCTTTACACATCATGAATTAATTAATTATTGGTTTTTAATTCAGAGCTCTGGTTTTTAATTATATGTGATGTGTTTTTTTGGCGGTTTTGGAAATTAAATATTTCACGATGTGAAATGGTATTACTATTCATGTAATACCCAAACTATGGTTTTTAAATAGGTAGTATATATGAGATTATATTTTCTCGTCCACTCTTGTTTCATTTATCTCAACCTAAGGCCTTCCCCAGATGATCTTAGAGCTCTCCATCCCTTGTAAATCCATTCGTTCAGCGTTCGAGCTTTGTTGATCTTGTAGTGTGATTCTCGAGTATGATTTCTCCCTCATTATTTTATCTCTCTCCATATACTCCTTTGTTATTTCAATAGACCATCCTGGAATTTATGGATCTATGATCCATTTTATTGGATCTCATTTATGTGTTGGGTTCGAGGTTATCTACACCTTTTTTTCATTGATGGGTGTCATTGCGAGTGTTGAGTTTTGGGAAAAGGTTGGTGGTTCCGTTCTGATTAGCCAAATTGATTAACCTTGTATTTCTTGATTTATTTCAAATGTTGAGTTAAATTTAATTGATCAAACATTATTTCAATTTTTTTTTAAAATCTCAATTCTAGTGGATTGGGAGATTTGGAAGTGGGTTTGGAATGAAAAATGGGGAAACCCCCAATTCTATTAAATTTGGGTGGGTTTATAGAAATTGGTTAATTTAAATAGTATAATTTAAATTGTGGATTTGATGGAAATGAATTCAATTAAATTGATGAATTTAATTTTGGAAATAAATTTTGAAATGGTTGGAATTGGTTTTCAATGGATTTCAAACTTGTGAAAATGGATTAAAAATATTTGATAGAAACCAAATGGATTTATCTTGTGAAAGTGGAATATTTTTTATTAAAACGTGTTTTGGTTTTTAAATTTAAAATTAGAATTTGAATTGGGGGAGTGATATTTAATTGTATTTTAATAAATATTAAATTAAATTCACCATCATTGATGATTTAAGAGAACATGAAAGCCTTAGGTAGTTTTAAAGTTATTTGGGAACATTTTCTGCTATTACAATATTATAAAACATACATGCAGTGAGTCACATCCCCAATGGATGGTGAAAAGTTTCCTCTGGCTGGTGTTAGAGGGACATGTGTTTACACAAATTTCTGAGATCAATTAAAGAGTGTAGATTCCAATACCCTAGAACATTCATACTTATTTGGAAGAGGACCATGTTTCTCGATTGTTTTATATTTGAGATAAAAATATATACCAATGTTGTTTGAACTGCTTCCATTCCTATTACATTTACATAAGCTATTTTATGTAACTTTTATATTTAAGACATTGGTTTAGAAACATTCCTTCACTTGTAATTCCTTTCCTTAAAGTATTTTTCCATCATTTGAACTATATAGCATGATTTGTTTAAAAATTATCTGAAATTCCAGACCTATTTATTTTATAAATTGAAAGAATTCCTTTAGTTAATATATTATTGTAATCTATTATGGAATTTGTGGTGAGACCCTACTAGACTTTTTAGTTCATATCCTACTTGTACCTTTGGGTGTTTGTAGATTAACTTCTTCTAGGTTTGAACAAGGGGAAAGGATTAGTTGGAGGTGGATCCAGTTGTTGAACCTTGGTCTTAGTGAGTAGTGTCCTTAGGGAATTGGGTTGTTTTCTAGTTTTGGTACTTGGTTTGTAGTACTTTGGTTATGTTATTTCATGTTGTATTCTCGTACATTTCTCCTGTTAGAATTACTTTTGATATGTATACTTCCTTGCTTCTTTTCCTTTTGCATTGTTAGTGGAAAAATCATTCCCACTTGCATATTTTGTAATCACAGGTGCTAGTCACTAACTCATGGGGATTGGGAATGCCCTTTGGGCTATGTCAGGGTCAGCTCGGTTATCAGGTTACTAGGGTACCTAGGATAGTTTGTGACATGACACTTTTTACAATGGAGATGATCTTTCCTCCATCATTTTTTTTACTTTCAAGATCCATTTAATTGTGAATTTTTTTGAGGAAACTAAATTAGGGGGCCTCGAACATTATCAATGGATGTATCTAATTAAGAGGTAATTTTTTTATATTTTTTTCATATTATGTAAAAAAATTGGAACTTCATTAAATACATAATTATGTTTTATTTATTTTATTTCATAGATATCTTGAGCATTTGAAATCATACGTGAAAAACAAAGCTCAACCTGAAGGCTCTATTTTTTAAGGCCATTTGGAAGAAGAGTTTCTTAACTTTTGTTCCAGATACTTAGATGATATTGAGACAATATTAAATCGAGTTGGACATTTTGACGACACATCGACTCAATATCAACTACATGGTAAATCAAAAAACTTTCTATTATTGGTCGATCAATTCGGAGGAGATCAAATGTTACACTGACAGAAATGGAATTACTATAGGAATATAGATATATACTACTGAATAGTGAAATTTTAGATCCATTTATTAAAAATATTAGGATATAAACAAAGAGACAAATGAGATGTCAAACATTAAATGATAAAGATATAACAAAAGTTGTTAATAAATCGATTTTAGATTGGTTTTCACATTTTTTAAGTTCATAGGTATTGCAATCAATTATGATATTAGGTTGACACATATATTTTGTAAATCTATTAATCCATGTTACTTTTTTTAGATCATGAATACTAATACTTAGGATGATTTTTTATTATATATTATATTTCTAGCTCGAGGTCCTTTGAAATAGGCTAGAAATTTGTACACTTACAATATGAATGACTTTAAATTTTGTATAGTCGATCAAGAAGAAGGGATGAAAACATATAATAGTGGTATATTTATGGTTGTCGAATTGGGATACTATGGAAAGTTTACTGATATTATTTAATCAAACTACCAAATCCATTTTTCAGTTGTTTTATTCAAATTCAATTGGCTCGATATTACTAGGGGTTAAAATAGATTCCTTACAATTTACGTCTGTGAACTTATCTCACATTGATGGATATCAGTGAAAATGAATTACATGATCCATATATCTTATCATCACAAGTGAAAATAGTATATTTTGTGTAAGATGTTTTGGATGAAGGGTAGAGTGTAGTTTTTCATGTAAAATAATAAGAATTGTATGATATAAGTGTTAAACTGGAAGATTTTTCCTATAACATTGAATCCCATCAATATTAAGTAGAGAACTTATTTGTCCATCATGATATTGAAAATATTAGTCTTGTAAAGGAGGATGAAGTGGATGAAGTAATGATGGAGTAGGAAAATGACATGATTGAAGGAAAAAATGATTGTATGTGCATTCATTCATTAATTTATCATCCACTTATATTATATGTTAAATCATTAATTATCATAGATATGTATATTTTTTTCATCACTGTGCATATATTATCATTTTTTTTAAAAATCAACATGAATTTTTTGAAAAATATGTTATGAAGTTAATTTTATTTGATTAAATGAAAGGAATTCCAAGAATGAAGTGTTTCACTGATCCCAATAGACACTCAATAAATGTTCCCTTGACCACAAGGTAGATGATTATCTATTAGTATCCCTCCTTATAGTATCCAAGACACCCTCTGTCCACCCCTCTTTACCTTCTCTCACACCCTCCATTCATTCAGTGTCTAGCGCACCCTCTATCAGAATCCCATCTGCATCTAAGATAATGGATCACCATTCATCTACTTCAGTAGTGAGGGAACATGTCATCTTGTGAGGATATTAGTGAGTGACAGTTATAGGTAAATTGTTTAATTTGAATAAATTTATTTCAGTTTTGTATACTACTAAATGGTTTTTCATTAAAGATGAAAAAAATATTACTACGGAGAGAAATATAAATAGTTTAGATGTTTTTAATTTGAACAGAATGATTATAGTTATCCCATTTGACTATTATGGGGTCCCCACTAATGATGTTACTGGATTATTTGGCTAGATTCTAGTCCAAATGGCAGTGGACCCAGTTACCCTTATGATTACCTATGCAGATTGAAAGCATGTTCCTCAAAATTGGAAAAATACAGATTTTTTTATTCATATATAAAGGTAATTTTAATACATTATGGTGTAATTGAACATCATTATGTTATTAAATTCTAATATTTTAAAAATTAATCTCTTTGTATGTATGTATTTTCACTTTTCCATTGATGATCTGACTGCATGAAAGTGGACATTTAAAAATTTGGTTAACAAAATGGAAATATTTTAAATGGACATTATGGATTGAATTCAATGATACTTAGTTGTGTAGCCAACCGTTGTATGATAAGGTACCTGAAGGGGTACCTAGAGAAAAATGGAAGGTTTTTGTTTATAGCCATCATCATAAGAAGCACGTGGTTTTGAAATATATATTATTATATTAATATCATTTTACATATATACATGCATATGAAAATGATATTATATTGCATAAATTAATATTAAATTACGTGTTATTTCTTTCAAGATGTTTCAAGGAAAAATTCATCATGTTGGTATAAAAAAATCATCCCTCACACTATTAGGTCAAAGAATTTTTCCAAATATTGATCGAATATGGTAATATTTTGATTAGTTTAAAAATTTATAAGACAAAATTATATGTTATATATATATAATTGTTGATTTAAAATTTTTTAATATAATAAAATAATTTAGGGAATCAAGTCTGAAGAACATAACTGTGGTTAGATGTTCATAAAAAAATGATGAGAGTTATGTTAATGAGTCTTCCTAATAAGTTAGGGTATGAATTCATTTTCGGTTATATATAACTTATTATTATTTTTTCAATATGTTAATATGTATTGCTTCAAATATGACTGATATTTGATTTATCAGTAAAAATAAAAGAACTATGTAATTTCAATCCCATGCGGTCTTTCTAGGTCTCCAACGATGACCTAGTTGGTCAAGTCCTTAGGAAGGAGAATCCTGTTTGAGTTTTCATGATGGATTTTGGACCATTACCATATTAGGCCTTTGGTAGGCCACCAGAGATTTCACCAGCATCTAATCCTAGCTATAGTGACTCCCTACCTTGAGATGGATAGATGGATTTTTTTAATTAAAAACACATTTTAGGAATATGAGGCTCATATAAGTATGCAAGATGAAAAGGTTGATACTCTATAGAAATCATTAATTGAATTATATCAGAAGATGACTAGATCTATTCCCACCGATATTTCATCAATGGCTGATAGTGAGGAGGTAAATCACCCAACTTTAAAATCATTTACTATAAAAAATTTATTGTTTTTAAGTTTAAATTTCAATATACAACATTGTTTAATTTTCAACATAATTTTAATGTAGGTGTCGGTAGTAGGAAATGGAGAAGAATATGGAGAGGCTATTGATGAAATTTTGGATGGTAGTGATTAGGTTTCACTTTGGATTTGGATATTTTTTTTAACTAAACATATGATGGTTCATAACAAATTTCCATAAAAATACAAAAAAAAATCTTAAATACTTGATGGTCAAAAAATCATTCTTATGAATATACTTTTTGTAACCTTAAAATAAGATTTAGACAATTATGAATTTATAGTTCATATTAATTTAAAAAAAATATTCCTTCATGAATGAAGTATTTTATTCCACAATCTATCAATTTAATTATTAAAGGATTTAAACCACTTGAAAAATCATGAAATTCTTCCGAAAAATGGTTGGATACTATTGGGATATATCCTATTTTTCTTTGGAAAATATTACACTCTAAGATAAGATTCATAAAAGCAGGGAATTTGATCTAATAATTTCTATCCCTTTTTTATATAATAATTTTATCACAAATATAACGTCTTCCAATAATATCATATCATGTTAATGTTGTATCATTTAAGATATGGTCACAATAGGCCATTTTTATTTTGATTAACCTTTTAGATTCCATAAACACACTCAAAGTGTGTCTAACTCCACCATAAAATTGACACTATAAAACTATATTTTAGAACCATTTACATTTTTTTAAGAATGTTCGTACGTCCTTTTACTTGACTACATATTAATTTATTTCTTACTTTCCCCCAAATTCCACCCATGATAATCCTCGGTATTTCACATCTTCCATATATCCCAATTCTCTACCTCAAGCTTCTAAATAATTTAGTTATTATCCTTCACCTGGACTTCTAAATTCTTAAACTAAGAATTCTTTTCACTATATAATTTCTTCACCCATTATTTACACCATTCTCTGTGGGTATTCATGGCTGCTTCATGGATTTTATCCTTTTCCATGTTTAACTTAATTTCATGAATAATTTCATTAATTATATCACATTTTCATAGCCCCACCATTGGTGGTGGGGTGGTAAAGGTTTAGGGGGGTGAGGGACAAGTTTTGGGGTCAAGTCCATAGACTTGTGATATAATGTAATTTTATTCCTTGCGTATGTGCCAATTTCGCGGTTGTACCCATTTTTTTATATTAAATTTTTCATTAACTTTATGGTTAATTTTTTGATGGTTTCCACTAAATCTATAACGGTATCACAACTTCTCCCACCTTTTACATTTAATAAATGCACTTCATTTTTCAAGGATTAAATATTTTTGTGTCGATTTCACCAATAATTTGAAGATTTACTACACAACATGGAACCTATTTCCTCTAATACAACTTTTTTGAACCAAGGACCCCTTGGGTTCTATTTTTTTTATTTTTTGTGGTTTTGAATGATATTATATAGTGATTGGTAAAAGGTCAGATTTTATAAATTAGTTTCAAAGGATATTGGCTTATTCCATATGATTGATAAAAAAAGGGGTTTTATGTGGATTATAATTTTTTAATGTGTTTTGGATTTTAAATGCTCTCATATGACAATTTTAAGGTCCTGAGTTGTTGTTTGATTTGGTTTCCTATTTATTGTTGACTTATGGTGATTTATCTTATTGAATCTGTAGAGAACCGAATCCTGACATACATTGACATTACATTACATTTGTGGAATACTTAGTACATAACAAAAACACACACGCAAGGATCGTAATAGTTTAGTGTCTTTGGAAACTTGGAATATAATCTTCTAATCTTGGTGAAAGATCTTCAACATCTCCCATAAAGATCTTCTTTTTTTTATACCTAAAACCTTTCTTTATATCCTGGGGAAAAGAAAACATAAAAGGGTGAGCTCAAATGCTCAGTAAGGGTAAACAACAGAAATATCAATCACATCATATTCAAAAGAACATAACGTTTTGGAAATCTTAACCTGCAAAAGAGAGAATAATTTCATAACATGGGATAAATCATGGCAGTGAAATGTAATCACAATAATCATAACTTAAAACATGAAACTTTGTGGCATTCACACATAATCATAGAGAATCATTTCTTGTTAGTCAAGACTCATTGCCAAGACTATCTTAGTGGACAAAGTCCCTTTCTGAATCGAGTAACCCTCGTTTTAGTCCTGTTTCACTGAACCGGTATAGCCTACCATTCCAGCCATGTCTATCTCATGAGATATAAAATCTTTACCCAATGCATTGGAGGGAGATATAGGTCCCACCTATCTCTTAATGAATCCTTTCTTATGTGTGCCACAGAATCATAAATCATACATCATTGCATAACCCATGTAATAAAAATGGGATTCTTAAACAACATGACATCATAAAACCATTCATATAAGATAAAGGAATTCATAAACATAATTCCATCACAACATAGTCAAATAAATGTAAAAATATGGATAGAAACAGAACCCTTTATTATCTTAGATGGAAAATAATTTTGATAAAA
Source organism: Viscum album (assembly GCA_963277665.1). Taxonomy (NCBI): domain Eukaryota; kingdom Viridiplantae; phylum Streptophyta; class Magnoliopsida; order Santalales; family Viscaceae; genus Viscum; species Viscum album. Next base: position 814,901,593 of record OY728137.1, read on the forward strand.
CACTTGAATTGAATTCTTGAGGAAAATATCCTTTCTTCTTCAAAATCAACTTCTTTTCACAAAACATCATGAAATTTTTAAAAGAAAGAGATTTTATTGAAAATAGTCATGAAATCTTTTGGAGGAATCTTTATAAAAATAAGGCTTTATAAAACCGTAAAAATCCGTTCGTGCCGTTTAAGTTAAAAAAACATTCTTCTCGTACTTTTTTCGGAAAAGTCAAAAATTACCTCGTATGAAAAACGACAAAAGATTCCTTTCATATATTTTACTAAAAACTCACTGAAGGGTAAAATTGGATTTAAAAAATTGTAGGTGGATGTAAATAACATTACATATTGAGGAAACATGGATGTGGATGATAAAATACACCCCAGTAATTACCAAAGTAAAAACAATCTCGGATAAAAATGAGATTGTGATATTTCCCTTACCTTAGGTCCGATTTGCTTCGTATGTGTTCGAACCTCCTGTATAATGATTTAAATACTGTCATTGACTTATTACAGAATCATATGCATTGTTATGATATCATATATGGTTCACTTATGACATTATATTACCCGTTCTTTTGTAAATTCCATGTTAAAGAAGCGTTTTGGGTAAAATCGTTTCATTTATCGTAGGTGTTTTGACTTTTTGTTCTTGACATTATTATTACTTATATCATGATTTACTTACATCCAGAATATAAAATATGATTTATATATCATATATATTTAGTATATATATATATATAATAGATAGATAAATGAAATGAAAAACACCGTTCATGGAGACGGTAGTCCGTACGTACGCATGAACGCTGTTTTTCTTTCTTTATTGTCTTGAATCGAAGTAAGTAGATCACATACATATATATATATACATAAATCCAGTATCATTATTATGTCATATATTTCATTAGTACTTATTATATATACTTTATAATCATTCATGAATGGTTAATCATTAAGAATGAATCTCATCGCGTCGTGGAGACGGTATTCCGTACGTACGCACGAGCGATGATATCATTTCCATAATTATTGAATTGAATTGGAGTAGATTATACAATATATCAGAATCAATATGATGTTGTAATAACTATGTATAGTTATTCTTTACACCATTATACCCATCCATGTAAAGTGGTGGTGGAAAATAGATTACACCACGGCGTGGAGACGGTATTCCGTACGTACGCACGTGCGGTGATTTCTTTTCCCGTAGGATGGATAGATGGTGAAATAGGGTTGTTTCATACTTATAATAACATATCAGTATATGAGTGATACTGATGTTATTACTTCATAATGAAACAACCTACGAAGAAGAAGTGGAAGAAGAAATAAAGATGAAAGAATTGGTAACGGTAATTACCTCTTCTTTGAAGCGCCTCTTTGAGACCTCCTCTTAGTGCACTAAAATTGGTCTTTGAGGAAGACCAGAACCTCTAGGATGTTTCTAGGGAAGTGGAGAAGAGATTTTGTCAGGGTTTGGCCGAGCTTGAGTGCTCAAATTGGTGTGATGAGGAGGGGGAGGAGGTGTCCTTTTATAGGGGAGGAGAGGGGCACCTTAGGAATATCTCAAAATATTATTTTATATTAAAGTCAAAATCGGTTTATAATGGTTCCAAAGGGTCTTATTTAGAAGATAAGGTGGGGATGGGTCGAAATCCTATCAACCAATAGGATTTAAACAAGTTTAGGGTATTATTTTAACCTTATCAATTAGATTTAACTCTAAGTTAAATAATTTAACTTTTACCATGTCTTTTTGTTTTCTTTCACTATATGGTTAATACACTTACTATAACATGCCAAAAGAACCCCAAATTGTTTATTATTAATATATATATCCTTATCTAAGTCATTTGGCCGAACCTTAGATTTTTAGGAATAAAATAACAATTAGTAATATAATATTTGATTTAAAAACTATTTTGTGTCAATTTTGACACTATTTGATATATGATTTTTGAGAAAGTCATAACAGAATTATATGTTCGAACCAAGTTGATTAAATCAACACTAATATATCATTGTAACCTATAAAATTAGTGTAATTCATAAAAAGTCTCAAATTACATTCATTTTATCATTTATAACATCAATTATGTTAATATTTTCTTAAAAGGGTAATTACTGCATCATCGTTGTGTCATAAATAAATTAATTTATTTAAAGTCTAAAAATTATAAATAAAATATCATTATGTAGGAAATCTTTTTATCTTTCTAATGAATATTTATAGTCGAATTTATCTTATGTATAACCCCATATTAAAAATGTTTTAGTTATTAAACTTTGATTTTAACTATTTTAACTATTCATTAAAGAAAATAATATTAAATGTCATAATCTAATCCAAGTGGACCTAAATGGTCATATTATATTCATAAGGTTGTTTTTGGTCGAATTACACTTATCCAATAGAATTAGGACATGTGTTAGGGTAATAGTAATATCATATTTACCCTTAGTTACCCTATTTACTATTAACCGTGGTAAAAAAAGTAAAAAGTTACTATTCACCAAAAAATTATTTTCATCTCATTGAACCAAATTTTAGTCCTTGATATTAACCGCGTCTCTTGGATTTTCGAAATTCCATTCACAGAAGCGGTAAAATTAAGTTTTATGCAAAATTCAGTTTTTAACCTACCACTTAGTGGTTTAACTATTCATCAAAAATTGAAAGTTTTCAGAAAAATACCAAAATTTCATTCTAGGCTAATTTCGATATTCTGAGTCCAAAAATGAAGTCCATTTTGAAAAATAAAATTTATAAAATTTCAAAAAGTGATTATTACTATTCATAACGGCTAGTTTTAATAGCATATCATTGTTTAGTGAAACTCGGTATTGCGTATTACACACGCTATCGAGGAACGTCGCGATTGCGTGTAATGCAAGGCAAGTCAAGGATGCGTATTGTGCAAGCTCCTTTTGGTGTAGCGTACAACACAAGACATTAATAAAATTAAAAAGAATAGTTTTCATAAAATCTCGGGCTGTTACATTCTACCCCCCTTAAAATGAATTTCGCCCTCGAAATTCGTCGGGGTTATAAATAGTTTACTATTCGAAAGTTTCTTTAATAGAAACCCACATCGTAAAAAGGAATACCAAAACCAATATTTAAAAACAAAAGTATGAAACGTAACGGTTACCCAAATAAACCAATCACTGTGTTTCCACATAGGTGAAAATATGGATATGGAAGAGAAATCTAACCATCATGTTCTGATGGAGAGTGGTAGAAAACATGGCTATGGAAAAGCCAGTAATCACAAATCCATAGATTTGTGATGATATAAGGTACCATCTGATTCATCAGGTATAAGATCACTAGGACAACATTTTTGGTTTTCAAGATCATTTCCCTAAAGTTGAAAATTTGAATTAGAATAAATACTTACTTTATTTTGGTACAATCTCACTGTTGTTCGTGCCTTGAACAATTTCCACTTCATCTCTTAAATAAATGAAGTTGAATTTGTTATTCGTGAAGTGTTAGAAGATCATGTGATAGAACGACGGGTCATTCCATCTGTCTCAAACAAAAGGTTAGCCAAAATTATATACATAAGTCGATCTATAGTGAGATTAATCATATATGGTTCCTAAAATGGACTTATACCTCATATATCATACTGCTTGATATAATAAAACTAGTTTCTACTAAACAGGGACTTCCTGTAGGCCAGTGGTAGGCGATAAAGGCCAGTCGCACTTCGGTTGTGGGTTCGATTCCCACAGCCTTGTCCGAAGCGATGGGCTGTCGCCCGTCCTGCAGGTTGTCCTTTTTCTAAAACTACATTACTATAACATCTCATCAATTATATCGAAAATCTTCTATCCTTAAACAATACTAACTTATGTCCAACATAATCCATTCTAATCTTTAGGCTTATCCATAATACTGCAGTCCATTCTCATAATGTAGTGAAGACGATTACCAGAGATTTAATACTATCGTTTATCCCCTTATATCATAAGATATGTTTTGTTGGTCACATTCCAAACATTCAATGTCCTTAATCGTGTATTCTCTTGAATACCTTAGTGAAAACATGAATGCAGTTAAAAGTTAACACTTTTCACATACAAAAATCCTCAAAATTCTATATACTCAGACTTAGTCCTTATATCAATCATGAGCTCATGAATACTGTTAAACATTTCATTTTCTCGTTTTCCCTTCATTATGCGCATAATATCTCAATCACTTTGAATACCACATTAGACCAATACATAAATATTCCAATATTTCATGATAAAACATTATTTTGGAATCCCATTACATAAACACTTAATCATTCCACCACATTGTTGTCATATTCAACATTGCCAATAGTGATCGCATGTGACTTCCCTTTGTCCTTTGCCTTAAGCGGTTGCTCATGTCGATCATCACTAACCCTTGGATTAGGGCATTTATTAGCATAATGCCCCATTTCCTTGCACTTGAAGCATTGAAGTGTTGGTTGTACATTCTCTGCAGTGTTTGCTTTATTCACTTCATTAGAATCCCTTTTTCCATTACTTCGACACTCAGCTGCTCGATGACCTTCTTTTCCACACTTAAAACATTTTCTAGTCCCTTTAAGACAATCTCCACCATGCTTCTTTCCACACCTTGTGCATAAGGAAACATTCATCTTCTTTTCACCATTATTCTGAGATTTCTCCTTGAACTCCATCTTTCGTTTCTTGTCAAACCCATGAGATGGATATGTAGCACAACGCACAATTTCTTCATAGCTACTGAAGTCTCTTATAGCTAATTCCCTTCGAAGACTTGGTTTTAAGCCACTGAAAAATCGATCAACTTTACTTTCAGGTTGGATGATAATACCAGAAGCGTACCTTGCAAGTCTTGTAAAATTTGTTTCATAGGTACCAACAGATTCATCATCCCTTTGCTTCAGTTCAAGAAACTCTTTCTCCATCTTTGTTCGGAGAATACGAGGGAAGTACTTATTGAAAAATAAGTTCTTGAACTCGTCCCATTCCATAGACTCAATTTCATCCCTTTGCCTCGTATTCTTAATAAGATTCCACCATTGATCAGCATCTCCTTCCAAACGATACACTGCTAGGATGACTTTATCATGTTCAGAACATTGAAGAACTGAAAATATCTTTTCAGTAGTACTAATCCATTGTTCAGCAACTAATGGATCAGTAGACCCACTGAAAGAAGGTGGACGCTGCCTCATGAAGGATTCAACAGAATGTTGCTCCTTCCTTTGCTCGTTTGGAAGTCCTGCATGATTCATAGCTTGAGAAAGTTGTGTGAGCATGGCTACAAGATTTTGCATTCCAGCTCCCATATCGTTTGGTTGCTCAGGGGGACAATCATTGCATTGCCCATCACATTCTGCATTAACACGGTTCCTTCGGGTTCCAGCCATCGTCTAAAACCCCAAAAGAATAGTATGAGAGGCAAAAATCATGCTAGGGAAAACAACATAATAAAGGGGGAGTACCCTCAATATCTAACATCTTATGTTAAATTCTATGATCGTTACCGTAGTTCTAGGACTGTATCCTATACGTATACTTATCCTTAGGGACATACCTAGACATACCTTATAAATATCTCTAGAGATCTCACTAACGTTTTCGCATCCTAGTTTCCAAAGGTTGACTAAACCTTTCCTCTGATACCAACTGTAGAGACCCGAATCCTAACGTACATTGACATTACATTACATTTGCGGAATACTTAGTACATAACAAAAACACACACGCAAGGATCATAATAGTTTAGTGTCTTTGGAAACTTGGAATATAATCTTCTAATCTTGGTGAAAGATCTTCAACATCTCCCATAAAGATCTTATTTTTTTTTACCTAAAACCTTTCTTTATATCCTGGGGAAAAGAAAACATAAAAGGGTGAGCTCAAATGCTCAGTAAGGGTAAACAACAGAAATATCAATCACATCATATTCAAAAGAACATAACGTTTTGGAAATCTTAACCTGCAAAAGAGAGCATAATTTCATAACATGGGATAAATCATGGCAGTGAAATGTAATCACAATAATCATAACTTAAAACATGAAACTTTGTGGCATTCACACATAATCATAGAGAATCATTTCTTGTTAGTCAAGACTCATTGCCAAGACTATCTTAGTGGACAAAGTCCCTTTCTGAATCGAGTAACCCTCGTTTCAGTCCTGTTTCACTGAACCGGTATAGCCTACCATTCCAGCCATGTCTATCTCATGAGATATAAAATCTTTACCCAATGCATTGGAGGGAGATATAGGTCCCACCCATCTCTTAATGAATCCTTTCTTATGTGTGCCACAGAATCATAAATCATACATCATTGCATAACCCATGTAATAAAAATGGGATTCTTAAACAACATGACATCATAAAACCATTCATATAAGATAAAGGAATTCATAAACATAATTCCATCACAACATAGTCAAATCAATGTAAAAATATGGATAGAAACAGAACCCTTTATTATCTTAGATGGAAAATAATTTTGATAAAACACTTGAATGGAATTCTTGAGGAAAATATCCTTTCTTCTTCAAAATCAATTTCTTTTCACAAAACATCATGAAATTTTTAAAAGAAAGATATTTTATTGAAAATAGTCATGAAATATTTTGGAGGAATCTTCATAAAAATAAGGCTTTATAAAACCGTAAAAATCTGTTCGTGCCGTTTAAGTTAAAAAAACATTCTTCTCGTACTTTTGTCGGAAAAGTCAAAAATTACCTCGTATGAAAAACGACAAAAGATTCCTTTCATATCTTTTACTAAAAACTCACCGAAGGGTAAAATTGGATTTAAAAAATTGTAGGTGGATTTAAATAACATTACATATTGAGGAAACATGGATGTGGATGATAAAATACACCCCAGTAATTACCAAAGTAAAAACAATCTCGGATAAAAATGAGATTGTGATATTTCCCTTACCTTAGGTCCGATTTGCTTCGTATGTGTTCGAACCTCCTGTATAATGATTTAAATACTGTCATTTACTTATTACAGAATCATATTCATTGTTATGATATCATATATGGTTCACTTATGACATTATATTACCCGTTCTTTTGTAAATTCCATGTTAAAGAAGCGTTTTGGGTAAAATCGTTTCATTTATCGTAGGTGTTTTGACTTTTTGTTCTTGACATTATTATTACTTATATCATGATTTAATTACATCCAGAATATAAAATATGATTTATATATCATATATATTCAGTATATATATATATATATATATAATAGATAGATAAATTAAATGAAAAACACCGTTCATGGAGACGGTAGTCCGTACGTACGCATGAACGCTGTTTTTCTTTCTTTATTGTCTTGAATGGAAGTAAGTAGATCACATACATATATATATATACATAAATCCAGTATCATTATTATGTCATATATTTCATTAGTACTTATTATATATACTTTATAATCATTCATGAATGGTTAATCATTAAGAATGAATCTCATCGCGTCGTGGAGACGGTATTCCGTACGTACGCACGAGTGATGATATCATTTCCATAATTATTGAATTGAATTGGAGTAGATTATACAATATATCAGAATCAATATGATGTTGTAATAACTATGTATAGTTATTCTTTACACCATTATACCCATCCATGTAAGGTGGTGGTGGAAAATAGATTACACCACGGCGTGGAGACGGTATTCCGTACGTACGCACGCGCGGTGATTTCTTTTCCCGTAGGATGGATAGATGGTGAAATAGGGTTGTTTCATACTTATAATAACATATCAGTATATGAGTGATACTGATGTTATTACTTCATAATGAAACAACCTAAGAAGAAGAAGTGGAAGAAGAAATAAAGATGAAAGAATTGGTAACGGTAATTACCTCTTCTTTGAAGCGCCTCTTTGAGACCTCCTCTTAGGGCACTAAAATTGGTCTTTGAGGAAGACCAGATCCTCTAGGATGTTTCTAGGGAAGTGGAGAAGAGATTTTGTCAGGGGTTGGCCGAGCTTGAGTGCTCAAATTGGTGTGAGGAGGAGGGGGAGGAGGTGTCCTTTTATAGGGGAGGAGAGGGGCACCTTAGGAATATCTCAAAATATTATTTTATATTAAAGTCAAAATCGGTTTATAATGGTTCCAAAGGGTCTTATTTCGAAGATAAGGTGGGGATGGGTCGAAATCCTATCAACCAATAGGATTTAAACAAGTTTAGGGTATTATTTTAACCTTATCAATTAGATTTAACTCTAAGTTAAATAATTTAACTTTTACCATGTCTTTTTGTTTTCTTTCACTATATGGTTAATACACTTACTATAACATGCCAAACGAACCCCAAATTGTTTATTATTAATATATATATCCTTATCTAAGTCATTTGGCCGAACCTTAGATTTTTAGGAATAAAATAACAATTAGTAATATAATATTTGATTTAAAAACTATTTTGTGTCAATTTTGACACTATTTGATATATGATTTTTGTGAAAGTCATAACAGAATTATATGTTCGAACCAAGTTGATTAAATCAACACTAATATATCATAGTAACCTAGAAAATTAGTTTAATTCATAAAAAGTCTCAAATTACATTCATTTGAGCATTTATAACATCAATTATGTTAATATTTTCTTAAAAGGGTAATTACTGCATCATCGTTGTGTCATAAATAAATTAATTTATTTAAAGTCTAAAAATTATAAATAAAATATCATTATGTAGGAAATCTTTTTAGCTTTCTAATGAATATTTATAGTAGAATTTATCTTATGTATAACCCCATATTAAAAATGTTTTAGTTATTAAACTTTGATTTTAACTATTTTAACTATTCATTAAAGAAAATAATATTAAATGTCATAATCTAATCCAAGTGGACCTAAATGGTCATATTATATTCATAAGGTTGTTTTTGGTCGAATTAAACTTATCCAATAGAATTAGGACATGTGTTAGGGTAATAGTAATATCATATTTACCCTTAGTTACCCTATTTACTATTAACCGTGGTAAAAAAAGTAAAAAGTTACTATTCACCAAAAAATTATTTTCATCTCATTGAACCACATTTTAGTCCTTGATATTAACCGTGTCTCTTGGATTTTCGAAATTCCATTCACATAAGCGGTAAAATTAAGTTTTATGCAAAATTCAGTTCTTAACCTACTACTTAGTGGTTTAACTATTCATCAAAAATTGAAAGTTTTCAGAAAAATACCAAAATTTCATTCTAGGCTAATTTCGATATTCTGAGTCCAAAAATGAAGTCCATTTTGAAAAATAAAATTTATAAAATTTCAAAAAGTGATTATTACTATTCATAACGGCTAGTTTTAATAGCATATCATTGTTTAGTGAAACTCGGTATTGCGTATTACACACGCTATCGAGGAAGGTCGCGATTGCGTGTAATGCAAGGCAAGTCAAGGATGTGTATTGTGCAAGCTCCTTTTAGTGTAGCGTACAACACAAGACATTAATAAAATTAAAAAAAATAGTTTTCATAAAATCTCGGGCTGTTACAGAATCTGTTGGTTTTAATGAGTGGCTTAATATATATTATATATTTCTCTATTTAGAACATCCAATAAATGTTGATATAGAAACATTTAAATTCTGGTGAATCTGATTTTGTGTGGATATTTCCAACTTCTTCTTTTTTTGCTATGTTGGGGAATAAAATTTTGTAGTATATTTTTTTGAAAAGAGATATATAGTTGTGGTTTAAACTGTGACTATATATGTCAAATTAATGTCTATTTAAAGTTTAAACCGTCACTATATTAGTTAAAATTTTGTTTGATGGTGGTTTTTTTTTGTTTTAGAAGAGGTTTTTGCTCCCAAAAAATGATGAGTCGATAGGGGCAGTATGAACTGCTGCTATACTCTTGAAAGTTTTTGGGAGAAGAACCCACCACTAACACCCAAAAAATGACCGATAATTTTTTTTGATGGTTTACATGAACCTCCACTAAATAGATAGATGTGGCGTGAGTTGGATATCGACTCCAACTTTATTAGTGGTATTTGGAAACTATTATAGAACTATATGGCGGTATTTTAAACTATCACTAAATCAAAAAAATATGCTATCAGTAAATTTTGTTGTAGTGATAGTACAGTTAGCTTGTCATAGTGTAGTCCTTACCTCTCTCATCATTATAGCATGGTATATATGTCACAATGTGAACCATACTAAGTAGAATTTCACCAATATTATATGGATCATTACTTTGATGTGGCTCTATTATGCATTCCTCAATTCACAAACCCTATATTTTGATTCAAATCCTTTTAACGCATGATGGTATTTATTATAGAGTGGCACACTATATAGTTATTATTGCACACCCCTATGTTATTCATATGTATATCTATTGTAGTGAGGTTTAAAGTTAAATATCCACAATTTTACTCTTGAACAAGACCAATTATAGTGTGATCACTTACTTCATGGTGCAATACCCATATAGATATAGATTCATTAATTCTTTCTTGAAACCTATTTCGATGTGATCTTCCAACAGTGACTTGATTATAAAAATATGAATCTCATATATATTCATTTTACACTTACATGAGACTACCATGGAATGGTATTCCTTTTCACTACATATTTATCCATCCAACACTTGATATTTATTCTTTTAAAAAATCAGCATGGTTCCATTCTACAATCTTGAATTGATCTTTTCTATAGTCCCTTGTACAATGATGTGAAATATTTCAAAATGATATACTCCTCCTTCACTAAGCTTACACTATCCTTTTCCATATAACTCCATGCATGCTCTTTCTCCTTCCAGAACCCTAGAAGGCCAAAATAATCCAATATATACGTCTCCAAATCTAGATCAAGCCTCCATACAAAAAATTCTATATCCTTTAAATATAAATATATCAAGATAGTTCTTCCAGTATACATAATTTTCTATATAATTCCATTATAGTGGATCTAACACCCCCTTACAAAATATTTCATGACCTTTATTGCTATGTTTATCAATTACATACTTCCTTTATCAAGTTTTGTTCCCATGTATAGTAACTACCAAAATCTTCATTCAAAAATCTCCAAGATCAATATCTTCGGATGCCAACCTTAATTTACTATTAACAAATAAAATTCTTAGTTTTAATAAATCAAACCCAAAACCACCTAGTAACAAAAAAAATATTATTTATCAAAGTTTAAATACTTTACTTAATAATAATACAATTGATAAAATTTATTGTTTCTTAAAAAGGTGAGAGATAAATATTTTTATTAGACACATAACCATGAAACATCAAAATTAGAGTGTACACTACTACCAAAAAGGATTTATCTAGTGTTAGGCTTTATCAATATGAGACAAAAGCACTGATAAATACCCCTTTTATCAGTGCTAGAAAAAGCACTGATAAAGGGGGCCCTTTATTAGCCCAAAAAATAATGTGCTGATAAAGGGATCCTTTATGAGTTCTTGTGTAAAGGCACTAATAAATGGGATACCTTTATAATCACTTTTTACTAGCGTTGATAAAATACCCCCTTTATCAATGTTTTTTTCTAGCACTGATAAATGGTATATTTCATAAAATATATATATTTCATTAAATATATATATTAATATATAAATATATTTATATTGATATAAATATTATATATTTAAATATAATTTAGATATGGAAAAATACGCATTTACAATTATTATATAATACATTTAGCAAAAATAGATTATAAAATAATTAAAAAATATTATTAATTAATAATTTTATAATTATAGTCGAGTAATTTTCATTTAATAATAGTTTGATGACATGAAAATTAAATGAATTAATGAATGGTCTAATATAATTTTAAAACATGAATTTAATTTAAACAATCATAACTTTTGATTTGGTTTTCCATTTGAGCTCTTCCACATATAAAATTTAATCCTATGAATATATCTATGCCATGGTGATTGGGGAAAACCCCAGTCACATTTTTCAAGTCAAAAATGGTTATAAGACATCCAAAACCGACTTTTTAGTCGGGGTATCCTAATTTTTTAACATCCAATGGAATTTTAGCCTCGTTTAAGGGGGATTTATTGGCTTTTTTGGGTAAAAACTAATGTTATTCCCAGTTCTTACATTCATATTGATATTATGGTTTTAAAGTTTTATTATTTTTCTCATTTTAATTTTATTTATAATTAAATATATGAATATTTTATTATATTTACTTATATTAAATCAATTGTATAAATACAATTACCAAAATATTTACACAAATATGTTTTTTAAAATATATAAAATAAAAATTTATTATTCATTTTATTTAAATTAAAAAAGTATCTATTTTATTTACCTTATACAAATTCATTAATATGTATATATATACCTTTGCAAGTAATGTTTATATATAAAGATGTGTGTTTCAATAAAAATATATATTTGAATATGTATATTCTAATATATGTAAATAAATACATATTCTAAAAATGTGTTTAAAGCAATATCTAACCATTTTTAACATTATAAAAATATATGAATATATATATACTTATACAAATATATATATATATATATATAATGTTTATATATACATATATGTGTGTATTAATAAATGGATATATATTTATATTATATTCTAGTATATTTAAAGGAATATAATATATGATATATTTAAATAAATATAAGTATATATATATCACACACACACAAACATATATTTTATAGATGTATTTAAAAATGCTTCTACAAATATATGAATAATATATATATATATATATAATAAAATAGTCAATAAAACTTCTTGGTGCAGTGGTAAAGTCATTCAAGTTCCAAAGGAGAGGTATAGAGATCAAATCCAAGTGCGCAGGAGGATGGAATTTCACAAAGCACTGATAAAGGGGCAAGGAAGTACTGATAGGGGGCACAAAGAGGTCTAAAAAAGTAATTTCCCTTCATTTATAATCTCTTAAAAACAAGTACTGATAAATGGTTGTTTTATCAGTTATTTTTTAGCACTGATAAAGGCCATATTTATCAGCGCTAAAAAAATAACTCATAAAGAACTGAAGTGCCAAAGGATTAAATAACAACTAATAGGGGGTTGAAACAGTTGTTCACTTTTTATAAGTTTCAATAATTTTAGAAACATAACTTCTAAAAACTTTTAAAGTTAATTAATTTATCATATTTTAGTAAATACTCATGCATGAAGATGAAGGAAAGTAATCAAAGCACAAAAGATTTACAAGGTTCGACCTTAGAATGAGAACCAACATCCTTTCTATATCTAATCTTATGGTTCTATGTAAATTAAGTATAGAAAAGAAGTAAATACCACTTATTTCAAATCCTTTTAGATACCTTCTATATCCTAATAGGAAAGATTATAATAACTCTATCAGTTTATAAAGTTTTATTTCAAAAAATTTAAGACACAAAAGAAAAAGATCAAAAAAAATTCTTTATAAAACTCTGTATGAGACCTCAGTATGATGTCCTTATGTTTGATTTCATCAGTCCATTGATCTCAGTCTGATAAAATCAGTATAATGAACCCTTTCTCAATCTGCACTTATCAAACTCTGCTCAATTTTTTAGTATTATCTTCCTCATTCTGATCTTCCACATTCTAGCAAACAAAACATTCAGTAGTCTAATATTCTTATGATAACTCTTTCTAAAGAGGAACACTGATTCAAAATATATAGTGCTCCACTGTTTCACACAATTGAAAAGGTTATGAATGTAATGTGCATCTATTTATATGTAGCTGAGAATAAAAGGTTGGGGAAATTGAAAACATTTCCCTCTTACTCAAATTCACAACCTTCAAAAATTCACTCACAATTAAACATAACCTTTGACAACTGTAATTATTATTAATTATTCTCGAACCTTCTTAAGTCTTCTTGAGTCTTCTCATAAATCATCCTTCTTGAACTTACTAATTTTTTTAGTTCGATTAGGTGATTCTGATTACCTTTCGTTTTGTGACTCTTGTTTTTACTTCTACCTCAGAATTAGTCTGATGAATATTCCTCAACTCAGTTTTACGGAACCCAGTTATCTTAGTCTGTTGTAACTTCCTCAACTCATTTTGATTGAAATTCCTCAGATCACTCAGATTTAATTTCTTCCTCTTCTTAGCCTCTTGAAAATTCTTCATATTTGGTTTAGTTTGACTTTCCCCATCAAACTTAGTGCAATTGAATTTCCACCTTATACTTAGTATAATTGAGTTTTCATTATGAGTTATTTTTCATTATAGTTAAATACTCATTATGATGTTCTAAAACTGATGGTGACCCTATTGAACAAATTTTAAATTCTTTAATCCCCATTATCTATAACTCATTTAGACTTCTATAAAATTCTGTGTTTGGTACTTATAGATATGATTCAAACTTTGTCTAGTTTTTCTGAAATCGATGAAATCTTTATGAATCCTCCATTTCTTTAAAATATTTTATCATTATAGTGTTTCATGATTTATAAGAACTTCAAGAACATAATAACATCATCTGACTTACTGAAAAACACCGTGTATGATAGATTTTGAACTTCATTCTGATGGATCTAAGACTGATGGTGCATCTGATCAATAAAATTATCTTTCTAACAAATATTGAATCCAGAATACAACTTCCTCAAAATAAATCTACCTTTGTTTTGTTTTGTTTCAAAAAATCATCAAATTTCACCTATTTTTCAGTAAAATTCGTTTTACAAAGGATTTGTTTTCATTAAATACAAAACATTGTTAATAAAATGTAAACAAGGTTCTTCAATGTACCCATATGTATTTGTTAAAAACACTCATTAACAACTTTTTTAACTCTCATAAATTTTTCATAACTCTACTTTTGTAAAAAAATCAAGATTTCAAAATTTTATAAAAAAATATACTTTCCAGAAAGATAGTGTTCTAACACCACACTACTGAAAAAAGTAATGTTTTTGAAGGAATTCCATCACTAATTGACAATCAAATTTTTCATCCATTTTAAGATAAACCCCCTCACTTTTAACTTTTCTCCCATAAATTCTCTTTTTCTATCCCCCATTTTATGATAAACACATCTTTCAATTCATTAAAATAAATATTAGTAAAAAATTCATAAAAATTAAAAATTTCTTACTTTCCACCCCACGTTTTCAAATTAATCCAAAGCATAATGGGGGTTTTATTTATGATGATTAGGAAGTCATTAGAGGAGTTTGAATATGAATTTGTAGCCTCGGATCAAAAAACCTCTATTTTTTGCATATATTTTGTGAAGATATCAGTAATTTTATACTTCCTTGAGATATATTCCAGCAAAACATATCTGATATAAAATTTCTATTTTATAAAGTGAAACTTTAAATCAATGTGTTTTGATCATTAATGTTAGACAGTTTTTTTAGAAAGTTAAATTGCACCCTAATTATCACAAAGTATCATCAATGGTTTTGAAACTTTTACTTTCAAATATTCCACCTGAACTTTCATCCACAACACCTGAGTACAAGCCTAAGTAGCTACAATATATTATGAATCCACTGTGCTCAACGATACTGAACTTTCTTTATTACTATTTCAAGTCACACATTATTCATCCAAGAAACATTTTCCTCTAGAAGTTCATTTTCTATCTTTAAAATCTCCATCCCAATCGGTATCAATATAACCTTTAAAGTTCATATTACAAATTATTTTGTATAAAATTACATTTGATGTTGTTCCTTTAACATATCTCATAATTATTTTTACTGCCAACATATGATTCTCTTTTAGTTAACTTTGATGTCTGGAAAATAAATTCACATTATAAAAAATACCAGGTCTTGAGGCTGTGAGATATAGAAAACTTCTTATCATCCTTTGAAATTATTTATGATTCACAATTTTTCCAGATTTATCTTTACTCAACTTTGTGCACACTGAAATAATAGTAGAATATTCCTTGTATTTCTCCATCCCAAAATTATTTAACAATTCTCTGGTATACTTTTCATTAGATAATAAAATATAATTTTCCTTTTTTTGAACTTTTAATCCAAGGAAGAAAGTTAAATCTCCCAACATTGACATTTAAAAATTCTTCTTCATTTCCTAAAAAAAATATTTATAAACTTTTTCTTCATCCACATAAAAAAATATATCATCCATATACACAATAAATATTATTATGTTGTAGTTAACTTCTTTCACATACAAGTAACTATAAACCTTTACTTTAGAAAAATTAAACATTTTCAAACAATTATAAAGTTTTAAATACTAGGATTGTGGGTTCTGTTTCAACCCAAACAAATATTTATTCAATCTATAAACATTATTATCATTATTATCAAGTAGAAAACCATAGGGTTGTTCAATGTAGAATTCTTCCCCAAAATATCCATTTAATAATGATAAATTTACATAAATCTAACAATTTTTTTAATTTTGATGTGAATCCACTAATGAATATAATCTAATAGTTTCTAATATTGAAATTGGGGAAAATGTTTCTTCAAAATACACACCTTCCAACTATACATAGCCTTTACAAACAAGTATTTATTTGTTTCATAAAACTTCTCTATGGTCATTCAATTTGTTTTGGTAAACCCACTTTGCACTAATAACATTTTTATTTGTTGGTTGTGGAACAACTTCCCATGTTTAATTTTTCTCAATCTGATCCAAATCTTCATTTATATCATCCACCCATTCTTTGTGTTTAATATCTTCTAAAACTGATTTCGGTTTAACTTTTGAGATAAGGTGAAGTCTAAATTTTTAATTTCAACCTTCTTATGGTATAAACTAGAGCCTTATGATTTCAAATAATGTTTTTGGATTCAACATGTTTTTTGTAGAGTAGGAAATCTCAAAGTTTCTCTTCCAGGTGAACTTTCTACATCACGCGATTTTTATGAATCTCGATAGGTATGTTTTGTATCATTCTCAATTTTATTGGAAACATTAAGTTTATCCTCCACACTATTCTAAAAAAATATTGTTAATGAGTTTGAATTTTCAATAACTTTCACATTATATTAGTCAAAAAATATTTTTAGATTCTTTTTCCAACATTTTTAACTTTTTGTTTATGTAAATAACACCTAAAAGTTACTTCTTCATCTTTATCATCAAAATTTTCAAGATCTAGATTTTTAGATAACATGGAATTCCAAAAAAATTGACTTGTTTCAATGAATGTTTTTCGTTATACCACATTTTATATGAAGTCATATTGGATTTTATCCTTAACAAACATGTATTCTAAACATGTACAATAGTACTAATAGTTTATCTCCAAAAGAACATTTAAAGTTTGTATTATGCTAACATGCTTCTTATAATTTTCATTAAACTTCATTATTCCTTTATACAACTCTATTTTTTTAGATTATATAGAAAACTATACTTATGTTTTATTCCATGATTTCTCATATAAGTTTCAAAATTATTTCATGTGAATTTTATACTATTATCAATTCTCAACTTCTTTATATTAACCCCGATTTATTTCTCAACAACTTTTTTGAAGAATATAAACATTTAAATAGCCTATTATTTGTGCTTCATAAACATTTTATAGTTCATTCAAGTGAAATAATCAATGAATTTGATAATTTAAAAATCACCTTCTATTTATTGATGTCTCGTCAACCCATACAAATCTGAATGAATAAGTTCAAGAGTTTTGGTAGACTGAATTTCAACTTTCTTATGAATTTTATTAGTCATATTCCCTTTTTTTAAATTTACAAAAACATATTATTCTCTTCTTTTCAATTCTAGAAATTTTCATACAACATCAACTTTAAATAGTTTTCATAATTTTCTACCCAAGATTTCCAATTATTCAGTTCCACAACTTATTCTCATCTTTATCACTTAAATAACATGAATTGTGATTCTCTCTAATATGAAAAAATATTTCCACTAGTTCTTTATCCTCTTATAACCATTTTCCATATTCTGTTCTTGTGATGATATAAGAATTGTTTTTGAAAACAAATTTGTTTCCATCATTACAAAGTTGACTTACATTAAGTAAGTTATGTTTTGTCCCACCAACATATATAACTTTTTTATATATTAGTTTTTGAGGTTGAATCTCACTAGTTATTATTCCTAATATTTTCAAGGAACTATCATTTCCAAAAGTAACAGCTCCTTTATCATGAATTTAAATATTTTTCAAGATTTTTATATCACCAATAATATGTCAAGAACAACCAATAACATGTTTCCATGGTTTATTCCTTTTACTTGCTTTCAAATATGTTTATAAACAAAATTGTTTTCTTCAAATTTATTCTTTCTAGATTCCTGTTCTTTTCTTACATTAGAAACTTATTCTGAAATGAGTTTTATACATATTTTAGTATGATGACCATCATAATCACATCTTCCAAAATCTCATTCCATACATTCAAATTTATTTTTTTTGGATGTTTTCTAACATCTTGAGATTTTTCTTTTCTAACTTCTTATGGGTTAGAAAAGTTACTGGTTAATCTTCCACCATTATTTTTACTTTGATACTAGGAAGTGAAAAGTTATACTAAAAATTATAATCCATGTTCCAATGTATTCCAAAACACCAAAAAAACATAAAATCTTGATTTTATATTGAAGTAAGATTTTTCTTTGTAGAAAATTTTTTGAGGTTGACTACTTATTCCTCCTTTAAAATACTCTAGGAGTGCACCAACTTTCATACTGAGGTAGTTTTAAACTTTTTTGGATGTGATAGGTTTCTCACATCCATTCTCAATCCAAAAAATCATAGGACTTTTCTTATCACTTAAATTATTATAAAGATCATATGAAACATTATTTTTAGAGGTTGAAGATTTCAACAAATTCTTTATTTGATATTTCTATACAATTTCTGAAGTCCATTATTTTATTACTAGGTTTTTTTGAAGTTTTCATTCATCTTCATCAAGGTACGTTCGAACTCAAGAAGTTTTGATTGAAAATTGTTAAATTATTATTCTTGAGATTCCAAGTTCTTACTGAGATATTCAACGATCTTTACTTATTAATTAATTCTTTTTTTAAACTTTGGATCTCCGGAATGTGTTCTTCTTCTTGATTGACAACATCCTTTTCACATTCAGTAACTTTTCTATTTTATTTAATTAATTTTCATATTTATTTCTTGAGATATCTGTTTTTCTCAAGAAATTCCAAAATTTATATTATGATATGATACTCTATTTAAGATTATTAACCTTCTTCTTATTCAATATTTTAGGATTCTTCTATTTTTCAATTTTTTCAAAGAAAGTTATAACCTTTTTTGAACTTTCATCATCTGCAGAATTTTTTTTCATTGCGTATGATTCATATTTATTATTCAATATACTTCTATTGTTCCCAGTAAACATATTCTTATGTTTTTGGATGGTTTTTATTCTTTATAAACTTTATTCCACTTATTCCATCGAGTTTTTTCATTAGAATTGTCTTGATATTATCCAACTTTATTCTTAGGACAATCCATAAAAAAGTTTCCAATTTCACTGCACTTGAAAACTTTTAGACGATGTATTCCTCTATACTTTCCACTTACCCTATGATAGTTCTTAGAGATAAGAGACTTGTTTTTTATCTAACCCATCATCCTTCTTATCATTAGAACCATAAGGATCAACATCTTAAAAATATTGAATTTTTTCCTCTTTCTCATATCTTCAAAATCCAATTCATCTTTCATTTTTTTGAACCATGTATCTTTTTTCATTTCATAAGAAACAATAAAGTTATGAAATTAATCAATAGATAAATAATCATTATATTATAGAGTGGAAATTTTATAATCAAACCTATCTATAATGTTTCTCATAAGTTTCTTCACTATTGTAGAGTCTTCTAGAACTTTTCAAAATCCTTTGATATTGGAAACAATTTCATTTACCCAAGTGAATTATTCATCAATATTTTATTCGTCATTCAATCTAATATCTTAAAACTTACTATACCAAATTTTTATCATTGCTTCCTTCACTTTAGTATTCACTTGGAAAATACTTTGTAGCTTTTACCATATACTCATTAAATTTTTGAGACCCAAAAACATTATATAAAAATTATCTAACAGAGACATGAGAATAGAATACCTAGTTTTTTCATCAAATTCAATATTTCTCTTATAAAAAAATTCATTGGGGAATCTTTCTCAATTGGTGGAATCCCAATTGTAACAACTTCAACGAATTTTAGGCCAAGATATAGAAGATAATTAATCATCCTATTTTTTACATCTATAATAATTTTTACCATAAAATATAGTAATTCCTCTATTATTGATAGAATTGATATTAACCATGATAAGGATTGAAAAAGGGAACCTTTATGTTGATATGAATTGAAGTACCAAAGGATCAAATAATAAATGAGAAGGGGGGGTTGAATGATCTGTTCACTTTTTATATGTTTTAATACTTTTAGAAACGTAAACCATGCAAATTGATAAAGTTCATTACCTTATCATATTTTAGTAAATACTCCTTCATACAGATGAAGGAGAAAAAGTAAATCACATGAGATTTACAAGGTTCAGCCTCAGTTTGAGAACCTACATCCTTTCTATAGCCACTCTCGTGGGACTATATAAATTCACTATAATCCAGAAGTGAATGAAACTTATATAAAATCCCATTATAAAGATTTTATATATTGGTAGGAAATATTATACTAGATTAATTACATTTATAAATTTATCTTAAAAAAATTGCCACAAAAGAAATGGATTAACAAAACTTTTTCTCCACAAAACTTTGCCTGAAATGTCAATCTGATGTCTCTGGGTTCGATTTCCTCAGTCTGTTGAAATCAGTCCAATAGAATCAATATTATGAACCCTTTATCAGTCTTCACTTCTCAAACTCTCATTAACTACTTAGTCAAATATTCCTCATTATTATATTACTAATTCTAGTAAAAAATGCTTTTAGTAGTGCGATGTTTTTATGAGATATCTGTTTTGAAATTAACTCTGACTAAAAATCAATAGCACTTCACTTTTTTTTCATATGTGGAAATTTTTCAAAGTAAAAATGTGCTATGAATATATTTATAGTATTAGCATTATATTAATGGTGGGAAACTAAAAACTTTTCCTACTTACTCAAATTCACAACCTTTTGAAATTTACTCACATTTAAACTTCAACTTTGAATAGTGAAACATTTATCAACTATTATAGAACCTTTTGAAACTTTATGAGTCTTCTCATAAATCGTCCTTCTCAAACATACTAAATTTTCTTTAATATAATTAGGTGATTATGATTACATTTCATTATGGGAATCTAGTTTTTCTTTCTTCCCCAAAATTATTCTGATGTTACTTCCTCACCTCAGTCCGATGGAACTTCCTCAGCTCAGTCCAATGGAACTTCAATAGCTAAGTCTGATGGAACTTCATTAGCTCAGTCTATTAGAACTTACTCAGCTTATTCTGATGGAACTTACTCAGCTCAGTCAGATTAAATTTCTTCAGCAGCTTAGTCTTTTGTAACTTTCTCAGAGTCAAGCTGATTTGACTTTCCTCCTTAGACTCAGTTTGATTATATTTTCACCTCAGACTCAGTCCAATTGAAATTTCATTACAACGTAATTCCTGTTATGATGAAATACTAATTATGATGTCCTAAAAATGATGGTGACTCCACTAAAAAATTTAAATTATTCAATCCTCATCAGATATAACTCATTTGGACTACTGAAAATTTATATATCTGGTTCTTATGGATTTATTGAAAACTTCATCTTGTTTTTATGGAGCCGATACAATATTTATGATTCCTATGTTTCTTCAAAATCTGTTATCATTGGAATGTTTCATGATTTATGAGAACGTCATGATTGTAAAAGCATTATTTAACTTATTGATAATCACTATGTATAATAGATTGTGAACTTCATACTTATGGATCCAATATCAATGGTTCATTCGATAAAAAAATTTATTGTTTTGAAAACATATGTGTTTGGTTCTACTCATTCTAATACTCTAAATCTAGAAAAAAAACATTCTTAAAAAGAAAACTTTTATCACCCTTTTTGATTGGGTTCAAACAATCAACTAATTTCACCTATTTTTCATAAACAATATTTTGCAAAATTTTAGTTTTCAAAAAATATAAAACTTTGTTAAAAATACATCACAATTGTTCTTCAATGCGCCCTTTATCAGTGATTTTTGAGATCAGTGATAAAGACTTCCCTTTAAAATATATTTTGTTTTTAGTGCTTTATAAGAATTGATAAATAACTTTTAATAGCATTGTTAAAAGAAAATTTTTTGTGGTGGTAATCAAAATAAAAAATTACAAGAAAACAAGATGTACATGTTTAAAGGGATAATTTTATCCTTTACTTTTTATTGAATAGAACTACCAAACCAATCATTGACCAAAAGTGATTAAACACAAAATATCTGATACAAACTTTTATACAAAAAAATTATTATACCATCAACTCTGAAAGGGTGAATGTGTCTCCCTGGAGCTTTCACATTGTTGATATGGTTTCTCATTATTGAGAAACCTGGACGCCACTTATCTGAGTCAGAGGGGGATTTAATCGATTCAAAATATATTTAGTCATTTCATGGGAGAGTTTTATTGTGAACAGATCAGTGAGGGGGAAGATCTATATTTTTTATTTTTAAAATATATTATGGAAGTTATTTAAAAACCACCATGAAATAAAAGTGTAATTTTTATATATGGTTCTCCAAACTAATGATAAAAATGCCTTTAGATATGAAAAAATATTATAGTGAGGAGAATGAAAATAAATCCAATTTTATCAATATAAAATGATATCTTTAAGAAAGAATTAAATCTAGAAAATAATAATGTTCAATAATGGAGGATATGAGTGACCAAATAATGTTAAAGACTGTGAAAATCATGGGGCATCAAATGAAGATGAAACTCTCAAAGGTTAATATGGATATCACTCCAAATATATCCTAAATAAATGGATCTTGTAAAAAATAAAATCTAGAATTGGTGTATAAATTAAATTTTATTGCTAAATTATGGAGCAATAGCCTTCAAAGGAATGTTTAATTGAAGTTATACTACTATGGAGTTGTGATACACAACATGGATGTGTGTATGGAATATAGAGAGCTCAATAATGGGAGGAATATTTCTAAAACATCTCAATAGATAAAAAATTCAATGGGTATAACTATATTGGGGGATTTTTTAATTATACTAACTGTGTACATATGTGATCTTATTATATCAAAAGAAGTTATGGATATACCAAGATTAAATCCCCCATTAATGTGTCAAAGTGAAATCTAGAACAAAATAAAAAGAAATTTTTTTATTTTGAAAAATAGATTTATGTTGTTATAGTATTACGAGGATGTAATGAAATGAATTTCTCATTAATCACATATTTATGTTTGTTCATAGTAGTAGTCATGGAAATAAAAGAATCAAATATAAAGGATAACAAAGAAAGTGATTGTTGTTAAAAAATAGTGATGAGTGGTTAAAGAAGGACATAATAAAGAAAAAAATATGATGTAGTATTAATGTATATTGAAGGGGATGAGTATGATGTATGTCTAATTGGTTTCACTAACAACACTACAAGGAAAGATAGGAATATCGGTGGAAGCGACCTCACATTATGGAGGAAGTATGATACACTATGAAATTATAAATAATTGGTGGAAGAAACATAAAAAAGTGGGATTAGTATCAAAATGTTGTAAAATACCAATCCAGTGAAGATAGATACTTTTAAATAAAATATCCAAAATTAAGTTTGAACTTGTGGTGTTACACAAATAATAACCACAAAGAAGGCTTGTAAGTAAGTTAGAAGCAAAGGGTTGTTTCATCGTGAGCAACCACACTTGAGGATGTCTGAGAAGTACCCCTATCTCTATATATTTAATTTTTATAACTGTTTTTAAAGTGATATAGGTTTAAGGGGAATATTTGATTCACGGGGTGAATTCATGGTAAGTATATAAATGCATTTTCATGGAATGAATTTATTTCAAGTGGTGTCGAAGAAATGCAAATTTGTATTAAGGCCAAATTAGTATCAATCATATTCTATGAAAAATAAATTGCTATTATTCCCGAGCTAGAAGGAATAAGTGGTTTCAGGAACATACCAAGTGTTTTAAAACTTTTTAGAATTTATAGGATAACTAAAATTGATGATATATATAATAATATTCTAGGAGGATCCACATTTCATTTATTTTGATCTAACATATGACATAATCTGATTATTTTTATGATATTCAATGCTACTGAAGAAGAATTTATCCCATGATGAAACTCATTTCTATAATTTTTCTAGATATAAATTCATTTATTGGGGAGTTTTTGATTAAGATAAAAATTATAGTTAGCTTATTATATAAAATATATAATCTCTGAAAATTGGAGAATTTTTTTCAACATATAGTGTCAAGTGGAATGACTCGCACACTTTATGACTTGAAGATTATTTACTAAAACTATTATGTTCATGTCATTTATATCATAGGTTAATACATTGAGAAATTTAAATGAACTATTTACATGATTTAATGGAAGTAGGTGAGTGAAATGGACAGTATTGAGATTGTTAACTTATACTCTTCTTTCCTACACTAAAACCTGACTCGGTAGGATTAGAGGATTTTTTAATTACTCCAGAAATATCACTTGATATAAATATTTGAGTGTAGCTATAGTTTAAATAGTATTTATAGAATCACATGAAGATATGAAATTTTAAAAATAAAATTGGTGTTAGTGACCCTGGTAACACATTGAGTTCTTTTATAATTTAATGCAAAAGAGTTGCAATGGAGTATTAACCAAGGAGTAGAAACTTAGTAGTAAAGGTTAAATAAATAACAAGTGGTAAAAAAACTAAATGTTATACATTACAATGTTGTTAAATGATCTAAAAGATATAATAAAGTTGTTATAAAAAAATGTATGTGTTAAAGGGGGAGTTCAAACACACAAAATATAGAAATTAATATTATTATATAGTATGATTTCTTAGAAACTTCAGTGAAGTGATTTTATTGAAAATGGGATAGAATGAAGATGAAAATCCTATTATTATACCCTTTAAATTTTATTATCAAATGGGGAGAAAATAATTAACCATAAATCCATACATTTATTTGGATTTTTGGAGTTGGATTATAGAGATGTAATTATTAAAGACTTGATAGT
Source organism: Viscum album (assembly GCA_963277665.1). NCBI lineage: Eukaryota > Viridiplantae > Streptophyta > Magnoliopsida > Santalales > Viscaceae > Viscum > Viscum album. Next base: position 814,926,778 of record OY728137.1, read on the forward strand.
AAAATTTACAGGGTTCTCCAAAAAATAATTGTGTTGTGGATTTGTTATTAATTGAAGGTGAGTTTTTTTACAGAATAATGTTAATTACTGAACAATAGAATAAAAATTAATAACTAAAATAAGTTTTTTATTAGACATGATGGAAGTTAATAGACACACCTAATGCCTAGATATATTAGAATGAAACTGAAGGATGGATATGTGACTTGTTATTAATAAATGAATGACATCCAAAGAGAATATATAGTAGTTTTAATGTTTTTAGGGATTTATTAACACTTAATCAATGTATTAGAAACAATAATAAACCACATTCCTAAGATATACCATGTATAAAACTAAAAACAACATATAATGTAAAATAAAGAACATTGTGTACCTTCCAATAATGTTCAAAATTTGTCCTTATTCTGAGATCATATTCTTGATAAATATCTTTGAGAGGAATATGAAGGAATCCCTCCTCCAAGGTGTATCCATTAGCTAAATTGAATCACCCATCACATGGGATGGACTCTCCTACCTACCAAAAAAATTTAGTGTCTCAAGTGGTAAAGGGAATAGGAGAAAGGGAGATTCAGGGTGGGAAGAAGCTGTAGTAGGATATTGGTATAATATCACATGAATAATCCACATATCAATGCCTTGTAATCGTTTATATAATATTTTAGGGTGCTTCTTAATTCCAATTGAAACACCCCAAAAATTATAAAAGAGTAACTTTTATTCCATATCGGGTAGGAGAAAAGACACAAATCACATGAGGGAATAGAATATCCCAAGTATTTATAATATAATTACTAAATTAAATAAATTAAATATAATTTGTAGCATTAAATTAACATGATATCGAGTTATCGTGCGACATACACAATAATGAGTTTCATCAATGGTCTGTGCAAGACGCAAAACTGAGTTTTACCGAACAATAATATATTATAAAAATATTATTATTCAATAAGAAATAAACTAGCTGTTAGGAATATTATTAACTAAATTATGAAAATATATGGTCTACACAACTAATTAATTGGTTATAAATTAATTATAAATTAATATAAGAACAAATTGAATATGTAAAGAATATTTTTATAGAAAGCTATTTTTATGCTCACAAAGTTGTTTTATAGTGATAAATTAAATTAATTGAAATTTTTAAGTGATGTTAATATAATATATATATATATATAATAAATTAAATATAATAATTTTCATATTCATACAATAGATTTTATGAACAAAATATAAGAACACACTCAATATTACACATAAAATACTATAATTTTATAGAGCTAGTTTTGCCGCCTTTTAAAGGAGAACCTATTTTAAATATGATTTTTTGACAATTTATAAATTTAATATGTCAAAATAAACTTCATATTTGGAAGAAAACCATATAAATTAACTAAGGTTGATTTTTTGGTATTTTTCTGTGGAGTGGCATTTTTTTAATGAATAGTGAAAAATATTAAAATTTAATCCAGTAATTCTTTTTTATATAACATATTTATAAAGTTAAAATATGTTTTCGATTGGTTTTAGAGTTAAATAATTTCATGTTTTTATAAATTAATCCAATTTCGGTTTTTGGAATCAATTTTACTTTTAAATTGACTAGAAAAACATTGAAAACTTTTGGTTGTTTTTACCTCAAAAAGCCACATTGTCGTCCCGTTTGACGGATTAAATTTAAATTAATATTTTTCACGTATTAATTGGAATTTGGAGAAATGGATTCCATATTTGGAATCAAAATAATTTATAATTTATAATAATTTCAACTTAGTTTTTGACAAAAAAAGATTAGTGAAAGTAATTAAAATTAATTACAATTATTAAGGTAAAATTAAGCTTAATAAGGGACTAAACCTCAATCTTAAGGGATAAAATGACTTAGAAAATTTTCCAAAATCCAATGGTTGGCCATATTTAGACCCTATTCTACCTTTAATATAATTGGTTCCATTATTTGATCCATATTAAATGTGAAAAATTTGTAGAAATTCCTTTGTCAAAATATTACAAGAGTGCCACTCCTCCTCCACTATAAAAATGCCTCATCTAATCCCACTTCCTCACACTTATCTAGACACTTTGGATAAAAAAAATAACTACCCAAATAGATCCTAAACATCCCTCCCTTCAACATAGAAGCCTCATATTATTCATAAATCCAACCAAGGAATCCTTTTTGTAAAAACCAAAATAAGTTACCCGAATAAGTGAAAAAATATTTCCTTATCCTCTTTAGTTTTATTTCCATTCTACACCCCTCAAATATTTTTATTTAATGTTTATATTACAACTACAGTATCCTAAACATACTAGTATGTTTTTATGCTAATTTTTAAACCAATAATTACACAATCATATGTTTGTGCATGTGCATGTTTTTCTTTTATTTGAATACATATGATTTTACATTTTTTTAACCCTTTATGATTTTGCTTTATTACATGTGATTTTATTTTAAAGTAATTTCTATATTTTGATTATATGTAAAACTATATTGTTTGGTTTTTTAATATTCTTATCACATTGGATAGATAATATATTTATGTATACATTATTATTTTATGAGGAAGTTTGAAATTAATTTTTAGTACTCTAAAAATTCAACAAAGTTGCAGATGAAGTTTTAGAAACTCTAGAGTTTTTCGTTTTTAAAATTTTCGGTATTTATTTTACTGTAACTTATACAGATATCATATTTTATCAAAAAAAATGTTTTTGTAGATATGAAATTTGTTTATCTTGATTTTATTAGTTTTCATTAAAGTCTAAAAATATCATTTTGATGGTCATGTAATTATCTGAAGTTCTGCAATATTGTTTCACATCTTTAGTTTTCTAGAATGTTTTTTATTATATTTTTTTATTGATTTTAGGAGCTGTAGATGTCAAATTTATTTTATTCTTGATTTTTTGGAAAGATAATAGTTTATTTACAAATAATTATTTTTCAACAAAGTCTGAATCTACTATTTAGATCCCTTAAAAATTCATTAAAGTTTATTAAAATATGATGTATAGTTTTTCACAAATTATGGTTCGGCAACCCTACTATCGCAATGGTGAAAAGTATGTTTTTTCAACCCTACATTATTATTCATTCTCTACACTATGTTACTATTTATACACTATGTTATGTTATTATAATTTTTTGAAAAGTTTGGTTGGGAAACCCTATGTTACTCTTTATTACCTATGCTATGTTACTATTCATACCCTACGTTACGTTACTATTCATTTTTGCAATGTATGGTTGGAAAAATCAAAATTACTATTTATTCCCTACACTACATTACTATTCATACCATATGTTACATTACTGTTCATTTCTGAAAAGTATGGTTGGTCAACCCTATGTTACTGTTCATACCATATATTATGCTACTGCCCATACCCCAGGTTACTATTCATTCAATGCTTTTATGTTGAAAATCGATTTACTGCGTATATATGAATTATTTTCCATGTTTTTTCTACTGGATAAATTCACATTAAATCTAATGATTTTGGAAAAAGAGTTTTTATTATTTTTGGTGCATTATTTAAAGAGAAAAATTAATAAAATTATTTCCATGTTTTTTCAAATAATGTCGATGGTTTCATGTTTATATAAATTCCAATATCTGAATTTACATTCAGCTTGTGGTGCTACTTTTTAGGAACTATTTTCAAAGAATTTAAAGAGTTTTGAATGGATTTAAATGGGTGTTTTAATACATTGAATGCTGCTATTATTATTGAAATTTTATCTAAGGTCTTATTCAAATTATTTTTCAATGCTTTTATTAGAGACTTATTCTACAAGAATAAATAGGCAACAATGATGTGATTTTTATGGAGATATATATGAAAAATCTTGACGCAATTTATTTTGAATTTTTGAAGGAATCAGAGCTGCTATAACCACTGGATATTTATTCTCTCTGTATATATTTTTCTCTCTGGAATGAATAAAAAAAAAATACATTGGATAACATATTTGATACCTTGTTTTTAAAATATAAACTGTTGTGAACTTTGAATCTGTTGTGCATTTTCAAAATCCTAAGAAACTTTGTTTCATCACTGAGACATTCTAGAAAGTTCCATATTATTTATGCTTCAACTATAATTGCCTTGACGAAATGTGATAATTCAAATCTCAACAACCAATGCATGTGTTTTCATTTTTTATTTTTTTTTGTCTGGTTCTGAGTTTGTAAGACTTTTTTCCCATCTCTCACATGCACACTATTTTTCAGTTTATGCTTTTACACACAAAATAATTATTAGATATTATTTTTCTTTAGGTTGTGACTCATAGATTCTAAAGTCAAGATCTAAGGGTTGTGACTCCCTGTATCTAAATTTAAGACTTTCTAAGTCGTGAATGTATTTATTTAAAGTCAGGTTGTAAGGTTTGTGGCTCCCCATAAAAAATTTAGTGTCGTGGTTATCCCTCTACAAGAAAAGGATTCTATAATTGGGTTATGATTCCTCCATAAAAATCATTTTTAGTGCGTATGTATATCTAATCGAGTGTAGAGGTATAAGAGTAGCGTAGGTTCACTTCATACCGAACTACAATAAAAACATGCTTATGTTCTTTACTTTTTACACTTATAATTAACCTTAATAATTAACTTTGAAAACTAATTGAATTAATCGATTTGTTTTTTTTAATTTTTTAATCTAGTTTATTCACCCCCCCCCCTCTAGACAATCTGTCATTACCATGTCCGAACTAATAATTGTTATTAAATGAATACATTCTTGAGAATAGTTTAGATCTATCATTCTATTTATCGATACCAAAAATTGGTATAATTGGTTATTCCTTATGGAATTAGTCAACCCATTTAGAGGGTCTGATTTTATATTTAATGGTGCAAGCCTATTCCTAGAACTCACTATCTAAGGATAAATATCTTATAAGATGGTGGGATTAAACCACAATGATGCTTGTATACCTCAAAAGACACCTCACTTTTATGGTAATGATTATGGCTACTATAGATCCTAAATGGAGGCTTACTTCAAATAGTTTATCATTGAGCACTGGTTTATCATGTCAAAATAGTACACACTTCTTGAAGCTGACTCAGATACTCTTACCAAAATTTATTCTACTATATATTTCTTAAATTAAAAAGTTGTTAATATTTTATATTTTTTTATTAATAGAATTTTTTTAGTCATGTTTCTTCTTGTAAGATAGATAATGAAATATTGAAGATTCTACAAGTCACTCACCTTGGATCTGAAAAATTGATTCAAACAAATCTTGGAATGCTTCGTGATGGGTTATAAGACATTAAGATGGGTGAAGATGAAAAAGTAAACCAAATGGTCCATAGATTTACAAGCATTGTGAATGGAATGAATTATCTTGGAGAAGATCTAGAAAACCTAGTACTTGTTGAAATATTCCTACAAGACTTACCAAAAATGGAATGAAAAGAAGGTTGAAATTGATGAAAGAAATAATTTAAAATAGTACCCTAGATGAATTGATTAGATCCCTCATTAATTATGAATTGGAACTGAATAACTTAGCTACCATGTAGACAAAAAATGTTTCTTTTAAAGCTATGAATTTTTCTTCTACTATTTCTTTTGATTCGGATATATAGGATAGTGAAAAAGAATATATGTATCAGATTGTGATTGGAGTATAAAAAAGAATGAAAAATAAAGGCTTCAAGAATAAGTTTAGAAGAAACCCTCAAACAGAAAAATATAAGGGAGATAAGAAAGGTATTAAATATTTCAATACATAGAATGTAACCTATTATGAGTGTAGGAAGAAAGGTTATATCAAGACTGAGTGTTCTAAACTAAATAATAAATATAAATACAAAAAGAACAAAAAGGCATTGACGACCAGTTGGAGTTGTATAAAAGTATCTGATTCTAGGGAACAATATTAAAATGAAAAGGAATCTACCAACTTATGCTTTATGGAATTACTAAATAAGGTCATTAATTCTGGTTTTTATTCTAGATTTTATGATTCTGAATTTGATTCTAAAAAACCCAATGTTTTTTAATTAAATAAAAAAATTGAAAGATTAACGAAACATATTTTCAAAGCTGGTTATTTTTATAAAAATCATAAAGAAAAAAAAGAGAAACTTGTTTCTAAAAATAAAATAATTTTTAGTACAATGAAAAAATAATTAAAACTACTACTTCTTCTCATTCAAAAGTTTATGAAAATTTGAAATCAGTTCAAGATTTGAATGAAAATTTGAAAAAGGAAGTCAAATGTATTAAGCAAAGTTTATCTAAATTTATTCAAGGATGTGAAAAGTATCATGACATGATGTCTTTGACTAAAACTGATAAAAATAAATATGTATTGATATATGATAGTATATTTACCTAATTGAATAAAACTCATTTTATTAAAATTAAATAAATGGTTGAACTTCAACTGTTACTTGTTTAAAATGTGTCATGAAAAGACATTATGAAAATGATTGTTCTTTTAGATTTAAACAATCTTTGGGATATACTAAAACTAATATTTCTAAATATTTATTATCTAGAGTACTATAAAATACATGTTTAAATTCTTTATGGGTACCTAAAAAAATCATTACTAATCCTATTTGACACAAAGTAGCTTGGGCAACAAAATTTTCAAGTAATTTATTTTTGTAGGGAAAATGCCCCGAATATATCAAGGACAACATATGGTACATGGAAAATGGATTCTCTAGGAATATGACCACATAACCATCAAATTTTACCACTTAAAACACATGTGATGGATGCACTATTACTTTTAGAGACAATTCCAAAGGTAATGTAAAAGTTTTTGGTAAAGTTGGTATAGAAAATTATATTTTTATTTATAAAGTTTTATATTTTGAAGTTATAAAACATACTTTAATTAGTATATCAGAATTATGTGATTATGGAAATGATTTTAAATTTCAAAATGATAAATTTTTTGTTTTAAAAGTTTATTTTTATTTTTTTAATCTAATAAAAAACATAATATTTATCCTATTGATTTTGATGAATTAAATGTTCAACATGTAGATTTTTTAAATTTTTAGAGTATGAAAACATCCTTTGGCATCGACATTTATGTCTTATTAATTTCAAAATATCACATAAACTCCCATAGCATGAGAATGTGTTACAACTTCCATCCTTGAAGAAATAACATGTTCATGTTTGAGATGCCTGTATGAAAGGGAAAAAAAGAAAATTCCTTTTAGACCCATTAGTCAAATAAGTACAAATATCCCTTTATAGTTAGTGCATCTTGGTTTATTTGGCCTTGCCCAAATTTCCAGCCTTGGTAAAATGAAATATACCTTAGTTATAGTTGATGATTATAGTATATTTACTTGGGTATACTTTTTTCTCAAAAAAATGATACATTTTATAGATTTACTAATTTTTGTAAATTAGTACAAAATAAAAAGGTTTATAAGATTATTTTTGTTCATAGGGATAATGTGGGTGAATTTTGTAATTCGTATTTTGAAAATTTTTCTGAAAATAATGGTTATTTACAAAAATTTTCTGCTCCCAGAACACCACAACAAAATGGTGGAGTAGAATCGAAAAATAGAACTCTTATTGAAATGGATAGAACTATGTTAAGTAAATATAGATATTTTTGGGTTGAGACTATTTTTTATGCTTGTTATATTTCAAATATAATTAATATTCAACCTTTTTTAAAGAAAACTCTATGATTTATTTAAAAATAAAAAACCTAAAGGTTGTTACTTTAGAGTTTTTTTGTAAAGTTTTTATTTTAAATTCAAAGTATAGCTTAGATAAATTTGATACTAAGAGTGATGAAGATATTTTATTTGGTTATTCTAGTAATTTTAAAGTTTATAGAGTTTATAATAAAAGATCTATGATTATTGAATAATATTTTAATGTTATGTTTAATGAAAATAATGTTAAATTAAATTCTGATTCTAATGTTATTGATAACGAGTTTAGATATTTTAATTTTGGTGAAGAAATTCCTAAAGATAAGATTGAATCAATTGAGGGGGAGAATACGCCTTCTCAACCTGATCCAAAATCTTGGAACATTCACAAGGATCATCCTATTAAAAATTTAATTGGAAATGTTGATTCCGGTGTGAGAACTAGAAATTCTATTTTAAATTATTATGTCAATTCTGCTTTTATTTCTGATTTTATTCCAATTAATGTTAATGATGATTTAAAATATTCAAACTGGATTGTTTCTACACAAGATTAATTAAATTAATTTTTTAGAAATAATGTTTGGACTTTAGTAGATTTACTTGACGATATGTAGGTAATTGGAACTAAGTGGATCTTTAGAAACAAGCTGGATGAATCTGGAAAAATTTTAAAAAATAAATCAAGTCTTGTTTCTCAAAGATATTCTCAAGAAGAATTTATAGACATTGACGATTCTTTTTAACCTATTTCTAGGATAGAGGAAATTATAGTTTTATTATATTTTTCTTATCTTCAAGGTATTAAATTATATCAAATGGATGTGAAATGTGATTTTTTAAATGGTTTTATAACTTAAGAAGTTTATGTCTCTCAACCCCCTAGTTTTGAAAGTGAAAAATATCCTAACCATGTTTTTAAACTATCTAAATCACTATATGGTCATAAACAAGCATTTCATGTTTGGTATGATTGAATTTATTTGTTTTTATTAAATAATGGTTTTAATAAAGGAAATGTTGACCCTAATATTTTCATTAAAATAATTTCAAATGATATTTTAATTTTTCAAATTTATGTTGATGATATATTTTTTGGATCATCTAGTGAAATTATCTATAATGAATTTTCTACTTTTATGTGTTATGAGTTTGACATGAATTTAATTGTAGAATTAATTTTCTTTCTTGGTCTTCAAATTTTTCAAAGAAAAGATTGAATTTTTATTAATAAATCCATGTATGCTAAAGAGTTTGTCAAAATATTTCATCTTTATCCTTTTAAATATATGAAAACTCCTATGGGTACTAATTGAAAATTAGATATTGATGCATTTGGTAAATTTGTTTATATTAAAGTTTATAGAGGCATGATTGATAGATTTCTATATTTAATAGCATCTAGACCCAACATCATTTTTAGTGTTGGTTTATGTGCTATATTTCAAGATGATCCAAAATAAATACATATTAAACCTATAAAAATAATAATTATATATGTTAAAGAAATTGTTGATTCAAGTTTATTTTATCTAAAATATAACTTTTTTGATATAACATCTTATTCTGACTCTGATTTTGGAGGATGTAGAATTGAACAAAAAAGAACATCAAGTGTGTGTCATTTTCTAGGAAAAATTTTAATTTCCTAGTAATCTAAGAAACAACTTTTTGTTACTCTATTTACTACAAGAAGCTGAGTATATCTCTGATGCCAGTAGTTGTGCTCAATGTTTATAGATTAAGCAAACATTATGTGATTTTGGTGTTTATATTTTTAAATTTCCTATTAATTATGATATTACTTATGCAATTTCTATTTTTAAAAATTTTTTATAGCTTTCTAGAACAAAGCATATTGATCTTAGATTTCATTTTATTAAAGTTCATGTGAACAATGGTGATATTATTTTATAATTTATTCCTTCTTAAAATCAGCTAGTAGATATTTTTACAAAGCCTTTATATTCTGCTCATTTTAAAAAAATAATTTGATCCTGGTATGTTATAATTTTAAATTTTTATTAATGCATTTTTTAGGGGGAGTCTACTTTCACATTTTTTTATTTACAAAAAGGGGGAGAAATAAATTGGTTTTGAATGTTTTTTTGTAATCAAACAAAAAGGGGTAGAGTTTTTATGCATTTTCATGTGTTTATTTTGTTTTATTAAATATGATTTTACATTTTTTAACCCTTTATGATTTTGTTTGATTACATGTGATTTTATTTGAAATTGATTTCTGTATTTTGATGATATCTAAAACTATATTGTTTGAGTTTTTTTATTCTTATCATATTTGATATATAATAGATTTGTCTAAACTTTATTAGTTTATGAATAAGTCTAAAAATACTTTTTTAGTACTCTAAAAATTCAACGATGTTGCTTATGAAGTTTTAGAAACTCTATTGTTTTTTGTTTTGAAAAGCTTTTGTATTTATTTTACTACAACTTCTACAGATATCAGATTTTCTAAAAAAAATTATAGAAATAAAAAAAAATTATATTTATTTAATTAGTTTTCATCATAGTCTAAAAATTTAGTTTATTGGTCATTTTATTTTCTAATGTTATGCAGTTTTGTTCCATAGCTGTAGTTTTTCAGAATGTTTTTTATTTTGTTTTTCAATGATTTTAGAAGCTGTAGATGTCAGATTTATTTGATTCTTGATTCGTTGGAAAGATAATAAGTTGTTTTTAAATAATAATTTTTAAACAACATTTGAATTTTTCATTTGGAGCCCTTAAAAATTCGTTGAAGTTTGTTAAATTATGTTGTCTGGTATTTCACAATGTATGGTTCGACAACCCTACTTTTGCAGTAGTGAAAAGTATAGTTTGTGAACCCTATATTAATGTTCATTCCCAATGATACATTATTGTTCATACCCTATGTTACATTACTGTTTATTTCCACATATTATTGTTAGGAAACCCTAGGTTAATTTTTATTCCCTATGCTACGTTACTGTTCATACCCCACGTTACGTTACGTTGTGTTACTATTCATTTCCACAAAGTATTGTTGGGAAACCCTATGTTACTTTTCATTCCTTATGCTACGTTACTATTCATACCCTACGTTATGTTACTATTCATTTCCACAAATTATGTTTGTAAAACCCTCCATTACTGTTCATACCATATTTTACATTACTATTTATACCCTACGTTACTATTCATTCCGTGCTTTTATGTTGAAAATCGATTTGCTTCATGTATATGGATTATTTTCAATGGTTTTTCAAATTGATAAATTCAAATTAAAGGTAAGGATTTTAATCAAAAAGTTTTTAATGTTTTGGTGCATTATTTAAAAAGAAAAATTAATAAAATTATTTCAATTTCTTTTTCTAATAAAGTTGGTGGTTTCAAGTTTATTTAAATTCAAATATTCGTATTTACTTTTGACTTGTGTTGCTAGTTTTTAGGAACTATTTTTACCATATTTAAAGAGGTTTAATATATTTAAATGGGTGTTTTTAATCATTAAAATATTTTATTATTATAGATATTTTATTGACAGTATTATTAAAATTATTTTTAAATACTTTTATTATAGATTTATTTTATTGGAATAAAGAGGCATCAATGCTGTGATTTTTGTAGATATATTTATGAAAGATCTTGACTCAATTTATTTTTAATATAAAAAGGAAGTACGACTAATGAAACTAAAAAATACATATTCTACATTTATATATCTCTCTCTTTGGTAGGAATAAAAAAAATTATACACATTGGATAATATATTTTATAATGTATTTCTAAAATAGAAAGTGTAGTGAAATTTGAATCTACTGTGCATTTGCAACATCCTGTGAAACTTTGTTTCATCACCTGGATGTTATCACAATTGCCAAATTATTTCTACTTAGACTAAAATTTCCTTGATGAGATGTTATAATTCAATTCTCAATAACCATTACCTATTCCATAATTGTTTATCTTCTTTCTTCTGGTTCTGAGTCTGTAACACTTTTCCTCATCTCTCACACGCACTTTATTTTTCTTTTTATACTTTTAAACAAAAAAGAATTATTTGTTATTATTTTTCTTCATGTTGTGACTCATGGATTCTAAATTTAGTATATAAGGGTTTTAAATCCCTGTATCTAAAGTCATAACTTTTTGGGTTGTGACTCCCTTTATCTAAAGTCAGGTTGTAAGGGTTGTGACTCCCCATACAAAATTCAGTGTCGTGGTTATCCCTCCACTGAAAAAGGATTCTATAATCGGGTTATTATTTCCCCATAAAATTATTTTTTAGTGAACACATATCTCTCACTGAGTAGAGAGGTATACGAGTGTATTAGGACCACTTCAGACCAAACTACTATAAAAAACATCCTTGTGCCCTTTACTTTTTACGCTGTTAAATAACCTAAAAAATTAACATTGATAAATAATTGAATTAATAATAAAAATTGCTTAAATTTATTAATCTAGTATATTCTCCACACCTAGACCATCTTCCATTACCCTATCCAACCTAAAGACCTCCATCTAATGGATAACAGACATACTGTTTATGTGTATGACAAACTACCTCCTCACAAAACGATGATTGTCCATTTTTCTTTTACCACTTCTCATGGTGGCCATTATGATGGAAACTCTATTTATATATGTTATATATGATATTTATTATGTATTTAATATTATTTAAAAAATTTACAGCACATACCCTTATACTTTTCATTTTTTTAAATATAATAACATCATTTGTGGATGTGTGGACTACTGCTCCCTCAACATGATGTGATTCATTCAAACGATATATGGAATGTATAAAGGATGGATTTAATTAAACATATGTGACATAAAAAAATATATTATATCCATGATATAATTTCATTTATGAAAATATAATATATCATTTGATTTATTACCTTTTTACATTCTAAAAAAGTGATAATGTCATTCATGGACATGTCGACTACCGCCTCCTCAGCATGATGTGATTAATTTTACATCTCAAAAATTATAATTATATATATATATAATTATATATGATTAAATTATAAGGTATATATTATATAATGATAATTCTATAAATATTATTGTTACTCACCTTCTTTCCATTACAATCATTGAAAAATGAGAACGTTACTCATTCGTATGCACGACCTACCGTCTCCATGATTATAAAGTTGGTTCATTTTTCATAAAAATCATTCATGATTGGTTATAAAAGTATAATTGGTGTATGAATATGATAATTCTATCAATATTATTTTTATATAGATGTTATAAAATGATCTATTTGACCATAGTTGACCTAGCAAAATTGTTTTCGAAACATAAACCGAATTTGGTCAAAAACACCCAACGTAAACAAAATTGTTTAAGAAGTTGTATAAAACATAGTATTAAGTGAAATAAAATTAAGGATAAACATGAAAAGTTTTATGAAGAATGTATATAATTACTATAAGTTTATTATTCTCGAATATAAAGACACACGAGATAAGTCGGACTTATGGTAAGGGATTCTGATCTCACCTTTTACATCCGTGAGATAAATTTCATGTTCACCACTTATTTTTTTTGTGGTTTATCCACTGCCACTTTTTTATATTCTATCATTAATCCTTTTATATTTAGTGTATTTTAAACTTTAATTAAATGTTATTATATCATGATTATTAAGATTTAAAATGTTTCAAAGTGGTGTGAGGCACTTTGGAATGTTTAAATATTATTTTCCTCAACAATAACTTTAATGATATGTCAATGGTATTTTCATTCGAATAAATTTTATGATCATTGTTCAATAAAACCTTTCATTTTTCTCTCCTTTGGTTATTCATTGCCTTTTTAATGTATTGGTACCATTTTTCCACTCTTTGGTACTTAAAATGTTTTAGAAAATATTTTTTAGAAAACTCTACTTTATTTCTCTCTTTATTAGAAGAACTTATTTTCTTCAAAAAACATGTTTTAATAAAATGTTTTAAAAAAATTAAATTATTTGGTAAAGACAAGTTTACTGTTTTTTATTTTACCAGTTTTTTCAAAGGAATCTTATTGTCTATTTCTGAACACGGAATTTTTCTAACCTTTTACTATGAAAAAGGAATATTCTTTCTACATCGTATGGATTGTATGAATTTAATCGCCATAATTTCTTTGAAGATTCCTTTTCATGTCTAAAATGTTACTTTTTAAATCATTTTTTTTCAAAAGTGATTTGCAAAGAAATTTTTTTCAAAAGTTTTTCATAATAAAATGATATTTTCTTAATAATGTTTTTAAAATATGATTTTATAGTATTAATATTCATCAACTAAAACAACCCTTTATTTTACTCTACTTTGTATATGTTGAATTGATTCTATCCGTATTCTTCCTATAGATGGTTTATGATTTATTTGGCCAAGGATAGTATTCACATTCACTTCCATGATTCATTTGTTATTCCCCTTAAAATATTCAATAGTCTATGATCATTAAACATTGAATTTCCACTAAACTATACATTTCATTTATCGTGGATATTATTGTTACCTAAAAAGTCTACCTCTTTACATATGGTGTCTACTTAGAGAGTTCTTTTATTATTTGGGGAAATATTCATAATTTCATAATCTTTATTCAATATAGATATTTGATAAGGCATATTGTTTATTAATTAAATTTATTTCTCGATAAGATGAATTATTTGGATATGGAATGACAGGTGGGTCTTAGACTTTATATGGATCCTCGATTCACTGATATTCTCTTATGAGATGACTAAGTTGGCCAAAATAAACAGGTTTCTAAATGTAGTTTTAAACTGTCTAGAGGATAGATCTTGATTGTATAGGTCCTCATTTTCATAAGACATGACATCCAATAATAAAGAATTTTCTTCATAGATATTTCAGTTATTATTAATCCATGAGATTTTTCATCAACATATCTATGGATACATTTAATTTTAAGTTCATTGATTAAATGGGTTGGGTTTTAGTTTTTTACATTTCTATGTTAATTTTTCATTATCTAGTTATTTGAATGGAATGTTTTACCATTTAATTACATTTTTATATTGGTTTATTTCCATTTATTAATTAATTATTCCATTTTACCTACCCTTATTGAGCATTTGATCTCACCCTTATTATGTTTCCTTTCCCCAGGTTATGAAGAAGAAATATTTGAATACGATTTAAAGGATGAAATTTATTTATTTTTTATGTATAATGTTTTTATTTCCTAATTACCAATGTATTATGGGTATCATGCATGTAATATGGCTTTCGAATACTTCTAAACTAATCAGTCATTTGGGATTTCATTCCTTATAATCATGGAAAAGTAATAAAATAATGCACCAGCTCTAGGATTCTGGGGCTAGGGTGCTACATTTTGTATCAAAGTATGTTTGGAAGCAACCTTGGATACTATATTTAGAAAAAATATATATTTGGGAGAACAACACCGAGATAGAAATTGAGGATAAGTATACAAGAACATCCTAGATTGTTGGTAAGGTATATATTACATGGGTATTCCAAGCAATACATCCCTATAATGATACTATAAGTCGATGTGTTTCAGGAAAAAATGTTCCTAGGAGAAATAACTCTAACAAGGTGTATCATGCCTGAATCGGTGTAACCAGGTACATGAAAATATGCCTTAATTCACACCGGGTTTGACCCTCTTTTGGGATACTCTTAGGATAATTCACATTTTCATTACAAACCATTATGAAGGATTTTGACAATGAATAACCTAGGTTAAACCTAATGTGTTTTAGATTAAAGAAAAGGTTTCACGGTTTAGAAATCATATGAATGATATTATATATAAACCTTAGACTAAGGAAGGACCTATGTGGAAATAAATGGGTGAAGTATTAATGTATTAGGGTTTTATTGAAAATCTTGGTTAAAAGGTTATTTAGTTATTAACCATATTTCAACGATTTCCAAAATATTTATTTTTGAAATTATAATAATATGGTTTTAGAGAAGGACAACTAGTATGTTGGGTGAAAACCAACCATGTTTGGAATAGCCACGGGTTTTAAAATAATGACCAAAGGACGATATTGGTTTAACACTAACCACTAACCTATGCAATGCACTGGTTAAAATGATTTATTTTATTTAATCATTTCGACAAATAAATATCAACGATGAACCAGTAGTGTAATTTTTAGGGTTAAAGGATTAATATATTAACTATATTTTTTTTTTGAAAATAGTTAGAGACAAATATTCATACTTTTATGGGACTTATGATCCTTTAGAAATTTATTTTAGTGCTTCCTCCAACAATATTAATTTTTGAATGAATTGGAAAAATGATCAAAGCACAGCCAAGTGTTGATTTTTTTTATAAAAATATATCAAGTAAGTATATTTCTTTATATTATTAGGCTGTAAAATAATTACTCATCATTATAAAAGTGATAAAAAAATTCCTAATACCTTAATTTTTGTTGACCTCATGTCCTTATAAATTATCACCAATTTATGGCTTTGAGTCCCTAAACTTTGTATTAATCATTTACTTCATTTTGATTTATGACCTCAATCACTCCCTATAAATATTTATTCTTTTCCACCAAGTATGTATCTCTAATTTCCAATAATTATCTCATACTTAGAGACCTAGTTATATGTTAGTACATGTGACCTTCGTAATTATCATTTTATCTTTTCCAGAGGATGTTTTATGAACACTTCTCATGATGTGGGATTTTATAAATAGTAAATATAAAAAAAGTCACCAAATCGAGTTTAAATTTCAAGGATACAATTTATTTAAGGTTGGGAGAATGTAACACCCTGAAAATTCTAAAAGAGTAACTTGTATTTGATAGATGTATGACATGCGACACTATGTGTGTAAGGGAATATAATATCTTGAGTACTTATAATATATTTAATAATTTAAATAAATTCAATATAATTTATAGCTTTCAATGAACGTTATACCAAGTTAGCATGTGATATATGAAAAAATGAATTTCTTCAATGGCTTGCGCTACACACAAAACTGAGTTTTACCAAACAATAATATATTATCAAAAATATTATTATTTAATAAGATATAAACTATATTTTATGAATAGTATGAACTAAATTATGAAAATATATTGTCTACACAACTAATTCATTGGCTAAAAATTAATGAGAAATGAATATAATAACCAATTGAATATGATAAAAAATATGTTTTATAGAAAAGAATTTTTATGGTCATAAAGATGTTTTACCATAATAAATTAAATTAATTACAATTAGTAACTGATAATAATGTAATATATATATTATATATTCAATATAATATTTATTATATTCATCTAATATATTTTTTAAATATAAGATAAGAACAAACCCAATATTACCCATAAAATAATATATGTTTATAAAGGTAGTATTGCCTTCTTTTAATGGAGAAACCATTTTAAATATAATTTTTGACCCTTTTATAAATTTAATATGTCAAAAGAAACTTCATATTTGGAATTTAAATAGATAAATTAACTTAGGGGGAATTTTTGGGTATTTTTCTGTGGAGTTTCACCTTTTTAATGAATAGTGGAAAATACTGAAATTTAATTCTAAACTACTATTTAATCTAATTTATTTACAAGGATAAACTATGTTTTAGATTGGGTTTAAAGTTTAATTATATAAAATTGTTATCAATTAATCCAATTTAGTACATTTTAATCAATTTCACTTTGAAATTGACTATAAAAACATAGCATTATTTTGGATGTTTTTACCTTAAAACCCGCATTATCGTCCCGTCTATGGGATTAAATTTAAATTGATTTATTCCACTTATGTGATTTTAATTTTTCATAATTTATTCCATATTATGAATTATAATAATTTATAATTTCTAATAATTCCAAATTAGTTTTTTACTAAAAATATTAGTGAAAGTAATTAAAATTAATAACAATTATTAGGGTAAAATTAAGCTTAATAAGGGACTAAACCTCAATCTTAAGGAAACGAATAACTTATAAAACTGTAAAAAAAAAACCATTTTATGGCCATATTTTTACCATATAATAAATTTTATCTAATTTTTTCCATTATTGGAGCCACTTGAAATGTGAAAAATGTGTATGGAATTCCTTTTACAAAATATTACATGACCGTCACTCCGCCTCCACTATAAAAAGGCCTCCTCTCCTCCCACTTCCTCACACTGATCATGCCACTTTTAATCGACCAATATCCTTCCAAATAGATCCTAAACATCCTTACCCTAAACCTAGAATCCTAACCTTGGTCATAAATCCAACCAAATAATCCCTTTGGTGCAAACCAAAAGAAGTTACCAGATTAAGAGGTAACATGTTTCCTTAACCTCTTTAGTTTTATTTACATTATCCACCACCTAAAATATTATTATTCCAAGTTTATATAATAAATATACTAGTATGTTTTTATGATAATTTTTTTAACTACACTTACACACACATTTGTCTAATAGATAATGAACATACTGTTTACGTGTGCAGTAAACTACAACCTCACAAAATGTCGATTTTTCATTTTTACGTACCGCCTATCATGATAGCTGTTATTATAAAAAATATATTTATATAGGTTATGTATTATATTTATTATGTTTTTAATATTTTTAAATTATTTTATAACACATACCCTTATACTTTTCATTTTTTTTAATTATGATAACATCGTTTATGGAAGTGTGGACTACCACCCCCTCAAAGTGATGTGATTCATTCACACGACACATAGAATGTATAAAAGATGTTTTAAATTAAACATATGTGACATAATAAAATCTATATTATATTCATGACATAATTAAAATTATTTAAATATAATATATAATTTTTTTTTACCTTTTCACACACATAAAAATTGATAACGTTGTTCATGGATATGTGGACTACTGCCTCCTCGACACGATGTGATTATTTTTACATCACAAGAATTATATATATATATATATATATATGTAATTAAATATGATTAAATAAAATTTTATTTATGATAAAATTATAATTATGGAAATATTAGTGTTAATCACCTTCTTTCCATAATGGTCTTTGAAAAATGAGAATGTTACTCATGTGTACGTACGACCTACCGTCTCCATGATTGTTACATTGGTTCATTTCTCATAACCATAATTAATGATTGGTTATAAAATTATAATTGGTGTATAAATATGATAATTATTTCCTGATTATAATTTTTTATATTTTATATAGTTGACCCATTTGACCATAGTTGACTTACCAAGTTTTTTTCGACATAGAAATCAAATTTGGTCAAAACACCTGATTTAAACATAATTGTTTAAGTAGTTATATAAAAGATAGTATTAAGTGAAATAAAATTAATTATAAACATGAAACATGTTATCAATCATGTATATGATTAATATAAATTTATTATTCAATAATATAAACACACGCAAGATAAGTCGGACTCAAGGTAAGGGATTCTCATCTCACTTTTGACATTCATGAGATAAATGTCATGTTCACCACTTACTTATTATTAGTGGTGTATATAATACCAATTTTGTTATATTATATCATTAATAATTTTATATTTAGGTTATTATAAACTTTCATTTAATATTATTACTTAATGATTATTATGATTTAAAATGTTTCAAAGTGGTATGGGACACTTTTTAATGTTTAATGATTATTTTCCCCAACAGTAACTTTTATAATATTTTAATGGTATTTCCATTAGAAAAAATTATATCACTATTTTTTTAATAAAACCTTTCATTTCTCTCTCCTATGGTTATTCAAGACCTTTTTCATTTATCAGTACCATTTTTTCATACTTTGGTACTCAATATGTTTTAGAAATATTTTTTCAAAAAACACGACTTTATTTATCCCTTTAGTCAGAGATCATATTTTCTTCAAGAAAACAATGTTTTTTTTATAAAAAATCAAAAATATTTTTAAAATGATTTTTTAAAGGAATTTTTACCCTTTTTATCTTTTACCAATTTTTTATGGAATCTTCTTGTCTCTTTCAGGACAAGACATTTTTCTAAAATTTAACCGTGTAAAAGGAATGTTATTTTTACCTTGTATGGATTTTACAAATTTACCAACCATAATTTCTTTGAATATTAATTTTCATGTTTGGAAGGGTGTTTTTTCAAGAAAAGATTTTCAAAATAGATTTTCAAATTAGAGTATTTAAAATTTTTTTTCATTATAAAAGGATATTCTCCTTCATGGTGTTTTTTGAAGATAATTTTATAGTATTTCTATTCATGAATGACAAAAAAACTTTTACTTTACTATAATTGGGATATGTTGTGTTAATTCCATCCTTATTTCTCATCTAGATGGTTTATGATTTATTTGTATAAGGATAGTATTCACATTCACTTCCTTGATTAATTTTTTTAATTCCCTTGAAATATTCATTCTCTTTTGATCATTGAACATTGAATTTCCCCCAAATTATCCATTTCATTTATCATAGATATTACTATTGCCGAAACTATATACCTATTTACATATGGTTTCTACTTTTATAGTTATTTTATTATTTGGTAAACTATTCATAATTTTATATTCATTATTCAAGACAGATATTTGATAAGGCATTTTTTTTATTAATTAAATCGATTTCTCTATATGAATAATGCTTTGGACATGAAATTATGGGTGAAGCCCAAAATTTATATAGATCCTTGATGAATCCATATGTTCTCATAGGAAAATTAAGTTGGTTAAATAAAACTACTTTCTACTAGTAGTTTTAAATTTTCTGGAGGATGGATCTTAATAGAATAGGTCTTCATGTGCCTAATACATTGCGTCCAATAATAAATAATTTCCTTCATAGATATTTCAATTATTATTCATCCATGAGATTGTGTGTTGACATATCTATGGATACATTCAATTTTTAATTAATTGATTAAATGGCATGTTTTTCAGTTACTTACCATGCTATGTTGATTTTTCCATATCTAGTTATTTTAATGCCATCTATTATTAGTTATTTACCGTTCCATGTTGGTTTATTTCCATTGATTCATTATTTATTCCATTTTAATTACCCTTACTGATCATTTTATCTCACTCATATTATGTTTCCTTTACCCATGTTATGAAGAATAAATCTTTGAATAAGATTTCAACGATGATGTTTATTTATTTTTTATGTATCATGTTTGTATTTTATATTTATCAGTATATTATGGGTATTATGTATGTAATATGGATTTCCAAAACTGATAAACTGATAATTAATTCAGGATTTTATTCCTTGTAATCATTCCAATGTAATAAAATAATTCTCTAGCTTGGGGATTTTGGGTTCAGGGTGTTACAACCATCCATTTACTCATACATTCATATCATGTGAGTAAATTCCCTGTCAGTTACAAATCCTTGGTCTCCATATCAAATGTAATTCCGTGTTAATAATATAATATGATTAACCCCAACTACCTTATCATTACATCCTATTTTATTATTAAAAAATTAATAAGAGTGATATAAATATATCAATGCTAATGATATGACCTTATAGTACCATACGATATAGCCAAATATGATTCAAATGTGAAAGTATTTAGTGAATATCTCCACCAATATCCCATTTTCACTAAATCCACACAGACTTGGAGTCATTACATTTTATATTGAATCATATATAATAGCTTGTGAAATCATATCCAAAACTCCTTTTGGATATCTCCAAAACACTTTTTTCCTTCATCAACTTCATTATGTTTCACATCATACATAATACCTTGTAAATATTCATCAAAAACTCCTTTTATATGAACTCTAAAACACTTTTATAGTATCTCTATGAGTAAACCCCAATCATTATTTATTTAACCATAAAGTGTAACCCCACAAGACCTTTCAATATTGAAATAAAATATGAATTCATGGATTTAGAAATTTATGTAAAGAGTGGTCTTTAGTAAAGAATCAATTCTACTCAAGATACAAAGTGATCTGGAATGATCTCCATCAGACACAACAATATTTCTAACTGTGTACACCATTTTTATTATATAAATGAATTAATTTTCATATTATCCCTCCGTATATCTAATAATATACTCTTGATTCCTCAATTATAGACTAAACAGGTCGATAGATACACCATAAGTCATTCACCTATATGGATGAGCACATTGTATGTACCTTGACTGATGAAAAATTATATCATATTTCATATATTGTTACATCCATACACTTCCTCATTCTATCTGAATTAATGGACTAAATTTCATACTCATTATATTAGAGGAAAAATATCATCTTTGTTAAGATCAGACCAATGACGTGATCAGCTACATTCCCAACATGGAAAACCACTAACTTTATTTTCCTTATTATTTTATTTATTGATTGATTTTAATCATTTTACATGGATTCTAGGTCATTCATTTATAATTTTAGAAAAATTGGGGATCGTAGTTGTCACATTGTTGGCGCACAGTTAGAGATAACTATGTGGAAACCATGAAAACCCTACACTTTCTTATCCGTGATGATTTGTATAGTTAGTAAATGTTTTGAATAACCAATCACCCAAACTATGTTTTGTATACCATGTGTTTATAGTGAGGGGTTCTTGGTTGGTTCATGGGTTGGTAAATCATGCAGCTAAACTATGTGAAATGCCCAAACATTTAATTTTTTATCATTTCCTAAAATAATATCATTTTAATTAAACACTAATGAGGGTCCTATATTTCCCCACTAATTCAATGCATATCTAGGGAGATAATAGGATATATCCCCTTCCTAATTCTCTAATTACTTGTATTCTTCCTTTTATTTTTCGGGAAATATTGAAGGTTATCCCTCCCTTTTCCCTTCCTTCTATTATTTCCTCCTCCTTTTTTTGTACTCTTCCTTATATTGGAACATGGTTGACTAAACCCTAGGGTAGGGATTCAACGTAATTATTTATGGTTTATGAGATTATGGTGTGTGTTCTGTTCATTGGTCCTTTATACTTCAGTATTCAAGGGACTCTCTTCATATGCACTTGTTTTGAGGTAGGCCACAACTTACATAATTATTTAAAATTAAAGGCCTTGATTTTTACCTAATTTATTTTATATATGGTTTAAAATTATTAAATTTTGAGTAATATACATTTATTAATCCTAGTCTTGGTGGTTTTTATGTCTTTAAAATGGTAATTTGGTTTAACTTATCCCATGTATGGTTGAAACAAATTTCTAAAACCCTCTAGGTTTTTATTAGAATTATTCAATTTCTTATTTAAGAAAATTAAAGTTTTAAAAATATTTAAGAGATAAATGAAAACATTTAAATATTTTATATAGGTAATAAAATAATTATTCAAGATACTTTTCAAATCAAATGGATATTTCCAAAGGGAATTTTATTGGTGATGTACTTGTACTACTTGGTTGTTATCTTATGATGTTCATTATTTTTCTTGATTCTTATGAAATGTAGTGATATTTTAACTAATAGTTTGGAATTATTATTGTTTTTTCTAACTATTTTTATTATGGAATAATGTTTCATTTTAGTTTAAATGTTTTTTTCCAAGTATTGAACTATATTTTTCTTTAAAAATGGATCTTCATGTCTTAAGCATTGATTTAAAGATGTGAGTCCCATTTGGAAAATCATATAATGGAATTTCATGGTTTAATTTTTTCAAATAGGTATCAAAGTCCTGATTTAAACTTTATGAAAATAGTATGGATTTATCCCATAATCATTATGATGTGTGAGATTTTTGGTTTCATCAATTGATATGCATTTTGATAATGATGGGTTGTTTTTGTAAAGGAATGACTAGAGAGGAGGTGAGATTTTTTCATGTTTCATTGATGTTTTATGTTGTTGAATTATCAATTATGCACTCATCTCGATTTAGTTCATCATGGGATAAGTAAGGAACTCTTGTAAATGTACTTCTAGTCATAGTTCATCATATATAGTTTTTGAAACTACAAAACTAACTAAACATTACTATGATATGTATAAGGTGACACTTTCTAGGGTGACCCCATTTCACTAGGCATTGAGAATAATATCTCTAGCATCTTGAGTGTAGTTGGTTTTGATTTGGTTTTATTACTAAGATAGTATAGATTCCTGGGTTTTCTTGACCTTAACTCATTATGGACCCTCTCATGATGACTATTTACTTTTAGTTACTTTTTTTATTGTTTATAATGCGGGTTACACCTTTTCATTCCCTTGGGTGATGTTTTTTTTATTTTGGTATTTAAATTCCTTTTTTTATTTTATAGTATTTTTTGTTGCATTCTTACCCTTTTGATAATTACTCACATTTTGGTAGTTACTCACATGTGATCTAGTTTTTTGCAATTGTTTTCCTAGAATAAAATCCTGAAAATGGGTTATTTCAAAACATGGGTTATTTTTCATTTATTGTTGAGATGTGAGTATAAAAATATTTTATTTGAAATGGTTTTATTTATTTAAATGTCCATTTATTCTTAAAAATATTTCAAATGTTGGTCATAGATTAAATATGAAACTATTTTTTTATTAATGAAGTAAATTTCTAAGAGGTCAATATGTTATTTGTTTTAACTAGAATGAAAAGCGTTCTTTTATAGATGTATTCACAAACTATTATGAAAGAATTTTAATTTTAAATATTATGTATAATGTGAAGATATCATACCAAATGAAATTTGTGCTCATTACTATATACATTTTAGTTTTTGTTCAGGTTCTTGTATTTGGATGGATCCATATTTTGGATTATATTTATCTAGTCACTCATGCTAGGATCTTGGTGAATATTTTGGGACATGGCCATGGGTTATGCTGATATTGTTGTTCCATTTTGATATTTTAGTTTTCCTTATGTTTATTTTAATGTGTATGTACCATATTTTTTGGCTCCATTGTATTTTGGGTCTTCTTTTTGGCTTTTTTTATCATAGTTATGTCTTATGGATGTGATTGGATATTTATTTTAATTATGAATTGTTGGGTTTGTTTCTTGTTTTAGGAACTAATTAGTTGGATTCCATGCATGTATACCTTAAAAACAAGTCATGTTGGATTTATTAAAAGATCACATTGTGTGTTTTATTAGGTTTATTAGGATAAACCATTCCCAATCATGTTTCTTAGATTACTAGGCACTAGTTGTCAACCCATAGGGATCGTAAACACTCTTTAGGCCTTTCTACAGGGAATCTTGGGTGCATGAATGAGTGGTTAACTGGGTTGGTTCATAGAAAAATGATATCATCTAATCCTTTTTAATTTAGTAAGTAATGATATATTTGATAAAATATTGTTGAGGCTCAAGAGGTGGGTGTGGGGAGAGTCTCTCCAAGTATTTTTCATTCTAATCCTTGATTTGTAATGGTTGATTGGGTTATGAATTGTGAATTTTGATCTTTTTCTTCATTTATTCTGGTTTTTTATTTTAATTGATGGTGTGTCAAGTTTTATTGATATTATGTGGGTATTTTTTAGGTTTTCATGTTATGGGGGGGAAGTGGGAGCTATTCTAGAGGCACATAGTTACATTTCATGGTCTGGTAAACTATGTAGAGCCCATTTGTATGGTTATGTGAATCTCATAGTAATAGTTGCATGGATGGTGCATGGTCTACCAAACCATGTGGCCAAACCTCTCACAACCATAAAACCCTTTTGAAAAATTTGTATTGGAACCCTTTTCCTTTTGGGTCATTTTTTGTTATGATTGTTTATTTCTTGAGATGAATGATGGAGGGTTTTGTAATTTTTTAATGATATTTGGTTAGACTTTGTTCATGGTATTTAATGGAAAATTAGATTTAAGTGATAAAGGGGTGGGTTATAAAAGGTATAAAAGATTTTTCTAAAATGTATTTAAGTGAGATAGATGTTTCTAACATTCAAAAAGGGTTCCAAAAATTGGTTTTTTAATTGAAAATTAGGGTTATGTAGAGTTATGATATTAATAAATATGTCTTCTAGAATGAATTGAAATAGATTTTAGGTTTTGGGAATGATAAAATTATTTCAAATGAGAAGTGGTTTGTATTGTGATCTTGCGGTGAAACTGTATTTTTATGGTGAAAGATTAATTTTTAAATTTTCAAAGGTTTTTATCTAAAATTATTTCAGATGTGTCTCATGTTTTGGGTCGCGTTAATGATATAAATTTTGAACATGTATATTTAAAACCTTATTTTAGGTAAATTTAATGTTTTTTATGTTGTAAAATAGCCCTTTTTATTTTTCAATGTTTGTAATCTCTTTGAGTGGTTATTATAATTTTCTCCCATGGGTTGTTTATTTTTACCTATGCTTAATTTGTTTTGGGATGAGTTAAATTTTGGTTTCTCTTGATTTATCTTTTTGTTTCTTTATCATTTAGTATTCCTCTTAGTAATGAATTAATGGGTTGTGGGAAGTTTTTGTATTGGGATGTTTCTTGGTTTAGTGTCTCATGTGGGTTGGAAGGGATAATTTTAAGTTATATACCTTACTTAAACTCTATTTGGAGTGATAGATTTGTACCCATGTGGGTGTTTGAGCCTTAATATATAGTTCTTGATTTAGATTCTATTCATCCCTTATTGAGTGAGTTTCTTCTTCATGAGTCAGTGGTTAAGGACTTAATGGATTTTTTATTTTTGAGAGAGACCTTCATTTAGACCTTAGTTTATGAGTGTTCTCATCTATTATAGACTTATTTGATGATGTGGTGAGTGGGTCCATGACAATGTGGTTGATTTATAAGGAACATATTAGGATGGTTGGTGACTCTAATTCTATTAGTCTTGGTGAAGGTCATTTATCTGGTGAGTAAAACATCATTGTATGTTATGGTGTGTTCATCTTAATTGTGGTCATCTTCGGAGTTATAATCCCTATTTTTTGAAAATTGTGATATCCCATCATCATTGTGATTAACTGAGTATTTCAAAAGTTTTTTAAGTGTAGGTATCATAGTTGGGGCCTAGGTGGTAGGGTGATGGAGAATGTTCATGGTGTTACCATTTACTTTCACTCTTTTACCCCCTCTATATCCTTATTCCATATTGTTTTTGGGTTTTATTGGTGCATTTTATTTTGAGTAATCCCATACGTTCTGCTCATTTTGTGAATAAATGTTTTTTATGAAATTATGGTCAAACCTCTAATTAGATCATTTTTTATGTCTTTTAAGGAAAATTTTGAGTCTGTTCTGATCAGGTTTTGGTTCATAGTGGTCAGGTAGATTTGGTATTACTTTATTGATCCACCATGTTTTTGTTTCTCTTAAATAGCGCGGAGACCCACTATGGGTCTCAGCTTTCACGAATTTTATGGAGCTAGTGGGTGTGAATTTTAAATTTGGATATAGATCTATGTGTGTTTATTCTAATTGATTTCAGTAGGATTTAGAATTTGTGTTTGAGGTATTTATTCCTTTGTGGTTTAAACTCATTTGGTGTATCTTTCATCCTCTTTGAAACTTGGTGACTTTATGGGGGGAAATTTATATATCGGTGAGAATTGTCACACCCCAACATTTATTTTCCTTATTATTTTATTTATTTATTTATTTATATCATTTTCCTTGGATTATAAGTGTTTACTTTTGAAATTTCAAAAATATAGGGGATAGTGGTTTCACATGGTTGTAAAATTTTAGAGCTAAAAATAATAAAACTTTTAAAAACATGTAGTTTCTTATCAATAGTGATATATGCGATTGGTTCATAATTTTTCTAACCGTGCAAAAAAACCAAGTGACATCCCCCCTGCGTGTCTAATGAAGGGAACACAATTAGTGTACGAGTTGGTAAACCATGCTGTTAAATCTTATAACATACCCAGACATTTAATTTTTGGTATTTCTTAAATTAACCTAATTTTAATTAAACCCCTAATGGGGTATTCTCTTCCCCGAATCATGTGATTCACCTCTAAGGATATCCTAGTAAATCTCCCTTTATTCCTTCAATTACTTTTTTTCTTCGTTTTATTTTTCATTAAGTATTTAAGGTTAGGCCCCTATTTTCCCTTACTTTTTTTCTTTCCCCCTTTCTCTTGTTTTTTTCTCTTCCTTTCCATGTAACCTGGTTTTATGAACCCTAGGGTGGATATTTGACCTAATTATTTGTGGTTAGTGATGTTAGGGTTCATATTTTTTTCTTTAAGCCTTACTCCTTTTGTATTTGGGGGTCTCAATTTTTCTATTCTTATTTTCAGCTAGGTTTCTCAATTCATAATTATTTAAACTTAAATACCTTGATTTATTGACTAATTTCTTTGAGATATGGTTAATATTTTATAATGGTTGAGTAATGTTCATTTCTCAATCCTAATTTCAGTGGTTTTCATGTCCTATAAATGTGAGTTTATTATAACTTAGACAATGTATGGTTGAAATCAATTTCTAAAACCATCTAGGTGTTTGATAAAATGGGTAAATAACTTATTTAAACAAATTTAGGTCTTTAAAGTATAAAAGATATAAATAATTACTTTTAAATGTTTTCTAAAGGTAATAACATAAGAATTCAAGTTAGTTTTAAAATTAAATGGGTAATTTAAAATGGTATTTTATTGTTGATAACCTTTTTGCTTGGTTGTTATCTTATTATTTTCATTATTTTTCTTGATTATTATGGTGTGTAGTTATATTTTAAATTATGGTTTCGGTTTATTATTGAGTTTCTTGACAATTTTAGAGTCTAATTATGTTTCATTTTAGTTTAAAAGTTTTATTTTCATGTATTGAATCATATTTAGTTCTAAAAAGGGATCTACATGTATTAATACTTGGATTAAAGATTTTAGTCCCATTTGGTAGAGAATGAAAAGTAATTTCAAGGTTTGATTTTTTCAAATAGAAATAAAATGATCATTTAGCACTTTATGAAAAGATTATGGATTTATCCCATTCTCCATATAATGTGTGATCTTTATGGTTTCATTGTATGAGATGTATTTTCATAATGAAAGGTTTTTTTAGTAAAGGAAGTCTTGGAGAGGTGGTAAGGGTTTTTTTATATTTCATTGAAGTTTTATGTTATTGAATTATTACTTATAATATAACTTCTATTTACTTTCCCAGGATCTTAGGTAAGAAAATATTGGAAAAGTACTATTAGGCATGATGTTTCATAACTTGTTTTGTTTTATGAAATAACACTAACAAACAATTACTATGATATATATAGGGTACTAATTTCTAGGGTGACCCATTTTCGCTAAAAATTGAGATTAATATCCTTAGGGAATTGCGTGTAATTGATTATGACTTGGTTTGATCACCAATATAGTAAAGGTCTTAGGTTTTCTTGACCTTATCTCTTTAGGGATCATCCCATGATGATGGTTTACTTCCATTGACGTCTATTTTATTGTTTATGACTCTGGACACTTATTTTATTTAACTTGGGTGATGATATTGTCATTTATATACATTCATTTACTTTCTATGTTCAAGTTTCTTATATTATTGGTTATCTTATTTTTATTTTGGTAGTTACTCACATGTGATATGGCTTCCTTCTATTGTTTTCCTATAATAAAATAAAGATAAAATGGTTTATTTCATACCATGAAATATGTTTACTTTATTATTGAGATGTGCGTAAAAAAGGTTTTATTTTAAATGGTGTCCTTTCAATAAATTCTCATCTCTTCTTAAAAATATTTCAAATTATGTTATTTTTTTGAATGGAAAATTATTAAATTTGAATGAAGTGAATTTTTTTGAGGTTTTCATGATATTTTTTTAATTAAAATGTAAATTTTAGTTTTATAGGTTTATTTTCAAATTAGTATAAAAGGATTTAACTTATGCATGTGTTTTGGGGAGGATACCAACTTGGCTCCATTTCCAATCCTATATACATTTCAGTTTTTGTAAATTTTTGTGTCTTTAAAAGGATCGTTTCATGGGATTATATTTATCAGGTCACTCCTAGTGAGATCTAGGAAATGATGGAGGGGAATGAGAATGTGTCATGAGGTACAATTGTTCTATTTTTATAGTTTAGTTTTACTTATGTTTATTGGAATTTGTATATATATACCTATTAGGATCTATTTTATTTTGGTTTTTCTTGCCTATTGTATCTTATTTTAGTCTTATAGAAGTAGTTGGATACTTATTTTGACTTTTACTTGTTTTTTCTCATTTCTAGATCTCTTTAATTATTTTTTATTGTTTTTCATCTTCTGAGAAAGTCATACTAGATTCTTAAAAAAGTTATTTTGTATGTTTTATTATGTTTATTATGAGAAACCCTTCCCTAGAACGTTTCCTCAATACCTAGGCACTAGTTTTCTGTATATGGGGGTTGGGAACTCTCTTTAGGCCTTAAAACATTTTAACTTGGGGGCCTAGGTAAGGGGTTACCCATGTTGGTTCATGACACAACCACACCTTGAGCAGCTAAGCCTAAAAAATTATGTAATAATGGTATAAAAGTATGAGTATTCTCATGGTATCACACCAACTTCCTATATTAAGGAAACCCAAATATGAACCATGAACCCCTGTATTCTAAATACATGGTGTATGAAACTGCATATGGTATACTTTGTGGTCATCCAACATTTAAAACTAGTTTTGTGCCTCATGAACATGTTTTGTATCATGATACAATAATCATACTCATGATAACCTTAACATTTAAACATAACCTATAACACTCCACTATGAACATTAGTTAGTGATAACTCAAAGTCATACTTTGATAGGTCAATTATCATTTCACTTCATCATTATATATATTCAAGATGAAATAATGGTAAAGTAGAGAATAACTTTTTTATAACATGATATATTTTCAGTCCTAAAAACTATTAGGTTTTTAACAAATTCATACATAAGATCTCGTATTATCATATAACATATGATATAATATCTGATCATCCTTATCTTTACTAAACTTTTAGTTTTTTGTAAAACTCATTACATCTCTATGTAATTCCTACCACATCTCTATGTAACTATCTAATAAAACCCTCCCCATAAAGTCTTTTTTGTGAGTAATATCTATAAATCAAGCTATTTGGAATAATGATGAGTCTTCATAATCATATTTATAATTTTAAAACATTTTAATAAGTATTCAAACTTATTTACTTCACAACATCAAATGTTATGATATTAATAACTTCTTTTTTCCACTTACAACTCTTTCTATGTTCATCATCATCATTATTGGAACTTATCCATCAAAACTTTCACATGAAATACTTTTATTAACTAATGTAATTACTTATATTAGTTTTTTTTACCAAAATACCATATACTTTTTAGAATATAGAGTGAAATTCACTTTTTATTTTGACTATCATTACCTTTTTTTTGTTTACTTTGATCTTCACTAAGTCAAAATATGCTCCTAATATCCTCTTAGACACTATATTATTTTCATAATATCATGCTAAGATACATAAAATATTCTATGTCAATATAAAACTCTTATTTACTTTAATAGAAATATTTAACAAAAAACAATTATATATATATGGTATTATATGTGTCTGGAGAGTTGGTATGAAAAGAATAATTTTATTCTTTAAAATATTCCACTGATGGGTGGTGGGATAAAATCTCTCATATTTTAACAAACATGTAGATAAAACACTTTTATCCTATATAAAACATTTTTATCCTTATATTAATTCGAAGACATGTTATAGAATCTGATGAATGAAAAACCATATGTACAGAATCCATCATATCATATTGTTCATAAGAACACATTGTTAATAAAAAACTTATCTTATCACGTGATAGAAATCAGATAAATAAAACACCCTTAACTAAGATCCATCTAAGCATGATATATTCCTTTGTATTAAAATTTAGGAATCAGAACCCATTTTATTTATCATATGAATGAAAAATACAAGATCAATAAATTATTTCATTTATTTTGAATTCATTTTTTATAGTTTTAGGAAATATCTCCCTTTATTAAACATAAAATAAAATGACCACTTTTGATAATTGGGAAAATAAGGAACTAGTTATAAACACAGAGGAAATATCCTTAGAGATGCACAACCCAAATAAAATAATAGGTCTTAATTCACAATGAGTAACAAACATAATTCATGTATATTTAAAACACTTTTAAAACATTTAGTTGATGCCATATACCCTTTCAAAATTGAAGAATTGTTTTTATAATAGAGATACCTGACATGGAATTTTCATAAAGTTTCCTAAACTTCTTTAGGTATAGTAAAAAATTTCATCATTCAAAAAATTATCCCTCCCTTCCTATTTCTTCCTTTAGGTTTCAATGATCCTGGATTGATATTTTAAGAAAAATAAATAGACTTTCTAACTAACTCTTCTTATTTTGGTTTGAACATTTACCAATTTTTATTATCATTAAAACATTGAAACCTAGAAATCACATGCCCTATTTCATATATTCTCAACACTTAATAATATAGGTAAAACAATTATTTAACTCATTCAAATTTTTGGAATATTTCCAAGTATGAAAATAGAAAAAATTCAACTATCACTATTGGGATGTAAAGACTTTTTCATTTCACTGGAAGTTCATTCACTAAAATGTCAATTACCAAAAATTGGTCAATGGAATGTGTTTGTATTAGTGTGTAGATTGTGATGGATTAATATATTCATGTTTTAGTAGATTCATCATAATCATTTATCTTTTTATTGTATTAATGAGTTTTGGAAATTTTGGTGGATAAGATTACTCTAGAATGAAGTGTTTGGAAGAGTTTACCAAGATAAGTGGTCAAAATTAAAGTCATTACTGGTGATCACCAATCACATTCCAAATAGAGTTTTTTTCATGAAATTTTTAAGGTGGTTAAGCTTGTATGATCAGATGATAATTCCTATAAAAGGAAG
The DNA here is from genome assembly GCA_963277665.1 of Viscum album. Lineage (NCBI taxonomy): Eukaryota > Viridiplantae > Streptophyta > Magnoliopsida > Santalales > Viscaceae > Viscum > Viscum album. The sequence continues at coordinate 814,959,287 of OY728137.1, forward strand.
TGTGGATGGATATTCACAATGCATCAATGATATGATTATTATATCCTGACTCTGAACATTGCATGAGTGAAGTGTTCATTGATCTGATAAGTACAATGTGTTAATCCTCTATAATGAAATCTGGTTGAATATGTTATTAGTTTATAATAATATTTTCCTTATTATAAATGTAAATAAAGTTGATGTGCTTCACTTGTACACAAATGAAAGCTCATCTAAATCACATTAATCCATTTGTGTTGTTTCTTGATTTTTGGTTATTCCATTATTTTGAATTCTATTAACTTAAATGATTGTGAGCATTTATTGAGTTGTCTATGAGGTTAAATTTTTGTGGTGGGTAGGGTGAAAATAAATCATACTTATGATACACTCATTTTAGGGAGTTTAACTTATAGAGGTTAATTTTTATTTTATACTACTGCATCCGAACTCCCGATGGATTACAATGAAACATTATGGTGGATTGGGGATTGATGTTTTGGTGATTTCATGGTGGGTTTTCCTGGCCTCCCAACAAGTAGTATCAAATATTGTGGTGGATTTATCACTAAACACTCTAGAGGAAATTCAAGTTTTCTCTTTATTTCCTTTATGTTATTTTATTTTGAATGAGAGTTTACTTCTATTAGATGTTATGGAATAAGATGAATAAAATATCCATATATATAAATTTGATGAAATAGATTCTAATTTTTTGTGAATGTTTTTATATGACCATCTAATTCATAAGGACCTTGATATTCTATTATTAGGTGATCATCTATAAAAAATATATATGTTTTAATGGTGACACTTGGATAGGAATATACTGGAATTGGTTAGGATATTATTACCATGTAATGTTTCATTCGACAAATAAGAAAATAAAACTACTATATAGGTGATGAAAGTGTTGGAGTATATTTATGAGAAACCAATGGATATTAATAAAATTCTCAAGATATTCGACCTATTCATCTTAAAGTTATCAAAAGGAAGACTAGTGTAAGATTATGAGAATAAATTAAACATGATCAGCATGTAGCTTGAATTTATGAAGGTAACATTCACAGATGATGTATAAGTGCTAATTTTGTTATCTTTACTTACAAAAATATGGGATTTGATGGTTACTATAGTTAATAATTGTAATATAAAAATAAATTTTGTGTTTGAGTATATCCATAACTTGATCCCAAATGAGTAGATCAGGTAGAAAGAAGTCTGAGTATCATCTGGTAGTGCACTCAATATTGATGTGCAAGGACATTTACCTCAATTAAATAAATTATATCAAAATAAATCCTTCAAAAGATAAGTCTTGATAAAGTATTTTGAGAAATTAATTTGGTCCTAGTTCTATATGTTATATTTTTAGGAAGAATGGATATATTAAGAATAAATTCTAGTTTTAAAAGTAAAAAACCAAAAGAGCATAAAATTACAGTAGTTCAATTTTTTTAGTCAAATTGAATATGGTAAAAAAAAATTATAGAGTGTTAATATTGAAGTAAAATATTGGGTGATTCTCTATGGGGAATCCATTCACTCAACCAGTCAAATAACATACATGGTTAATTATGTATTTGGTAAGTTTAGAAAAGTTCACCTAGAAGATGATAAAGCTCTAGAAGTTTTTTGGAAAATGAGATGTCAAAATTACAATGAATAATTGAGGATTCAGAAGCTCATAAAAGTTAGACACATCCCTGTTCAATGGAAAAATATCTTATTTCTATTGGAAAACCTGATGAGTAATAATTTGGAACTACCTTTGTTAATGGGGTATAGAAAGCAACTTGAAGATCCATGGTATTTGTTTGAGGATTTAAAAATGGAACTCTTTACTTGACCATGAATTTAGTTGAAATTTTAGTTTCTAGAAGTTTAAATTTTGATGATTTCGATGTTTAACATTGTAGGTTTAGTTTCCTCAATGAAAAGAATGTCAAATTTATAATATAAAAGGTCATACTAAATCTTAGTAACATAGAAATTGGATAGTGTGTAAGTTTTTTTTGGATATAGAGAAGGTTGTCTTTTAAATTAGATGAACTGAACCCTAGATCATAGAAGTTGGAGCTAGTTCACTCATATTTCTGGGGACCTAATCATTTCCAATCTAACAAAGGTTCTATCTACTTTATAACTTTAATTAATGATGACACTAGAAAAGTATGGGTTTACTTTTGAATCATAATCCTGGTTTGTTTTAGGTTTTTATTCAAAGGAAATAATTGGAAGAAAGGGAATATGGTCAAATTTTGAAGTGTCTTCATATAGATAATTAAGATTAGTAATCCAAGTATGAAACTTATTCTAAAAGAATAGAATAATACATGAGAAGATGGCACTCAAAACTCCAAATTAGAATGGTGTGGATGAGAGTATTAATCTAACCTTGACTAATAAGGCTCAAATTATATGGCTAAAATATGAAATTTATGAGGCAATACGAGTGAAGGTAGTCAAAAAGGAAGCTTATCTTTTTAATATAATTTTATAATCAATATCTGGGTAGAATTTGTTTAAGAGTTATGGTATGGTAAATTACCAGAAATTTTCCACCTTAAACTCTTTGGAATATTTTCATATGTTCATGATGACACTAAGGATTTTGATAATATTAAAGAAAAATAAAAAGTGTGTTTTATTTTTGTGTATGGATAATCATTATATGATTCTCATAAGAATATAGATTCATTTGTTGAACAAATTCAATAGTTTGTTCCTCATAAAGGTATTTCTCTAACACATAAAAATTTTCTTAGGAAATTTTCTCAAGTTACCAGTCCCAATACAAATTTCCTTCCCTTTTATAATATTGGTCTCAAAGTAAATTTGGATTATGATTGTGATATTTTATTTATAAAAATTGCTTTTATCATATGGGTATCATGTTTTACAATCATTTTGACTTTTATTAAATGTTATCCAACTAAAATAATGACCCCTTTTAGATTCCATCATATCCATTAGTAGGAAAAGATCTATATTTCACTATGAAATGAGTCAACTTTATCATTAATATCATCACTAATATATTTAAAAAGAGAATAATATAAATCATATCATATATGCCTCTTGGATGGTTGAGTAGACAACTCTTTTCCCAATCCATCATATAGATAAATTCAAAAATATTCTTTTTGTATCCTTCATAAGGGTTTCTAAGAAAAATTTAACCCAAAAAAATGGAAAAAATAGTCACTTAACCCTTAATTAAACATTTTTAATTTGTTTTTATTACATAAGACAATCCATATCCACCCGGATTTAACATGAAACTTCTTTATTATATGATCGAGGTCTTGACAAGTGTCCACATTAGAAGGAATATAAATCTTAGTATTGTAAAGGGGATTTGATCTCACCAGTATATATCATGTATTCCCTTTATATATACAAATTATATTAATGATTTAGTTTAGAATCTTATTCTTTCCAACAAACCAATATGTGTAAACAATATTGATGTGTAACTCTTTTCACAACTCATAACTTGTGCTTCTAACCAAAATTAAAATCATCCTATATTTATACACATCAAAATATATCCCATGAATATAGTACATGAAAAAATTTATTGAAAATCATTAGAGTCATATTAAATCAAACATACCCATAAGAATAATATTGTAGTGATTGACAGATAACCCCCACTTTTCTCGACAAGGCATAAGCCTCCAGGCTGGTGAGTAGTCTGATCCAAATTCCCCCCATGCAAGGATACTTTACTCAAGAGATACCTCAATTACATCATAATTATAACACCTAATATGTATAAATTATAATTAACTTCTCAATTAAAGATCATAACATAGTATGATCCAAATTCAAGGTAAAAGAAAACTAAATTAATTATCATAAACAGTGTGTAACTCTCTACATGCATGTATGTTAATTTAGAGAAAAGGTTTAACTCTTTAAAATAATTAAAACGTTTATTCATAATATAAAAATTTCATTGATTAAATAAATCATGGTGTAAACTAAATAAATGAACAATTTACATATTTAAATATGAGACAAACATTAATAAACAATATTAAATAAAAAAATTATAAAGACGTTATAATTTTAGTCATGTATTATAGAAATTCCATAATTAAATAAATATAAACACTTTGTATTTCCTTCTTATATTAAATCTTTCATTATATACATTATATGTAATTTTACTTAAATATATGATATCTGGAATATAAATATATATATAAATATATACTATTTATATATTATGTAAATATTCTGAACAACACAAATTTAATATTATTTAAACCTCGATCATATCAATTATCAAAACTTATTTTGATATGGTTTAAATAATTTCCTCAAATATGGTATTTTAATTTAAACAATTAAAATTAAATAATTATGAATAATTTATTATATTAAATATAAACTATTTTATATTTTATATTTATTTTTCAATTTATAACCACTTTATAAATTACACTTATAATTTTCAGACAAACAGTTTATATCAAAATTATAAGTCATGTCATATAATGACAAAATATATTTAATATTAAAATTAAATATTATAGGATATTTGATTATTAAATTCTTCAAAAATACTTAGAAATTAATTACAGACAATTTATAATTAAATAATTTATAAACTCTTTTAAAAATTAAATACATATCCCAAAATATATTTTTCAAAAAATTATAAACAAATTAAAATTTATCAAATTCAATTAATAATTGAAAATTTAGAATAAATAAATAAATTTTTATGCATATTGTATATATCGATATCAGGATATCATAATGTGTGGCATGGATTCTTTACTCATCGCATTTTATGATAGATAATAGTTGACAGCAATATTTTCTCTGTGCCTAGAGTGTTATACTATATGATATTCATTGTATCTTCATTATGATTCAATGCTCTATTTTCATCCATGGTTCATCACCATCACCTTATAAGATACCCCATATCATATCTTGTGATATACCAAAAAATTAAAGTATTGTAATTAGTCACTTACAATGATATCTCATATCGTATGGCAAGTCCCAATCACTGTTTACAATATCAAATATCATTTAGAAAAACATAAAACAAATTCATATCATATTTAATGAAAGGTCTAATGATACACATTCTCAATAAAAAATACATATCATAAGGGTCTAATATCCAATAATATATATATTGTTTCTCCATCTCAAACAAGATTTTGAGAATCAAATGATCATGGCATTGCTATGATACCACTATTTGGGTGGGAACACCTTCCCTTATATGAACACATACAATTTTAAATCCATGTGAACATATCAAATCACTCTATTTTCTCAAGTTAGGAAACTATTTGAATCAGAAATAAAGCTCCTAGGCAGAGAGACACACTTCACCCTTATTCTTGAACGAGAGTTATCAGAAATTAGTTAACTCTTTAAAAATATCATTGATCCCACTATTGGGTTTATAAGAATATATTAACACTAAATCAATGTATAAAAAATATTAATAAATCAAATTCTTAATATCTACCGTGGATAAAACCCAAAACCATGTATAAATATAAAATAATGAATATTGTGCACCTTGCACTGATGATCATCATTGGTCCTTGTTCTTAAATAATATGTTTGATAAATATCTATAAGAGGAAACTAAGGACTCCATCCTCTATGGTTAATCCATGATCCAACTTGAATCACCCATCACTTGGTGGTACTTTCCACCTCCCATTATATACTAGTTTCTTTGGTGGTAAAAGGGAGTGGTGAAAGAGAGCTTTTGGGTGGTAAGAGTCAGCAGTTGGGGATTAGGCTAGGATTGCGTAAACAATCCAAAACATCTCAAATCCATTTCCTAATTTATATAATCCTTGAGTATGATCCTAGATTCCCATGAATTTTCTCATATGTTGATAACATGTGTGTAAATTCCATATTTGATATAATCCTTTATAACCATTATTGACTTAAGACCCAGTGTTTCATCATATGAAATTATTAACTAATGATATCTTATTTTACATGGAAGATTTCCCAAATTTTAAAACATAATGTTTAGTTACGATATCAATTTAAATTCCATGTTAATCATATTCTATGATTAACTCCCACTATAATATCATCATAACATATGATATGATTAAACAAGGTAAAATAATTACATTAATATATCCATGATTTATGATATGCCCTTATCACACCATATGATATATCTAAATTTACATCAAATTTGACAGGCTTTATAGAATATCTTCATTAGTATAAACCCAAATTTTGTATGATTTAAAACCATAGAGAAATGATGCATATGTTAACATGTGAATACATAGATAATTTGTTGGAGTTGGTTCCCTAGAACCAATTGACTTTGTACTTTTTATTATTAGAATATTCCAAGACCAAAATAATAATATATATCTTACCACATGATAATTTTTCTTCTTTGTAACATTAATATTATAATTTCATTTGATTATTTTTCACATCAAAATTTTATAAAAGTTCTCTACTATAATGAGAACCTTAAAGTGTTATGAAAATATTCATAAACATACATCCTAAGCTCTTGATAACATATATATGACATGGAACAAATTATGGTTGACTATTAGGTGTTGTATGCTCTTGAGAGGATGAGTATTATTCTCATTAAGTTTACACTTTGTAATATCAATGAAACGAGGTTATAAGGATAGGCCTACCTATAGAAATTCCATGTGTTTATGTGTCATTGGATATTCCAATTAAAGGATGTGTGCATTATTCCTTTGAATTGAAATTATTATTAATTTATATCATGAATAGTGTACTTTTATATATTGATGAAAACAATGATGATATATGCTCACAAAAAGGTGAGATATGTTGGGTGGTTCATAAGTATATGAAATTAATGAATAATTCAAGAAAAAATTTGTCCATTATAAATTAATATAAGTCAATATCTTAGTCGTTTTTATTGAAATAGAACTATCTAACTAAATCCATGGCCATGGTAGTTCATTAATGAGTTCATTTCAAGTAGTCAAAGAATAATAAATCAAGCATATATATCAATGACTCAGGTATGAAACCTATTTGATGAAACATCAAGACAATGGAATTATATTGCATGGTAAGTATTCATAGGAAGTTTTTTATATTGCGACATTAACTTCTTTCTCTATGGGTTCTTTAATGTGTTGATAGACACTAATTTTTCACATTAAGAAAATTAACCTATTTCCACTAAGAAAGAAATCTAGATGTTCACACACTAAGTCTATCCAAAATTTAAGATTAAAATCTATTTAAATTTAATATTAAGAATAAATATTATTCAGACCATGTGGTTTAATAATTATTCAAGTATCATTGATCACATAAATTAAATCAATATTTATTTTTGAGTTAGAATATATATGTGAGTTAAATATTAAAATAAATATTTTATCACAAGTTTAGTGAATGTAATATTTGATAAATATTTATTCACAAGTCAGTGGATAGAATATTTATTTATCTCTTATTTATTATTCAAAAGTTAATAAATAAATATTTATTTATTCACTAGTAAGTGAATGGATTACTATAACTATTTATTTACTCATGTGAATATAAAATAAATATTTATACACAAGTTTGTGAATATATCATTTTTTAGAATTAATATATTTATTCACAAGTTTAGTGAATAATATTTATTTGGATAATTATTTATTATTTATGGTTTCATAAATTTTTAGGATGATAGATGGGTCATGTTAAGGTTTTGATAATGAAAATTATATATACTTTTAAATATCAATTTAAAAAATATATTTATTTATTTATTTAAAAATTATATTTAAATATATGTGAGTTAGAGCATATCATTGAATATAATAATATTATTATTATTATTATTTGACATGGATTTTACTTAGGATAAATAGTTTTATAAAGGGACTATGTGCTATTACTAATTATTTAACCCAAAGTATAAATATCCATTTAAATCATTTTGTGGAAGAAGATGAGAATTATTATGAATACTGATTATTCTCTCAAAATATAGTTCTCTCAAGATCTATATAATTCTCAACAATACACTCAATATTGAGAGAGATCATCCTCCACCTCTCTCTCAAGACTGAGAGAATAAGATAAATTGCTTTTTTATCAATGACGAACAATGCAAGAGTCTTGGATTCTTCACAATAGCACCCAAAATTCCAAGTGCGATGTTCAGAGATTCCTAGATCACACATGGATACCATTAGATGGATTCTAGTTTGGATACTTCATTACTATGATGGTATGACTTGAGCACAACTTAGATTTATCAATATATTCTTTAAATAAATAATTACCAACTTAAGGTAATTCTTATTTTTAAATTAATTATAAATTTCATTTGAAAATATATATTATCTTAAAGATTCCAGGGTTCCATTAATCAAACTCTTATGGGTTTACCAAAACTTCTTCAAATTAATCAGGTTTACCCATTAGATATGATGAAAACCATTGTTGGGAATGGTCCTGGCTAACTTATGTTTCACCTAAAACCTTCATGTATTATCAGACTGCTCACATTTAAATTTATAATTATTTAATATTGGTTGATCAATATAACATTTTTTTTGTTGGTTTTTCATATTTTAATTTCTTTATTTAATCAAAATATTTAAATAATGTGTTCACTCATATTCATGTGATCTAGAACAACCTAATAAAAAATAAAGAATTCTTAAAGGTTCTTTCTAGTTTTTTGAGTATGATGGTCATACGACATGATTACACGCTGTGTAACCAAAATTTCATGATATGTAACCACGCAAGGATGTGTTGTGAACATCATGAAATGTTGTTTGGGGGTTCAATGTGCAGTTTAATTACACATCATTTATTGAACACTAGTTTTCACATGGATTAATAGGTATTGCATGATTTTTAACATGATGACATGTCATGTAACCCTACAAAGTCTTGACTCTATGTAAATCATGTAAATTCATGTATTCAAAGTGCACGACATCATTACATGTTGTGTATTGACTATAGATTGAGAAGAACTGGATAGAATTTATTACAAAACTTGTATCTAATAGTATACATCATGTAACACTTAATTACCGACAAAAATTACATGTAAAAGACCTTATAATATAGTGAGGTTGGATGGAAATGAATTACATATTGTGTATACAGTTGTACACTTCTTTTAACTCATGTTAGTTCATGAATGGTACGCATTGATTCAAGCATGTTGTAGGATTAAACATGTAATAATTAATCATAAATACAACCTACATAATGTATAACATGTTGTACACGTGTGATAGGTGTCAATTATACCTAGATACACACTAAGTAATTCTCACCATTCTGGGTGGAAATTAAATTCTTAATTAATATTTCCATTTCATTCTATAAATAAAAATCATGTAAATTTATAATACATTCTATGTACTTAATGTGCATCACCCACAGTACACACCTGTATATTCCTAGCATGTTGTATGTCTATACAAGTCATGTAGACCACATAGTTTAACCCATGGAATTACATGTCATGTATATGACAACAGATTGTGTAGGTGTATATTTCATGTAATTTCATAGTACATGGAAAGGACTATACATAGTGTATGCCACCATCTATGTCATGTGATAGTATATAATGTGTAAGTGTTAAGCTATGTAAATGGGTTGAGCTAAAAGAACAATGGTAGATACCACATCACCTCTAGTACATGTCATGTATATGTTATGTTGTAGAATTTAATTTGACCAAAATAAGTGGGTTCACACCATATGATCAGTTAGCACACATCGTGTACTATGAAATTTTAAATAAATTTAAATTTATTTAATTTGTTTAAAATTATACTGGATGATAATCTTGTGTATCTCAAGGAATATTTTTCCTGATAATTAAGATAAAAAATTATTTAAAAAATAAGTCAATTAATTATATATTCAAATGAAATTTATCTTAATGAATAATGATTTAAAATGAATCCCAGTAAGTTTGAATGCATAGTCATTTCATGTATGTGATTGATCATGAGAATTAATGACTTGTGTATGTGTTGGGTTTCTATTTAATTTAATAATTTATTTTATGGATTTTATTATGTGATAAAATTAATAATAAATTAATTATGATGTCATTAAAATCATCCCTCCCACATTTATTATATATGGGTTTTCTTGTCTAAGAATTATTTTATGTATCCCTATACACTTGATTCCCATAACATGTGAGTGAGTAAGCACATTTAAATAATTGATCTCCAAGTGAGAGGATATGGTTAAAAACCTGAGTTGAGGTAAAACCAACCAAGTATATATTGTTTAATAGTATAATGCTTTAACTCTGGCCAAGTAATTGGATCAAGGAGTTATTTCCCCTAGGGTCATAGGTTGGTTTATCTTCTATTTGATAAACCAGTAGGAAATCTCATGATCAATACATTTATTTATTTTAGTTATCATTTCATGTTTATTTATTTATTTATGTTATGTATATTATGATTAAAGTAATGGGTTTTGGGTGTTCATCATATAAATAATGGTAGTAGAAGAAAACCCATATATATAGTTAATTTATCCTCTATGGGATCAGTTTGCATTAAATATGAAGAAAAACATACTCTTATTCTTGTACCAATAACCTCCATCTTAATGGTAAAAGTTTGGTCAAGATCACTAATAAAGAAATAGAGGCTTCCACCCGTAAGGGGTAATATGATCTGAAAGATCAATGATCATATCTTGGGGATTTTCATACAATGAGAAGGGTGTCAGTGCCTTTACTGTAGGTGATGAATGATTATAGGATAAGGAAGAGATATTCTGAAATAATTATATGAAATTGTTAATCATTCTTCATTTCTAACAGGAGGGATCACATACCTTTATATATCCCATCGTGATACTCATCATTTAAAGAAAGCATGTTTTCATAGTAGAATGTATCAAGTGTTGACTAAGTGTTTCTTCCCATTGGGTGAATCTATTATACTCATTCAGTGTATTTGAAATCCATTTTTAATCCATTAATAATGGATCATAACTGAGGAAAACATTGTGGGGGTGATATGGTGGAAGTACTAGCTGGGACCACACATTATGTTGGGGGTAATGTGGTCTCAAGTTACATTTCATGCACACCAGGATACATTGCACCAACATATACACGGCTCTAGTATTAAGGATTAATTGGAACCAATGTATCCTTAAGTCATATTCATCATATTCATATTATTTTACTGTATATATAATGATATCCCACTTTAATAAAAAAATATGAGTAATTGTTGTAAAACTTTACAACTCATTGTGAACCCATCCAATACTCTTTTCAAATATAGTTTTATCAAACTCTCTTCATTTTGGAACAAACTCTTTTTTTAACTTAATACTTCCCCAATGGCCTAAATATGTAACTATGAAGGCCTTAGTATAATTGTCAACAAATATGAAATCTTTATTTCAAATATATAATCAAAGACTGGCATATAGTAAAGCATTAGTTTTACTCAAGGTAAAAATGAGTCTAGTGTAAACTCCATTAAACATACTCATATATCTCTGTGATCATGTCCACCATAAGATGTATCAGATACATTATATATATACCTATATAATCCATTTTTTATGACATCAAGTTACCAATATACATTAAACAATTTCAATCCAGTATATTTCATATCATCTGCTATTGATTCTCTAAAAAAGACTGACCAAATCGATGAACAAATCAGATTTCAATCATCTAAAAAATGATTACATCACATGTACCTTATACAAGTAGTTGAATACATCATATGTGACTCAACTATTAACTTCCACGCATTTTCTTAGTTTAATTAAATCAATTAAAGGATTCATTTTCTAATCATTCAAGTGGTAAAATCTCATCTTGGTTGTACTCCAACTGATGACATGATCAACAACATACCCAACCACCCCTTATTATCCAATCATTAATTAATTGTGTAATAAAGGGATCAAAGTATAGAGGTTCTCATGTTAGGTTTATCTCTAATATCAGGTAATAAGTACTGATAATATGTATACACCCCTTAGTATATTTATGATTGTATTACTGTCCATGAGATATACTTATGTGGGTTAGTCTAAGTAATAAGTTTCCACTTAATACTTCATGAATCTATTATTCATATATCATATACAACCCTTTGTGGATATCATAAGATTTTATTCATGATAACTCTAACATATCATCATAACATGTTATATTTTGTGATGATCATAAATTATGGATAACCAAAGTCTCACTTTGAGGGGATATTATGTTAGGATGTTCATGTAAAGTAAATTACAACACACATTAATGAATGATAAATTAAGGCTTCCTTTATTATAAAACCATAATAAATTTAAAACCATTCCTACCAATCTCTCATGTCACTAACAACAAGATATTGTACATGGCCCTCACTTTTTGGCTATGGTAATGATTTTTTTTGAAAGATTAGATATATTATCATCAATAACCACCCAACAGATCTTTACATTCCCCCTCTCAATGATATCTTTTATGAGATGGTATTTTCAGAAATGTGTTTGGTACATTATTGATATAGAGGTTCTTTTGTGTAAGAAATAGCTTCATTATTATCACATTAAATCTCGATTTATCCTTAAATTCTATGAACCACGTTTAGATTAAATATGAACTTTTTGATCCAAACAACTTCCCTTAAAATTTCTAATGTAGTGGTGTACTATAACTCTATTATTGAGTCTACTATGGTGGATTGTTTGGAACTATTCCAACTGACAGCTCCACCATTCATTCAAAACATGAAACCATATTGAGATTTCATATCATCTCTATTATATTGGAAACTATAATTTATTTAACCCTTTACATAGAGTTTATCCTCTCCTTTAAGGATCAAGAACATATCTTTAGTCCTTATTAAGTACTTAATAATGCTCTTCATTGCAATACAGTGAATCTCACTAAAATTCTATAATAATATAATGGTTATAGATAAATTATTAGTGAAATTAGGTCGATTACACAACATTAAATACATGGTAGTTCTTATGGATGAAAATATCGAATTAAAGCAATCGTTTATAACTCTTTAGAATAATTATGAATCTTCCTAAGATTCATGCCATGTAAAACGAGTAAAGACGCCTTCTTAGAGTTATCTATGCTAAATAGATTTATAAATTTACCAATGTAAGTGTCCTTAATGAGTCTAAGATAACTATTAAATCTATCTTTATAGATATTCATACCAAGTATCTGGGAATTTAGATCTATGTATTCCATCGAGAAGTATTTACCCAACCATGTATTTGTAGAGTGAAGAGTTGGGATATCATTTCTAACAAGTACTATTTTATATACATACGATATCAAAAAACTATAACACTCCCACTAATCTTATTATATATAAAAGAATCATTCATATTTTTTTTGGAAAACAAAATATTTGATTACATCATCAGACTAGATATTCCACCTTTGAAAAGTTTTCTTCAATCCATAAATTTATTGTTGCGTCTTGTATACCTTAATAGTATTATTTGGAAAATAAAAACATTAGGTTGTATCATATACACATCCATGACTAAATTATCATTAATTAATGTGGTTTTTGTATCCATTTGATATATCTCATAATCAAAGTAAGAAAATTTGGTGAGAAATATTCAAATGGAATTTATCATCATTACAGGTTAAAAGGTTTCTTCATAGTTAATACCATTAATTTTATTACCACCTTATATAAACAACCATGATTTATAGGTAGACACTCTACCATCCATGTCTATTTTCTTAAAGATAACCCACATTCACCCCATGGGTCTCACCGTTTCATGTGAATCTACCAAGTTCAAAACTTGGTTAGTGTGAATGAATACCATTTTAGATTCCATGGATTTTAACCATTTCTAAGAATCATAACTCTTTTTGGCCTCTTAGTGTATGGTAGGTTTATCTCCTATGAACATTACCACATCATCATTATCTATGATAAATCTATTTATCATGAGTTTCTGATGAAACCCACCAGACATCCAAGGTTATTATTTAATTTGAGTCGGTTCTTCTTCCCCATATTTTTATAGAACCAAATAAATCTCCATCTCAAAAAAACTTCATGTTTATTGGTTTTGAACTTCTAAAATTTCAACTATCCTCCCACTAACTCCAAAATAAATTGAAGATTTTCTAAAGGAATATATTAAACAAGGAAAAAACTTTCTGCTCAAGGGGATTATAGAAATAATATCCCTTAGTTTCTCATCATAACCAACAAATATGAAATTGTCGGATTTAGAGTCAAGATTGTCATAATAAAAAAATAATATGAATGGTTTGTATCAGCAGATATTTTTAAAAAATAATTTAATGTTTCCTAGTCCGCATCTCATATGGTTTATTTATAACTACTTTAAATGGAACATATTTTAGTATAAATGCAACTACTTATAGATAATAAATACATAATGAAATAGGAAGGTCACACTAACTCATCATTAAAAGAACTATGTCTATAAAGTTATGATTTCCCCTATAAGACACACCATTCCACTATGGTTTTCTAATATTATTGATTTGTGTAACAATTCCATAATATCTCAAATGATCATTGAATTACTAGCTTAAGTATTCACTACCCTGATCTAATCAAATAATTTTAATACTCTTTCCCAATTGATTTTGTACTTTGTTTTGAAACTCTTTTATCTATTAAAAAGTTTCATAATTTTTTCTCATTAGAAACACATATCCATATTGACTAAATTAATCAATAAAGGTAATGAATTACCTAAAACCACCACTCACTTGAGTACTCATTTGTTCACATACATCACTATATATGAGATCCAATAATTCACAAGCCCTTTAACCTTTTCCACTAATATTTTCTTTGGTCACCTTACCTACTGAAAAAGATTCGAAATTTTCAATTGATTCATACTTTAATGGTTCCAATATTCCATTTATAGAGTTTTTGGATGCATTTATCATTTATATATTTAAGAAAACAATACTGAAGATAGGTGGGATTAGAATAAACTAAAACCTTATTATTATATTGGTTATAAATATTATTATCCATATCTAGAAAGTATAAACTATTTATAAGATTTCCAATTCCATAAAACATTTTATTTTTATATATAGAGAATCTCTTGTACTTAATAGTGAATGAAAATCTCATATTGTCCAAACATGATATAGAAATCAAATTTTTTATGGAGGGAACATGACAATAGTTATCCAATTCTAGTATTACTCTACCAAGTCTAATTAGATCAAAAGTTTATACTCTTAATGTAGAAAATATCACTCTATTACTGACTTGAATATCTACTTTATCTTTTTCAATTTTCTTATATCTCTGGGTCTATATTTTCCAATACAAATGTGTGATGCACTCTTAGTATCAAATACCAAAGATTCAAAGTTAGTGAAATTAACCTCTATAACATTTATATTCAAATGATCATATTACTCCACTTTGATAACACTTATCAACCTTATATACCAATATTGATCTACTCTATAGGGCATACTTAGAAGGTTTATAAATATTACTGTCATAAAATAATCCATAACCAATAACAAGGGCATATCTATCAGTGAGTATTATGTATTATATATTTTCATCAAGTACTTTTAATGAAATAATTCCTATTAAAAATGATGAACCAGACATAACATCTATTTAGTGAGCTAAGATCCATATTTAACTAAGTAATGAGTATATTTTAGCTTTCCTCTCATCAATTAAATATTTAGGTAGGAAATAATATCAATAATAACAATTATTATTCTTGGATAGTTGATTAGCCAACTCTTTCCTTGGATCTATCATATGGATAAAACTAACTCTATTCCTATCATATCCTAACTCTAAGAGTTTCCTAGATTAGTGTAACCCAAATAAAATATAAATAACATGCTAAAAAAGACAATCCAAGGGCACTATACTTTGGTAGAACCTGCCCAAGGATGATCCAATGTAAAAAATTTCTTACTTTCCTTACACAAGATAATAAAAAGGAACCCTACTTTGGAATAAAATGCCTGGTTAGATGACTGAGGTCTTGGTAAGTGTCTCTTTGGAAAGTATCTCACACTTAGTATTTATAAGGCTTTCCTTTTAGAAGTATCACCAGTTTAATAGATATCTCATGTATATTAAACTCATTTCATTTTTTGAAATATTTATTATCTCATGTTTTATTCATTTGTTTCTGCATGATTCCAATGATTTAGTTTTGGAAACACTATTCCATACACCTAATTAATGTGTTCATGAAAAATTAATGTGTAACTCTTTACACAACCCAAAATTTTGTGTTATTCACTAAAAAAATATAGACATATTCACACCTATTGAAATTCATCTCATTTATAGGGTATATAAAATTTTTATAAAAAGTCATAGAGTTATATGAGATTGAAAATATTAACATAAGTAATCTTATATCAATAGATATACAACTCCACACCTTTCTATAACATTGAATAATCCTCCAGACCATTGGTTAGTCCCACCCTAATTCCATCTCCATAGGGAGACTTTACTCAAGATAGAATTCAATTAATGATATGTTTAAAACCTTATATATACAAACTATATTCAATAACTATTCCCAAGCTTATAAATCTGAAAAAAAAACCTAGGTTAAGGTGTATGAATAACTAAATCTTATGAAGTTTTACCAAGTATGTAATATAATTCTCTATATACTATAATAAATTTATCACATAAATTTTACATACACAATATTCACATTTGATAAAAAATTTATAATCATGAATATTCTAGGAATTTACTATTAAATAAATATTTTATTTACATTCCAAAAAATTATATATCAATATGAACTTTTCAAGTTTAAATTAAGCCAAAAAAATCAAATTTTATAAAGCCTAACACTTATCATTTATAAATATTTTAAAAACTATAAGAATATTTAATTTAATATAAAAATTTAACTGAATTTTAAAAAATATATAATATTTCCACTCGATATTAAGTATTCCCTCAATGTATTGTCGTAGGGTAGAGGGTTGGTGTGGGTCCATACTGGTAAGAAGATCACAACACGGTTCTAGTAAAAATATCCATTGTTTGGGGCAGCATGGAGGTTGTAGTCGTGGCATGGTCCAGTACCATTGGATTTCAATATAATCCCCAATTACTCACAAAGTAATAAATTAGTGCACATCTGAGTTAAATTATGATTTGGTACTCACTCAGTATGTTCACTATTCATCATTTAAGTCTGCACATTGCCCGACTCACTTGAAATTATGTTATCGCACAACACAATTTAAAGTCCACTCACCAAATTATTTTAACACTTAACATGATTTTAAGAAATTCAAAAAATGTTAATTTATTTTTCCATGACAAGGACATAGGCTGTGTTATCCTAATAAAATATGATATTAGTCGTACTCTATATTACATTAACTGATTAAAAATGTCATGTTCTTAGCACATATAGCATTATCGAACAAACGTATCATTATGTTCTTCCTAACATTATGTTATAATATAACATAATATCAAGTGAGGTAGTATAGTATACATTATTTCATACATGTTCTTCTGTAAAACACGAAAGAAACTTGTTGATTCATTAAAGAAGAAGGCTCTGATTCCACTGATGGGTAAAGGGTGTCCATCATATGAATGATCACTGTGAAATAAAACCCATATATATATATATATGATCTATCCTTGATAGAATCATTGTAAATTAAAAATTAATAACATTGTACCTATATTGTTGTAATAGTATCCTTCATCCAGATAAATCATGTTTGATGAGGATCACTGAAGAAGGAAGAAAAGTATTCCTTCATCTAAGGGATAAAACATCAGAAGGATCCTTGATGGTATCATGAGGATTTCTGTACACTGGTAGGGGTGATAGTGCCTTCACTGTACTTAATGAACAATTATATTATAATTAAGAGAGGTTAAAAGTATTTAAATGAAACTGAGGATCATTATCACTACCAACAAGAGGGATCAAATACCTTTATATATCTAACCATGATGCTCCTCATTGAAATAAAGAGAATTGAGAATATATAATTTTTTGGGTGTTATTCAAGCATTAATTCTCATTTGATGAATCCATTGAACTCTTTCAATGAATTTTCAAGCCATGTTTAATCCATTCAAAATGGATCAAAACTAATGAAAACCATGTAGGGTTAATATTATGGAAATTCCAACTGAGAGAACACATTACATTGGGTGTAATTTAGTCTCATGTTCCATTTTATACACACTAGGATATGTTGGCACCAACGTAGGCTCAATTATAGGCTTAAGGATACATTAGAACCAAATAATCCTTAAGTCATATGCATCATGTGTATATTATTTTAGTGAAGATCCAACATAAACATGATCACATAAAGTGAATAAGATAAAAATATTGCTAACATGAAATAAAATAAATGGATTATTCATAAGTTATTTTATTAGGACCTAGTTAATTAATTATATAAAATCCACAAAATATTAAAAATCATATAAAAGATAAATTTAATAAATATTTAACAATAAGTTAAAAAAAATTTCTCAAAAAAATATATAAATTCATACATTGCCTTCCATAACTTGAGTTATTATATAAACATATTTTGAAGTGCTTGTCTAGCCCTAGTTAGGGTACAATGAATTACTACAGTTTTCTAATGAAAATATTGGGTCAATTTAAACAAGATAGCATTAAGGGTTAATTTCATTAGAAAGCCCCGATTTAACTTAAAGGCAAGTGTGGAGTAAATCCATGTTTTGGATTTCAGGATTGGGGAGTCCACTCAATAGATCAAGGAACCATGAGTTAATAAAGTTTTAAGGAACACCTACCAAAATACCATTAAATAATTTGATAGTCCCTGGTATAGATTATTTAAAGGGTAATATGTATCTTTTATAATTTAATATCCATGTGAAAGTATATTCTAAATCCAATGGTGAGGGTATTAGGATTTGATAAAATATTGGAAGACTAATGAAATTAATTTGTTATTCACACCCAATAATCAGGCTAAAGTACTGATAATTTTCTTTAATTATAATAGAAAAAATGGAATGTAAAACCACAGGAACACTGGAATCATTTCTATAAAATTCCAATTTCCTCACCAGCATAAGTTTCTAATAGTGGTATAATCATTTGTATAATGCGTTATTATTGAGAAATATATATTATGTGTTGGAGTCCCATATTCCTGATCATCCACCTTAGTGAATGAGATATGGTGAAAAGGATTTATATATGAGAAACATGGATGATGCTTCATATATCCATTTTATCATGTTATAATCTATTTTTAAAGAGATAAAGATGAAATATAAAAACATGGATATATATACCATGATAACTCATCTCATAGAACTTGATAAAGAGAAACATATGTATTAGATAAATGATATTATCAGTATACTATACCAATGTTGACTAGAAGATGGTAACCTAGCTAGTGATCTTAGCTTCAAAATTATGAATGGAATTTATCATTTACCAAATTCAAGCTTCCATTTGGATAATTAATTGTCCATTAATATCATATTATCATATTAGACACCAAAATTCCCCTTATTAATCCATAATTATAGGATAAAAAATGTATAGAATCCACTTGGGAAAATTTTGGCCATAATTTTCCAAACTGATAATTATTGGTGGGAACACGGTTTGTGACCCATTATGGTGAAAAAATTGGAAGGAAGTATATAAATATCTATGCTAGTTTTGAGTCTAAGATACCTTAACACCTTGATTCCAATAGATAAAATATTCAAATTGAGGATAATGAAAAATATTTTATCTACTTCAAATGTCCTAAGAAAGGTTACTAGAAGAGGAACTATAATGAGTTGCAGAATAAGTAAGTGGAATCTTATACTTCATTTATATAACAACCCTACTCTTTATAACACAATTAAACATGATTTACTACATAAAAATGCACTTTAGACAACTCTAAGTATCTAGAGGTATAGTCCCTTGGGAAAATTAGGAACATTACATTACAACTTAAAACATAAAACACAACATCTTTATTGAAAACTTATTTTACATGACCAAAATATTCCTTCGTACTTAGCATTTGATGGGATAACTTGAGGACATGCATAAGAAAAGGGTGAGCTATAAATCCCAATAATG
Source organism: Viscum album (assembly GCA_963277665.1). Classification (NCBI taxonomy): domain Eukaryota; kingdom Viridiplantae; phylum Streptophyta; class Magnoliopsida; order Santalales; family Viscaceae; genus Viscum; species Viscum album. Next base: position 814,979,423 of record OY728137.1, read on the forward strand.
GAGTAAACAAGGAATAAAATTAAGAATATATTACATGCTGGAAATAATAATATCAATAGAGCACAAGAGAAACATGAACACATAGGCATGATATAGCATGAATTTCATAACATGGAAATAGTGAAAAAACATTTAACATGATATTAGCATGAGCCAAGGATCATTGCACATGGAGAATGAGTAAACCCTAATTTCAATTGAATTATCATGAGTAAACCCTCATTACACTTTAATTAGCATGAGTAAGCCCTCATTTAACATGATGTATCATGATACTAATCTTAACCCAATGCGTTAGAACGCTATCAGGGTGCACCCTATATAAACATTTCATTTCATACACAAGTGTGCCACATATATCATACAACATGGATTCGTTAAACATAATAATTTATTACAAGAATGAGAGATGTGAAATACATAAATTTAATTCATAAATCCTCAAGTACATATGAATAAATGTGAATACACTTAATATAGAAATCGGTATGGTATTCACTTACACAATGATTTTGGCAAGGGAAATTTTGGTATAACTTTGGCAGCATAACGACATCAAATAGAAATCTTAAAATAGGTTAAAGAGAGATAAAGGGGTATCTCATCATTTGTGAATAAAATAGATAGTAAGGGGTCATGGAACATAATATTCCAACATATTTAATGAAATTTGGATGCATAATATAAAATAATTTCTTAAATGTAAATGAGAAGAGAGAAATTCCTTATGGAGTTTTTTCATGGTAACAGGTGTACACAGGAGGCATTAATGAGAGATAAAGAGGTATCTCATCATTAAAACATAAATATGGATGTATGGAGTAGGTGATAAATCATTCCCCAACACTTTTAATTGAAAATAAAAGGTCATAACAAGATAATGAAATTTTGACTAAAATGAGTAAGGAAGAAATCCCTTACTTGAAAGTATGATCCCAAAGGCTTGGGAGAGTCTTGAGAGAGAATTATTGGGAGCATGGGGTGACTTGGGAGGATTACAGAAAAAGGAGGTAATAGGTTGGCCAAGATCCAAATGGTTTTAGTGAAGAGTAATGGGAGGTTGAGTAGGTTTATATGGGAAAGTAGATGAAATTCTTTATTATTTAGGTTTTGGATACTACACATTAAACTAATCAAAACCACAATCCATCCCACAATTTTTTACCATTGTTTTTTCCAAAGTAGAGTAAAAACATTATTGTATATGGAAAATTTCTTAACTTATTGAAATATTAGGCTTTATTATGTGGAGGTGAGTCACAATCTAAAAGAAATCAATTTAAAAAGTTGAAGTATTTTATAAGTCTCGGAGGGTTCACTAAGGAACCGTAAAATTATTCAAACAAATATAACATCACGTTATTTTAAATTTAAAATATATATTGTCTGAATATCCATTTATATTATTTTATTACATCACTATTGGGTCATTATGATGTCATAAAAACATTATATATTTAAACGATATTTAATTTTTACCCAAGACATTGACTATCTCAAAAAATTATGAAAAATTCATCGTTAGATAATTTTGACATCCTCAATCCATAAGTGATATTCATTTATCTAAATAATTTTATAAATATGTTATTTTTTACTTTTAAAATAAAAACCGACATTTATAAAAGATTCATGGGTTTTGAAAAAACCATCTTTCAAACCTTAATAGAAATTACCATTTTATTCCTAAAAATAATATGATCATTTATATTTAATATAAAGTAATTTAGTAATAATATTTTATTAAAATATTATTTAATTCAAAAAAACATTAATTCCTTAAAGTATATTTCTTAATTGAATTTAAATATTAACTAAAAATACTATTTGTGTTTAAAAACCATTTATAAAGTCACAATAATAAAATGAATATATATTATTTATAAAAAAATAATGCACATAATCATAGTGATAAGGTATTGTTACATAACCCCTTATAATACCCACATAATACATAAGGGTAAGGTGTGTGATTGTGAAAGACTCTTGGGGAGGCTCGGATAACATCACTCGAGTGGTAATCTCTATTAACTTCCACTTATCATATAAGCGGTTCAGTTCAAGATTAATGTGTTGAATCTCAGCTTGGGCTTGGTCAAGAGTGAATTCTAGTGATGCTACCTCCTTTCTGAGCTCTAAAAAATGGGCTTTGTATAGAGCGATTCTACTGGATGAGGTGATTTCTTCCTTTGTCTGAGTAAATTTGATTTTTTAAAGCCATATATTTATACTAATCATGTTATCACTATTCAAAAACTATATTAGAAATGATAGAAACTTTTAACGGTATTTTAAAAATTCAAAAACATAAAACCAAGTACGTGAATATGTTTTACATAAACATTCTATATAATAAGACATTTAATTAGATCAAGAGTAATTTTCATTAATAAAAGTTTGGGTCGTTACAATCTTCCCCCCTTAAAAAAATTTTCCCTAAAAATTTTCTTTTCCCACACTAAAACAGATGATGGTAACTCTTCTTCAACACTTCCTACAATTCCCACATTGATTCTTCAAACTTGTGGTTTCACCACAACACCTTGATGAGGGGCATTGTCTTATTTCGTAGAACTTTTTCTCTACAATCTAAGATCTTCATCGGATTATCTTCATAGGAGAGGTCATTCTCCAATGGTACCACCTATGGATTGAGTACATGTGATGGATCAGGTATGACATTCCTCAATAGTGATACATGGATTACATCATGTACTTGAGACAGGTTCAATGGAAGTGCTAGTCGATAGGCCACTACTCCAATGTGATCAAGGATCTCAAAAGGGTCGATGTACCTTGTACTAAGATTTCCCTTCTTCACAAATCTCATTAATCTATTCCAGGATGATATTAATAGGAATACCATGTCCCCAACATCAAACTCTAGGTCTCATCTATGATTATCAGCATATCTCTTTGGTCAACTCGGATCAACGTTAATGTGTTTCAGGATGATCTTAACCTTCTCCACCATTTATTAGACCATTTCTGGACCTAAGAGTTTTCTCTCCCCAAATTCATCCCAACATGTTGGTGTTCTTCACTTATTCACATAAAGGGCTTATAAGGATCCATTTGGATGCTTGAGTGGAAACTGTTATTGTAAGAGAACTCAACTAGGGGAAGATGTCGATCTCATCCTCCTTTGAAGTCCATTGAGAATCATCTCAAAATTTCCTTAAGTGTTTGGATATTCCACTCAGATTAGCCATCAATTTGAGGATGATAAGCCATATTGAAGTTCAGTTCAATATTGAGAGTGTGGTAGATACTCTCCCATAACGTAGAGGTGAATCTTGGATCTCGATCGGATAAAATTGATAGTGTTACTCCATGTAGCCTTACCAATTCTCTAATGTAAATATTTGATAGTTGATCCAATGATAAATCCTCTCAAATTTCAATGAAGTGTGCAGTTGTTATAAGACGACGCACAACAAAATAGATAGAATTACTTCTTTTGTATATATTTGGAAGTCTGGTGACAAAGTCAATGTTGATGTTTTCTCATTTCCATATTGGTATGGTCAGTAGTTTCATCATCCCCTGGACTTTCGCCTCCCATCCTTCACTTTCTGATATACCATGAACATTGATTTATACTTAGCTATATCCTTCTTCATGTTATCCCAACAATAATTCCCTCAGAGATCTTGATACATCTTCGTGTTTCCTGGGTGAATGTAGAAATTTGAACTATGTGCATTATCCAAAAGTTCATTCTTTAACTCTATATTTGATAAAACACATAGTCTTGACCCAAATCTTACAATTCCTTCTTTATTAACATTTAACTCCTAGGATTTATCTTTTCTGATAGTTTCCACTTTTTTTTTTAATTCCCACATCATCCTTTTGAGTAACCTTTAACCATTCCAAAAGAGACAGTTGAGTAATCATTTGTAAATGGATTGATGATGTTACCTTCTTTAGGATTCTCATTTCCATCTTCATAAAATCTAATAATATTTGATCCTTTTCAATTCTCATCAATGATAAAATTATTGGGTCTTTTCAACTTAGATCATCTGACACCTTGTTCTCTTTCCCAGGGTGGTAATGGATTGAGCAGTCATAGTATTTGATCGTCTCTGACCATCTTCGTTGGCTCATATTAAACTATTTCCATGTGAATATATACTTGAGAATTTTGTGATCCATGTATATTTCACACTTCTCCCCAGAGAGGTAATGCTGCCAAATTTTCAAAAAAAAAGTATTACTAAAGCTAACTCCAGATCATGTGTTGGATAGTTTTTCTCATGAACTATCAATTTCCTTGAAGCATAGGCAATGACTTTGTCATTTGGCATCAACACACAGCCCATGTCCTTATTCAAAGAATCACTAAATACCACAAAATGTTCTCCACTTTTGGGTAGTGTGATCATGGGTGTAGTGATGAGCCTCATTTTCAACTACTTGAAGCTATATTCACATTCATCACTCCAAGAAAACTTTACTCCCTTCCTGGTTATCTTGGAAAGAGGTTTGGACAATCATGAGAAATTTATCATAAATTGAAAATAATATCCAGCTAACCTAAAGAATCTATGGATATCCATCACTGATGTTGACCTCAACCATCCCTCAATTACAGTTATCTTGGAGGGATCCACTGATATCCCATTTCCTGTGATGATATGACCTAATAATGATACTTCATTCAACTATAACTCACACTTTTTGTTCTTTTCATAGAGCTTCTTCATTCTCAAGGTCTCTAGTACAATGATTAGATGCTCCTCATGCTCCTCCTTGGTTTTGGAGTATATTAAAATATTATCTATAAAGACTACCACAAATTTTTGAGGTAATATCTAAAGACTCTATTCATCAAGTCCATGAAGATTTTTGGATCATTAGTGAGTCCGAAAGGCATTACTATGAATTCATAGTGCCCGTACATTGTATGAAAAGTAGTCTTGCGTATATCCTCCTTCTTCACCCTTACTTAGTAATATCCCGGTCGTAAATCCACCTTTGAGAAGTATTGTTCTCCACATAGATGATAAAAAAAGTCATCAATTCATGGAAGAGGATAACTATTCTTTATCGTGATTTTGTTGAGATCACGATAATCAATGCAAAGGCACATTGAACCATCCTTATTCTTGATAAAGAGGACTGGTGCACCCCATGGTCAAGCACTTGGGTGTATAAACCTTTTATCCGGATTCTCCTATAGTTATTTCTTTAGCTCCTTAAGCTCCACAACATCCATTCTATACAGAGTCTTGGATATTGGCAATGCCCTAGGTATAATATCAGTCAAAAAATCAACATCTCTTCTAGGAGGAAGTCCAGGCAATTCCTTGGGAAATAATTCAGTGAATTCTTTCATAATAGGCATGTCTTCAAGGATGGTTTCTTCCTTATAATCAATCATCTGAGAAAGTTATGTGTTCTCATAGGGAAGCAATATATAGGCTTGAGATGATGGTTCTAAATAAGATTCATCCTCCTCCATGCACTTGTATAGAATCAGGGGTTGATTCACCATATGGAGAGTGATTTCCTTCTCAAGGAAATTTATGTTGGCTCTATTTAGGGAAGGCCAATCCATACCAAGAATTGTATCAAATTCCACCAGAGGGTGTATTATGAGGTTCCATTAGAAGTTAAATCCACAAATTGTGATAGGGGAGGAGTTATATTCCTAAGATTCAATGATTTCCCCATTTTCTGTTCTCATCGAAATCTCTACTTCAATGATTTGTGGTGGTGTTGGGATTGTTCTAATAAACTTTCAGGATATAAAAGAATGTGTTGAAACAGAATCAAAAATTGGGTTTGCTATTATTAAATGAATAACTACTATACTTGTCACCACTTCATAGTTGGGGTTCGCTTTGCTGATAGTGATGGCAAAAGATCTCCCTTGATTCCATGGAGGATTTGGTTACCTCCAAAACCCTTGTCTTAGGTCACTAGTTTGCAAAGTGCCCTTGTTCTTTGTAGATGAAGTAATAAACAATGTGTTGAGGGTCGAATGAAGTGTTACTATCCTCTATCGCAATAGTATGTTTTTTTAATTGTTAATATCCATTTTCCCTTCTCCCCTACACCTAAATCATTTCTTCGTCCCATTCAATAAATTTCTGGGGTCCTTCTTTCTACACCATTGGCATGTGGGGTGTTGTAATTTCTTAGCACCGTTGGATTTATCCATCGGACTTCCATAATTAAAGTCCACTTTACACTTCTTATCCTCATGATACCCCTAAGATTCTCTAATCCTTATTTGTACTTTTAGGGCACATCAGACAATTTCCTCATAGCTATTGAAGTCGTCTATCGCTTGGGATTTCCATAGGCTGAGTTTTATCCCACAAAAGAAGTGGTCAACCTTGCATTCATGGGTAATGACATATCCAGAGTTGTATCATGAAAGCCTTGTAAATTTTTCCTCGTATTCTTTGATGGATTTGTCATCATTTTTCTTGAGGGTAAGGAAGTCCCATTCAATCTTAAGTTAGAGGGTGCGTGGAAAATATTTATCTAAACACATTTTCTAAAAATCCTTCCATTCCAACGCCTCGATCTCTTACTAAGGCTTCATATATTTTATCAATGTCCTTCATTTATCATATTCACCCTCCAAAAAATAAGTACCCTTCTCCTGTTCGGAACATTGAAGGATGGAGAGTATCTTTTCAATGGAGTTGATCCATTGTTTGGTGAATGAGAGATTGAATGATCCATTGAATGTAGGAGGCCTTTGTCTCATGAATCTCCTGATTACAGCTTGTTCTTTCTTAGGTGTGGTTTAACATTACTCTTGACCCATGTTTCTATTCAAAACGTGAGTTAACTGAGAGAGTATCATGACAAAGTTTGTGATTCCCACTCCCATTGGATTAGGCATCTCATTATAATATTCATCACATTGATCATCGAATTGATTGTTAGCCCAAGTCCTCCTATTATCGACCATTGGCAGGAATAAAAGGAATGTTAGGGGTAACAAATAAAGGGGAATACAAAGAAAAAAAGGGATAACTTATAAATTAAATTTATTTCCTTAACTTATGAATTTATAGGTTTCAATCTATGTCATCCATGATATACTTCCCAACATATATTCTTAGGAGAATTTTTTTATTCCCCTAATAATGGTTCATACTAAGCTTATGAAATTACCAAAGCATATTCGATGTGACTTTAATAACCAATAGTGTAGAAGGGTCCATTTTTGTGCACCAGTTCCCGTTTGATTCTAGATCAAAGCTGTGTATCAGGTTTTACCCCAAGATACATTTATGCCAGAGCCGCCTCTACTTGTTCATATCCAGACTAGGATGTATTTTCTTGATAAACCACTTAATCTATACTCACTAAAAATTAGGGATATTTTTATTATACTTAGTCTTATACCTAAGGATTTAACAAGTGTTTTCTAATCTTAAACCCCAAAAAACTAAACATATCCTCTGATACCAACTATAACAACCCTTCTCTTTATTACACAAATAAACATGATTTATTACATAAACATTCACTTAATACTACTCTGAGGATCGAGAAGTCTAGTGTCTTGGTAAAATTAGGAACATTACATAACAACTTAGAACATAAAACACAACATATTTATTGATACTTATTTTACATGGACACAACATTCCTTCATACATAGAATTTAATGGGATAACCCAAGGACATGCATAAGAATAGGGTGAGCTATAAATCCCATTAAAGGATTAAGAAAGTCATAACATGAAATATATAGTACAAGCTAGGAAATAGGAATATCAATGGAGAACAAGAGAAACATGAACACAAATTCATGATATAGCATGATTATCATAACATGGAAATGTGGTAACAACATTTAACATGATATTAGCATGAGCCAAGGCTCACTACACATGGAGCTTGAGTAAACCCTCATTGCATATGAATTAGCATAGGTAAACCCTCATTGAACTTGAATTAGCATGATTAAACCATCATTTCACTTGAATTAGCGTGATTAAACCCTCATTAAACTTAACGTATCATGATTATAGTCTTTACCCAATGCATTGGAGTTCTATCAGGGCACACCCTTTATAAACATTTCATTTCATACATAAGTGTGCCACATGGATCATACAACATGGATTCATTAAACATCATAATTTATTCCATGAATAATAGATTTGGAATACATAAATGTAAGTACTAAATCAAAAAGTACATGTTAATAAAGGTGGATATCATTGATAGAGAAATGGGTATGGTGTTCACTTACACAATGATTTTGGCATTGGAAATTTTGGTGTAACTTCAACAGCATAACGACATCAAATAGAAATCGTAAAATGGTTTGATGAGAGAGAAAGGGGTATCTCATAATTTATACATGAAATAGATAGTGAGGGGATCATGGAACATAATATCCCAACATATTTAATGGAATTTAGATTCATAATATAAAATAATTTCTTGAATGTAAATGAGAAGAGAGAAATTCCTTACAGGATTTAGGAATGGTAACGGTTGTACATGGGAGGTATTAATGAGAGAGAAAGAGGACTCGCATCATTAAAAAATAAATAGGAAAGTATGGTGGAGGTGATAAATCATAACTCAACATTTGTAATTTAATGTAAAAGGTTATAACAACATAGAGAAATTTGGAAAAAAATAAGAAAGGAAGAAATCATTTACTTGGAAGTGAGATCTCAAAGGCCTGGGAGAGGCTTGAAAGAGGCTTATAGGGATTTTGGGGTGCCTTATGAGGATTATAGAGATATTAGGGAAGATTTTGGTCGATATATAAATGGTTTTATTGAAGAGTAATTGTAGGTTGAATGGGTTTATATAGAAAATGAGAGGGAATTCTTTATTATTTAGATTTTGGACAAAACATATTAAACTAATCAAAACCACAAACCATCCCACGGTTTTTGCCCATGGTTTTTTCCAATCTGGAGTGTGAAAATTATTCTATAAGTAAAATGTCCTAACTTATTAAAATATTAGGCTTTCTTATGTGGAGGTGAGTCACACTCTCAAGGAAATCAATTTAAAAAGTTAAAGTATTTTATATGTTTTGGAGGGTCCATAAGGCACCATAAAATTAATCAAACAAATCTAAAATCTCATTATTTTAAATTTAAAATATATATTGGTCAAATATACCTTTTATAGTATTTTATTACATCACTACTATGTCATTATGATGTCATAAAACACATTATATATTTAAACGGTATTTAATTTTTACCCAAAAATTTGACTGTCTCATAAAATTTTGAAAAAATTAATATTAGATAATTTAGATGTCCTGAATCCAAAAGTGATATTCATTTTATATAATTAATTTTCTAAATATTTTAATTTCTAATTTTAAAATAAAAACTGACATTTATCGAAAATTCATGGCTTTTGACAAAAACAGCATTCAAACCTTAATAAAAATTACCATTTTATTATTATAAAAATAACATGATCATTTATATTTAATAAAAATTAATTTAGTAATAATATTTTATTAAAATTTTATTTAATTCAAAAATCCAATAACTAATCAAAGTATATTTCTTAATTGAATTAAAATATTAACTAAAAATACTATTTGTTCTTAGAAATCATTTACAAAGTAACAATAATAAAATGAATGTATATTATTTATAAAAAATAATTCACATTATAATAGTGTTAAGGTATTGTTAAATAACCCCTTATAACACCCACATAGGACTTAAGGGTAAGGTGTGTGATGGTTACAGACTCTTGGGGTGGCTCGGATAGCATCGCTCGAGGGGTAATCTTTATTAACTTCCACTTCTCCTGTAGGCAGTTCCATTCAAGATTAATATGTTGAATCTCAGATTGGGATTGGTCAAGAGAGAAGCCCAGGGACACTAAATCCTTTCCTATATCAAACAAATGGTCTTCTTATGGATCAATTCTACTAGATGAGGCCATCTTTTCCTTTTTCTTAGTAAATTGGATTTGTTAAAGACCTATGTTTATATTATTCATGTGATCACGGTTCAACGACTATATTAACAACGTTAACAATACATAATGGTATTTTAAAAAACCTAAAATAGAAAACCAAGGAATTACATATCTTTTACATAACCATTTTACATAATAAGACATTTAATTAGATCAATAAGAATTTTCATTAATTAATGTTTGGGTCATTACAATGTATATTAATCATTGCACAAAATATTTCTTTTTTAGTTCTTAAGTACTAAATATAATATTATTTTTACATATATGTTTTCAAATATAGTAACCAAGAAATTACAAAAATATCATTTGAAGTAAGGTGTGTTTTCAGGGTAGTTAAAAGAGGGTGAAAACTAAGTCAGCAAAGAGAAGCACATGACTTAAAATTCACAAGTGGACTGAGTTTATTTAAACTATTGTTTTGTATTTATTTTTTCCAAAAAATATCTTAATTTATAGTTATAGGCATAATGAGACATTATTTAATGTTTTGAAATGAATTTTCGTATGTTATTTCATACATAATAGATATATTAGTAATTCTATAATCACAGATATCAAATATCTATAATAATTGTGTAAAATAAAATATATAATACTCAATTAATACTTGATTGTGATAATATTATTCTTTGTAAATTGAAATTGATAGTATTTGACAAGTTTATATCAAAAAATATGTTTAGTCTCTTTAAAGATAAAACACTAGGTATACAGAAAAATTTACTACGATGTTTTAGAAAGGTAAACCTTTAAGGATTAAGGGTCATATAGCCACAAAGATTCTATAATGAGTCCAAAAAGAGTGTGTAAACTAGTCAATGGAGAATATAAATGTAGAATCACAATATTCATTTAATATATTTTATTAATTAAAAGTGGAAACAATTAATATAATTGGTAAAATATATAAGTTTCTCTAAGCAGTCTTATTAGATGATATCTTAACCAAGTGTTTCATTGATCGATTATATGTAGAGTGAAGGTATTTCTAAACTTTCATTACCTTATACACATCAAATTATTGATGGTAGTAAAATTAGGATCGATGGTGGGTCTTATAAATATTATAAGTCTTCCAGGATTACTTTCAAGACATATTTCATAAATATAATTGCAGCATCTAACTATATGCCAACTATATTGACTACTGGATATCATATAAGTTACAATATTATATGAAATTAACTAGGTTATATATTTATATATTTTGATGTGAGGAATTTTGTATGGCCAAAAAACATACACCAAGGGAATATATTATATGCATCTCAGTTAGACATATTATAGGCACTTAGTATATAATTTTCCCTATGTTAGAAAGGTATTAGTCAAGTGATTGACGTTATTTATATAAGAGGGAAGCACTTCTATTTTGAGATAATGGGATTAAGATAGACTTAAATAAATTCAAAGTTCCAAATGCGCAATAGTTGGCATTGGAACACAAACTTCACAAGGCTCGATGGGGGAGTTATTCGAAAGACACATACTTGGTAGGAGTGTTAAAACTAAATAAGTGGTTTTATATTCAACAAGATAGGTGATATATTATTTTATAAGAATGTTGAAACCTATAAGAAAGAATTAAATGACAGTAATATATGATTAAAAGGTCTACATAAATTCAATAATGGATTCAATGTACCAAAATTCAAAGATTTTATATTTTGGTGGTTTATTTAATTGATGTAAATTCATTGGTGGATATTAAAGAATAAACAATACACTGATAGTCAAGTTCAAACCAATGAGGCATGATTGATTTCTAAAAGTTTTAATTAATATATAAAAATAATCTATGATGAAACCTTTACAACAATAATTTTACTTTATCTATTTTAATTTTATTTATCATAGATATTATCTATGATTATGTTATTTAGTGAAAAGGATTCCAGTATTAGTTTAATTAATAGAAACCATATGGAGGATGTATATATGGAAAAATTGTATGGGTTGGTAGCACTAAATAACGAGAATGCAATATACAAGTTTCACAAATTCATTGATGGATTTCAGTAAGCATCATGATCATAGATTACTCATTTTAATATAGCCGTAAGATATTTCTGTTTTGTTGAAAAAATGTGTTCCTTATGTCTAAAAGATGTTGGTTTTTTCACTATAGTTTTCCAAGTAAATTATGTGATAAAATATGGAAAAAATATATTAATTATTACAACTGATTAAGAGTTAAGATAAAGGATTTCACTAAGAATGATTAAAGTAGAAACATAGGAACTATGGAAAAAATATCTACTCAAGGAGATATATGATGTTTAATAATTCTAGTCATAGTAAATATATTGACAATGTATTTACAAATTAAATATGCAATAATTTATTATAGAATTATTTCCAATGTCAAATTGCTTGAAATCTCTCACAGATGATGTGTTAAGGCATGGAAGGATATTATTTATATGAATAGAATAACATGTTCTTAAGTGATTGGAATATATCACATATTCCATGATATATACTAAGGTTTTATATTACTTATGAATAGTGAACAGTGGTAAAATATCAAATGGGTCTAGGAGAACTGTAGGGGTTGTAGTAAAAATAGTTAAATAGTAATTGATAAAATGTAAAATGAAAATATGGATAATAATTATAGAAATGGGAATAATAAGTATCAAGGGTATAAATAACTATCATATAAGATCAATCTAATCTCATGTGTCAAAGTTAAAGCTAAGATAATATTAAAGAGAAGATTATTCAAGCTAGTGGTTATCACTTCTATATAGACTGAGTACATTAGGACTTATGATGCTACTTAAGAAGTATTTTATTAAAAAAATTTCCTAGAATTTGGAATTATAGAAATATAGTAAATTAATTTCATTATTATAATAAACTTTTACTATATTATTAATTAAGATGTTAAGTTTAGGATAGGGGAAAAAGGTAAATACACCTAGATATCACTTTTTGAGTGATTTTATTAAGGGAGTGAGGTCATAGTAAGCATAATATCTATAAGAGAGTGTGGATGGTCTAATAGATTTATCCATACCTCATAAAAAGTATGTTTATTTTGTATGATCTAACAAGTTTAGATAACAGTTGGATCCAGTTCAAGTGGGAGTCTATTAGAGTTTGTTCCTTAAAACCAATTAACATTGTACTTTATATTACCAAAATATTATAAGACCAAAATAATAATAAAAATATTTTGACATGATTATTATTATTCTGTGTAACATTAATGTGGAAATATCATTATATTCTTTTTCACATCAAATTGTTATAGTAGTTCCCCACTATAATGAGAACCTTTAAGTGTTATAACAATATTCTTTAACATATATATTATTGTATAGATGAAGTATATATGATAAGAAATAAATGATGTTTGACTATTAGGTGTTGGATGATCATATGTGGATGCAGATTCTTCTCATAATTTTTGTACTTTGTAATCCCAAAGTGAGGAGGTTATGGGATAGACCCGTCAATAGAAATTCCACATATTTATGTGTCATTGGATATTCTTATTTATGATGTGTTTATTGGTCTTTATACTTTATATTATTATTACTGTATATCATGAATCACATAATTTGATATATTTCCAAAAATCATGATGACATATGATCACTATAAGGTAGGATATGATGGGTGTGTCATAAATGATATGGAATTAGTGAATAAGTCAAGAAAGGATTTGTCCCTTCTAAATTAATAGAAGTAGATATCTTAGGCCCTTTGATTGAAATGGAACTTTATGATTAAATCCATGGTCATGGTATTTCATTAATGAGTTCATTTTTGGAGGTAAAATATATCTAAATCAATAATCTATATTGATTACATAAGTATGCAGTCTATTTGATGAGATATAGATACAGGTAGATTATATTACATAGTATGAATTCATATAAGGATGTTTTAATTGTGACATTAATGACTTTATATATGGGGGCCTTGATGTGTTGCTAGATATTGATCTTAGACTTTATGTGATTCACATGATGCCAATAAGAAATTGGCATAGAGGGTCACACACTAAGTATATCAAGAATCTTAGATTAGATTCTGTTTAAATTTAATATTAAGAATAAATAATATTCATGTCTTATGGTTTAATAATTATTCAACTTTATTTTATCACATAAATTAATTCAGCAGTTATATTCAAGTTAATATATATATATATATATATGAATTAAATATTTAAATAATATTTATTTTCAAGTTTAGTGAATATAATATTTGATAACTATTTATTCACGAGTTAGTGGATAGATTATTTCTATATCTCTTGTTTATTATTCACTAGGTAATAAATACTTATTTATTTATTCACTAGTTAGTGAATGAATTAATATAAATATTTATTTAGTTATGTGAATATAAAACAAATATCTATTTACAAGTTGGTGAATACAATATTTTTTTGAATAAATATATTTATTCATAAGTTTAGGTAATAATAATTATTTATTTATATATTGAATAATATTTATTTGGATAAATATTTATTATCCAAGTTTCAAGAAGTGTCTAGGAGCATGTACGGACTAAGTTAAGGACTCTACAATGAAAATGATATATACTTTAAATATCATTTATATAAATATGTATTTATTTATTTAAAATTTTATTTAAATATCCATTAATTAGCGCAAGTTGTGGGATATAATAATAATTGTAATAATGATAATAATAATATTATTATTATTATTATTATTATTATTCATGGGGTTTACATAGGATAAATAATTAAATAAAGGGCTTCTGAGAAATTACTAATTATTTAATCCTAAGTACAAATATATAAATATATCATTTTGTGGTAGAAGATGAGAATTGTTATATGTGATGATTATTCTCTCAAGGGATAATTCTCTCAATGCCAAGAGAATTCTCAAGAAATCTCTCAATATTGGGAGAACTCGCTAAAAATTGAGACATACCACCCGCCTCCTCAATCTCAATACTTTGAGAACAATATAAATATATTTGTTGGAATAAATGGAAACAATGCAGGAGGATTGGATTCTCTTGCTAGAAATTGGAATTCCAATAAGCGTGTTCAGATATTCATAGATCATGTGTGGATGTTTCTAGAGGGATTATAGTTTTGATCCTTCATCATCATGACTATACAAATCAAGAAGTTCTATAATTGACAAACATATTCTTTAAAGAATGATTTATAAATATGAGGTAATTCTTGGTTTTAATTTAATTATAAATTTAATGTGAATAAGATCTTCTCACAAAGATTTTGAGGTCATGTTCATAAAACTCGAATATACTTATCCATTGGAATTTAAAAACTGTTATCAAGTTCCTACGGTTTACCTATTGGATATAATGAAAACCATTATTAGGCATGGTTTTGACCGTCTTTTTTTGTTCCCAGAACCATCAGATTTATAAAGTAAATTAGATATGGTTATCATAGATGGAAACCATACTTGGTGATAGAATAATTAAATAGATTTACATAGTATTGGAATTTAGAGAAGGTAAATAATTGGTAGATCAAGAGAGAGAGTATTGAAGTCACCACAAGGATAATATAGAGTTATTTATAGAAGAGGTTGAAGGATCACATTTAAAGATAAACATAGAAAAGGAAAAGTGAAAGTGTCTTAGCAGAAGAAGGATAAACAATAGAGAAGAGAAAAGGTTTTCTTAAAGAGTAGATATACACTATATATTTTTTATGGATCAAATAAAAGGTATACAATGTTAATTTTATCCTATTTAGGCATGTGGTGAAAATTGAGAATGATTAGAGAAGGTTGGGGTTATTTGGAGGTGATTTTGATAAAGGAAGAAAACCCATTCCACAATGAAAATATAATCACACTATGAAAATTTTGTGTGGACTTGACTAGTGTTGGATAATTTCTTTCGACATGATGGTAAATGATCATGTCATAATGGTCTCTATAAAAGATTAAGTGGTTTATACATAAGGTTTTGCGGTTTAATTACTAAATAATAATTCAAGCTATAATTTTAGGATCTTAGTTTTGATTTATGTCACTACTTCATGATTAACAAGAAGTGAAAATTTATATTTCCTATAGAATTATTCTTCATTCCTTAAATTTTAGTATAACATCAAAATTAATAAATTGATTGTAGATGTGAAGTTTGGATCACATTGAAATGGTAGACCATGAATTTTTTGAGTTTTTATGTAATCTTATGTTGTTCCATAATGAACTGTATTATACCATAATGATTTTTACTATATAAAATTTTAGACATATAAACCCCATGATTTCTAGAGACTAAATCTCAAAAAATACCATTATTTTTAGATGAATTCGTCAAAAAGTAATGTTATTCCAAAATGAGAAGTTCCACACTGTGATTTATGAATAAATTTCATATCTTAAAGATTCAGTTTAAGTTCCTGAAGATATTGATATGGATCAAGATTTGTAAGGGTGTATTAACTTGAATGGAATAATTTGACAACATTAAACTATGTTTTACACATGGGATATCCAAGAGAAAGGAGAGAATGGGGTAAAATATCATCTGCTGGTTAAAGGGAATAAAAATTGACAAGATTTATAAAATCTATTGTGGAATATATAAAAGGAAAATAGAGATAAAATAACTTTGAGACATTTAGTTCTCATATATAAAAGTGAACTTATTGATAGTATTTATTGAAAGATATGATTTTTTTATGTAAAGTGAATTGTTGATGGATTTTTTTCATAATATCCAGATTATTATAAAATAAGATGAAGTAAAATGAAAGTAATTCTATTATGGAATTATCTAAATTTGTAAGACCCGTTTTGTTTCTATGAAGTCTTGTTGGAATTTATTGATTTTAATATCTCATTGATAAATTGATCACATTTGGCCTTGAATAATAAATATAGTAAAGTGGATATTATCATCAGATTGAAGTTTTAGTTGATGATGCACTACATATCAATTTAATATGACTATCATAGAGTAATTTTTGTGTCTATAAATAGAATAATACATCCTTGAAGTAGTGTGTAGAGGAGGAAGAATTTTGGATGACCCTTGGTGGGTAGTTCATCATCCCTAAACTTTAATTGTAAGGTAAGTGAGCCGATTTGTAAAGTAAAAAAATAAAATAAAATTCATATCCATTAAAATAATAAGTATTAGTGGATTTTAGTACATCAGTATACTTACATATGTATGCTCCTTAAATGTAACTCAGTATAGTTGAACCAAGAAATATCCTTATGTTATTGTGTTCTTTCGATTTTTCATTTATGTTTTAAATTCAATGAAAAAGAAAATGGTGCAAGATAGATTTAATATTGTTCCTTATAATAGGGGAACATAGTAGTTGTGGTTGAGGTTTCCCTTCCATTCATGGATGATACATGATTTGAAAGGGACTCTAAGGGTGAATATAACTCTTAGAAAATGGGGAAAAATTTGAGACATATTCATTTTCCTTATGGTTAGGGAGGTAGGGTCCATCATAATATGACTCTTTATTCTTTGAAAGAGTATTTATAAAATATTATTTCTTAACTATTGAAGGGAGATTTGGATCAGTATATTTTTTTTCCTTTAGAAGGTGGAGGTTTTATGGGGAATCAACCTCATAATCAAGCCTTGTTTATTCTCTTGGTGGCTTAGTATATTGTGTTGTATTTATTCTATTGGTTTGAAACAATTTTTCCTACTTAATTTTCTTATTGTTTTTATATTTTGGAATTACGGTAGGTTTTCATTGTTTATCTCCATCTCGCCTTGGTGATTTATTTTTTCTTTTATTTAATAAATAGACTTTGACCCGTGCTTGTTAAGATATAGTCAACATCATGATTCACCCCTACCATCCCAAGTTACCTTATAACTCATATATTAACCTGGTGGTTCCAATAATATTCATGTAGTGAATGTGTAAAATTTACCAGGTATAATATTATTGAAAACCATACTATGAATCTGAACATTCATACAATCAATGGATGATAGAACTTTCATTCTTCTGATGATCAAACCTACTGATGGTTCTAATCTATGGAATCAAACCATTTGTACTTCCCACCTCTTAGAGCACTAGAAATAATAAGCCTATTTTACCCTAATCACTGCTCAAAATATGTACCTATCATTGATTCCAAAAAAACTCACACATAAGCATTCAAAGAGAAAAAGAAAAATAAAAAGTTGATGGATAAATATTTACGTGGATTGAACTTTCATCTTATGTCCATGGCAGAACACTGAAAACTTTTTTACTACCAAAATTACAAGGATAAGGATAATTGAAAATTAATAAATGATTATTAAACTTAATCTTGAGTATAGTTATTTTGATCAAATGATTAAAATATCCTTAGAATTTGGTACCACCTCTTTTTTATAGAGGTAATAAGTCAATCAAATAGGCTTCACCATCATCTGAAAAATATGGGTAGCCAAATATCGACCTCACCATTATCTAGGGGCTTATACCATATCATCCTATATGTTTGATGGATTATTCACAATCCCAATTTGGAAAACATATACCAGCCTGATCATCCCACCAAAATTTTTCCAACTTCTGGAACCATGCTTCTATATTGAAGATACTAATGTTGTTACCTCCACAAGGATGAGTTGAACTTTTAGAGTTCCTCCATCCAGTAAGTTAAATTGGGTGCCCTGAAGAAGCATCGTACATCAATCTCTCACTTGAATATTTATTCAAGGGATTCTCTCAGCATCCTTTAACACAAAGGTAAAACTCATACTCTTCCTTAATGTATAAATTTTTATCCATAATTTCTAGTTCACCCAATTCTTACTTAGGAAGAGTTGTTGAATCATACCAAATAAACATTTGAAAAATCAAAAATGAAGAAATACCTAAATATGGGTATTATTTTCCCCTGAAAATCAAAGGAAGGATAATGAATCTAAGACCTCTGAATCACATGAGCCTCCAAGGGAATCGTGATCCCGTGACTATCATAAGGTCATGAGAATTCCACACATGCATCACATAACCTACAACGAATCACATAGAACCCCCTTCGACAAGTCTTCCTTCTCTTATGAAGGCTCTTCGAAAAACCAATGGCCATGTGGCGACGACCGAATGAGTTTCACTACGTCACATGGGTTTTCATTGGAAAGTACCTAAAAACCATCTGAAATACCTTCTAAAATAGGAGTAAGAATATTCAAAAATAATATTCCTATTTATATTATAAAATTTCAAGCGACGCATCACCGATGGGGAGGATAATTATCCTTGACAACATCCAAGACAACTCACGATACCCTTGAACCTTTGTAAAATAAAACCAAGGAAATAAATGGGGGTAATGTGGGAGGTAATAATTGTTATAAAAGACATGCAATATGCCACAAACAATCTGCAAGACATTGCGAGGCCTCTGTGGCAAGTTTGCATCATCTCGCGAAAGCCCTTTGGCTTTTCAGCCTATCCATGTGAAATTTCTTGGGTATTTCTAGGTAGCCATGCATTTCCCCTTTGGTTCCCTAAGGATAAAATGTATAATTTTATACATGAAATTCTCAAAAAACCCTATATGACCCATATTGGTCATGCGATACATCACTAAGAAATAGAGAAAATTTCCTCAATATCACTTATGTAATCTTTGATGACCCCACTAAAGTCACCCAGTCATGATTCTAGTATCACTGAGAGGGGGTGGGGTGAATCAGTGATATATTTTTCTTTTATGTTTCCTTACTTATGAAATAACCTTCACCACCTGTTAAATATTTATTTCCATACTAAACACGATTCAACCACACATCCACGGAAACACAAGAAGTTACAAGGTTCAGTACTCAACAAGAATAGATACAACCTTGGTATGGTTTGGAAAAAATCTAATACGACAGTACCACTAGAAAACAATCCTATGAGGTGAAATATAATGAGTAGGATGTTCCCTTACACTCATGCAGAAAAATAAAAACTATCCAATTGTGTGTGTTCTTATTCTATCACAAAATT
This sequence comes from Viscum album, assembly GCA_963277665.1. Lineage (NCBI taxonomy): Eukaryota > Viridiplantae > Streptophyta > Magnoliopsida > Santalales > Viscaceae > Viscum > Viscum album. The sequence goes on from OY728137.1 coordinate 814,999,338, forward strand.
ATTCAATATAATGTTTTGGTACTTCTTGATCCACTTTCACTAATTTGATCTCTCAAAAAAATTCTTCTATTTCCTACCCAGAAGTTGGTAAGAACTTCCTAGATTTTGTGATGATACTTAGTCCAATACCCCTGTCTGGTTTCTTAGTTTTCACAGACCTGATTTTATGCTCTTTGAATGCCATGTTCACTTAAATTGGGTATTCAAACCTATTGTTCGTGAAGCTCCCTCGTGAAGCTCACAAACTTTGTGAAGGAAACCACCTTCGCGAATCTCACTGAATCAACAGAGACTTTATCGTCATCATAAATAACCCATTAATTAAAAGCATTGGAATCCGTCAATAATTTATAAGTATTTTCATGATGCCTAAGATCACATAGAAATACTTCTTCATGGATCACCTCTACCTCTGCGAAATTAGAGAAATTATATATTTTCTCTATTATTTACATCAAAAATGAAGTGGGGGTCACCATATATTTATAGGATCACCCATTCACGATGATCTACCACCTCCAGTTTATTTTTTGGATCACTCAAAAATATATTCCTGGCACTTCTCTGTTCAGAAGGATCCTTTGATATTTATTATTATCATAGAGATCACCATCAAACCATCATGCACTCATGATGCTCCACTTATTTTAATCGCATAGATTACCATCACCATTTGTGATGTTTCATATCTTCATAGTGATCCTCCATTTGTGATTCTCCACTTCTCTTAATCATATATATTTCCATAAAAACCTTCACACCTTTGCGAACCACCCTTTTCAAAACCCAGAATTTTTGAAACTCATTCCTTTTCCATATTTTCATAAGTACTTCAAGGAAATCCATCTTTCATGATGTTAGCCCTCCTTTGAATTTTGGACCCCCAAAATTTGACAAACACTAAGAAATGACACCATCTTAAAAATATTCTTCATAAATACCTCCCATACTTGTTTTAGGTCAACTATATTTGTCAGTAAACACAAATTGATGCATCATTAAAGCTTTAACCAACTTCTACTAGAATTCACTTCATTCCAAACCCACTAGATTTATTTAATCATTAACCCCATCAATCATGATATTTAAAAATTGATCAACCACCTTTATCATCGTCATATTTTCCTAAGAAAGTATTGTAACTTCCCTATATTCCTAAAATATCATTACTTCCTAATCAAATTCACATTCTTAAATATTATGAATCTGATTTCCTAAATATGATGGTTTTTTGATCATCCACTTATACAAAGTGAGGTGATTTCATTTCTTCTCAAACTTCCTTGAAAACAAAAGACAATACCTATATATGATAGTATTATTTATCATCTTGGTCCTAACACACACAACCTTTGTAAAATAAAACAAATGGGAAAAAATGGGAGGATTCAGAATCCTCTCGCGGTTGTAAAGTGTGTGTGACACACTATGGGAGTCTGCAACATGGTTCTATGAGACCCCTGGACAATACATCATGATATCATGGATACCACTGAACAAGACACCCTTGCCTCACGAAATTTCCTATGCAAGGCATCGAGCATCTCACATATGCCTTTCTACATGAACTTTGATCTCATGAAGGCCCTTAGACATGTCAATATGAAAAAATAGAATTCCTTCATCATGACCACATGAGACAAAAAATACCTCATTAATTTTTTATAATCCAATAAAGTATACATTGATGGAAGGGACTCATAGTCATTGAAAATCAGGTGACGAACTTAGAGTGATCCATGGAAAAGTCTTGTGAAGACGGATAGAGTCATGACCCTTCAGCGACTCTAGCCTGGATCCACTCTAGATACGTCATGAAAACCGAAGAAAAATTGGGGTGGAGAGGCATATAAATTCCCCACACCAAACTCAAAAAAAAAGAGGAAGGAATCTTAAGCAAGAAATATTCTCCTTACACCCAAGTACCAGATAAAATTTCCCATAGAAACTGATCACGCGACTGACTAGTCTTCTGTGAGGTCATATTCTGGTAAACAGTTAGAGTAATCATGCACGAGGCATAAATCACTTCGTATGATTATTTATAGATCACGTAGAGGATATCTGGTTGGATATACGAATAACATCATTCACACCAACTAGATCACATGATAATCAAAATAAACAATAATTGAATCAATCTAAGGAATTCACCATATAAGAACAAAGATTAAAGGTGGAAGACTTAACCAAAAACATGTTCACTGACCTTAATGCACTTCGTGAGAATTTTCCATGACATGTGACAGCACCGAGACATGTCTAGAAGATCTCAAGACGCCCCCTTAGCATGTTATTTGGCTTATGTGAAAGCTTACGGACATATCAGAAGTGGGTCATATGGTCTTCCCAGACATACCACATTAGTCTCATGAAATTACCCAAATAATTTTCACCCAACCCTTGTGAAATCCTTTAGATACATCTCTTGAATCATATAACGACACCCAATCATGTGAGCCAAGTCTCATAAATGTGCATGGCCATGTCAAGGAATCTCTGATGAGGTATTCTGAGTGAATCAGCTACGACTCACAATGACCTCCATACATGTTATCTAAGACTTTTGATGCCCTCTAGGTATGTCATACAAGACATGTGACACCCTCTTAGATGGGTAATACCGACTCCCATGACAACTTCCATATGTGTCAACCGAATCTAACGATGACACCAGGGAATGTCATTTAGATCATGCAACATCTTCTAGTCAATCCAATCTGAATCATGAAATATCCCTTAGGCATTCCATACATAATACACAAAGTCCTATGGAAAAGAAAATTAGATAATATGGTTCCCTAGTTTACATTAAGCAGACACTCTCTGAAATACCAAGAAGGAAAATGCGGCATGTGAAGTGGAAAATCAACGCATTTCAGACTAGAAAAATACTATACTATAGGGGAATTTCAGTGTGTAAGCCTTGTCCAGTGGCATAATATGATATGCCCCAACCATAGGGAAATCTCAAAGTGTAATACTCTATCAAGGGAACTCCGAAAAGTCGGATTCCTACAAATGACCAGGAAACATAGGAAACCTACCTGATGAAATAGCTCTATGTCAAATATTCATAGGGTCGTCCTAAAATGTAATTCCCGCATTCATAAAGCAATGAAGTTTATCATCTTTAATCCCTCGTTTCTCACACTGAGTATAGCTCACATGGGTTTAGGAAGTTGTAAGAATCATACCATTTGAATTATAATCCTCCACAATAGAAATGGAAACATCAGTGTGTAAGTCCTGACCAGTGGCATAATATGATATGCCCCGACCATAAGGCAACCTCATAGTGTAAACCCCAATCAAGGGAAATATGACAAATTTGATTCCTAAAAAACCTGGATATATAGGAAACCTCTCAAAGGCTTGATAACTATATCAAAATCTTCCTAGTGTCTTCCTAATAAGTAAACCCTGCATCCATAAACTAATGAAATTGATCATTTACCATCCCTTGTTTCATACACCGAGCATAGCTGATGTAGGATTAGGGAGTATTACTAATCATATCAATTTCATTATAAGCATCCACAAAGGTAAGGGAAATTTATTTGTGTAAGCCCCGACCAGTGGCATAATATGACATTCCCCAGCCATAGGAAAACCTTAGAGTGTAATCCCCAATCAAGGTAACTATGATAACTCTGATCCCTTCAAATAACATGGATACGTAGTAAACCACTCTAAGGGATGATCTCCATATCAAATCTTCAATGGTACATCTTAATACATAACCCCTGCATTCATAAAGAAATGAAATTGATCATTTTTCATCTTTTGTTTCTCACACCGAGCATAAATCACATGGGCTCAGGGAGTTGTAATAATCATATCATTTTCATTATAAGACTCCACAAAGGAAATGGTAACGTTAGTGGGTAATCCCTATCTAGTGGAATAATATGATATGCCCAACCAAAAGAAAATGTTAGTATGTAATCCCTGATAAACTGAACTATGGGAAATATAATTCCTACTATAACCAGGATATATAGAAATCCATCTTAAAGGCTCAAGCTTAAATAAAAATCTGTATCGATAGAAACCCCATGTCTCTAATATTTCAAACATTATGACCCAATTATTCACATGGGATGATCACTATACCTTATCCCTTGGTGGACTTTGAAATCAACTGAACTACGAGCACATTGATTCCTACCATACTCAAGATACATAGGGTGCCTTCTCAACACCCAAGCTCTATATAAAACACCCCAAGAACTATCCCATTACCCAAGTCCCATATCTATATTTTGTGAGGTTGATCATCTATTCCCCCCTTATTTCTCACACAGAGCATAGATCTCATAGGATTATAGTGTCACAGTGAACACCTTCTTGGCATCATGAATCTCTAATGGGTAGGGAAAACCTATTATGTAAGCTTCGATGAGTGGCATGATATGAACACCCCTCATATAAGGGCATCTTCCATGGGGACAGTCCCAAGGTAATGATTGAAATATGATAAATCTAATTAATTCTATAACAAGGATAGGTAGGATGTATCATTGAGACCTGAGATAAAATATTTGGTGTCTCAGTACCCGCATATTGTTCATCTCTGCATGACGTTAAACTACACAGGGTTAATGAATAACATGGGTTTTCATTCCTACAATAATTAGGATACTTAGGATGCATCATAATGGATTAATCCCCTCCTCGGAATATGAATCACCTCTTTCATAATATCATGTTATTAAGAATATAGTTATACATCATTAGCATATAAACCAGTTATCCACAGTAGGGATATTGATTTAAGACCTTGAATACATACATATGGTTTCATTAATGAGACAACACTTTCCTTTATTCATCAATGAGATTTAATTTCTTAGTATAAGAGGGGAATTAACCTACCATCATTTTTTCAGAGTAACCAGTCCTATACCAGGATTAGGAAGGCATCCGCAAACTCATCTTAAATCTATAATAGAGTCCCAAAGTAGGTAATAATTCTCCTTAAGAGGGTGAGATGAGCCCAACCTCCCATCCTCTCGACCAATGAGAGTCCCTAAGAGTCACTGGGCATGAAAACCCATATGTCCATTGACATTTGCAAAGTAGTTATGTACCTAGCTAGAGATGGGGGAACCATTGGGATTTTCTAGTAAAAGTGAAAATGGTAGCCTGACATTCAGTATTGTGCACAGTATATCCCCCCAAAATAAAACCATCAGTAAAAACCCAATCCATGCCTAAAAACCCAATGAAAAAAATGGTGAACCCAATGTGAATCCCTCTAATAACAAAATGATTGGTTATTGTCCATCATGACATTCCATTTTCACCCATACAAAAAAAGAAATGGAACCCAACATGAACTCACAAAAAAATAAAGATTAGTGAATCATGCATCCAGACACTTTGTTTTGAAAAACCTATAACAACAAAGTAGTAATACCAACATGATCTTATAAATTATCCTTTGTAAACATGTTTCTCAAAATTCCATCCTCATTTTGACAACTCTGAATAAGAAAAATGAATGAATTGGGAATAATAGAACAATCGATTAAACCATACATATCGAATTGAGCATACTATTCTTATGATACTATAATAATTAGTAACCATGTTCTTTCTAGTTTGAATAATTTTAGATACTGCTCCTAGAATCCTGATTCAAGAAAATTTCTTCATCATCCATCATTCACTCCAGTAAATCATCCGTGACTGCAACCCCTGCGGGTCAAAAACTGACATGGCCTGCTTGATAACTCCAATGATAAGTGGAAAACACAATGGTCCATTAGTACCAATGATATGATAAAATACCAACCATGTAATTTTCCAATGAAGTTATCTAAGCATGAAAATCGGCGAGTCTTCATCATCTGAGAAATGTTGCAGTTAATCTGGTGACCCTCGTTGCTAAAACCAATAGATTTGGGAGATTATCCCCAAATCGTGACAACTTCCATATTATGTAACTGATGAAGGTGGACCATGAATCCAAATAATGCTCACTTCTAGTTTAGGAGCTAACTTGGAGGGATCCTGATAATCATCGTCACTAGCACTATCCCACTGGTACCCACCACTCAACATCTGAAGGTACAAACTAACACATTATCGCCTCTGACGCCCATGAATGGGCAATAAGGAAGGCCTCTCGGGGGAGGAAGGCACTAGATATCCAGGAGAGGGATCATATCCCCACTCCTAACGATGATGACTATTGGCATATTTAGGCAAAAACTAGAAAGAAAGCTCATATCTCAGCTCATTTAAAACAAGTCTGTAGGCATATTCCCGCATTAGGCATGGGGGAGGCTCATATTCCTACCCATGTTCATGAAGTCCATCGGCATATTCCGATGGCACATGGAGGATAGAAGTGAAAAAATATTCCTAATTCAATTTAATATATCTACCAATATATAATGGAGATAATAAAATGTGCAGGTTTATATACCTACAGACAATTTTATAAAATTCCATTATATTTTAGAAAGAGTTGATGAACTCCTCTGGCATATTCTAACACTTTTGTAGATAAATGGACAAGAACATAATTTTATCCCTATATCTAGTACAAATCAACACTATGATCATTGTGAAAACTAGTTGAATCATAGAAAGCGCACATTCTTGCTCCCACCCAGGATAATTATCGGCATATTCTAATAAAGGGAGAGGCGTCAGACTTGGCTCATATTCTTGTTCCAGTAGGGGCTCAACAGGTGAGAGCATCACATGCCTCAGGATAGGGACACATGCATTTTGAAGAAGTCTAGAGGAATATTCCCAAGGCCTAGTATTGGGATCATATCACTATTCTAGATGGGGCTCACCACATGAGAGGGGAATAAGCCTTGGGAAAGGCTCATAATCCTATCAATGAAGTATAGTGGCATACTCTAAAGGCCCAAGATCGGGTATATATCCCTATTCTGGCTGGGGCTAACCAAGTTAGAAAGGAACAATCCTAGGGATAGGCTCACATTTATATCAGTGAATCTACCTGACATATTCCAATAGATCTTAGAAGCCATGTGCATATTCTTACTTACGCTGATGAATGACTACACCAATATCATTCCAAAGAAAATAAAAAAGTAGGTACATATTCTTTATCACATTCCAGGGGTCTGTCATCATATTCTAATCGGAAAAACATATTTGAACAAAGATCATATTTCTAATAAAACCAAGGCTTTCCAAGTGAGAGATGCACACACCCCAGGAAAGCCTCAAATTCCAACCAAGAAAGACAAGTAACATGTTCCAAAGGCTTAGGAGACGTCTCATATTCTCGTCCTAATTGAGGCTCACCAAGTGAGAATGACACATGCCTCGGGACATGCTCATATTCTGGTAAATAATGACACATCTCATCAGTATATTCTGGTAGCTTCTTAGTAGTGGGATCATACTCCCGCAGCACTATATGGTTATATACAAGTTTCAGGAACTATCAAACAGCAAGTTCATACCCCTGCATGATTCCAAAATATAGATCGACGTATTTAGAACATGATGTAAAACATGTCCCTTGTTCCTGATATACTCAATTTCAGGGTCCTTGAGGTCATTCAAGAAACATTCTCAACACCACAAGGGTTGGTCAACTCTTCTATCAAAGTAGAAGCATAATTCATTCATTACCATGATAATACTCCTTGTGGTAGTGTGCCGATGGATTGTAGGGAATCTACTCATGATATCCACCATGGCCAACCCCCCCCCCCCCCAAAGAAATATATCCCATGGACAAGGCAATCCTTCCCTTGCCCAGACATCTTCATACATAGATATGACCCAAGCACCAACACCTTCGTATAGAGGGGTGCTCGAAACATCAAGGTCAACGGTATACAATTCGCCATCAACCTCCATCAACACTCCCCTCTCGTCAACAGGTGACCTTCAAAATCATCTTCTATGGTATAACTAAATGGATTCATGTAAGTATGATGAATAGGAGGTCTAATTCGACATATGAATAGATTTATCTAGAAACAACCACCCAAACCTTTTTTGTCCCTATGTAACTTAGAGCTATGAGATCCTAGACGAGCTAGAAAAGGTTTTCATGCATTATCTATGCCAAAATATGTGGGCTACTCATCAGTGGATTAAGGCTAGATACCTACCCTATTTAAGGTACATGGTTCACCTATAGACCTTCCGAATAATATGTTGTCTACTAGAGTAGGATACTATCTCCATAGCCCGGGATACAAAAACCTGAAAAGTACAATGAAAATCTACAACACACTTGTTGCAATTGCATCACAGCTCTTTAGAAAGTCATCTCTGAAGCCACGTCCTGCATCCATATTTGAGGATGGAGATAGTATAGATAATTACACTATTCCTCTCTCTTAGATTGTATAACCCCTCAGATATGGAATCTTGTAAGGTTATGGCCTCTAGTTAGATCAGGGGAACATGTAATACTCAGGCTAGGGGGTCACTACAATTGAACTCCTCCACTCCAATAGTTCCCAGACATTATGGATAGAGGGAGAGATAGGATATCCAATAGGATTTAAATGTGGTCCCCACAAAGCAATAGGAATGCATTTCAAACATAGAAACCAAAGTTTCAGTCACCTAGATAACTTCCCATAAGGAATAGTTCTCATAATGGGTTGTCATCTCACCCATCTCCTATGCAATAAAAATAGTTCTACATCAAATGGGCTCTGATTTTTTCTTCCATATCATTCATCTAAGAGAAGGCCTATCATGTTGGGCTATGGGAATATTTACAACTACCTCAACCTCTCGAATCATCAATTATGGAGAGGATTTTGGATACATCGACATTAGCTGTAGGAAAACCCCAACCCACTGGTATGGGGAAATTTATATATCAATCACCATCACCAGTTTCATCATCCCCTAAGAGGACCCCAGAGACATCATAAGTGATTCCATATAAACCCCACCCTATTGGGATGGGGTTATTTATACCAACATGTCCATCCTAGGAGTTTCCAAATCCCCGACTAAAGCTATCAGATCCTTAACAATTTGATTAATTAATTCTAATTGCTTCCCTGAATGGCCCCCACCCCATAAGGATAGGTTAATTTTCATCATCATCATCACCACATAAGGGATTAGTCTTCTCCAGGTTGGTAGGAATTATTCAATGGTCGACATTCCATCAGCTCCTCCCATTGCAAGGCAAACCCCTACTGGTCTGGGCCCATTCGGAAACCATGACTAGAAACTCCTTCATATTCATTGTTCATAGACCAAAATGGGAGGAAAATATGGTGAAGAAAATAAGACTATATCAGGGTCTCAAGCCAAAATGACCCAATATGGACAAGGGTTTGAATAATGACCCTAAATAAGATAGTGCAGAATCATCTTGTTCTGTTGAAAGTAATGGAATGGCCATTATTGTTCGATATGAATCTATGAATGTCTTCACTATTAACATGATCGATTTTTTGGACCAAGGTGTCAATGTTGAGGACCAAAAAATGGAAAAAATACCCTTGGAGGAGGGTTATTTGGATACACCAAATGAGGCTTCTCTCACTCAGAACCAGAGAAATATCAAAAACCTGGCACCTCCAAGTACCGATTTTCCACCTCCACGGAAGAATACTGGCAAAGGAAAAGGGAATAATGTGACAACATCCAAGTTTACACCCAAAATATTTGAGTTTCCTTCCTTTGAGGAACAACTGTCATAATATGAGAGTGAGATATAAGCTCTCAGATAGCTCAATGAGGAGCTACTCAGGGGAAATATTTCTGTTGGGTACCATCTTTAGGTAGAGATTAATATTCTTCCTCCCATAGCCGATCTTCCATCAATATTGTTATATGAGCATCAAATTGGACCTAGATCCCAGTAGCTAGTCTACATAAATGAGGAAGTCAAAAATGAACATGAATTCCCTCCATCGTGGGGATAGTCGCTCCCTCATCAGGATAATAATTCAGTCTTGGAACGAATCAAAAATCATTGGGAGATAAAACTGGGGGTACCACATCATCCCCCACTCACTCCCTAGAGATGGGAGATGGATTGGAAAATGTTTCCCTTGAATCTCCTTAACGTCATCGAGTCCCTGAATACTCGAATGGAATCTAGGGAAGGGAGACACAAAACTGTGTAGCCTACGATAAATCCATATCTTGATTGGGTGGATGACACTTTACCTCCACCCAAATTCATAAATCATACCTTATTTAACTTTGATGGTGTAGGAAACCCTGAACAATATCTCAGACGCCTCATATCTCAATGTGGGATGATAATGGGCCCTCAAGATCAAGAGGAGGTGGAAAAGCTAAGGTATTTTGTACATACTTTGATAGGGCCAACCTTTGTTTGGAATATTAGTATGATAGTAGGATCCATTTTAGGATGGTAAAACCTTTATTGTCAATTACTTTATCAACTTAGTTCTACACTGAGGAAGACAGTGATCTTCAACCTGAAAAACTACAAGCAACGTGAAAATGAGAGGGTTTCTGACTTTATAGAAAGATGGAAAGGTTTAACCTACTCACTCATCATTCCTCTCTTACAATATCAACCACTGGAACTCTGTATTAAAAATATTCAAGATGAGTTGAAGATGCCTCTAAATCCAATGAAATATCTAGCTGGATTCCATAAGTCTGCTGAAATGGCCCAAGATTTTGAAGAATCCATTCATCAGACCCGATCCAAAACTAAACTCATGTCCCCAACACCAGGAAAAAGGACAAACAAAGAAGAAGTTATTGTTTTCACTCTCAATCTAGTAGTAGTTCCCTTTCAACCACCAAGGAAAGTCCCGAACCAACCAATATCTTATGTTGAGTGGTGAAAAACAAAGAATCACTCTCGGTAAAAAGTGCAAAGATATCAGGGTCGCTTGGGATTTGAAGAATAGATGAATAAGGCATACTTCTTCTAGAAAGAAAATGATCCCAGTTATTTTTTGGAATCCATTGAAAATAAAATTCTCATGCTCCCACAATTGAGGAAGCCCGATGAGGTCATCCTCACCAACCATCCTGATTACATCCCTTTCCACATAAAGTCAGGTCATAATATCTAGAACTTCATCATCTTAAAAGACGCCATTCAAGGAATGATCGATTCCTGACAAGTGGTGTTAGATAACTCCCTATATTAGGTGGTTTGAATAACTATGATGCAAACAGAAGAAAAGGGTGATTGGAAGAAGGTCTCAGCTAGGCGTGTATGAAAATTTGACAACTGGATGACTCTAAAGACAGTTGATCGAGTCGATGACTCCTTAAAAGCATAGTTGTGAAGACCCATAATATCTCTACCACCCAAGGAGGGGGCATCAAATATACATCCCAAATGTGGGCGTGACCACCAAGTAGAAAGAAATAGAAGAGGGATAATCATATTTTTTTCCAAAGTAACCCTAACTCTCACCGATTTATTTCTTGAAACATCGAAAACATGGGAAATGCCCCACCAAATGTAATCCTCATCTAAAGAAGAGCTACTCTTTGGGTCTGTTATTGTTATAAACTTGAAAACCCCCTTATTTAATAAAGAAAATGCCCCAAAATATGAATTTACTACACATAATTGAGGAATGTGAGGCCACATGTGTAAGAATGATGAGTACAGAGGACAAAGAAGTCATGGTTGGACCCAATATTCTAGACATGTCCCCATGGGGAATGTATATGCATCCGAGACTCATGGGAAAGTGCTCTAGTGATCCTAGAAAGGGCATGGAGTCACCTTAAAATCCTCCAATAGTCACATGCACCCAATTATCTTGCATTACCACCTAGGGTGGGATCAACCCAATTATCTCAAGAAACGATGAGCGCCAGCGTGACCTACACCACTAATAGATGTTATTCCATCAACTTAAGCACAAGCACCTAGACATACCACTTCAAATTTCTATACTCCTGATCTGCATCCCTAGTAGAAACCCCATGTCTGGAAGCGTCAACCTCTAGCACAAAATTATGATTTTTTGAAATAGTTGGTATCAGTCCCATCCAATATATATGTCCTCTATGTGATCTATATTTCAGAAGAACTCAAAGAGGTAGTTGTTGAAGCACTCTATAGACCATGCGAGTTTGAGACAGAAGTATTTGTAGTCGAGGTCTATCGAGTGGAGACCAATTCATCAGAATGTCATGTCTCCCCTCATTCATTGATCAAGATCAGGAAGAAATCCCTCAAGGGAACATCAGACCCCTATATGTCTCATGTATAATCAATAATTTCGATGTCCAAAGGGATCTGATTGGTAATGGTTCTAGGATCAATCTTATCCTAATATAAACCCCATGACATTTGGGATATAGATAATGGGATTTATCTCCCACTAAGCTGAACATCCAAGGGTATGATAAGTGTGGGAAAAGACCTCTCTAGAAGATCAAGCTCAAAGCCCAGTTTGGGGATATTACATCATACCCTGAGTTTATGGTAATCTAGTAAGACATCTCATAAAACATCCTACTCAAAAGGCCATATCTCTATAGCCACCTGGTGAAACCTTCAATATTCCATCAGTGTATGAAGTATCCCATTAATGGAAAAGTCGACATACTACATGGTGATAGTCACACCAGTCGAGACTTCTCGGGTGACATATGTTGAAGTATATTTCTATAAAAAAGGGAGATAAACAACCAGTGATGGATGATGATATATAGGTTTCATCTCCGAATGTCTTGGGGACTGCCCCTATGAATCCTGGGAGTATGCTCGGTAGTGACTATGTGCTCCTCATAAACCTAGTCAAGGTCACAGATATACTCCTAGAGGTTCAAGTCCCTTCTATCCCCAATGATAGCATCAAAGACTATCATCTTCGTCATGTCTCTATAATGAATTAGTATATATGGGCTAATAATGTCTCTTATCATGGCCTATCTCATCGTAATAATGACAGAGAATCCCCCAAATTTCCATCTCCATTTTAAAATTTCTCAACAGACTCAGAGATGGAAGAAGATGAGGATGACCTCAGGAACGCCCCTCCATCATTCAAGGAAGGTGTCTCCACCACCATCAATGAAATTAGGTAGATAAATTTGGGAACAAATGAAGACCCACGACATAAACTAATTAGTTCCTCTATTCCCCTCAAAGTGAAAGATATGTACATTTCATTTTTGAAGAAGCACTTATATGTGTTCTCTTGGAACTACAAAGAAATGTCTAGACTGAATCCAGATGTGGCTATGCACCATCTCAGGCTACCAGATGAGAATCAAGTATTCAAGCAAGCATCCAAGAGGATTCACCCCTGTCATTGCACCAATTTAGAGGTTTAGGTCGACAAGTTTATCAAATCCAACTTTGTTCAAGAAGTGTAATACCCAAAATGGCTTTCCAACATCATCTCTGACAAGAAGAAGAATGGATAGATTAGGGTCTAAATTGACTTCACAGAACTTAATCAGTTTTCCCAAAGGATGATTTCACATTGATGATCACATAAATATTGATCAATGTAACTAATTACTTCCAATCCCTTTCTTTCATGGATGGGTACTTAGGGTGCAATCAAATAAAGATGGACCCTGAGGATGAAGAAGGCACTGACTTCAGAGTGCCTCAAGGGATATTTTTCTATCAGGTCATGAACTTTTTATTGAAAAATTATGGCACCACATATCAATGCTCTATGCATCATATATTTAATCCATTATTTGTCAAGATGAAAAAATGTTATATCAATGACCTGGTGGTTAAATCCCGATAGTGATGTGATCACTTCACGGAACTTCAAACAATTTTGGCAAGTTGCAATAGAACAGTATGAATACGAATCATCTGAAATGCACTTTCAGGATAACATCAAGGAAGTTCCTTGAATTTTTTGTATGACACTATGGAATTGTGAAAAAATAAGAGAATATTAGTGCTATTTTAGCAATGTCACCCCCCATAAAAATCAAATAATTGAGGGGGCTCAAAGGGCACCTTGATTACATTTGGAAATTTCATTTCCAACCTAGATGGAAATGCTCTCCCCTTCACCAGGATAATAAATAATGGAATCAAGTATCGATGGGATGTTGACTGACAAGAAGTAATCGAGAGTCTCAAGAAGTACCGCCTGCACTCACTCGTTTGGATGTCTCCAGTGGAAGGGAGGTCACTCATCTTATATGTGGCCGCCATGAAACACTCATTGGGAACCTTCCTTGAACAAAAGAATGGTGTGGGAAGCTAGAATATCCTCTATTAACTCATCTGGAATATGCTAGGTACTGAGACCTGATACTCTAATGTTGATAAGAAATGCCTTGTACTCATCTTCAAAGTGAAAAAAATGATTCATTACTTGTAGAACCATGAATTCCAACTAGTCTCTCGTATCAATCATATCAATTACATAAGTTGTCAACCAATGCTGACTGGGCACTTGGACCGATCGGTGGTCATCCTTCAATAATATGACATTCATTTTGTATTATAGAAGTCAGTGACAGGACAAGACCATTCTTGATTTCCTTTCAACACATCCTACCATGGAAAATACACCGTAAGACACTGAACATCCAAATGAAGAGGTCTTATATGCCCATGAAACTCCCTAGACATGGGAGATGTATTTTTATAGTGCCTCAAAAAGTCCTATTGGTATAAGGATGGAAAACTCGAGGTTCAATCAGGTTATCTTAGTGGTTGTATTTGTATATCTTGACCAAGTGGTTTTTCCCTACTCTTTCTCACTATCCGAATGCTACACAAATAATGAGACAGATTACCAAGCCCTCATTTCTATCTTGTAATTATCCCTACAACTGCAAATAGACTACCTAAACATAAAATGGGGTTTGGATTTAGTGATAATGTAGATCAATGGTGAATATTCCATAAAAAAGGAAGAACTGGACCCTCTCACTGGCTATTTCATGGGACTAATGGAAAAGTTCCCTTTTGATCCCACATTGCATCTTGTTCCTTGATCATAGAATGATCACTCCAATGTATTGGACAATGCAGGAACCATCTTGGATGACCCTGATCAAGAAGAAACAATCTTCCATATCACACATCGAAAAATGGTCTCCGCAGTCGTCATATATGATGTGGAAGATATCAATCAGGTTAACACCTCCCCAAATCATGGTTCACCAATAATCACCCTTGGATGGATAGATCCCATAATTGGATATCTTTATAACATGACTCTCCCAACAAATAGAGAGAAGGTAACAGATTCAGCATTATGTAGCAAACATTACCCTACATGATGGCCTAAATGAGAAGAAAACCCTCTATAAGTGTGGCTTTGATGGGATCCTCCTCAAATGAATATTATAAGGAGATATTTTCATCATTATGGAAGAAGTCCATGTGGGCTCTTATAGCTCCAATCAATATGGGACGAGGCTCTCCAACCAAATTAGGTGGTTAGGATATTACTGGAAAACCATGATACCTAACTGTGTGGAATTCACTACGGATTTTCATGCATTCCAAATCCATGAAAACATTATCTATAAACCCCCAAAATTGGTACATACAGCTAAATATTTCTGGATGTTTTTCATTTGGGGGATGGATGTCATGGGGCCTTATCCTCCAACTAGAGCTAAGCAATTCAAGTACATATTTACTACTACTGACTTCTTTTCCAAATGGGCTAAGGCAATACACCTCAAGGAACTCAGGATGAAGAACATCATCAACTTCGTAAAGTCCCATATCATCACAAGAATCAGGTTCTATCACATAATATTGATAGACAACATAACCAACTGCTATTCTACAGAGTTGAAGAAACTCTACAAGGAGTACACTATTGATTCCAATCACTCATCTCTCGGTCATGCACTAGAAAATGGACATATAGATTCGTTCAATAAGTCTTTGTCAAATATACTCGAAAATATGGTGAATAAGGACAACAAATCTTGGCCCAGAAAACTCCTCCATACTTTATGGGCCTACCATACCACCACACATACTGCTACACAAGCAACACCATACTTACTGGTGTACGGGACCGAGGTAGTGTTACCCATAGAATTCTATTTTCCCTCACTCTGAATATCCATATACAGGGAACTCTCAGATAATGAGAAATCATAAAAGTGGCTGGATGAATTGGAATGACTTAATAAGAATAGGTTATGAACACTACACAACCTTGAGGTCCACCAAAATCGGATTGCATGAGCATTCAATAAAAGGGTTCGGCTCTACTCATTCTTACCATGGGAATTGGTGTTGGTCCTCATAACCCTAATGACACTAAGAAATAATCCCCCAAATCTAGAACCCAAATGGGATGACCTTACATCATATATAAGGTCTATCAAAATGGTGGTTACACTTTAGCCACAATGGATAGGGAGAACATCACACCACCCACCAATGAATGATTTCTCAATAAATACTTTGCATAGATATTAGTACAAGGGTGTCCACATTAGTGTAAGTCTCATCATTAATCATAGTTACATGATTTTAATCTATAAAAATTCATCATAGTAACGAGACGTTAAACTGTGAAAACTCATCCTTATTTAATGAATTTAAAAATTCATGGAAGATTTCCTAGACACATGACATTAAACCGCATGGTTTGTCAAGAACTATTTAAGTATTTATTATCATCATTGTTGGATATGTAGGTAAGCCAAAAAATTTAGTTTTGGGCCCAGCCGCAATGATCCTTCATGTTAGGTGATTCTTATCCTCACCACATGACACTAAACCACACAGATCCATAACATCCTTCTTCATTAATGTCGAGTCACCCATATCCTTACCTCATGAAGTTAAAATACATAAACCATATAGAACTAAATATGGATTTATTCTCATTTCAATTGAGATACATAGGTATGACTTGATCCTATATCTTGTTCTAACCACTATATGATAAAAATTTCCCTGTTATACCCTAAACCATCTCTGAATTGTAGGGAAACCCTTTTCACTCCTTGTTTCCCACACTGAGCATTACTCACATGAGCTTAGTAATTTCAGAAAGGGATTACCCTCATGAGAAAGGAATAAAAGTACATAATAGCTTCATCATGGTCTTGAATGTAAGACCATTAAAGGTAAACCCTGAGTCCTCTCTGCATGATGTTAAACTGCATGGTTAATTTCCTTACTGCATGAAGTTAAACTGCATGATTATTCACGAACTATGTGTGGTTTTATTATCATTCCCATGAGATATGTAGTGATGCTCGAACTTCCATCATTGGTCTTAACCACAAAACTTCCATTTATTCACATCATTTCATCTTCTTCATCACCACATGATGTTAAACTGCATCGAACTTCAAGAACTACATGTAACATGATTCTTATCACCACATGACACATAGTAACAAATGTATCTCCAATCCTTGGCCCAAATCCAATAGTCAATGGAAATAATTCCCACCACTATGTATGGGTCAGAACTATTTATATTATTTCCCACTCAAGAACTATGTGGGACTTGATTTACACCCCCACAGGATACATACTGAGGCTGGAATATCTTAAATCTTAGCCCAATCACAATGAAAAAAATATAAAAATACCCCCTCCTTACATACGGGTCAGACCTACATAGGATAATTCATTTAGAAATATGTGTGTCTTGATTCTCATCCTCATGGGATACGTAGTGGAGCCCAAATCTTTAGTTTTATGCTCAACCATAATGATATTTCTAGTTGATTCTTCGACGCCATTTTCACATGATGCTAAACTGCATGGGATTATAATAATTACATGTGTCTTGATTCCTGTTGACATAGGATATATAGTGACACTCGGATTTCCATACTTGGGTCTAACCACCACTCCCCTTTTCACATCGGTTCCCACATCCTTACCACATGAATTTAAAATAAATGGAATAAAGTCCTTACTGCATGAAAATAAACTCCATGGAACACATCTTTACCACATGACATTAAATTTCATGGAAGAACATCATCACTAAATGAAAATAAACTGCATGAAATGCATCCTCACCTCATGAAACTAAACTATATGGAATTATGTCCCTACTTCATGATGATAGACTTCACGGGAATACGTCATTGCCACATGACATTGAAATACATGGAGGAAAGTATGTCCCCGCTACAAGATGATAAACTAGTAAAACCATAAATCATCATCTTTCCATATCAAAGGGCTACAAAAACCTTACCCCAATAAACTAGAGTATGGGGTGCATCCATCCTCTTTTAAATAGCCTCAATCCATAAAGCATACTTTATTCCGTGAGTACCTCAGGTCACCGTGACCTTACATAGATACTGGGAAGGATATATGACTTCAATGTCCATTTTCATGACTACGTATGTATGTTTATGTCTACTTTATATGCACATATGATTTTCAAACAAATGTGTCCCTATTCAAAAAGGACATTTCAATCCTTGTGAGTCCTAACACCATTGTGACATAACTCAACACCTCAGTGTGATCTGAACCTCTCCTGGTATGACTATCCCATATCATCACTCATGGCTTGTGAACCTTGATCCATGATTTACAGTATTCACATGTCCTTACTAGAAGGAAAAAGGGGTACTCCTGGCCTTGGATATTATAATTTGGCTCTTGTGTAACATCTCCCATATTAAGTCTATAAGTATCATGACCTTAAAAATACCCACACTTTGGTCAAAGATATATGACCTTAAACCCCAGACTATGATATTCTAAATCATAAGACCTTAAACTACTAGAAAAAGAGACACGAAACCTATTAGGTTGAAACCCCACAAATGGAATCTTGATAAAAAGTCAAGTATTTGCTCAATAAACTCTTAATAACAAAAGTTTAGGCAAAAATTTGGGTGTAAATAAAAGGCATAAAGCTCATGGGCTATACTTTGTATCCCTATTAAAATCCATGCTTTGATTGATAGACCCCCTGGTTTAGAAAAAATTTAAAGCAATGTCTTTTCAAATTTCCTTGCTGCAAGAATATGTTCTCTAGGAAGTGGAAAAACTTTTTGGGTGATCAAACCATTATTTGATATTACCCTTCTTGAAAATCACACTTCATGATTTAGGGTACCTCAGATCATCGTAAACCTACCATGTCCCTTGGAAAACATATCTGGCTTCAAGGGACCATTTTCTTGACTATGCATGTATGTATATGGCTCCTGCATATGATCATATGGTTGTTAACCAAATGCATCACTCTACAAAAAGGTAATTACAATCCTTTTGAGCCCTAACATCATCATGGAAACATAAAACACCTCAGAAAGTCTGAAGTACTCTCAGTATGACTATCCCATATCATCCTCTTAATCCAAGTACATTAGACCATGACTTACAGTCTTCATACCAAACTATCCAAGCAGATCTAACATTCTCAACATCATTTCATTGTGCTCTATACCCTTTCTTGAAATAGGAATACAAAACTCTATTATCAACACTTTTATGGCTCATACCTCATGATTCGAAGCCATAGGGTATAGAACTCGGTCTTTACAATTAAGAGTCATGTTTCCCTAGGGTGCCAGAACCCTTCCTCGATAGCCTTCTTTCTATACCCAACCTCATCACCTGGATGTGTTATTCTTCACAAATACTTCATAGCCCTCGGAGAGAAGTGGAGATCATCTTTTCCTTGAAATTATACCGAGGCATAAGGTCCTTGAACCATTAACCAAAGGAATCTACTCATTTCTATAAAGGATCTTCAATTCTTGTGATCCCTAGAAACACTATGGCAGAACCTAGAATCTCAAAATGTCATGGGACATACCCAGCATATCTGCACCATATCATATTCATGGAATTAAAATTTTGGGTTTTGATTGACATCACTCATGTTACAACTGTCCAGGTAGACCTAGAATCCCTATTATTTCACCCTAAACCATATTACCTCCATAAATATTCCATAGACTTTGGAAAGGATTCCTAGATTCAAGGACCCTTTTCTTGACAATGAATACATGCCCATCTCTCCTGTATATGCACCTATGGCCATTAACCAAATGCATCACTCTGCAGAAAGAGATTTCTGATCCTTGTAATCTCTTGAAACACCATGACAGCACCCAAAAACCCAATATGTTTTGGGTCATTCTCATCATGTCTTCACCACATCCCATGATCATTGATCAGGTCTGAGCTAAAAGTCCCTAAACAAAAAAGCAATATCAAGTCTGAGTTAAAAGAACCTAAACTAAAAGCAACATCATGTTCAAGCTAAAAGACCCTAAACTAAAGCAATATCAGGTCCAAGATAAAAGACCCTAAACTAAAAGAAATATTAGGTCAGAGATAAAAGACCCCAAAATAAAGTAATATTAGTTCTGATCTAAAATTACCTACACTAAAATAAATACCAGGTCCATGCTAAAATACTGTAAACTAAATGAAATTCTAGGTCCATGATAAAATACCCTAAACTAAAGTGATATCAGGTCTGAGCTAAAATATCCTAAACTAAAATAAATATTAGGTATGAGATAAAAGACCCTAAACTAAAGCAATACCAAGTCCGAGCTAAAAGACCATAAAATAAATGAAATATCAGGTTCTGAGCTAAAAGACCCTAAACTAAATTGATATCATGTCGAGATAAAATACCCTAAACTAAAAAGAAATATCAGGTCCGAAGTAAAATATATTAATCAAAAAGAAATATCAGGTCCAAGCTAAATGACCCAAAACTAAAAATCAAAATCATGTCTGAAGTAAAATACCATAAACTAAATATCAATATCATGTCTGATCTAAAAGACCCTAAACTAAAGCAATATCAATTCTGACATAAAAGACAGTAAACTAAAAATAAATATCAGGTCTGAGAAAAAAGACCCTAAACTTAAACAATACCAAGTATGAGCTAAAATACCCTAAACTAAAAGTAATATTAGGTATAAGCTAAAATATCCTAAACTAAAGAGATATTAGGTCTAAGGTAAAATACCTTAAAATAAAAGTAATGTCAAATCTAAGCTATAAAACCTAAACTAAAGTGATATCAGATCCAATAAAAAAGAACCTAAAATAAAATAAAAATCAAGTCCAAGATAAAATATCCTAAACTAAATCAATATCATGTCCAAGCGAAAAGACCCTACACTAAAATCAATTTCAGTTTTGAGCTAAAATACCCTAACTTAAAGCAATATCAGGTCTTCCTAAAAGAACCTAAACTAAAAAATAGTTGTAATTCTATCTACAAGATATTGTAAGGATTTCCATACAGCCTTATAAATGTCAATCCATTCTCACCAAGACTATTAACTTTAAAAAATGATAGAATACTCTCCCTATAGGAAATATATTATACCCATTTATCCTTATTCAAATCGGTTGATCTCAAGATAACTAGGATAGATTCATCAGTAAGGAAAAAAATGTTAGTGGGAATTCATGAGTGCTTCCTGGAACAAATCTCCATATCCAAATATTCAGGTTTACTTGATTTTATGAAATGTATGGGTATCATTGGCGGTTCACATAATATCAAAGCAATGAAATGATATGCGTATCATGGATGAAAATAAATTGGACAATGCACATAATATTTAGTAAACATGTTCATAAACACCATGAAAAAGAGCAATATACACATATTAGAGTCTCTCCTATGAATATATGATTCAAATAAATATTTCAAGATTATGATTCTATCAATGCATATGCTCGGATGAGTTGTTAAGTCCAGAAATACTTTTTTTCTAGGGAAACCACTAATTGGTGCAACCGATCGGCGGATTCAGTCTCTGCCACTACCACATCTTACAAACCCTCCACCCTAGTGATGTAATTAACTCTAGATTTCTCAAATACATCAATAATTTTTTCTTGTTCTAACATGGTATTTCCTAATATCTGAAGTTCATATTAGAACTGGGATTGTTCTTCTAGGATACTATTGATTTCTGACTGGAGATGATCAATTTCAACCCTTCCATCATTGACAACTACCTGATGAGAAGCTTCCTCCACCACATGTCTATAAGCTTCATTTACAACTTTTACCCAATCCTACATCACAGAATAGGAGGCCTCAGAAGATTTCATCCTCAAATCGAGGTCCCTCTTCTGTTCTCTTACATAAATAACCTCCTTTACCCAACAGTTAAGGGAAGAATAGTAAAAACCTTTGTAACCAAGGGTGGGGAACATAAATTGAATGTGACCTAATCATTTATGCAACCCATCTAAGGAAATTTCTAAAACAAAAATCTATATCTCCCCCCACATTATTCATTGCATTGACTGATAAAGTAATAAATACCTGAGGCCTTAGTCTAGATTTACCTTAGTAATGGGAATATATTCTAGAACTATGTCTCTCAAAGATAAGATCATGCTCACAGTTCAAGATGATGAGAGAAGAGAGATGACTATTGCATTGTTTGACCCATTCATAGGGACCCCCAAGGGAACAGGTACCAAATCCTCTAAAATTCGGGCTGAGGATGCTACGGAAAGGGGTACATGGGTATATCAGTTATGGGATGAATAATTAATTATCACTAGGTAACTAGCAGATGTGATTGGGTTTAGAAACATACCTTTCTCGGTCAATTCACTAGTGATATCCACTACCCCAACCCCATCCTCAAGAGAATATACAGCTCCATCTAACGAAAAATGATTTCATGGCACGACCGATTCATTTTATGAAGATGTGCTTTGTTCACCACACTAGAGGTCTATAAGAACATGAGATGATATCAGGAAATATGATGTAATTAAGAAAAGTGTCTAGTATTGAAGAAGTATTAAAATTCTTTAAAACTCACTTTCATTGAGTCTAAGGTGGTATTAGAATAACTACTTGTGTCAACACCCTCCAAAAATGTGTTCACCTATGCCGGATAGAATGGTACAATCACTGAAGCATCTACAATAGGAAATTAACATGATTGAATGGGTCACTCGACCACACCCACTTCTTGATAGATCAGGTCAAAAAGAGAAGGGTCTACAAAAGCAACTGAACTCTCTCCCACATCCTCATAATTTAACATAATGTTATCTAAGTTGGACCAATGGGAACCTACACATTTTCAATAAATCATGAATGTTCTACAAGAACGATCTAAGATAAAGGAGAGTGAAACACCATGATTATTTGAAGATTTTATAGGAGAAGGATCTGAAAATATAGACTTATTCCTTTTATTTTTCTTCTTTACTTTTGAAGAATGATCTCTAGATGGTTTCAAAGATGGTATTGTCTCCTCATAAATGATAATCGTTGCCCACATCTGAGCCTATCGACCTGGGGACACTTCATCAACAGTTCCATGATCACTGCCAAATTAATCTCCCATGGTCGTACGATGAGGAGTATATTCTGGGCATGGTAGAACTGGATGATCTTCAACAGCCTCCCACTATGTCAACATAAATAAAAAACGTCATTACAATTGAAAAAGAACTATAACACCTTAAGAGCCGCAGTAATTCCATACTTACTGCTTCCTTAAAGACAAGCTAACCCTATTCATCCGTAGAAATCTGAAGCATGATCAGGATGACCATTTGGTGGACTCGTGAAAAATAAAACATTTGGTTCTTGATGCTCACCAAAACTATCTTAATGTCTCAAAGTAAATCCCTCAACTCCTTAGGATGTTCTTCAAAAGTGATACCACAAGGCGTAGTGATGTATTAAAAACCCTCCAAAGCCACCTATGAGAAACCGAATATTCCCCATAGAATGGACTCTAATATCTTTGGATTCTAGACCTTCCATTTACAAAATTCAATGGGAAACAATAACTCTGCTATAGTCATGCCTTATGGAACTTCACTTTTTATAGTCGTATTAGTAGGTTCTTTCTCCATCAGTGGTAGGAATTTGATCTCGTTGAGAGGTGATACTGGTACATCTATCCTTTTAAAAACCAACTAATTTCCCTGCCTAGGATTGTACTCAGTAAATGTGGATTGGTAGGTCTTGATTAAAAAATTATATAATTACCTATAGGGATATGAGTTAATCCAAACATCTGTATAACCAAAGGATAAGAGGATTATTGCATCACGAGGAGGAAGGTGTCTCTTCATAGTAGTCTCTTCTATGGTAAACATCAGAAAGTTTCATTCCACCATCAGATGTTCCTCAGATCTTACATAAATAGATTAGGGTCACCTTTATGGCACACATATGAATTAGCAGTTGAACCGGCATGGTGCATACCACTCAAAAAATGTGTTCCCCATCAATGCTGGTAAAAATAACCCCCTCACGAAGTGAAATCTTGTAGGCACATTCCTAGAGACTAGCCACACCATTGTCAATAAAATTCCCTATCAGCATGGGTCCATATGTTCTAAAAGTGAAATGTTCATAATGTTTCACAAAATCACTGATTTCCTGATCTTTGAATATAATGGGTATTATCCCATTAATTCATTACTGGTATGGTATGAAGTCAATATTAGGTATTTCATGGATATTTAGGTATTTATAACCTCCTAGGAGAGCCCCCAACCAACCCCATAATACCTGGAAGTGGACCATATTCTTGTAAGGGGATTCACCATTATAAACATGGTGTAGGAGGTGGTAGAGTTTTTCTATCATAGGGATGGCCATCCCGATGCACTCGTCCCCTTCCATGGTAGTTGACATCATAAAAGTAGAGACCATGAATCCCCCTTTATACATCATGGGAATGAGGTACCCACTCTAGTACATGGAAAGAAAACTAGCCAGTTGGACCAACTGATCAATGCTGAGAATGATTTCCCACCTTCAACCATGGGAAAATAAGCACCTGGTTCACTACAAGTATCCTTCATGATCCAGGATTTCAGCTTCCTAATATTTTCCTTAGATCTGTTCAGCTTAATGAAGTATTATGCCCATGTTTTGAACAGAATATCCACTCCAGGAAGCACCCCCTTTGGATGGATCTTCTCAGTTATCTTAATCAGCTCCCAATTTAAATAAGGAGTCCTTCTCACATCATCCCAACTAGATTGAGGAGGAAATAACTCGCCATACATACCACCTATTATAGGTACATCGTAGATTTGTTCCACATCCCAAAGACTAATTTCAACCTCACCATACGTAAGATGGAAAGTGTTCATATATGGGCTCCATCATCAAACCCTTATTGTAATTGGCTGATGTATGTGATATCTAGATGGCCTCATACATTCTGATTTTATTCAACTCCCTATGAGATTTAAAAATAATATAATGAAACTAGAAAGTCCACGCCTAGTCCAGTCCATAGCTACCCCCTTATTGAAAGTCTCATCTAGAAATCTATCCAAATGTATGATCGGAGGTGGACTACCATATTATTGAACGATACATATGTATGTCATTATCAGATGCACTATCAGTCCTATAAAAGTCTATTGGAATGAATATTATTAAGTGAATGCCCTCATGACCCCAATTTAAGATAAATTGGCCCCTGAAGAAATATTTTCTTGGAAAGTATTATGGGTCCTCTGGATTCAGGAAGGGTGTATGAACAATGAATTTAGCAGAGGAATGGAAGCGTCATTAGTGATACCAAACCTATAAAGGGGTAATAAGTACAAAGGGGGATGATTTGAAATTTTGTATCCCATCAAATTCATAATACTATGTTGAAATGACTCAATAGAATGTAAGAAAATGGAATCCACGCTTGCCGCTATATCATCACGGTGAGAAACTACTAATCTTTCCTCCATCTTCAAAGACTTTTGAGTGGATTAATGAGATCTAGAATATATTTAAAAACAAGTAATTGTACCTGTTATACAGATAAAATAATACATTTTCAAATCATGTCATGAACAGGCGGCATCGTGTGCATCAAATGATTCAGTAAGGTGTTTTAGAATCCCATATGGAGTTCGCAAATCGTCGGACCTCTAAAGGATTTGTGGGTCAAACAATCCCCATAGGGAATCATGTGAATTGCGTGACCCCCATAGAGACTCAGAGTTGTGTGACCTGAACATGGTCACATGAATTGTATCAATCATAAAATTGAGCCAGTATATCCTGTGAAGCCCTTAAGGACAATCACTTCCAAAGTTAGAGAAATTACCCATTATAAGTTCGTGGTTGGGTCAGATATGTTCCTGAGAAAGAAAAAGTCTTCTGGAATATCTCTAGTGAAAAAAACACATGGTGCATTCTCAAAAATGGGGATCACGACCAAGGTTCAGGGAACAGGATTATGACGGAGGTACGTGATGGAGGAAAAGTCAAGAGTGCTCTGAAGAAGGGGTGATTGGTGGAATGAATCCCCCCTTTATATATATGGAATTTATCAAAATACAAAAAGTCTCTCGGGATACCAAACGTCACCCAAAACACCAATTTGTGACACTACCAAAGACTCATGTGGGCATTTACTTTCCTTAGAACCGAGTCCTTGTCCACTATGGGTTCACTCTGAAGGGGTGGAATTTGTTGAAGTCTACAAATAAACATTAGAAAAATCACAAAGGAATATATAACTGAATGTGGGTATTATTTTCCCTTGCAAAGCAAAGGAAGGAGAAGGCAGCCAAGAACTTTGAATCGTGCGAGCCACCAAGGGACTTGCGATCACATGGCCATCATAAGGTCATGAAAATTACCCTCAATAAGTGCATAACTTGCAGCCAAACCCACAAAACCCCCTTCAATAAGTCTTCCTTATCTTGCAAAGGCTCTCTGAGAAACCCGTGGTCTCATGGGAATGAACAAATGAGTTCCCCCAAGTCACATCATTTTTCATGGTAAATTGAATGAAAAACCATCTGAAATACCTTCAAAAATTGGAGGAAAATATTCAAAAGGCATAGGATTATTGTGATTGTAAAAGAGAAAGTGACACATCATCTATGGGGAGGATAATTATCCTTGATGAAATATAGTTCAAATCACAAGACCCCCGAACCATTTTTAAATAAAATAAAGGAAATAAAAGGGGATGAGGATCCAATCGACCAGAGGAGGAACCAACCCTCACGATGCTTCCTCCTACCCTAATGGTGATGGCCATAATACAAGTTCCTCCCCCATTGGTGGCCTAATAACCCACAATATCCTTTTAGGGATCCCATATTCACCCTTTCCTTACCTACTTGAACCAAGATCTCATTCCTTCTTTCCCTTGGATATTACTTTGCCCCAAGGTTCCTGAACTCTACAATGGTCTTACACAACTTCCGTGCTCACTTCCAGAGTTCAAAGAAAGATTCTACCTTCCTGAACATGATGTTGATTGAAAGGTTTACAAACCACCACCCATTTGTGGACCCATTCGATTGATTTATCTTCAGATCTTTGAGGTTACAAGAAAGTTCTACAATGGGTATTCTCGATAGCAGACACATTATGGTCATATTCGCTACAGAGGAGGATCTGATTCAAGCATGGTCTAGTGCTCTGTTAATCTGTGATGGATCCTAATTTTTCCTTTTCTAATGGAGCCATTAATTTAATATGAATATATATTATCCAATTGTAACACATCAATCTTCCACAGCACACTTCTTTTTAAATAATTCAATAGATTGCACTACACGCAACACCGAGTTCGAGTGCACCATGATATATCAAACTATCCATTTAAAAAGTGGTTATGAAAAGTATGAACTAAATTATGATATTTATATATTATTTAATTAATAAAAAAATTACATCCATCCAACTAATTTTATAGGCATAAGATAAGAATTAATCCAATCTTACACATTAAAAGGCTACTTATTTGTAAAAAAATTAATGGATTTTATTGAAAGACCATTTTTTAATACAATATTGAACACTTTTATATATTCAATTTTTTAAAATAAACTTATAATTTATATGAATAACATAAAAAATTAGTTTGAATAATTTTTTGTTGTTTTTATGATAACTTTCATATTTTAATGAATAGTAAAAAAAATACATCATTTTAATTCAAAACTGTTTTTCATATAATTTATTTATATTGTTATGTTATACTATTAATTGGTTTTAAATTATAATTAGATTAATTTTTTATTATTAAATATAATTTTATTTATTTTTACATTAAAATTAGATATAAACACATGTCAATCTTTTGATGGTTTTTACTTTTAAAAAAACTTATTTTCACGTTTTGCCAAAAGGGATTAGTTTTAAATTAATTACTAAAATTTCTGTGTTTTTAATTTTTAAAAATGAATTTAATATTTTTAATTAGTGGGTACAAATTATA
Source organism: Viscum album (assembly GCA_963277665.1). Classification (NCBI taxonomy): domain Eukaryota; kingdom Viridiplantae; phylum Streptophyta; class Magnoliopsida; order Santalales; family Viscaceae; genus Viscum; species Viscum album. Next base: position 815,027,448 of record OY728137.1, read on the forward strand.
TAAATAGGTTTCTTTATTTTTTTCATTATGAATAGTAACTTTTGTAAAGAAAATATTTCCACGGTTAATGGTAAATCGGGTAATTAAAGAAAAAAATAATATTATAAAATTATTCTAACACCTTTAAAAATCCTATCGGATGAATAAATATGACCATTATCATCTAATTTTTAAAATATAATTATTTATTGGACCATTTTCTATGAATATGACATGAATATTTTTAAAATTAATGAATGTGATGAAATATCACACTCTCCTTTATTATAAGTATAGTAATTTTAATATAGATATCTCCAAGATATACCAATGATTATAAATAGTATTTGTAAATATAAAATAATTACCTAACTCATATAAATTTATTTATATTTTTTAGATATTAAATAATTACTATTAATGATGTCATAATAGTGAAGTAGAAATTATTTTATTAATAGAAATATCAAATAAATGTTATTAAAAATATTAATATAAATATAATTTAACATAATTAATGGAATACACTAATTTTATAGATAACTTGGACATGTTAATGAAATATTTGGTATATTTTTTTGAAGTTATCAGGTTGTTTTGATATTTTTTAAAATGAAAATATGAATAGTATTAAAATTGAAATAAATGATATTTCAAAACAAATACTATTTTATTAAAAGATATAAAAGTCATAAAAATATAATTTTCGGAAAAAATAACTTTTATAATGTAACATATTTCATAAAGGATCCAATTTTTGTTCGTTTGGGGTTTTATAATTACTATATTAACCCTATAGTGTAAAAATACAAGAAGACGTGGTAAGAGTTAAACTGTTTAACTAAGAGTTAAATTCAAAAGATAAAGTTAATTTTATGACCTAAACATTTCTAAAATTCATTTCATGAGGGTATTTCTACCCAAAATAATCTTATACTTTAAATAAACAACCTTGGTTCTATTTGAAACCGAAAATCATTTTATAATAAATTATTATTTTAAGATCATCCAAAAACGCCCCTCACCCCACTTATAAAAGGGAACTTCTCCTTATATTTAATTCACACCTCCAAATACATTTGGTTCATAAAAAAAATTCCCATTTCCTCTCCCAAATTCTATAAATACATTCTATAGGACATACTTTGGGTAGAATGCCATCTTAAGGAGTCTTTTTGAGAAAATCAAAAAGATATACCTGAAAAAGTAGGTGATTATTTTATCACCTCCTTTAAAGTTCTTTTCTTCTTATACTTCATCTTTTTATGTTCATTCCATACCAATGTAGTAATTCTAGTATCATCTAAATACTAATTTATTATTATAATCATCAAAAAACCATGTAATGACAAAAACATTTATTAAGGAAAATCCTTCTTGATCTAATTAAATGTCTTATTATGTAAAATGGTAATGTAAAACATATACAATTCCTTGGTTTTATGTATTTGAATTTTTAAAATACCATTAATAATTGTTACAATTTCTAATATAGTCATTGAACAGTGATCACATGATTAGTATAAATATAGGGCTTTAACAAATCTAATTTAATTAGACAAAGGAATCGATGGCCTCATCCAATAGAATCACTCCATATGAAGCCCATTTGTCAGAGTTTAAATAGGAGGTAGAATCACTGGGCTTCGATCTTGACCAAGCCAAATATAATCTTCAACACTTTATGCTTGAACGGAGCCGCCTACAGGAGAAGTTGAAGTTAATAGAGATTTCCAACGGAGTGATGTTATCTGAGCCACCCAAAGAGTATGTCACCATCACACACCTTACCCTTAGGTCTTATGCAGGTTATATAAGCGTTTATGTAACAAGACCATATAAATATTTTTATTTGCATTATTTTTTTTATAAAAAATATACATTCATTTTATTATTGTTACTTTGTAAATGGTTTTTAAGCACAAATAGTATTTTTAGTTAATATTTAAATTCAATTAAAAAATCTACTTTGATGAATTAATGGATTTTTAATTAAATAATATTTTAATAAATTATTATTACTAAATTAATTTTTATTAAATATAAATGATTTTATTATTTATAGGAATACAATGGTAATTTTTATTAAGGCTTGAAATCTATTTTTTTGTCAAAACCCATGAATTTACGATAAATGACGGTTTTTATTTTAGAAGTAAAAAGTCAATTATTTAGAAAATTATTTACATAAAATGAATATAATTTTTGGATTGATGATGTCGAAAATATCTAATGGTGATGTTTTCATAATTTTCTGAGATAGTCAAATTTTTTGGTAAAAATTAAATACCTTTTAAATATATAGCATGTATTATGACATCATAATGACACAATAGTGATGTAATAAAATACTATAAATGGTATATTCTTCCAACATATGTTTTAAATTTAAAATAATGTGATTTTAGAGTTTTTTATTAATTTTATGTTGCCTTAGTGGACCCTCCAAGACTTATAAAATACTTCAACTTTTTAAATTGATTTCCTTGAGAGTGTGACTCACCTCTACATAAGAAAGCCGAATATTTTAATAAGTTAGGAAATTTTCATTATAAAATAATGTTTTCCAAACCAATTTGGAAAAAACTATTGTAAAACACATTGGATGTTTTTTGGTTTTGATTTTTTAATGTGTAGTGTCCGAAACCTAAATAATAAAGAATTCCCTCTCCTTTTCTATATAAACCCACTCAACCCCCCATTAATATTCAATCAAACCATTTTGAGCTCAACAAAACTCTTCCACAATCTATCTATAATTCTCACAAGGCTCCCCAAGATCTTTAGAAGCCTCTCTCAATCCTCTCCCAATCATTTGGGATCACACTTCCAAGTAATGGATTTCTTCCTTTCACATTTTTGTTCAAATTTATTTATGTTATTATACCCTTTATTTTCCATTAAAAATGTTTGGGTATGATTTCACACCTCCCCCTTACTTCCCTCATTATTTTTGAATGATGATATACCTCTTTATCTCTCATTAATTTCTCCCATGTACACTCACTACCATGCTGAAATTTCGTAAGAAATTTCTCTCTTCTCATTTACATTCAAGAAATTATTTTATATAATGCGTCTAAATTCCATTACATATGTTGGGATATTATGTTAGATGACCCCTTATGGTAAATTTCATGTATAAATTATCAGATATCCATTTCTCTCTCATCAACCCATTTTACGATTTCTATTTGACGTCGTTATGCTTCCGAAGATACACCAAAATTTCCGATGCCAAAATCATTATATGAGTAAATACCATACCCATATCTCTATCATGGGTATTCAAATTTATGCACATGTACTTTTTGATTTAGGACTTACATTTATTTATTCCACATCTCTTATTTGTGTAATAAATTATGATGTTTAATGAATCCATGTTGTATGATCCATGTGGGACACTTATACATGAAATGAAATGTTCATAAAGGGTGTGCCCTGATAGTGCTCCAATGCATTGGGTAAATATTAGTATAATTATAATTCATTTGAAATGAGGGTTTACTCATTATAATTCAATTTAAATGAGGTTTTACATGTGATAATTCAAGTGCAATGAGGTTTTACTCATGATCCAGGTGAAATGATCCTTGGATCATGCTAATATCATGTTAAATGGTGTTGCCACATTTCCATTTTATGATAATCATGCTATATCATACCTTTGTGTACATGTTTCTATTGTGGTCCATTGATATTCCTATTCCCTAGATTGTACTATATTCTTCATTTTATGTCTTTTTTACTCCATTACTAGGCTTTATAGCTCACCCTTTTCTTATACATGTGCTTGGGTTCTCCCACGCAATGATAATCATGACGGAATGTTGTCATCTTGTAAAAGAAGTTTTCAATAAAGATATTGTGTTTCATTGTAAAGACCCGTAAAATTCAAGGGAAATTTTTTCTTAATTTTCTTTAGAATTTTACAAGAGCGCGGTTTCAGACGGCACCTGATTCCGAGGCCCGGAGTGCCCGAAATTAATTTCCGAAGTTTGGCTCGGGTACGTTCAGTGAACGAACGAGCGGGAATTCCTAACTTTTGATCCGGTGCTCGGAATTGAAATCCGAGGGCACCGATGAACTCGCAGCGCCGATTTTCGCTTAAGGAGTCCTTTTCGGGAGTTGCGTTTGTTGCGGGTTGAAAGTTAATTTTGGGGTTTTTAGTTTGAGTTAAATAAAATTTGTGTAGAACAAATTTTATTATAACTTCTTAAAACCTAACAAAGGAGGTTGGAAGTGGGACCCACACCCACTTAACCTCCCTTGGGAGGATTAAGTGTGGTGGGGCCCACACGAACCCCTTTTCTTTTCAAATTCCCTAACCCCTCTAAACCCCCTCTTAATTATGTAACTCTCCCCTACTTTAATTCTTGCCAACCTATCTCCTCACTTAATTTTGTCAACTCTAGATTTAATTAATGTTTTGAATTCAACTTTTGAATTTTGAAAGGTTGGCAAAGTGAAAATAAAATAAGGTGTAGCTTATTTTATTTTGGGTTTTTGGTTTGTCTTCTTGAGAGGTGGAGAGCTCTTCTTCTCCTTCAACTCAACGAAGAACGCAAAGAACGTCGTTCTTCAACGAAGAACTTCTCCGCCGAAGAACACGGTCCATCCGCGACGCCGTATCCGCGACGCCGTATCCGCGACGCCGTATCCGCGACACGACGTACTTCTTCCGCGTCATCTCTTCCGTGACGGTTTTCGCGACGAACGTCATCGACAACGACTCTTCCTCCGACGTCAAAGGAATCGACACCGATATTCCACGACTACGTCAACGTGCGACTATCGAGGTAGAGGTTCTTGAGTTCGTTGTTTTCTTTTTTTTTATTTGACTTTCCTCAAGACTTGACGAGGAACGCTCAATTTCCGACGAAGAACGCCGCTCCGCTCTTCTTCTTTTACCGTGTCAACGAAAGGGGACGCCACTTCTTTCTCGGACAACCTTCGTCGGCGTACAAGTTTCGCCAACGACGTGACTCTTCGAACGCATCCCTTCGTCATCGGATTTGACGAACGGCTTCCGCGACGCCCGACCTCCGCGACGTCGTCTTCCGCGGAACGTTGACAAATCCTCGAACCTTATACCCGAGGTAGGGGTTGTTGATTCAATATTTATTTATTCCATTTCTTGATCGTGGATTTCGCATGTCAAACATGAGACTTTTGAATGTTTTAAGTTGCGTTATTATTTTAACGTGAGGGGGGGCCGGACCGCACGAACACGGTCGAACCCCCCTCCATCGTTCTTGTTTATTCTTGCGGGAGGAAGCAAGTGGCGTGGTGCCTTCGCACCACGCGGATGATCGTGCAAATATTTTACACGGCGCCGTCGCGCTATGCCGAGGAAGAATCTTCAAGAACGCGACGCCGTCGCGCCGCGTTGAAAGGAATCAAGGCATGGCGAAAGGGGCGCGGTGCCGTCGCACCGCGCCGGACGACGAACACCGCGGCCGGTTCCGGGCCGCGGCGGGATGAGCAGACCGCGGCCGGTTCCGGGCCGCGGCGGAAGAGAAGACCGGCGGCCGGGCCGCCGGCGTCGGAAGCCGAAGACGGGACCGGGATTTCCGGTCCCGTTGGAGAAAACCGGCCGGCCAGCTAGCCGGCCGGATGCCGTTAAAACCGGGGGAATTAATCCCCCGGCCATCTTACAAAACCCCCCTCTTTATGAGGGGGGGGGGGGGGGCGGCTCTTTGAAGAGGGGGGGGCAGCCGGCCCCCCGGTTGATTCCAGCCGGCCCCCACGTGCGGGGGCCGTTACCTGCAAATGGCGCGGCACAAAGGCCGCGCCGCCCCTCAAAACAAACCGTGGGGGTTTGTTTCCCCGCGTGCCGACCGTGTGCGGCCCCTCGCGGCACCCCGAGCCGCCGCGGCACCCCGCGCCGCCGCGCCGCCCCGGGGGGGGGGGGGTCGGGCCGGGTCGGCCCGGACCCGGACCCCCCCGTTTCGAACCAGATTCGGTTTTTGGCACATAACTTGAGCCTCGGACCTCCGAATGACGAACCGTCTGTGGCAACGCGATCCTTGGATCGAGACGGTCGTTTCGGTATATCGCACTCAAGGTTTCGGTTTACTTTGAGTTCGGCCGGGTTGGTTCGTTCACGAAACCAACCGGGCCTTCGGAGCGGAAACGCTCATATCTTGAGCTACGGACGTCCGATTGACGTGCCGTCAGTCGCGTAGTGTTCTTCTTAGTGAGACGGATCTTTTGGAATACTCCGCCCGAGGTTTGGACACAGGTGGAGTACGGTCGGGTTGGTTTTGCCTTAAAAACCAACCGGGCCCCGGAGAAGAAAATGCCAATAACTCTCAGACCGGGCGTCCGATCGACGCGCCGTCTGTTGCGTTGAGTTCCTGTTGACGATACGGAACTTTTGGATACATCAACTCTGGTCTTTGTGACAGTTGATGTATCAGCCTCTCGGCTCGTGGAGCGGACCCTCCGAACGAGCTTGCTATGTGCGGGAACCCTAGTGCTGGCTGCGACTGCTACTGCTACGACTGCTACTGTGACTGCGACGACGACAGTACAGAGATCCTCTGTGGATTCGACGACGACGACTATAGCACTCAACGATCCTATGTGGATCAGTGCTACAGGTCCTGTGTGGGCCCGATCCTGTGTGGGTCCTTGCGCTCAGCGGTTCTGTGTGAGTCATCGCCTACAGGTCCTGTGTGGGCCCGATCCTGTGTGGGTCCTTGCGCTCAGCGGTTCTGTGTGAGCCAGCGCCTACAGGTCCTGTGTGGGCCCGATCCTGTGTGGGTCTTTGCGGGGGTTAGTTACCTATCGATCCTTCGTGGGTCCGACGACTTAGATGGATCAGTGATCATCTTTATCGTCCATGAAGAAGTATACCTGTGTGAGCTGAATCCTGTTGCTTTCCTGTGTGGATTGTGTTGTACAATCCTGTGTGGATTATGTTTTGCTTTCCTATGTGGAATACATATACTTTCCTGCGTGGACTGGGTTGTACTTGGGCTCGGAGGTTGGAGCGTATTTTAATTGATGACTTAGGTATATGTATGGGCATATACCTAAGTAGTGTCGGTTGTTACTTCGTGATTGTACTTTTCTTCGTGGTTTATCCTTTGTGGATTTGAGAGACCTTCAGGGGTCTCGGGGTCCCTACTGAGTAGCTTATACTCACCCCTGCACGGGCTTCGCCCGCACTACGTTGTGTTGGTTGCAGACGACGGACAGCGTTGACCTTAGCTGAGGCCTATAGAGCGGGACGGTACCCGGAGGAGGACCACTGGGCGGGACGTGCACGGAGCGGACGGCGGGACCCGTGGAGCAGAGGAGCTATCTGTACCCACCCTTCAGGTGGGATTTCCAGTGGACAGCTCGGTGTAGCGGCTTTTACTTTTCAGTTGCTGTTTTCCCTTTCGAGTTGTACTTTACTTTCAGTTTGGGTTTGTATTCTGGCCCATTTACTTTTCCGCACTTTCAGTCGTACTCTGCTTGTTTAGTATTTACTTTCCGCTTGCTTACTCTGTGGTGTGTGTTTACTTTTCAAAGGAAATGCCTTCCCTTTTTACCGGGATTTACGCCTTGGTGCTAGTCGCCAGCCCCTGGCCTATGGAAGGCGGGCTTGGGGTAGTCACGGCACGGACCCCGAGGGCGGGTCGTGACAAATTGGTATCAGAGGAGTTCGGTTCTACCGCGAACTCTGATCTTTTCTATGTGAAGCAATAATGTTTAGCGTATTGAGTGTGGATATCAGTCCAGGGAGTCCAGTGTTGGTGCGGCGGCCGACGTATCCGTACACCAGGACCCTGACTTCTGATTTCCGACTTAATGCACGAAAACATTGATTGCGTGTGTGTTTCAAAGTTTTCTTTGTGATTACTTATATCAGCTCACCAGGTATGCTGTTCTGACCGTGGCGCACCTGTTTCCTTTTCAGGATGGCCCCACGACGGCAGCCAGCTAGGGTTCCGAGAGTTGAGCGTGACGACAGCCCACCGAGCGACGAGGCCTCGGTGCAGGGCCCTTTTCCAGTAGTGGCACCGGCGGTAGCTTTACCCGCCGATCCCCCGATGCTTCCAGCAGCAGCCGCTGACGATGCACGTCGCCTCAGCGCACTGCATGAGTTTCAGCGCCAGCGACCGCCCAGGTTTCACGGGGAGACGGATCCCCAGGCAGCAGAGGACTGGATGGAGGCAGTGGTTCGAGTGTTTAGGCTAGTGAGGACACCAGCAGACCTCATGGTGATCCTCGCTGCGAGCCTACTACACGCAGCAGCAGGACGACGGTGGAGCTTGATGCTCCAGGTGCACGATGAGGCATCTCTACTTTGGACGGACTTTGAGAGCCTCTTCCGCTCGGAGTTCGTCCCAGCCACCCTTCGTGAGGTGCGTATCCAGGAGCTTCTACAGCTGCGGCAGGGCAGCATGACGGTCACTCAGTACTCGGCGAGATTTACCGATCTCTCGCGCTACTCGACCGACATGGTACGGGACCCATTCTTCCAGGCCCGGACCTTCGAGCAGGGTTTGAGACACGAGATCAGGGCATCGCTGATCTCCCTCAGCATACCGACTCAGACAGGAGTACTGGAGCGGGCCCTTCTGATCGAGAGCTTCCTTGCTGAGTCTACACCAGCACAGAGACCCACCGCAGGGCGGCACGTGGCAGAGTCATCTGCAGCTGGCAGTCAACGGATGACTCAGGGGTCCAGACAGACCAGACCTTCAGGCAGACGACCTCAGGGCACTGGCTCAGCAGTGCAGGGCACACAACGCGGAGCCAGTCTTTCGAGTGGAAGACAGTGTTATGCATGCGGCCGGCAAGGCCACATGGCTCGTGACTACCCGACCTGCCATGTAGAGGAGCAGCAGACGGTTGAGGAACCACCTAGGCAGAGGCAGAGGTTCGACCGTGGCGGTCCGCAGGGAGGAGGCGGACGAGGCAGAGGAGCTGGTCGAGCAGCAGGTGGTGGGCAACGCTTTGAGGCTCTACCACCACCACCACCAGGAGGTCCACCCCGACCTCAGGGGAGATCACAGCTTCAGGAAGCCGAGGCCTTCGATCATGGAGCTCTGGGAGCCGATGGACAGGAGCAGAACTAGTGGATACATCCTTTGTACTTCTGGTTCCTTGTTGCATTTGTGTAGCGTCTTGTATTACGAGCTGCAATAATAAAAGACGCATACCTTTGTGATGTTTTCGTTCCTGTCCTCTATCATAATGTTACTAAGAGGTTCCAGTTTTGGCTGTTGACTTGACCCTCACTTGTGAGACATCTACTGGAGGAGACCCAGTTACCACACACTGATGCCGACAGTGTGACTCAACCCTTGGAGGCGAGAGTAACGGTTGAATCTCTTAGTAGTAGCGTCGAGGCCTTACGACGTCATCCTTAGTATGGATTAGTAACATCCATGTTAGGATTGACTGTTTTAGGCAAAGAATGTGGTTCATACAGGGGATGGAACCAGATTTCTCTTTTCGGCAAAGGAAAAATCTTTGCAGCTAGCCTCTTTGCAGATAACCTTCGTGGATAGAGATGGAACAACCTTCCACCCTCAGACGGATGGTCAGACGGAGAGGACCATTCAGACTCTCGAGGACATGCTCCGTGCATGTGTCCTCGACTTTGGTCGTAGCTGGGAGGACCACCTACCCTTGGTGGAGTTCGCGTACAACAACAGCTACCACTCCACCATCGGAATGGCACCGTACGAGGCGTTGTACGGCCGACCTTGTAGATCTCCTTTGTGCTGGACAGACCCTGGAGAGTCAGCACTGGTGGGACCGGAGATGGTCCAGGCCACGACAGAGAAGGTCCAGGTCATCCAAGAGCGGATGAGGACAGCTCAGAGCCGGCAGAAGTCATACGCTGACAGGAGGCGGAGGCCACTGGAGTTCGAGGATGGCGACCACGTCTTCTTGCGGGTCTCACCTCGACGTGGTATTCGGAGATTTGGCCGAGGCGGCAAGTTATCTCCGCGCTTCATAGGACCCTTCCAGGTCCTCAGCAGGGTTGGCGAGGTGGCTTATCGCCTGGCTCTACCACCTCAGTTGCACCGGGTGCACGACGTCTTCCACGTATCTCAGCTGAGGAGATACGTGCACGACCCGACGCACATCATTGACCATGGGGAGCTTGACGTTGACGATGGGGCGACCTTTACGGAGGTCCCGGTGGAGATAGAGGATCGAAAGGAGCGGGTCCTGCGTGGGCGATCGATTCCTCTTGTGCGCATCAGATGGCAGCACGGGAATCTCTAGGAGAGCACATGGGAGCGGGAGGCTCAGATGTGTGCTCAGTACCCTCATTTATTTCCCTAGTTTTTAATGTATCTTTACGGGGACGTAAAGCCCTGAGGTGGTAGTAATGTAAAGACCCGTAAAATTCAAGGGAAAATTTTTCTTAATTTTCTTTAGAATTTTACAAGAGCGCGGTTTCAGACGGCACCTGATTCCGAGGCTCGGAGTGCCCGGAATTAATTTCCGAAGTTTGGCTCGGGTACGTTCAGTGAACGAACGAGCGGGAATTCCTAACTTTTGATCTGGTGCTCGGAATTGAAATCTGAGGGCACCGATGAACTCGCAGCGCCGATTTTCGCTTAAGGAGTCCTTTTCGGGAGTTGCGTTTGTTGCGGGTTGAAAGTTAATTTTGGGGTTTTTAGTTTGAGTTAAATAAAATTTGTGTAGAACAAATTTTATTATAACTTCTTAAAACCTAACAAAGGAGGTTGGAAGTGGGACCCACACCCACTTAACCTCCCTTGGGAGGATTAAGTGTGGTGGGGCCCACACGAACCCCTTTTCTTTTCAAATTCCCTAACCCCTCTAAACCCCCTCTTAATTATGCAACTCTCCTCTACTTTAATTCTTGCCAACCTATCTCCTCACTTAATTTTGTCAACTCTAGATTTAATTAATGTTTTGAATTCAACTTTTGAATTTTGAAAGGTTGGCAAAGTGAAAATAAAATAAGGTGTAGCTTATTTTATTTTGGGTTTTTGGTTTGTCTTCTTGAGAGGTGGAGAGCTCTTCTTCTCCTTCAACTCAACGAAGAACGCAAAGAACGTCGTTCTTCAACGAAGAACTTCTCCGCCGAAGAACACGGTCCATCCGCGACGCCGTATCCGCGACGCGACGTACTTCTTCCGCGTCATCTCTTCCGCGACGGTTTTCTGCGACGAACGTCATCGACAACGACTCTTCCTCCGACGTCAAAGGAATCGACACCGATATTCCACGACTACGTCAACGTGCGACTATCGAGGTAGAGGTTCCTGAGTTCGTCGTTTTCTTTTTTTTTATTTGACTTTCCTCAAGACTTGACGAGGAACGCTCAATTTCCGACGAAGAACGCCGCTCCGCTCTTCTTCGTTTACCGTGTCAACGAAAGGGGACGCCACTTCTTTCTCGGACAACCTTCGTCGGCGTACAAGTTTCGCCAACGACGTGACTCTTCGAACGCATCCCTTCGTCATCGGATTTGACGAACGGCTTCCGCGACGCCCGACCTCCGCGACGTCGTCTTCCGTGGAACGTTGACAAATCCTCGAACCTTATACCCGAGGTAGGGGTTGTTGATTCAATATTTATTTATTCCATTTCTTGATTGTGGATTTCGCATGTCAAACATGAGACTTTTGAATGTTTTAAGTTGCGTTATTATTTTAACGTGAGGGGGGGCCGGACCGCACGAACACGGCCGAACCCCCCTCCATCGTTCCTGTTTATTCTTGCGGGTGGAAGCAAGTGGCGTGGTGCCGTCACACCACGCGGATGATCGTGCAAATATTTTACGCGGCGCCGTCGCGCTACGCCGAGGAAGAATCTTCAAGAACGCGACGCCGTCGCGCCGCGTTGAAAGGAATCAAGGCATGGCGAAAGGGGCGCGGTGCCGTCGCACCGCGCCGGACGACGAACACCGCGGCCGGTTCCGGGCCGCGGCGGGACGAGCAGACCGCGGCCGGTTCCGGGCCGCGGCGGAAGAGAAGACCGGCGGCCGGGCCGCCGGCGTCGGAAGCCGAAGACGGGACCGGGATTTCCGGTCCCGTTGGAGAAAACCGGCCGGCCAGCTAGCCGGCCGGATGCCGTTAAAACCGGGGGAATTAATCCCCCGGCCATCTTACAAAACCCCCCTCTTTATGAGGGGGGGCGTCTCTTTGAAGAGGGGGGGGGGCATCCGGCCCCCCGGTTGATTCCAGCCGGCCCCCACGTGCGGGGGCCGTTACCTGCAAATGGCGCGGCACAAAGGCCGCGCCGCCCCTCAAAACAAACCGCGGGGGTTTGTTTCCCCGCGTGCCGACCGTGTGCGGCCCCTCGCGGCACCCCGAGCCGCCGCGGCACCCCGCGCCGCCGCTGGCCGCCGCCGCCGCCCGCCGCCGCCGCCGGCCGCCGCGCCGCCCCGGGGGGGGGGGGGGGGGGTCGGGCCGGGTCGGCCCGGACCCGGACCCCCCCTTTCGAACGAGATTCGGTTTTTGGCCCATAACTTGAGCCTCGGACCTCCGAATGACGAACCGTCTGCGGCAACGCGATCCTTGGATCGAGACGGTCGTTTCAGTATATCGCACTCAAGGTTTCGGTTTACTTTGAGTTCGGCCGGGTTGGTTCGTTCACGAAACCAACCGGGCCTTCGGAGCGGAAACGCTCATATCTTGAGCTACGGACGTCCGATTGACGTGCCGTCAGTCGCGTAGTGTTCTTCTTAGTGAGACGGATCTTTTGGCATACTCCGCCCGAGGTTTGGACGCAGGTGGAGTACGGTTGGGTTGGTTTTGCCTTAAAAACCAACTGGGCCCCGGAGACGAAAATGCCAATAACTCTCAGACCGGGCGTCCGATCGACGCGCCGTCTGTTGCGTTGAGTTCCTGTTGACGATACGGAACTTTTGGATACATCAACTCTGGTCTTTGTGACAGTTGATGTATCAGCCTCTCGGCTCGTGGAGCGGACCCTCCGAACGAGCTTGCTATGTGCGGGAACCCTAGTGCTGGCTGCGACTGCTACTGCTACGACTGCTACTGTGACTGCGACGATGACAGTACAAAGATCCTGTGTGGATTCGACGACGACGACTACAGCACTCAGCGATCCTACGTGGATCAGTGCTACAGGTCCTGTGTGGGCCCGATCCTGTGTGGGTCCTTGCGCTCAGCGGTTCTGTGTGAGCCAGCGCCTACAGGTCCTGTGTGGGCCCGATCCTGTGTGGGTCCTTGCGCTCAGCGGTTCTGTGTGAGCCAGCGCCTACAGGTCCTGTGTGGGCCCGATCCTGTGTGGGTCTTTGCGGGGGTTAGTTACCTATCGATCTTTCGTGGGTCCGACGACTTAGATGGATCAGTGATCATCTTTATCGTCCTTGAAGAAGTATACCTGTGTGAGCTGAATCCTGTTGCTTTCCTGTGTGGATTGTGTTGTACAATCCTGTGTGGATTATGTTTTGCTTTCCTATGTGGAATACGTATACTTTCCTGCGTGGACTGGGTTGTACTTGGGCTCGGAGGTTGGAGCGTATTTTAATTGATGACTTAGGTATATGTATGGGCATATACCTAAGTAGTGTCGGTTGTTACTTCGTGATTGTACTTTTCTTCGTGGTTTATCCTTTGTGGATTTGAGAGACCTTCAGGGGTCTCGGGGTCCCTACTGAGTAGCTTATACTCACCCCTGCACGGGCTTCGCCCGCACTACGTTGTGTTGGTTGCAGACGACGGACAGCGTTGACCTTAGCTGAGGCCTACAGAGCGGGACGGTACCCGGAGGAGGCCACTGGGCGGGACGTGCACGGAGCGGACGGCGGGACCCGTGGAGCAGAGGAGCTATCTGTACCCACCCTTCAGGTGGGATTTCCAGTGGACAGCTTGGTGTAGGGGCTTTTACTTTTCAGTTGTTGTTTTCCCTTTCGAGTTGTACTTTACTTTCAGTTTGGGTTTGTATTCTGGCCCATTTACTTTTCCGCACTTTCAGTCGTACTCTGCTTGTTTAGTATTTACTTTCCGCTTGCTTACTCTGTGGTGTGTGTTTACTTTTCAAAGGCAATGCCTTCCCTTTTTACCGGGATTTACGCCTTGGTGCTAGTCGCCAGCCCCTGGCCTATGGAAGGCGGGCTTGGGGTAGTCACGGCACGGACCCCGAGGGCGGGTCGTGACATTCATGTTCTAATTTGTTATGTAATGTTCCTAATTTTTTCAAGACACTAGACCTATTGATTCTCACATTTTTATTAAGTGCAATTTTATGTAATAAATCATGTCCAATTGTGTAATAAATAACGAGGTTGTTATAGTTGGTATCAGAGGATAGGTTAGTTATTTTGGGATTATGATTACAAAACCCTAGTGAAAGCCTTGTGGATAATACTAAGTATAATAAAAAAATACCTAATTTTTATGAGTATATAGTAAGTGTTTTATCAAGAAAATACATCCCTGTATGGATAAGAACAAGTAGAGGTGGCTCTGGGATAGATGCATCTAGGGGTAAAACCTGAAAACACAGCTTTGAGGTAGACTTGAATAGGAACTAGTGCATGACAACAGGCCTTGCTGCACTATTGCTTACTACACTCCTGGGAGATATGATTTGATAAATTCATATTCTTAGTTTGAACCATTATTAAGGGAATAAAAAAGTTACCCTAAGAATATATATTGGGAATTAGATAATGGATAACATAGATTGAACCCTATAAATTAATATGTTAAGGAAATAGATGTAATTTATAAGTAATCCATTTTTGTCTTTGGATTCCCCTTTATGTGTTACCTCTAACTTTCCATTTATTCTAGCCAATGGCCGGTAATAGGAGGAATCATGCTACCAACCAATGTGAAGAACAATGTGATGAGGGTTCTAATGAGATGCCCAATCTGATGAGAGTGGGAATCAAAAACTTTGTCACGATACTCTCTCAGTTAACTCAAGTTTTGAATAGAAACATGGGTCAAGAGGAATGTTCAACCCCACCTAATAATGGAAAAGCTTCAATCAAAAGCTTAATGAGACAAAGGCCACTTACATTCAATGGATCATCTAATCCCTCAATCACCAAAAAATGGATCAACTCCATTGAAATGATCTTCTCCATACTTCAATGTTCTGAACAAGAGAAGGTTCATATGGCTGCTTATTATATGGAGGGTGAAGTTGATCAATTTTGGGAATTGATAAAAAATAAGAAGCCAAATGAAGAGATTGAGGCATTGGAATGGAAGGATTTCCAGAAAAAAAAATTTGATATATATTTTCCATAGACCCTCCAACATAAGATGGAAAGGGACTTCATTGACCTCAATAAAAAAGATGATGAATCCATCAGATCATATGAGTAAAACTTCACAAGCCTTTCAAGATACACCTATGACTTTTTCATTACCCCTGAATGAAATGTTTACCTCTTCTTTGGTGGGGTAAAACCTATCCTACAGAAATCCCTAGTGATCTGTGACTTTGATATATATGAAGAAATTATTTTATGTGCCCTCAAAGTCAAAATAGAGATCGAAAAATCTCATGGGTATCATGGGGATAAGAAGTGGAAAGTGGATTTTAATTCTAGAAGTCCAACAGATAAATCCAAAAGTGCTAAGAAATTCCAACACTCCACTTGCCAAAGGTGTGAAAAAAAGAAGTTAGGAAATTACCAGAAGGGGAAGAGGAAATGCTTTAGGTGTGGAAGAGAAGGGAACCTATCCATTAACTACCAACAAGAAAAACATGTTGCTGAAATAGAAGAGAGGAACGCTCCGTTCGACCCTCAACGCATTGTTCATTGCATCAACTACAAAGAACCAGACCACTTTGTAAACTAATTCCCTAAGCCAAGGGTTTTCAAAGGCAACCAACAACCTCTAAGGCAGTAAGAAATATATTATTCCATCAATACCACTGAATAAAACCCTAAAAATGAAGTGGTGATAGGTACCCTAGTTATTCATTCAAGAATAGTGAATAAACTTTTTGATTCTAGTTCTATGCATTCTTTTATATCCTAAAAGTGTAGTAGAATAATACCAACACCACTACAAATCGGTGGAAGTAGAGATGTTAGTGAGAATGGAAAATGGGGAAATCATTACATACCATGAATATAACTACTTCCTTATCACAATTTGAGGATTAAACTTCCCAGAAAACTTCATCATACTACCTCTGGTGGAATTTGATGCAATTCTGGGATTTTATTGGCTTTCCCTGTATAGAGCCAACATAAATTGTTGTGATAGGGAAATCACTCTCCATATGGCGAATCGACCCCCGATTATGTTCAAGTGCAAGGAGGATGAATCTTTTTTAGAACCATCATCTCAAGAATGGATATTAAATACCTATGAGAATGCATATCTTTATCAGATGATTGAGTCTAAGGAAGCAACCATCCTTGAATACATGCCTATTGTGAGGGAATTTTCTGAAGTGTTTCCTGAGGAATTTTTTGGCCTCCTCCAAGAAGAGATATTGAATTATCAATTGATCTTATACCTGGGGAGTTTCCAATATCCAAGAATTTGTGTATAATTTTTGTTGTGATGCTTGAGGAGCTAAATAATCAACTATAAGAGATTCTGGATAAAGGGTTTATATGCCCAAGTGCTTCACCATGGGTTGAACCAATCCTCTTTGTCAAAAAAATGATGGGTCAATGTGCCTTTTCATTCATTATCGTGAGCTCAAAAAAATCACAATAAAGAAAAAGTATCCTCTTCCACGAATTGATGACTTTTTCGATCAGCTATGTGGAGAACAATACTTCTCCAAGGTGGATTTTCAATCGGGATATTAAAAAGTAAGGGTGAAGAAGGAGGATATCCCCAAGACTGCTTTTCATACAAAGTATGGACACTATGAATTCATAGTAATGCATTTCAGACTCACTAATGATCCAGAAATCTTCATGGACTTGATGAATAGAGTCTTTATATATTACCTAGTCAAATTTGTGGTAGTCTTTATTTATGTTATTCTATTATAATCCAAAACCAAGAAGGATCACGAGGAGCATCTATGCACTTTACTAGAGTCCTTGCGAAAGGATAAGCTCTATGAAAAGTATTTAAAGTGTGAGTTATGGTTGAAGGAAGTCTCATTCTTGGGTCATATCATCACAAGTAATGGGATATCATTGGATTCCTCTAAGACAGTTGTAATTTAGGGATGGGTGAGACCAACATCGGTGACAGATATCCTTATCTTCCTGGGGTTATCTTTATATTATCGCTGATTTGTGAGAAATTTATCATAATTGTCCAACCATCCTACCAAGATAACCTAGAAGGGAGTCAAGTTTTCTTGGAGTGATGAATGAAAATATAGCTTCAATGAGTTAAAAAATGAGTCTTATCTCTACTCTTGTACTCACACTACCCACAAGTGAAGAAATTTTTGTGGTATTCAGCAATGATTTGAAGAAGTTTTTTGTCTATCTGTTGATAAAAAATAAAAAATTCATTACCTATGATTCAAGGTAATTGAAATTTCATGAAAAAAACTATCCAACACATGATTTGGAGTTGGTTTCAGTAATATTCACTTTGAAAATTTGGTGGTATTACCTCTTTGGGAAGAAGTGTGAAATATACACGGATCACAAAAGCCGCAATTATATATTCAAAAAGAAAGAGTTGAATATGAGCTAATGAATATGGTTAGAGTTGATCAAATATTATGATTTCTCAATTCATTACCACCCTCGGAAATCCTCCCATGTACACCCATTACCATGCTGAAATTCCGTAATAAATTTCTCTTTTCTCATTTACATTCAAGCAATTATTTTATATTATGTGTATAAATTACATTACATATGTTGGGATATTATGTTCCATGACCCCCTTAGTGTAAATTTCATGTATAAATGATGAGAGACCCCTTTCTCTCTCATCAACCCATTTTAAGATTTCTATTTGACGTCGTTATGTTGTCGAAGTTAAACCAAAATTTCTCATGCCAAAATCATCGTGTAAGTGAATACCATACCCATTTCTCTATCAAGGGTATTCACCTTTATTCACATCTAATTTTTGATTGAGGACTTACATTTTTGTATTCCACATCTCTTATTCGTGGAATAAATTATGATGTTTAATGAATCCATGTTGTATGATCCATGTGGAACACTTATGCATGAAATGAAATGTTTATAAAGTGTGTGCCCTGATAACACTCCAATGCATTGGGGAAATATTACTATCATGATACGTCAAGTTCAATGAGTGTTTAATCATGCTAATTCAAGTGCAACAAGGGTTTACTCATGCCAATTCAAGTGCAATGAGGGTTTACTTAATCTCCATGTGCGATGAGCCTTAGATCATGCTAATATCATGTTAAATGTTGTTTCCACATTTCTATGTTATGATAATCATGCTATATCATGCCTTTGTGTAAATGTTTCTCTTGTGCTCCATTGATACTCCTATTTCCTATCATGTACTATATTCTTCATGTTATTCCTTTTTTACTTCCTTAATGAGCTTTATAGCTCACCTTTTTTATGAATTTCCTCAGGTTATCCCATGAAATTCTAAGTACAAAGGAATGTTTTGGTCATGTAAAATAAGTTTTCAATAAAGATGTTGTGTTTTATGGTCTATTTTGTTATGTAATGTTCCTAATTTTCCCATGACACTAGAACTATTGATCCTCCGAGTTTTCTTATGTGAAATTTTATATAATAAATTATGTTTAATTGTGTAATAAAGAGTTGGGTTGTTATAAACCATATTACTCATTTTATCCATCCTATTAATAACAATATCACTATGTGTGCGTATGTACGACTTACCGTATCCACATCATGTTGTAATTTTTTATTCAACACTACATTAATTGGATTGATATAATTCTGAGTATAAAATATATAAATAATGAATATAAAATTATTATGATTATTTATAATTAATATACCATCTAATTCCATATCATTTAACTATTAGGGGAATGATATCGTCGCTCGGGTGTATGTATGACCTACTGTCTCCATGATGCGGTGAGATTCATTATCCACATTAACTATTCAAGAATAATTATAAAATTTATATGATGAGTAAAAATAATTATTATGAACTTAATATCATTCTAGAGAAAAATATAATACATCCTATGAATAACAAACATGACTTACATGAAAAAATAGGAATGGGAAAATGAAGAAATTAACACCTGAAACAATGTTAATACTAAAATATTATTAATAAAATGATATAATAGAACCGTATATGATATCATAAAAATTGATACAGTTCTGGTATAATTTAATAACATATTTTTATCATTATATCGGAGGTTAACACACCCTCAACCAAAGGAAAGTACAATGTAAGGGTTAATTTCACAATCTCATTATTACATGAGGTTTTTTATACATAAGTATATACTAGTACATATTTATCATCGATGTCCATGCATATTAAAAATGTATTTCAAAATACTATTACAATTCCCTAAAAAAATAAATTCATTTTTACCCATGTTTGATATTTTATAAAAATAATTAAAGGAATCTTTCAATCATTTTCTAAAATAGGTACTTTATAACCTTTCCGAAAAATTAAGGAAAGAATGTTTTTTTAACTTATACTGTGTGAGCAGCTATTTCCACCATCATGATGCCATAAAATTTTGAATCTTCCCTTACAATCTTAGAATTTTTTAAAAAAATTTCTTTTATAATTGCATAGGCTTTTAAATGATTTCAATGTAAAAAAGAGATATTTCTATCAAAGAGTTTAAATGATTTTCGTTGATTATTTTCATCTCTGTCAACATCCTTCATTGGATTTTATGCTTGATTGATGTTGACTTATTATGATACACTATTCCATATTGTATTGAAGGTTTTATGATATGCTTGATGGTGGATGTGCTATTTTGATACCA
The DNA here is from genome assembly GCA_963277665.1 of Viscum album. NCBI lineage: Eukaryota > Viridiplantae > Streptophyta > Magnoliopsida > Santalales > Viscaceae > Viscum > Viscum album. The sequence continues at coordinate 815,047,275 of OY728137.1, forward strand.
TTTATGGTTTATGGTTAAAGTATTAACATTTTGTATGCTAGTTTTAATACAAATGTTTATGTCATGTTTCACCCTTTTCATATGAGTATTTCATTGGAATTTGAATAAAATAGGTTGGGGAACAATTAATGAAAGCCCTATGGGTTGGGGATTATTTAATGAAATCCCTACGGGTTGGGGACTGGTTAATGAAGGCCCTATGGGTTGGGGACTAGTTAATGAAAGCCCCTTGATGTATTGATAACTATCTAGAGACTAACTAATTTGGGTTTTGACTAACGTCTTACCCATATGGTATTGGAATAAAGCCTTGAAGATATGGCTGGCATTATGCATTCCCTCATTATGCGATTAGTTATTGATATTATATGTGATTATTTGACTAATAGAATATCCATGTGAATGTTTAAATGGACTTATTTATTTTATTCATGCCATATTATGATGAAGAAAATATTTTAAAAGGATTTTGTTTCAGTTTAAACCTTTCCTTAAATGTTTATACTTATTTATAATAGTTTCCACTATAATGTTTATCCTTACTGAGCATCTGAGCTCACCCCTTTCTTATGTTTCATTTTTCCCCAGGATGTGAAGAAGTATATTATGATTGACCTGCAAGGATAGTGTAAGGGATATGTGTTTGTTCAAAGGATACACTACGTATTTTTTCATTTCATGATGTAATTTTAAAATTATGTTTGTATCTAGTTTTTCAAAGGATACAAAATTGATCGGTCCTTCGGGATTTTACTTTATTTTGATCATGCCAATGTAATAAAATAGTAAACAAACTCTGGGAAACTAGGGTCAGGGCGTTATAGTTGGTATCAGAGGAAGTTTAGTACAAACCATGGAAACTAGATTTAGAAAAGCATGGATTAGGGAACATTACCCCAATATAGACTTTGATGATAAGTATATAAGAACATCCTATAAATTTTTGTAAAATAGATATTATGTGGGTATTCCAATAAAATACATCACAGCCTGGATACTACAAATGGATGTGGTTCTAGAACATATGTACCTAGGAGTAACGAATCCAACAAGGTGTTCTGGGCTTGACTCGGGGTAACCTAGTACACAAAAACGGGCCTTACTGTTCACCTAGTTTAACACTCCCAATGGATATGATTAGGATAATGAACATTTTCTTTATAAAACATGATGAAGGATTTATGAGTAAATATGTCCCAAAAGAAACTATTTTTATTACTATGGATTATATGTGCATAATTTTTTCAATTTATGTTAAGTATTTTATTAGTTTGGAATTATGCTTTATAATTCATAACATAATCTAGTGTATTTCATTGTTTAGTAATGGCTCGAAGTGGAAGAAATGGAAATCATATCAATGCACCTAATCCATGTAGGTATTTTCCTCCTATGAAAGATAATTATAGTGGAGTTGATGATAGAACTGGTGCTAAATAGCTTATAACCATACTTGGACAACCGATTCCGGTTATGAATAATAACCTTACCCATATGGACCACCCTGATCCACAACACATAGGATCAATATTAGACCTCTTCATGAGAAAACAACCTCCAACATTCAATTGGACTAAAAATCCATTTATAGTTGAGAAAAAGATAAGTTCTTAAAGAAAATATTTCTTACTTTGGGGAGTAATAAAGGTAAAGAGTTTTCATGGTAGTTTACCGTCTCTTAGGAGATGTGTATCAATGGTGGTCATTAATTCAATATATAAAGTAATATTAATATGTATCAAATATAGAATAGTGGCTTTTTAATGAAATATTTCTAGAAAAACAATTTCTTCTTGATCTATGAGCAGATATAGAGAGAACATTTCTGATTCTGATACAAAAGGAGGATTATAATGTTCCAAAGTATGAGGATAACTTCACAAGGATAAATAGGCATGTTACAAACTACATAGGTAACACAAAAAGTAATATTGATCGATTCTTTCATGGGTTAAAACCATTCTTCTTATGGGTACTACTCACGCAATATTTATTATCGTACAAAGTTATAGTCTCATATTCTATCAAGAAAAACAAATTCTCTAATTCTTATGACTTTAAAGTGAATGAAGATAATAATAGGGTCACTAAACACTCTAGAAAATGAAATAAAGGGAAGAAGGAAAAATAGGACATTTCACCCTACAGTAATTGTGGGAAGAAACACCTTGGTACTTTCCTAAATGGAATAGGTCTTTGTTGGAAGTGTGGAGAAACATGCCAACAATATCATGATTTCAAGGGGAATAAAGAATATACCAATGTTCAATGATACAATTTTAAAGATATGGAATATTATGAAAATTATTTTCCTAATCATCAAGGAAATTTTCCCCAAAAAAGTCCAAGCTTATGCGATCACAACAACTATGGTTGAATCTCTTAATGATCTGTTGAAAGTTTCTATAATCATCTCCTAAAATTTAGAAAAAAAATTATTTGATTCTGAATTCTCTCATTCCTTTATATCTTCCTCGTTTTCTTTAAAAATTAGATATTTCCAATTCACTTTAACAAGGTAGTTTTCAGTCAAAACCACTAAGGGAAGTCTTATTACAACAAAGAAGTGTCAGGTGGTTCCCATTATGGCATATAAATGTGCTTTATCTACTGACTATATCATCATACCCATGGAAAATTTTGATATAATACTTGGTATGGATTGTCTATCAAAATATGATGAAAACATTTATTAAAAGAAGTAAGAAGTTACGATTTATGAGGATGATATCAAATCCATTGTCATTAGAGTAGAAACTTCATCATCTGATTCTTATCTATATCCATCCCTAGTAGCTCTTCTGAATGAAATTATTGGAGAGGAAGAGAAAACATCATCCAAGGGTGAATAAATAAATATTTGAATTGAGAATGTATCAAATGTATAAAAATAAATTAATGTATTTCAAGAGGATTTACCCGATCATCCTCCAGAGCATGAAGTTGAGTTTTGTATTGATTTAATCCCTGATGCAAGACCAATATCAAAGACTCCCTATAGAATGGATACAATAGAATTATTAGATCTGAAGAAACAACTATAGGAGTTTAGTAATAAGGTATTTATTCACCCTAGTGTTTCTCCATGGGGATCCCTTGTTATTGTTGTTAAGAAAAAAGATGGATCAATGAGGCTGTGCATTGAAAATAGAGAAATCAATGCTATTACAATAAATAACAAGATTCCTCTACCTCGCATTAATGATTTGTTTGATCAACTTCATGGAGCTCAATATTTTTTGAAGATTAAAATTTATTCTTGATATCATCAATTGTGTGTGAAGAAGGAAGATATTCCTAAGACTTCATTTCGAACAAGGTATGGACATTATGAGTTTACAGTAATACCATTCAGACTGATTAATGAACCCACTGTTTTCATGGATCTAATGAATAGAGTGTTCAAGGAATATCTTGATGATATCCTGGTATAATTCAAAAGATACTAAGACTATGATAACCACTTTCGGATTGTTCTAAAGACTCTAATAAGAAATGTACTATATGGAAAGTTTAGCAAGCTTGATTTATGGATTTAGAAAAAAAATTCTTGGACATCTTGTTTCAAAGGATGGAATCTCTATTGATCCTGAAAAGAAAAAGGAAGTCCAAAATTGGCCAGCACCAATGAGTATAACTAAGGTGCACAATTTTATTAGTTTAGTAGGTTACTATCGGCGTTTCGTCCAAAAAAATTCCCGATTGGATAACCCTTTAATCACGATCACACATAATGGGGTTAAATTCATTTGGACAAAAGAGTGTGAAGAATGTTTTGTAGAATTTAAGAAAAGATTAGTCAATGCTTATATCTTGAATTTACTATCTGGTAATTATGGGTTTGTGATTTATAGTGATGCATTAAGGAAAATACTTGGTTGTATCCTTATGAAGAATGACATGGTTATTGTTTATGCATAAAGTCAATTAAAAACTCATGAACAAAATTATCCTACTCATGATCTTGTGTTAGTTGTAGTAATATTTTCTCTGAAGATATAGAGACACTATCTCTACAATTAAATATGTGATATATATACTGATCCCAAGATTTTGAAATATATTTTCTCATAGAAACAACTCAATATGAGACAAAGGAGATGGCTTGAGCTACTCAAGGATTATGATTACACAATACACTACCACCCAAGGAAAGAAAATGAAGTGGTAGATGCTTTGAGTAGAAAGGACCATGGAGTTTTGAAAAAAATGAGACTTGAAAGGGATCCTATATTCATGGATCTAGTAAAGATGGATTTGGGAATTATCATGGAAGGTGAAACATCACCACTTTTTCAAATGGTCTCCAAACCTTCCTTACTGGAAAGGTTAAAATGTTCTCATACTGATGATGAGGAGTTTCAAAATAAAATTAAAGTTGTCAATCATGGGAGATTGATTGAATTTCCATATGAATATGTCATTTTGATATTTCTAAGGAGGATATGTGTTCCTGCTATAACTGAGATAAAAAGGGAATATTTGGATGATTCACATAGTTCAAATTTCTCTATACAACATGGTATCACTAAGATGTATAGAGATTTGAAGGAAAAATTTTTGTGGGACAACATGAAGAGAGATGTTATTGATTATGTGTCAAGATATTTGGTTTGTCAATAGGTGAAGGCTATAAGACAACATCCTAGAGGAGTCATGAAACCACTTCCTATACCTATGTGGAAATGGGATTATATTTCAATTGAGTTTTTCATGGGGCTACCAAATACTCCCATAAGGAATAATGCAATATGGGTTATTTTTTATCATCTTACCAAATCAGCACATTTTCTTGATAGAAGAGAAGATTTACCACTTAAAATTCTAACAAGATTTTATATTAATGAAGTTTTAAGACTTCATGGTGTACCCCTAACAATAATTTCTGTCCATGGTCACCATTTTACATCACAATTCTAGAAAAGACATCATGATTCCCTAGATATGAAGCTTCATTTGAGCATTACCTACCACCCACAAACTGATGGACAATCATAATGGACTATTAAAACTTTAAATCACATGTTGAGATATTTCTCACTTGAATTTCAAGTTATGTGGGATTAGTATTTACCTCTAGTATAATTTTCCTATAACAATAGCTTCCATTCGAGTATTCAGATGGCACCATATGAAGAATTATATGGAAAGAGATGTCGTACACCAACTTGTTGGGATGATGTTAGTGAAAGAAAACTTGCAGGCCCAAAACTTGTTGAAGAAATGATAGAAAAGGTAAAGACTATTCAAACCCACATCAAAATAGTTCAAAGTAGGAAAAAGATCTACGTTGTAATGACCCAAAGTTTAATCAATGGAAATTCACTTATTATAATTATGTCATATAGTATAATCAGATGAAATTAAAAAACAATGAACTACTAATTACTATGTGACCTTCTAATATTATCCGTTCTATGATTTGAATTTCAAAAATTTGGCATACAAGGTTGTGATCAGTAAGATGTTTGGAGTCTGATAAGAGAAACTTAATTTTTGGTGAAAAGAAACTGACTCTTATGAATAGTAACGTTACCCTTATGAATAACAGTATGACCCTTATGAATAGTAAATCATTCAAGTGAATAATTAACCATATCGATGAAAGTATAAATAAAATTTATTGATCTTATAAGTGACAATATGATATAATTATATCATAGTATTGGTATTTTTTGTTAGTCATGTATATTTAATTACAATATTATGATTTACTTAATAATTTAAAAGAAAAGTTATTTTTATAAAATGTATTCCTAAATAATTAGTTTTATTACATATGATTATATGATAATTTTAAGAGACCTTTATTAATTTTTCAAAGTGTTAGAAAAGCAGTTTTAATTTGAAAATTTGTATTTTTCAAGTAAATAATGATTTTAATTAAAAATTAAATTTCACATATTTAGAAAATTATTTTCATAAATTGGACTTAATTTTTGAATTCTACATGTTGATAATTGGTTGGGGTGAATTTTTGATATTTTTACAAAATACATGAATTTTTGGTGAATAGTAAAATAGAGTAATTTATTGTATATACACATTATATGTTAAATACACTATTTATTGAGTCATGGATGATGTAAGCACCTTGTTTTTTAACTCACATGCACATATCACAGTTTTTTTCACAAGAATCAATAATGTTTCCGGTCTTGAACAAAATAATAAAATAATGAATAAAATACAAAGAAACCCTCCTCTCCTAGACTATAAAAACCACCCTCACCTCCAATTCTCTTCACTCTTATAAAGCCTTTTTCCTAGACCAAATTCTACTAAAATCTATCCTTATCGCCTCTCCCACATCCATATGCCCTTGGCCTCTTCAAGAGACCAAATTCTTTCCCTTAAAGAGGTTCTCAAGGAAGATATATTCAAGAGGTAAATTCCTCTATTCATTCTTCTAATTTCTTTCAAGTTCCATTCTTTTTATTCTTTCCTCACCTCCTTTCATAAAAATGTTATGATAAATCCAGTACCTTACATGTACTATATTTTTTTTATTATGATAATGGAATAATTCATCATCATCTCTCCTATGTAATCTCGCCTTTTTATTACATAACTTTTCATTACATTTTATAAACATAGGATCTTTAAAGTCAAATGTCTTGGAAGTAAGATAAATAATACATGAAAACATAAAACAATATTTTAATACTCTTTAAAGGATTTGTGAAAAGTTAATACTATGTAAAATTACTACATCTCATAACTTGTGGACATACATCAAAGTAAAGGGTGAGCATAAGGCCCGGTAAGGGAAAACATGGAAAACAATTTACATGTGAACTTGAGAGAATGCAATAAGAACATGAGGAAATATCATGAAGGTGTGATAAGGGATATATCATGATAATAATAACCGGAATAATATCTTGGAAATATTACTAAAACATTTAATTTAGACATTCATAAGCATATCACCAATTTTTATCCCCAAGGTGTTATAAAAATTACCAAGGTTATTCACCAAGGTATCATAAAACTTGTCATCTCTAGAGATTAATTTCATTACCCAATGAATTATAGATCTATCAAGGAACACCCTTAATATTTATTTATTTTCATGGGATGTACATAGATAATAAACAAACATTTTATAAATAACCCATAGAAAATAAAAATGGTTTTTATATAAAAATCATGGTGTTTTAAAAAGTGCTTAAAATCATGATCATTATGTCATTTATAACCCACTAAAAAGAAAATGAGAGTTTTATGTATGTTAATTATAGAATAAAATATATAATTTTTATTTATTGATGAATACCCCTAGAAATGAAATTGTTTTTTGTATTCACATTAATAAAATAATATAATTTCTTGAGAAAAATAGAGATATTTTGAGATGAAACTTTTGCTGCATAACAGCTATGCAACATGGTTTTAGAAAACATTAAAAAGAGAGAGTACATAGGTCACCCATTAATAAAAGACTCATAATATAGTATATATATAGAATAAAATGTAAATAATAACATGGTATGGATGATTTTAAAACATAAAACATAGAATAGAACTTGAATGGAAAGATGTTGAGAATTCCCTTATGAAAATTCAACATCCTAACGACGTCACATAGAAATAAAGAAAATGAGTTGATGAGAGAGAAAAGTTCCTCTCATAATTTGGAAATAAAATTGATAGTGATAAGGATATCTAAGAATATACCCCAACATAATAAAATGGAAACTAATGACATAACATAAAAGAGGTCATGACTAAAAGAGTAGGGTGAAAGGCTCCCTTACCTTGAAGAGTAACTATAAAAAACACAAAGTTTGGAGCCTTGGGGGATTTAGGGAACCTTTATTGGACTCCTTGGGTGGTAAAAAGACTAGATATTAGTTGAGGATTAATTTTGAATTAATGGAATGAAGGAAAGGGTTAGTATTTATAGTAAAAGTGATAAAATATTTTATTAATTTCCAAGGGACAACTCATTAGTGGTATTTGAAAAACCATGTGTCTTCCCATGGTATCATACACTTGGGACACATCATATCATATTTTATTCCTCTAGAGTCTACCAGTATTATTACATCATTATTATAACATTAATGATATCATTAAATACACCGAAACTCAAAACCATATTTGTACTATTCACCGAAAAACAAAACATTTTATAAAAATATCATAAATTCACCCTAACCTAATATCGATGTTCTAAATTAAGAAATGAACACCATTTTATGAAAATAATTTTCCTAATATAATAAATTTAATTTTTATGTAAAATTACTATTTAACTGAAAAAATACTAATACTTAACTAAAAATTTCTAAAAATGTTATTTACTTATTCCATTATATCATATTACCATTCAATATTCCTAAATTATATTTATACATAATTAAGTGAGGTTACTATTCCATTGGTCATATTACTATTCATAAGGGTAATATTACTATTCATAATTTACTATTCACCAAAAAAATAAGTTGATCTTATCAGACTCTAAATTTCTTACTGATCACAGTTGTATATGTCTATTTTTTGAAAATCATTTCACATTATTAATTATTTCAAGCATAAAAAATATTTTGAAATACTATTTTTTTCAATATTCATCAATAATATATATTTTATGAAAATATCATCCTATTTTTAGTTTGACATTTGAAATTCAAATTTTTTTACCATAATAAGAAATAAAAATTTTATTTATACAAAATAATTACACAAAGTAAATAAAGAATCATTACATATCCCCTTATAACACTTTCATAGGACCTAATATTAAGGTGTGAAATAGTGATATAATCTTGGGGCAGCTCAGACAACATTTCCCGATTGGTGATTTCTATCAGCATGAACTTCTCTCGAAGGTGATTACGTTCAAGATTAACATGTTTATGATCTGCTTGGGCTTGGTCTAGAGAAAAGACCAGTGAAGCAACCTCCTTCCCAAGCTCTGACATATGGGCTACATATGACCTGAGTTTACTATATAATTCCATCGAATCTTCTTTTTGTATTAATTAACCATGACCATTTGTATTTATAAACACTAATTATAATATTAAGAGTATATTTTCCAACGACCATATTAAGAAAACATCATATTACTGTTGAAACCCAATGGTATCATTTTAATTTTACTCACTTAATTAATAAAAGGATATAGTTTTATTGAGTACAAAATAAAATAACACACAAAATAAAGAAACAAAATATTATTCAAAAGTTTGGGTCTTTACATTCTACCCCATTAAAAAATTCCATCAACAAAATTTTAACTCGTACCCTCAAAAGACAAAAATTGTTGGTACTTTTTCTTCATAGACTTCTCTAGTTCCCATGTGGATTCTTAAAATTTTTGGTTCCCCCAAAACACTCTAACAAGGTGGGTAGTCTTGTTGCACAAAACCTTGTCTCTACGGTCCAAGATCTCCACCGGCTGCTCCTCATAAGAGTGGTCATGTTCTAGTTATACCTCTTCTAGATTTAGTACATGTGAAGGGTTAGGTATGTATTTCCTCAATAGGGATATGTGGAAGACATCATGAACTTGTGCTAGATTTAGTGGAAGTGAAAGCTGATAGTCCACTACTCCTACAAGATCAAGTATTTCATAAGGGCCAATGTACCTAGGGATGGGCTTCCATTTCTTCCCAAACCTCATGACTCTCTTCCAAGGTGAAATTCAAAGAAAGACTTTTCCACCAACATCACACTCCAAGTACCTTATATGGTTTTCTACATATCTCTTTTTCCGACTCTAAGAAGCCTTAATGTGATGCTAGATGGCGTGAACCTTTTATGTCATCTCTTACACAAGATTAGGCCCAAGAATCTTTCTATCACCAGATTCATCCCAACAAGTAGGAGTTCTACATCGCTTCACATATAAATATTCATACGTTCCATTTAAATGATCGAGTGGAAGCTATTGTTATAAGAGAACTTAACTAATGGGAGATGTTGATCCCATCCACCCTTAAATTTCATTGACCATGTTCTCAGCATGTCTTTGGGTGTTTGAATAGTCCATTTAGATTGTCCATCATTTTGGGCATGATAGGTCGTATTGAAACTCAATTCGGTACTCATAGTGTATTGAAGACTTCTCCATAATTCTTATGTGAACCTTGGATCATGATCAGATATTATAGAAAATGTAACTCTATATATCCTTACCACTTTCTTCACATAAATCCTGGAAAAGTTGATCAAGAGAGAAATCATCTCAAATAGAGATAAAATGGGTAGTCTTGGTGAGATGGTCCACTATAACCCATATCACATTGTTTCCTTTGGAATTTATCAAGAGACCAGTGACAAATTACATAGTGATATTGTCACACTTTCATGCTGGTATGGGTAGTGGTTGTAAAACCCCTTTAGTAATTTGTCTCTCTCCCTTCACTTACTAATATACCAGGAACCTTGTAGTATAATCAGCAATCTCCCTTTTCTTATTATCTCACCAATAATGATCATGAAGGTCCCTAAACATTTTCATTCTTCCAGGATCTATAGAGAAAATAGAGTTATGTGATTCATCCATCAGATCATTCTTTATTTCCGGAAAATATGGAGCACATAGTCTTGTACAAAATTTCAGTACACCTTCTTGATCAATATTGAACTCAGGAAACATCTCATCCTTCACATCCTCAAACATATTCTGTAACAAAGGATCTTTTTTTATCTTTCTTGATCTTTTCTAGTAATTATGTTTGAGAAATAATTTTGGATAGAGTTTATGATTTACCTTACTTTATAATTCCCAAGTCCATTTTCACTAGGTCTTTGATCAATGGATCTCTTTGAATCCTCATCATGGATAGAACAATTGGTTCACTCCTACTTAATTCATCAACGACTTTGTTTGCTCTTCTGGGAAGATAATGAATTGAACAAAAATATTATTTAAGAAGGTCCAAACATCTCCTCTATCTCATATTCAATTCTTTTTTTGTAAAAATATACTTCAAACATTGATGGTATGTGTATATATAACATTTATTCCCATAAAGATAGTTTCTCCATATCTTCAAAGCAAAAAAACTACAGCCAGCGCAAGATCATGTGTAGGATAGTTCTTCTCATGAGTCTTCAACTTTCAAGATGCATAAGAAATAAACTTTCTATTTTTCATGAGGATGCACACATTCCCTTTCAGAGATGCATCCTAAAAATAATGAATCCTTCTCTTCTTATGGAAGAGTTAACATGGGTTTAGTAACCAATATCTTCTTCATCTCTTGGAATCTTTCCTCACACTCCTTTGTCCAGATGAAATTGACCCCTTTTCGAGTTAACTTGGTTAATGGAATATAAATTCATGAATCTTTTTCCCAAAACTCTTATAATATCCTGTTAATACAATGAAACTATGAATCTTAGTTATTGTTGTAGGCTGAGGACACTCTTTTACAATATTGGTCAACACATGTTCAATTGTGATTCCTTCATTGGTTACAATGTTCCCCAATAAAGAAACTTGATGTAACCAGAACTCAAACTTGATACACTTTCCAAATAATCTATCCTTCTTCAAAGTCCATAATATAACCCTTAGATGATCTACATGCTCCTCCCGACTTTTGGAATATATCATAATATCATCAATAAAAACTACTATAAAGTTATCAAAGTGGTCCTTATTGACTCTATTCATCAAATCCATAAAAATAGAAGGTTCATTAGTCAGTTTGAAGGTCATAACAACAAACTCATAATGCCCATATATTTATCGAAAGGAAATTTTTGGAGTATCTTCATTCATCACACTCAATTGATGATAACTATATTGAACATCAATCTTGGAGAAGAATTGATCCCCATGAATTTGGTAAAATAAGTAATCAATTCTTGGAAGAGGGTATTTATTCTTCACTGTGATCCCATTCAGTTCTCTATAATCAATGTATTGCCGCATTGATCCATCCTTCTTCTTCACAAAGAGAACAGGGGCTCCCCAAGGAGACACACTCAGTCAGATAAACCCCTTGTCTAAAAGATATTGGTGTTGTTTATTTAATTCCTCTATCTCCACATTTTCCATCCTATATGGTGTCTTTGATATCAGATGAGATCAATGTATGAGTAAAATGGATAAATCTACCTCTCTTTCGTGGGGAGGTCTAGGTAACTCCTCAAGAAATATTTCAATGTACTCATGGAAGATGGGGGCATTTTATATCCTTATACTCTTATTTCCTTCTTCTTATTCACTGATAAACTCCATATAGTAGGCTATAGGAGGTGCTTATAAACAAAGATCGGGTCGATAAATCTCTCCTTAGAAGATAACTATAGGTTTCTCATTCAAGGCTACTAAGATTTAATTTCTTATGCATTTGATCTTAGCATTATACTTTGTGATCTAGACCATCCCTAGTAGAATGTGAAATTCCAACATAGGAATGACTACTATATATTTGATAATATTTTTCTCACTAATGTAAATACTAGAGTTTCTAAATATTTTCGATGCTTGGATAATCCCTCTAGGATTCTGGACTGATAACTCTACTTTTATAAATTCAGGGTTAGATTCTAAATTCTTTCCAAACATGGAGGAAATAAAAGAATGAGTATAACTATAATAAAACAAAGTACTTGATATATTTGAGATAACAACAATATTACCTTCCACTACATGATTTGGATCTTTGACATCAGTTGTTGTGATAGAAAAATCATGGCCTTGCTCCCTTAGCCTTTGTTGAGCCTGATGGTGATACCCCTCCACTATCATTATATTTGGAAAGTGATTGGAAAAGTGCCCAAGATGTCCACACTTAAAGCATTGGACTTCAGGTAGGGAATGTACCATCTTCCCTTTGTCATTAATGGTTGGAAGTTTAGGATTCATCTAACCACAACAATTCCGCGTGATATGGGCATCTCTTCCACACTTGTAACACTTCCTGCTCTCAAACAGGTAGCTAATTGAATGCTTCTTCCCACATTTATTACATGTAGGACATTTCACTTTCTTTCCTCCTCTTCCCTAGTCAAAGATCATCCCTAATCGTTGATCCCTTGATCTCTTCCTATTATTGGATTTATGAGACCACTGTATCTCAACGAACTCCGGTTTGACTTTCATATCACTCCACTGATCTTATCATAGCTATCATAGTCTAGGTTGGCTAGATTCATTCACAGATAAGGTCTTAGTCCACCAAATAATTTATTAACCTTCCCATTAGAATCCATTAAAAATATTGATGTGTAATGGGAAATTCTTTTTAAGTTCATGTCGTAGCTTCCAAAATATTCATTCTTATTCTTCTTTAGCTCGAGAAACTCCCTCTCCATTTTTTTCTCATCGAATGAGGGAAATACTTATTGAAGAAGATACCTATGAACTCTTCCCACTCCATAGAATCTACCTCCACTCTTGGCCTCATGTTTTTAATCAGTTCCCACCACTGATTATCTTCTCCCTCTAAATAGTAAAAAACCAATGTGACATTCTCTTGTTCTGAATAGAGGATCATAGAAAAGATATTTTAAATATAGTTGATCCATTGTTCAGCAATCAATTGGTTGGTAGATCCACTGATGGTTGGTGTTCATTGACACATAAAGGACTCAACAGAAAGTTGTTCCCTTCATTTTGAAATTGGTCTCTCATCTTGATTCAAGTTATTTCTCATAACTTGAGTAAGTTGGATCATTATTAACAATAAATTTTCCATTTTAGCTTACAACATAGGGCCTTCAATGCATGGTCCATTGCGGTCACCAATTTCATGGTTCCTCCAATTTCCCACCATTTTTCTAAAATAATAAAACCTTAGTGATAATATTATATCATTTACGAATCTTTTAACTGTAAAGGATTTTTATTTCTTAAAACATCATTCTTAAACGTATCGTTCTTTACCAACAATTACATTTCTCTATAAATCTTTCATAATGATTCATAAAAATCTTGTGATTAAATAAACGTACCCCCAAGGAGGGTAAAAACTGGAGTGTATCAAGGCCCGTTTTTGTCCACCAGTTCTCATTCAAGTCTAGCTCAAAGTTATATTTTCAAGTTTTACCCCTAGATACATCTATGCTAGATCCACATCCACTTGTTCGTATCCACACAAGGATCTATTTGTTCATAAACCACTTACTTAATATTTCACCAAAATACTATAAACTTTTCCTATATTTAAACTTTTATATAGGGTTCTTCCTAATTTTTTAATATCATAATTTCTACTGATAACAAAATTATCATTTGATACCAACTATGGCATCCCACCTTTTTATTACATAACTTTTCATTACATTTTTCAAAAAGAGGATCTTTAAAGTCTAGTGTCTTGGAAATAAGGTACATAATATGTGAAAACATAAAAAAAGTATTTTAATCCTCTTTAAAGTATTTTTTAAAATTTCAACCTATGTAAAATTACTGCATCTCATAATTTGGGGACATACATCAAAGGAAAGGGTGGGAATAAGGCACACTAAGGGAAAACTGGGAAAACAGTTTACATGTGACCTTGAGAGAATACAACAAGAACACGAGGAAATATCTTAAAGGAATGAGAAGAGAAATATCATGATAATAATAACTTGAATAATATCTTGAAATTTGTCTACAACATTTAATTTATACATTCATAAGCATATCACTATGGTTTATCCCTAAGGTTTCGTAAAATTTTCCAAGGTTATTCACCAAGGTATCAAAAAACTTGTCATCTCTAGAGATTAATTTATTTACACAATGCATTGGAGTGCTATCAGGTCACACCATTAATATGTATTTATTTTCATTTGAACCACATATATCATAATCAAACATTTCATAAATAACCCAAAGAGAATAAAAGAAAGGGGTTTTATATCAAAAGAATGGCATTTTAAAAAGTTCTAAAAATCATGATCATTATGGAATTTAAAACCCACTAAAAGGGAATGACTATTTTATGTATGTCGATTATAGAATAAAGTATAAAAATTTTATTTCTAGATTAATACCCCTAGAAATGAAATAGGTTTGGGTATTCACATAAATAAAATAAGTGAATTTCTTGAGAAAAATATAGAGATTTTGAGAAGAAAATTTTGAAGCATAACAGTTATGCAACATGGTTTTAGAAAACATTAAAAAAAGAAGGGATAGGGGTAACTCATTAATAAAATATTCATAATATAGTATAGGTACAGAATAAAATTTAAATAAGAACATGGTATGGAATCTTGTAAAACATACTACATAGAATATAACTTGAATGGAAAAAAGACGTTGAGAATTCCCTTACAAAAATTCGGCATCCTAACGACGTCAATTAAAAATTCAGAAAATGAGTTGATGAGAGAGATAAGGGCATATAATAATTATTAAATTAAATGGAATGATATAAGGATATCAAACAACATACCCCAACATAAGAAAATGGAAACTAAAAGACATAACATAAAAGAAGTCCTGACTAAAACAGGAGGGTGAAAGGCTCCCTTACCATGAAGAGGAACATCAAAGACTCAAACGTTAGGACATTGTGGGATTGAGGGAACCTTGGGATGACTCCACAGGTGGTAAAACAACCAAATATTCATTGAGAAAGAATTTTGGAATGATGGAAACAATTGGTATTTATAGAAAAAGTGAGAAAAGATTTTATTAGTTTCCAAAGGACACCTCATTAGTGGTATTTGCAGAACCATGGTCTTGCCCATGGTGCATGCCACTTGGGACACCCCGTTTAATATTTTATTACTCAAGAGTCTACCAGAATTATTACATCATTATTACATCATTAATGATGTCATTAAATACAATGAAACTCAAAACTGTATTTTTACTATTCAACAAAAAACAAAACATTTTATAAAAAATCTCATAAATTTACCCTAATCTAATATCGATTTACAAAATTAAAAAATGAACTCCATTTTATGAAAATAATTTTCTAAATATAAGAAATTTAATTTTTATGTAAAATTACTATTTACCCAAAAAAATACTAATAGTTAACTAATAATTTATGAAAGAGTTATTTACTTATTCCATTATATCATATTGCCATTCAATATGCCTAAACTATATTTATACTTAATTAAGTGTGGTTACTATTCCATTGGTCATATTACTATTCATAAGGGTAATATTACTACTCATAATTTACTATTCGCCAAAAATTAACTTGAGGTTGTTAGACTCTAAATTTCTTATTGATCACAACTATATATGTCCATTTTTTTAAAATCATTTCACATTATTAATTATTTAAAGTATAAAAAATAATTTATAATACTATTTTTTCAATATTCATCAATAATAAGAAACTTCCAAAAAAATCATCGTATAGTTTTTTGACATTTGAAAATCAAAATTTTTTACCATATTACGAAATAACAATTTTATTTATACAAAAGGATTACAAAAAGTAAATAAGGCCTAATTACATATCCCCTTATAACACCTACAAAGGACGTAAGAGTAAGATGTGCAATGGTGATATAATCTTGGGGTGGCTCAGAAAACATTGCCGATAATGGTGTCACAATATTGAAGTCAAAATTATTTTATTCATAGAAATATAAAATAAATGATATTAAAAATATTAATATAAATATAATTTGACTTAATTAATTACATAAAATAATTTTATAGATAAATTAGACATGTTAATGAAATATTTTATATTTTTTTTGAATTTATCATGTTGTTTTGATATTTTTAAAAATTAAAATATTGAATTGTATTAAAATTGAAATAAATTATATTTTAAAATAAATTATATTTTATTAAATGGTATAAAAATAATAAAAACATAAGGTTCAGCCAAATAACTTGGATAATTTCAAATACTTCATAAAGGATCCCATTTGGGTTTTTTTGGCATTTTATAGTAACACTAATAACCCTATAGCGTAAAAATACCAGAAGACACGGTAAGAGTTAAAATGTTTAACTAAGGGTTAAATTCAAAAGATAAGGTTAACTTTACAACCTAAACATGTCTAAAATTTATTGGTTGATGCTATTTTGACCCAAACTAATCTAATACTTGAAATAAATTACTTTGGAGCTATTTCAAACCAAAAATTAATTTATAATAAATTAATATTTTAAGATCTTCCAGAAGTTGCCCTCACCCCTCTTATAAAATATCACTCTTCCTTCTCTTTAATTAAAACCTCAAAATCTTTTTGGTTCAAAAAAACATTACCATTTCCTCTCAAAAATTCCCTCACTACATCCTAGATTATATAATTTGGTCATAAATCCTTACTAATGATTCATTTTGATCAAATCAAAAAGAGATACCTAAAAAAGAGATAATTGTTTTATCACATATTTCAAAGTTATTTTATTCTTGTACTTTATATTTATATGTTGTTTCCATATGAAAGTAATAAATATATTATAATACATATACTAATATGTTATTATAATCTTGGTAAAACCATATTTCTCATTTTATTCATCCTATGAATAATAATATCACTATATGTGCGTGCATACGGCTTACCATTTCCACGTCGGGGTGTAATTTGTTATTCAACACTACCTTATTTGGATGGGTATAATGATGAATATAAAATAAATAAATAATTGATATGAAATTAACATTATTCTTTATAATTAATATATCATACAAATACATACCATTTAACCATCAAGAGAATGATATCGTCGCTCGTGTGTACATACAACATATTGTCTCCACGATGTAGTGAGATTCATTCTCCACGTTAACCCTAAAAGAATGACTATAAAATTTATATGATGGTTAAAAATAATAACTATGAACTTAATATCATTCTATATAAAAATATAATACATCATATGCATAACAAATATGACTTACACGGAAAAAGAGTAATGGGAAAACTAAGCAGTTAACCCCAAAAACAACGGTATACTAAAATATTATTAACAAAACGATATAATAGGATCATATATGATATCATAAAAATGGATATGGTTCTTTTATAATTTAATAACATACATTAATCATAAAATTGGAGGCTAACACACCCTCTACTAAAGGAAAGTACAAGGTAAGGGTTAATTTCACAATCTCATTATTATCCAAGGTTTTTTATATGTAAGTATCTAATGGGATATCTTTATCATCCATGTACATGTATCATAAAAATGTATTTCAAAATACTTTTACCATTCCCTGAAAAAAAAATTAATGTCATTTTACCCATGTTTTAATTTTTTAAAAATAATTCAAAGGAATCCTTCATTAATTTTCTAAATGTGGTAATTTATCACCTTTTTGACAAATTAAGGAAAAATGTTTTTTTAACATATACGGTGCGAGAGGATATTTCCACCATCACGAATCCTTAACGTTTTGAATCTTACCTTACAAACTTTCAAATTTATTTTTAAAATAAATGTTTTCTTTTATAATTATACAGGATTTTAAATGATTTCAATGTAAAAAAGATATATATATATATATATCTCAAAGAGTTGTAATTATTTTCTTAGATTATTTTAATCTATATCAACATCCTTTGTTGGATTTTATACTTGATTGCAGTTTAATAATTATGATATAATATTCCATATTATAATGAAGGTGTTATGATATTTTTGACTATGGATGTTCTATTTTGATATCATTCATGGTTTATAGTTAAAGTATTAACATTTCGTATGCTAGTTTTAATACGAATGTTTGTGTTATGTGTCACCATTTTTATATGAGGAATGCATTGGGCTTAAAATGAAATTGATCTTGGACTAGTTAATGAAAGCCCTATGGTTTGGGGACAGGTTAATGAAATCCCTATGGGTTGAGGAGTGGCTAATGAAAGCCTTACAGGTTGGGGGCCGGTTAATGAAATCCTCTCAATGCATCGATAGTTCTCTTGATAAAAACTAATGTGGGTTTTGAATAATGTATTACCCATGTGGTCTTGGAATGAGGCCTTGATGATATGTCTGGAACTATACATTCCCTAATTATGATATTAGTTATTGATATTTCATGTGATTATTCGACTAGTAGAATATCAATGTGAATGTTTAAATGGAATTATTTTATTTATTCCTTCCATATTATGCTGATTATAATGTTTTAAAAGGATTGTGTTTCAGTTTTATACATTCCCTTAAGAATTTATGATTATTTATGATAGCTTTCGCTATCATGTTTATCCTTACTGAGCATCTGAGGTCACCCCTTTCTTATGTTTCATTTTTCACCAAGATGCAAAGAAGTATATTATGACTGGCCTGTAGGGATGGTCTAAGGTATATGTGTTTGTTCAAAGGAGACACTATATAGTTTTTCATTTCATGATGTAATGTAAACCTTATGTTTGTATCTAGTTTTTTCAAGGATACTAAACTGATTAGTCCTTCAGGTTTTGAATTTCTTATGATCATTACAATGTAATAAAATAATGCACAAACTCTGGGAAACTGGGGATGGGGCATTACACTGACCATGGCTATTTGGGTATGGTTACTTAAACTTCCACTCTCATTTTAGAATCCATCTATTATCAGAATGTTATGAAATTTATTCAGTAGAAATTTGTGCTCAGATAGAATAACTCGTTCTATGTGTGATCCACTTTGTCCTTGAATATGTGTTGAAATTTATGTGTTGAATATTCTACCATATTTCATTTGGATTGATGTTGGCAAGGAGTTTCTATATAATCAATTGATCCTATTTGAATCGTGGGTGAATTTTTGTTCCTCAAGGAAGAAAATGGGACATGCGTGGACAACATGTTAGTGTGGGGGTAAGAATATTCTTTCAAATCCTGAATAGGGACTCAGAAGAGGGATTATAGGAACAAGTTTTAAGAAGGTTGTCCTGACTACTGCTTCCAATGGTCATTTTGGGGAATTAGAGGCATCATGAATTGGACTTATTATGGATGATTAGTAGTAAGGGTTTGAACTCTCTTGAGGGATATCATAAGAATATTTTTTGTCTATGGTGCAGTGAAAATGGTTTCCATATAGAAGGAGCCATAGGGGTTTCCTCTGAACCCAACGGTGGTTGATTTATTAATAAGACTACATTGTGACCTGAATTTTGGTTAGGCTTTTGGGATTGTGGTATCTCAACCAAATGTAGTTGTTCATAATGAGGTGGAAGTGGGAGTTCATGGTGGTTCTTAGAATATGGTGTTATCTCAAGTAGGTAAAGATTCTTACCTACTAGAGGTTCAGGAAGAGATCACAGATGATCCCAGTCGAATTTTGGATACTGAGGTGATAGTTTTGAAGTCAACTGAGGATTGAAGTTGTAATGTGCTTAAGAATAACTTAACGCAGGGTTCACCTACCGAGTTGGTGGGACATTGGGTCATAGGTTAGCAACAAATCTAGTAGGCCATCCAAACTTGTAACAGTTTTACAGGTTTGGAAATATTGGATCCAGAGTAGGAGAATTCCATTCAAGTTTAAATAACATGTGGGATAATGAATTATGAGTATCTCCCTAGATATTTTTTCGAGGACAATGTGGGTGGGAATCATAGTAACACAAGGAATAAAAAGGGATAGAAATTTGACCGGGACTCAGGAGGTTTCATCTTGATAATAGGGAAGAAAAACAAAGGGCACAAGGAGTACTCATACCTTAAAAATACAATAGAGACTAGGTCAGGTAAAAAATCAAATTAAAGTAGATATATGAATTCCTTCTTCTATTTTTAATATGCAGGGGAATCCTAAAGATGTAATGGTTGGTTCTTGTGAGTTTGGTGCAGAAAAAACCATTGTGGAGAATGTTGAAAGTGAGAAATCCCTGGGAATACTTGTCCATCCAGAAGAAGAAATTGTGGAGGAGTTTCTGTATAGAAATTCTAATCAATAATAGGTAGAGAAGGTGATGGGTAGGCCTCTTTGAGTGGATGTCAATAGTGAACAGGATGAATGGATTGACAAAGAGGACATTATACTGATAAGGGGTTTTTATGAAGGGAAGTTGAGTAAATAGGAGCATAATCAAACTTGGGATAAGGTGTAGGATCACATTAAAGACATCATTATCGATAATACAGATACACAAGTGCACTCTTTCTCCTATAAACTTTTTATCAAGGAATCATATAATAGGCTTAAATTCCATTTCAATAATTTTTTGATCTCTTATGAGGCACACCCTCTTGGTTGAACTTATACAGTTTCTCACTTTTCCTTAAAATTTTTTGCTAATAAAATTTTAATTTCCATTCAATAAAAGGGGAGGAGGAGGGAGGTAATTTTGGTCATAAACTACAAGAGACATGCCTCAAATAATCAGTGAGACACTATGAGGCCTTGGCTACAAGACTGTCTCATCTCGTGAAAGCCCATTGGCTTGTCATCATCACCATGTGAAAGTTCTCAGGTATATCTAGGGAGTCATGCACATCCCCTTCAGTTCTCCAGGGATAAAAGGCACACATTTATCCATGAAATGCTATAAAACCCCCATATAACCCATATTGTTCATGCAATGCATCACCAAAAAAAGAGAAAATATCCTCAATAACACTCATATTGTCTCGCATGACCCCACAACAATTTTAAAATAAAATGAAGGGGTAAAATGGGAAGAGGTGGAAGCCTCTGTCGGTCATAAAGTGCTTACGATGTGCTAAGGGAGTCTATAGCATGGTCTCACGAGACCCCTGGACAAGCCATTCTGATATTCTAGAGACCCTCGAACAAGACACCCTTTCCTCATGAAGTGTCTCAGGCAGGGCATTGAGAATCTCACAGGTACCTTTCTAAAGGCACTATGATCTTGTGAAGGCCCTTGGACTAGTAAATATGACAAAATATATGTTCTTTGGAATGATTTCATGATTCAATAAATTCCTCATTAATTTTCCATAATACAATAAAGGAGAATTTGATGGAAGGGGCTCGTAGTGGCTAAAAATCAGGCGACACCCTCTGAGTGATCCACAACAAAATCTTGCAAAGACGGGTGGCATCAGGCCCCTTCTCTGACTCTAGCCTCAATCTGTGATAGATATGCAAAATAAAGCAGTGAAAAATTGGGGTGGAGAGGCCTATAAGTGTCCCACCCCAACATTAAAAAAGGAGGAATTAATCTCGAGCGAAAAAAGTTTTCTTTACACCCAATTACCATAGAGAATTTCTCAAAGCAACCAATCATGAAACCGAATAGTCTTTTTTCAGGTAATATACCGACAAATAGTCAGAGTAATCATGTGCCATGAATAAATCACTTCTCTTGATCATTCATAGATCATGCGAAGGATCTCTGGTAGGATATGCAGAGAACATCCCACACACCCGCTAGATCAAGCAAGACTCAAAATAATCTGACATTGAATGAACCTAAGGAATTCAAAATATAAGAACAAAGATTAAAGGTAGAATAAATAAAATAAAAACATTTTTGTCAACCATCATTTGTTTCATGAGAATTTTCCAAGACACGCGATAGTGGTGGGACATGTCGTCCATATCTCACGACACCCCTTTATCATGCTCTTTGGGGTATGTAAAAGATTCTGAACATATCAGAAGCGGGTATTACAGTCTTCCCAGACATACCACCTTAGTCTCACAAAAGTACACATGGAATTGTTTCCCAAGACATGTGACATGATTATGATACATCACTTGACTCATATAATAGCAACTGATCATGTAATCCAAGTCTCACGGCTATGCCTGGCCGTGTCAAGGCAGCTCTCATGAGGTATTCTGAGTGAGTCAGTTGCAAACCAAGACACCCTCCATTAATTTTTGTTGAGACTCATGATTCACTCTAGGGATGTCATACAATACATGAAACTACCTCAGAGATAGGCATACTGATTCTCGTGAAACCTTCCATAGGTGTCATCTGAATCTCTTGATGATGCTGGAGAAAGCCAACTAGATCATGAGACATCATCTAGGAAATCCAATCCTGGTTATGCAATAGCCCCCAGGAATTCAATGTAGGATACATTAATTCCTATGGACAAGGCAAATAGATCGTATGGTGCCATAGTTTATGTCAAGAAGAAATCTCTGATATTCCAGGAAGGAAACCGAGGCATGTCAAGTGGAAAATCAATGCATGTTAGATAGAAAAGAAGAAAAGACCAAAGGGAAATTTCATTGTGTAATCCCTAAACAGTGGAATAATATGATATTCCCTGACTATAGGGAAACCTCAAAGCATAAGCCCAAATCAATGGAAATATGAAAACTATAATTTACGCAAATAACTAGGATCTATAGTAAACCTCCCCAAGGCCCGATCTCTATGTAAAATATTCATAGGGTCATCCTAATATGCAAGTCCAACATTCATAAAGAAATGAAATTGATCATTTTCTATCCCTTGATTCTCACACCAATCATAGATCACTTGGGATTAGGGAGTTGTAATAATCATATCATTTTCATTATAAGACTCCAAAAAGTCAAGGGAAACATTAGTGTGTAAGAACCAACCAATGGAATAATATGATATGCCCTGATCATAGGGAAACCTTATAGTGTAATACCCAATCGAGGAAACTACAACAACTATGACTCCTGCAAATAATCAGGATATGTAGGAAACCACCCCCAGTCCTGAGCTCTATTTCAAATATTCATGGACCCATCCTAATATGTATGTCCTGCATTCATAAAGAATTAAAATTGACCTTTTACATCCCTTGTTTCTCAAACTGAGCATAGCTCACATGGGATTAGGGACTTGTAATAATAATATAATGTGCGTTATAAGCCTCCCCAATGTCAAGGTAAATGTCATTGTGTAATCCCCGACCAATGGAATAATATGATATGCCCAAACCACAGATAAAACTCAGAGTGTAAGCCTCAATCAAGGGAACTATGACAACTATGATTCCTACAAATAACCAGGATACATGGGAAACCTTCCCAGGGCCCAAGATTCATATCAAATCTTCACGGGGTCATCTTAATACATAAGCTCTACATTCATAAAGTAATGAAATTGATCATTTGTATCCCTTGTTTATCACACCGAGCATAGATCACATAGGATTAGGGAGTTGTAATAATCATATCATTTTTTCTGTAAGCCTCCACAAATGAAAGGGAAACATCAATGTGTAATCATCAACCAGTGGAATAATATGATATGCCCCAACCAAATAGAATTTTAAGTATGTAAGCCCCAATCAATAGAACTATGATAACCCTGATTCCAAATATAACCAGGATACACATGAAAACTTTTTAAAGGATCAAGATCAAATAAACATCCATATCAATGGAAACTCCATGTCTCTAATATTTCAAACATCAGGACCCAATCATTCACATGGTATGATCACTCTACCATGTCCCCCGGTGGACTGAGAAATCAACTGAACTATGAGAACTCTAATTCCTGTCATAATCAAGATACATAGGACTCCTTCTCAAGTCCCGATCTCTATATCTAATACCCCAAGGACTGTCCCAGTACATAAGTCCCATATCTATACTTCATAAGTCTGATAATATATTCCCCCCTTGTTTCTCACATTGAGAATATATCACATGGGATTAGGGTTTCATAGTGAACATCTTCTTGGCATCATGAATCTTCACTATATAGGGTAATCCCATTATGTAAGCCCTGATGAGTGGCATGATATGAACACCCCTCATATAAGGAAATCTACCTTGGGGTCAGTCCCAAGGGTGTGATTGAACTATGGGAACTCTGACTCCTACCATAACCAGGATACATAGGATGTCTACTTGAGACCCGAGCTCAAATATTTGGTGTCTCAATACCCATACATATGTTCTCTATGCATGATGTTAAAATTAATGGTTTTAATGAACTACATGGTTTTTTATTCCAACAATAATATAGATACATATGACTCCACATAATGTCTCAATACCCTCCTTAGAATATGAATCACCTCCTTGTGTGACAACATATTCTGAAGCATCTATTCATATGGATTTAGAAAATAAAGTAGTTATCGACCATTAGGGAAACGGATAGAGAACCTCAAATACAAACATATGGATTCATTAACAATATCTCACTTTCCTTTTTTCATCAATGAGATTTCCTTTCTTTGTTTAAGATGATAATTAACCTACAATCATTTTTTCAGGGTAATTGATCTTGTAGAGGGATTAAGAAGAGATTCGTGAACAAATCTTAAATTTTTAAGAGATTATCAGAGTAGGAAATAATTCCCCTAAAAAGGGTGTGATGATCATGACCTCCCATCCTATTAACCAATATGAGTCCCCAAGATTCATTAGGCCTGAAAACCTAGATAACCACCAGCCTTTGGAAATCTAGTTGGTACCTAGCTATGGATGGGGGAACCATTTGGAGTTTCTGGGAAAAGTGAAAATGGTAGAAAAATATTAATGATTGTGCACAACAAATCACCCTACAATCAAACCAATAGGCATAAACCATTCCACACCTCAAAACCTGATGAAACAGTAGTTTTGCCTGATACTTTATAGGACTAAAACCGTTGTGAACATTTCTGTTAGATTTTTGTTCCTTGTTATCTTCTATAGATCTAACACCTTGTATTAGAATAGATTTAGGATGAAATTGAATTTCAATTCAATGTGTTTCATTACTGTATGAAACACTAGATTATAGGAAAGTTTGATAGTACTCTGACTATCATAGAATAGCACTCCTCCTTTCAGTGACCTTCCAAGCTCTTTTATCAAATGCATCAACCATACTAACTCCTTTTTGGATTTTCTAGTTGCTAAATATTCTACTTACATTATAGAAAAAGTAAGCATATGTTATAGATGACACAACCAGCTGACCGTTGTTCTACCAAACATAAACATAAAGCTCATCATACTATTTTATGTGTTTGAATCCCCATAAAAATTTGTATCCATGAATCCTTACAAAGGATCATCATCACTAAAATAGAGCATGGTATCTTTTATCCCTTCAAGTATCATATGATCCACTTCATAGCTTCTCAATGTTCCCTTATGTGGTTTTACATGAACCGTCATACCAAACTCTATAAAAAGGTGATATCTGATTGTTTACAAATCATTGCATGCATGTAGCTTCTGACTGATGATGCACACATAACATTTCCCATTTATCGAGCCACATATTCTGATGTTCGTTCCCATACCTTGTATAACTTGAAGTTTCTGAAAAGGGGGATTGAGATATAATTACATCTAGTTAAACCAAATTACCCAAAGATCTTATGGATATTATCATTCTAGGATAACACCAAAGTACTGGATTTTAAATCCCTCTCTATCCTCATCCCCAATATTTTATTATCTTGGACAATATCCTTCATTCAAAATATTCTCAACAACTTAGTCTTCAGCTCCTGAATCCATGAACTCTTTAAACCTGCAAGAAACATATCATCCACATAGAGTGAGAGTATGAGATAAGTCCCATAATCCCATGAATTTTGATAACATCAATTATCAGAGCTACATCATGTGAATCCTTATTCATTTATGGAAGTATCAATCTTATGGTTCCACTAACAAGGTTTCTATTTTAATCCATAGACTATTTTATTCATCATATAAAAAATTCCCTCCTTCTAAAGTTGTCCAAAACCCCTGGTCTTCTTAAAATAGATTCCATCCTCTAAGTTACCATAAAGAAATTTAGTCTTAACATTTTTCTAATCCAAATATAGATCATTGGAAGAAATAGTTATCAGCACCGTTCAGATGGTAGTATGCTTTATTAATGATGAAAATATTTCTAAGAAATTGATTCCTTCCTTCTATTGGAATCCTTTCACCACCAACCACTAATTGTATATTACAATTCTGGAATCTTCTTCCTTAAAATGAAAAACTCATTTGAAATCTATTACTCTATTTTACTTACACATTTTATATAACTCCAAATTTCTATTGAACATAAAGAAATTTATTTCATCCTAATTGGTCAAATCCCACTACTTCAAGTCACTGAGCATTATTACCTATTATGGGAATTTATGTTCCCCACTATCTGTTAGAAGTAATAATTTAACATCCACCTCATGACTTTGGATTAGTCATCTCACACTAAAAGATATTCAAAACCATGCTTGAGGATTTTCTCTTTCTAATACTCTAATTTTCTATTGCCCTAAATATCAACTTCTCGACCTCCTTATCTTTCCCTCAAGCTACCTTGAATATTTTTAGGTGTCCCACTTCTAGGGCCTTACGAAACAAAGATATATTGGTTGGATTTATCTCATAGAAATATTTCTGATGTGAGCCCAAACATTCAAAATTTTGTGTTTTCATTGAAGATTACCCCATAATTAATTCAAATATTAGGTAAATAATTCAATTTTTGTTACTTTTTGAATTCTAGAATTTATTGAAAATGGACCAATTGTTGGTTTTTACATGTTTTATTTATTTTTGAAGATAATTAATCCAAACACTAAAATTGAAATAGTTTTTGATTTTGAAATTTAATTTTGAATTTTAAATCTAGAATTAATATGCTTAAATGGGTTTTATTATGAGATTCAATTGTTTTATACATTTTTAATTAATTTAAAATCCATAAATTGATTTTTTTTGTAAAAAGGAGATATGAATTTAAAATTGTGAATTTTTATTTAGGGGTTTTAGAATATGTTTAAAATTGTGAAATTGATTTTTTTGTGATTTGGAAAATGTTGGAATTTATTTTTAATTTAAATTTTGGAGATACATTAAATTTTAAATTTAATTTTTTTTCTCTACTTCTATAATTAATTATAAAAATAAATGTACTAAAAATGTTGATTTGAATTATATAGGGAAAGAATTTGGTGAGGATTCATGTATGATACAGCTCCCCTATTTCTATCATCTCTACTTCCATTATATAGCAACCAGTAAGCCAATCTTCTATTGTGAAAAAAAATCTATCTTCAAAAGGAGGAAGACCTCAGGACTAATTTATGAAGATGAGTCGAAACTACTAATGAATCTTGAACCGATTTAAAGATGACTCTTGTGATCATGATGAAACCTAATGATTGTAGAGGAAGTTGAGGTTGCAATGTCAGTCTAGTTTTTATTAATTGTTTTTCTCCATGGATGGTTCCTCATCCACTTTTTCAAAGGGGGTGGGCTGGGTTAGTGGTTGGTGGCCAAACCCCACCAAACATCCAGTGGGAGAAGGAAATCAGAGGGAGGAGATGCATCCTATAAAAGGATATCTCCCCCGATGGTTCCAGCATCAATAATTTTACCATCTTGTCGTGACTAGTCCGTCTAGGTGTGGTATTTCTTGAGGTGGTTTTCCCTAATATTCAAGATATCTATTTACGCGGGTTTTCTAATTGTAATATTGAGGGAGTGTGACCGGTTTTTACCTATAGAGATCCTTCTATTTTCCCGTGATTTTTTACACCTTTCATTTTGGGGGGTTTTCCACATTACATCAAGTTTAATTTATTTCTTCATTTTTCACTTTATTTTATCTCATTATTATTTATAAACCATGGGGAATTAATTTTTTGGTCCCAATAAGTGGTATCAGTGTGCAAGCTCTGGCCCGATGTAGTTCACATTTTTGGGTATTAATAATTCTCATAAATTTGAGTATGCTCTATTATTGAAACTCTGGTCAATATTTCACATGAGATAAAAATTATTGAGATTATTAAAATACAGCATTGTGAAATTTAAGAGTTCTAAACATATGTTTTGTCCATATGGTGTAGAAATTTGAAATCAAAAAATTCAATGGGAAAAAATTTTCATTGTGGAAAATGAAGATGCAGACAGTGCTACGAAAGGATAATTGTCAACTGAAAATTGGAGAAAGATCGGAAGATGTGATGATATTGTGTGGTTCTAGTAGGATCCAAAATCATGACACAGACAGAAATGTGGTGAGTACTTTTAGAAGTGGAGATATACTAGTCAGTGAAGAGACAATGACTGCTTGAAGTAGGCAGCATCTCAATGATGCATAGATAATTGACTCAGGAGAAACATGGAACATGACATCTCAATGGGAATGGTTTGACCATTATAAAACTATCTCAGAAGAAGTTGTGTACATGGGGAACAATCACACCTTAAATATTATTGGAGTCGGTACCATCAAACTGAATAAGCATGGTGGCATAGTTCGAACTGTCCAAGGGGTATGCCCTGTAAAGTGTTTGAATAAGAAAATAATGTCTTTGGGATAATATTATGATATCAGATGCAAGACTAGAACTTAGAATGGAGTGACGGGAATTTTTAAGGGTGTGTTTGTGGTAATAAAGGAAAAGAAGATCTCAAAGAACTAGTACGTGCTTATGGGTAAAACATATAAGGATGTGGATATATGTTTCTCGTCAACTAGCATGACAAAAGTGTTGACATCATTATGGCATCATATTCTTATCCATGTGTTAGAACAAGTTCTGAATATTTATATGGATTAGAAGTTGTTTCTTGGGATTACAAATATATCCTTACCATTTTGTGAGCATTGTGTTTTGATCAAGAAACACAGGTTAATGTTCGGTATGTCAACAGCACAAAGTAAGGAGATCTTAGAGTTGTCCATTCTGACGTTTGGCATGAACTGGTTAAATCTCTGGTAGGAGAAAGGTACTTTGTATGATTCATTTATGATTATTACAGGAGATTTTGGGTGTACCCAATCAATAGGAATGGGGATGTTTTTTAAGTCTTAAAAACATTCAATGCACAAAAGGAACTTGAATCTAGAAAGAATATCATGTGTCTGAAGACTAAAAATGTTAGAGAATATAAAAACGATGAGTTTGATACTTTTTTTCATTAAGAAGCAATCAAGAGACAGTTCATGTTGGCATACAATCCTTAGTAGAATGGAGTGTCAGAGAGGATGAACAAAACCGTATTATATAGAACAAGGGAAATGTTTAATACTATAATAATTTCTAAAAAATTTTGTGCAGAAGTAGTGAATACCCCTTGTTATGTGATAGAAAAATATCCTTCACTATTGATTGATCTGAAGACACCGATGGAGATTTGAACTAGTAAACCCACTGACTATTCCCAGTTACATACTTTTTGAAGTCCAATATATGTAGTATTTAATGACTAGGAAATATCAAAGTTGGATTTGAGATCCAAGAAATGTATATTCTTGGGGTATGTTGATGGTGTGATGGGGTATCGTTTGTGAGACCACACTGTCTGCAAACTTATCATCAGTAGAGATGTCATTTTTGCAAAAGACAAGGTGAAAATGAAAATTGATTGAGATATGGAGAATGAGAATACTTAAACAACAACAGTCAAAGTAGAGGAAAATCCTAGAAAGAACCAGTTTACTCTGAGGAATTACCAGATAATGACGATCATGTACCAGTTGATTTTGGACCACAACAGTCAACTTGGGAGAAAAGAGCACCAGTATATCTCTCAGACTATGTGACTAGGAGAAATATTTCATACTTCTTATTGATGTAGGATAGAGAGCCATATTCTTTTGTGGAGGTGACCCAGAGTCTATATGTATCTTCATGGATGGAAGTGATGTAGGAGAAACTTGATGCTCTGTACAAGAACAAGACTTTAGATATTGTCCCATTACCCCATGGTAGGAAGGAAATCATAAACAAATAGATCTTTAAGATCAATTGGGATGGAAAGGACCAGGTGCAAAGATATCATTCATGAATAATGGTCAAAGGATATGCTCAGAAGAAAGTTATTGATTTCAATGAAATATTTTCTCATGTTGTCAGACTGATGACTATTTGGATAGTTCTGGCGATGTGTGCTACATACAGTTTACATCTAGCATAGCTGTATGTGAAGACTGATTTTCTCCATGGTGATCTTGATGAATAGATCTATATGCTCCAACCAAAAGGTTTCTTAAAATAAGGCAAAGATAAATTGGTGTTCAGGTTAAAAAAATATCG
The DNA here is from genome assembly GCA_963277665.1 of Viscum album. NCBI lineage: Eukaryota > Viridiplantae > Streptophyta > Magnoliopsida > Santalales > Viscaceae > Viscum > Viscum album. The sequence continues at coordinate 815,078,067 of OY728137.1, forward strand.
GTATTGACTCAAACAACCACTAAGGTGTTGGTATAAGATATTTGATTCCTATATCTCAAGATTTGGATATAAAAAACTTCATTTAGATACTTTTTAATATTTCAAGGGTTTGAGTGGTAATGATTTCATAATTCTTATATTGTATGTGGATGTCATGTTAGTTGCAGGCCCAAACAATGATTAGATCTAGGAGATGAAGGTATACTTGGCTAGGGAGTTTGATATGAAGGACTTGGGACTAGCAAGCAAGATTCTTGGGATGAAAATTTACTGAGACATATATAATGGGAAAATTTGTCTATAATAGAATAATTATTTATATAGAGTCTTGAAATGCTTCAACATGAAAGACTATAATCCAATATCTACCCCTATTCCCATTAATTTCAAGTTATCCTCCACAATGAGTCCTAGCAGTAAATTAGAGAGGATGGAGATATTTTGAGTAACATATGCCTCAGTAGTGGGAAGTATGATGTTTGTTAGGGTTTGTACTAGACCATACATATCACATGTAGTGGGAGAAATTATTTGATACATGGAGAATCCATAACGAGAGCATTGGAGAACAATGAATAGTATCCTAAGACACATCAAGGAGACCTCGAATGTTGCATTATGTTATGGAGGATTGAATTTCAATATCTTAGAATATGCTGATTCAAATTTTGTAGGATATTTTTACCAGAGGAAATCCACTACAGGTTATGTGTTTACTCTTACAGTAGGAGTTTAGAGTTGGATTTAAAAGTTACAGTCAATTTTAGATTTATACACGATATAGGTGGATTACATAGAAGATACACAGGATTGCAAAGAGACAATTTGGATAAGAACGTTGTTGGAGGATCTTGACCACAGACCAAAGCAGTTTCTATTATTTTGTGATAGTCAGAGCACCTTGAAAATTACAAGTAATCCATATTTTTATTCTAGAAAAAATAAAATTGGTATATAGTAACACTTTGATTGAGTTGTGGTGAAAAAATGAAGTGTGAACATGTAGAAAATAAACACAAAATAAAATCTAGAAGATTTCTCGATGAAGGCAATTGACTCTGACAATTTCAGATTGTGTAGATCCTCGAGCAGCCTTGTAGAGATGTGAGAAGCATGTTTAGCATATAGAAAGGATTTGTGGATATTTGATAAATTTTTAATCAAATATCCAAGTGGGAGATGTGTTAGAAGTTTTTCTCCATAAATGGTGTTTCCCCCACTTTGTCAAAGGGGGTGGGCTGGGTGGGTGGTTGGTGGCCAAACCCCACAAAACCTCCAATGGGAGAAGGCAGAGGGAGAGAGGAGATACAACCTATAAAAGGGGATCTCCCCCAATGGTTCCATCATAAATAGCTTTACCATCTCATCATAAGTAGTCTGTCTATATGTAGAATTTCGTGAGGCATTTTTCCCCATTATTCAAGAAAGATATTTACAAGGGTTTTCTCATTGTAATAGCGAGGGAGTGTGTACCCACTTTTACCCATAGTGATCCTTAAATTTGTCTGTGGTTTTTTACCACTTTCATTTTGGGGGTTTTTTCACCTTACATCTGGTGTCACTTATTTCCTCATTTTTCAATTTATTTTATCTCATGATTATTGTTGGACCATGGGCCAATATTTTTTCAGTCCCAAAAGTTTTATAATTTTGAAGTCTCTCACCGGCATCACCTGTAGAATACTTGAACCATATAATTTTTGAAATCTGAGCTAAAACTTTAATTTTTGTTCGACTTAAGCAATGGAAGAAGAAAATCTAACCTGATGAACGGTAGAAAGTTTAATTCATAAAAAAAATTTCAAATTATTTTATGCCACCCTATGCTATTTTCATTCTATGCTTTTATGTGCAATTGAAGATGATGGGGTCATGGTTCCTTCCCCATGCACTGGTCATGAGGTCGTAGGCCCACACACACCACCTGATCGATCAAACTCCCAAATAAGGATTCATTGCTACATTTGATTTTTATTGCTGGGGATACTGCCAAGAACCAAATCCATTGTTGATCTTGTTAATGGTATTCACACAACATAAGTTTCAAACTCAATTTTGAACCAAGAATCATCCAATGAAGTGAATCCACATTGAATTTGTAGGAGGAAGAATTTCTAAGCATGGTCAAAGAGAAACTCATGTTCTATGTTTAACCATACAAGACCCTCCTTGAATTCCCCCATTATAATGTATATTTCAAGCCTCGTTCCATGTTCCATGTATAATAAACCTCCAAACTCCACACATAAGCTCGATTGAGTTCACACACCCAAGGTTGAATCTTCACCTCATTCACTTCACCGGCCCCCTAGTGCAGGCCCAAAAAACAGTGATAAGAATGATTAATTTTTCCAGACCACTAACTAGATCATGAAACTCCTCACATGATCTCAAAAAATAGGTTATGAATTATCACTTCTCTATGAATAAGTATATCACATTGGCTAGGTAATTTTCGTAGAGACCTAGGGGCTCAATTATGGAGAAAAATATGCTTCTAACTGAATATTTCTTCACTATTGGTCACGAAATGTGGCACCCAACCAAGGAAAAAGAGTTTTGATGCCTACTTAACTGAATACAAAGAAAATTAGAGTCTCTATTTTCTATAAATATTATTCCCTCCCCTCACTATAAAAATATATAACCTTGTCATTCAGACTCATTTCAATTAGCTTAGGATTTATTTTCTACATTTTTAATACAATTTTGTAATGTTATGTGTTAATTTTTTCATTATATTTCCCCTATTTTATTCTTGTTTCTAACCTTTGTGGCATCCCAGTGATCCCATACTCCATGAATAAGGAGAGATAACCCTATTTGGTGGTCCAAGGGTAATCGTGGTGGGGTTCTTGAATTAATTTGATCCAATTCCTCTATCTATTTTTTCAAATTCTGGTATGACAGTGTAGATGGTGTGTAGAGGAGGAGAATGACACTTTACATTCCATTAAATTTACTAAAATCCTATAATTATTTCACTTTAATATCTTCCTCCATTTGGATCACACATCATATAAGTGAATTGGTATCATTTGAATAGAATAATGGTATGTGAATTATTTCAGGTGAGTAAGTAAGTTCATTCACTTGATTAAGGAGTGTGTTTTCTCATTCAACAAGGAGAAGAATTTATTTTTTGGTCTGTTCAAGGATTCTTGATTAGATTATAGATTTTATATGAAGTAAAAATAGTGGAGGTTAAATAAATAAATGATATTGAATCTATTAATTGATTTAAAAGATTTAGAACAATTGTAAATGATTATCCAACCCACTGTAATTCTCCCCGGGACCTCCTGTATTTCTTACCAGCCCCTTTTCATGATTTCTATATTTATTTTACTTCCAATGCATTTTATCATAAAACAAAACAATCATCGCATCCCCTAATTTTTTGCTTTCAAAAAAATAAAAATAAAACAAAAAAACACTTACGTGCTAGCATTGTAAAGAATCAACCCACATACACTCCTTTGGAAACAGACCTGGTAATATTTATGTTACATTAAAGATTTTATATAAAATTGTTTTATTTGACGGTGGCCCATAATGATCATGCGATCAACTTTGAACCATTTTTGGGGAGTTTGGCTGAGTATTTACTATCTAATATACCACTTTAGTTAGTGTTTTCCTATTTTTATTTGTTTTCATTTCATTCTTTATTATTTTATCCACTCTCTGATAATAAGTGAAGGGTAACCCTTCTATGATAATAGATCACTAAATTTATACGCGAATTAAAGAAATTGATAGAATCATTGCATAAATCATGTCCCCATATATTTCCCATTTATTTTTTAACCAATTTTCTACCCATATGTCCCATAGGATCTTGATGAAATGAATATTCAAGAACTACAGTAGGAGAAACTGGATAAGTTTCAAACATGCATAAACACTAGCTTGATGTAGGAAAAACATTATTATAATAGAAATGAGAACTAAGAGAATTAAAGGAAATGATGGCCATGTTAACCCCTATCCTCAAAAAAATTATAGAGAAAATACAAAAAAACAAAAATTAGACTACCAGGAGGTAGAGAAAGATTAATCTGAATTGAATTTATCATTTATCATGACAACCAAGGTGGCGATGGACCCTGAAGAGCTTGAAGAGGAGGAAAAAGTACTTATGTTCACCCATGAACTCATCTGACCAGTGGATCTGCACTTTGAAGAGTAAATAAACTCTAGAATAATTAGGGGAGACTCATTTAATTTGAAATTTTCTTTCTCTAGTTTTATTGAAACTAAATTATCTTATGTCCTCCATTATTTTATTGATGAAAAATAGTAATGTTTGTTTTTGTCCTTGGATGATAAAGATAAAGAACAAATGGGTGAAATATACTTTAAATAAGGAATTGAAGAACCATTGTGGCTACCCTATAGGATTTATGAGGGAGTTGTAAAATACATCCATATGGACATTGTGTAATCATTTAAAGAAAAACTGGATGATAAACTACTCCCTAGAGTAACCAATGCATCATCAGTAGGGTTCCCAAGTGTGTCAAATGGTGAAGAGAATCTAAAAGTCCCACTTCCCCCCCTAAATTATAATAGAATTACAAAATTCAGTGAACTTTCATGAACAATTAGAACATAAAGATGAAATAATTGAGGGATATATTCTTAACTTGATCAAATTTCAATCATGTTTTTATAAATTTTATTCCTATTTTCTAGCCTACAACACTACTAGTTCAACACCACCTTCCCATGATAAATAAATAGAGTTAGATGAGGAATTTTTTGATAATATTATCAAATAAGATCTGGAAGAAGACACACTAGTGGATGGAAAATATGAAATAGACCTACATCCAGATCATATTGAAGATGAATGCATACAACCAGCCAGGGAAAATGAACACAATTCCACTGATGAAGTGGTTGATATAGAAGAAAAAGAAAAAGATATCTTAGGACCTATGGTGAAGACATTGCTACCTCAACTATATATTGACTACTATATAGAGGGATCAAAACTATTAGAGTTCCTAGTTGTTCCTCATAAAGAAACAAAAGTTCATGTTTCCACATACGAAAGGAATAATTTTTATTTTAACCCAGCCTGTTTTAATCCTATACAATGAAAACTATTTTTGGACTCTCCCTTCGATGAATATTATGAAGCATCATTAATAGACTTTCCGGTGGATGAAGATCCTACAATAGATCTGGTCAAGGAGACCTGATATATCATCCTACCACCCACACTTTATGAGATAAATTACACTAATGAGGGGGTACACCTAAAGTACTCTTGTAAAGGGTGGATCTAAATAGAAGTATAACTATGCATCTTTGGAAGAATGAGGATGTAGTGTTTTTCATCACATAAACCATATCTTATAATGTATTATAGATAACTATATGAATTTATAGTTGTATATAGTCTAAATAAAACTCATATTGGGAGGGAAAACCCACGAACCACGTCTCTTATCCTTATTTTTCATTTTATTTACTTCCATTTTTTAGAAAATTTCTAGTGTTTAATTTTTTTCTATAGGTTTTACCAAGGTGGAAACCATAAAGAAGGATAGCTCAAATCTATTTATAAATCACCTAGGGGAGATCCTAACTTGATCATGTTAAATAAATAAATAAAAACACTAAGTGTTTTCTATCCTTATCATTTTTTTTACCCTCATAATTAATAATCTATCTTTTATTAATAAATTGCATGCTGAAAATCATGGTGGTAGTGTCATTGATAAGTGTGTGGGAATAGATTCAGACCTGTTTAGGGCTATATTTTAATTATTTTTCAAAATTTGTAAATAAAAACATGTTTACTGTTTTGAGTTATTTTAGTAAATCTATTTTTTTAAATCATTTACAAAATGAATGAAAAAAATATTCTCTCTCTATAAATGCTACACGTATCCATTTTTACAGTTTTGATATGTTTTTTAAATTTCATTGAACTTCAATATTGTCTTTCCTAGTTTAAATATCAAGTTATACTAGAATCATTTCATTTGGTCTAAAATTGTAATATTTAAATGAATGTTGAGTGAATTTTTTGCTATTTTCGTAGAAATTTGGTTTTACAACAGGGAAATAGAGTGTGAGGGAAATTTTTTTTTATAGAATTAGGATTATAATAGGAGTTAATTTGACCTCTGGGAAAAATAACACCTTATGGATCCAACTCAAAATAAATTTATATAAGTCCTATTAACCTGGAGTAAAATGGGAAATTGGGATCCCATAATAAATCTCTAAGACATTGGCACTAGTTTTGTGAGTTTAATACCTCTATACAAATTCAATATGTGCCCTTTCACGGTTATTTTCATATACATGGTTGAGAAAAAAATCAAAAAATAAATAAGTGTATAATAGATTAAAATTAATTCATTGAGGTAAATGGAATATTGAACCCATATGAAGAAGGGGGAAATTGACTTATGATAAACTTCTATGAGTTGTATCAACAAAGTGAAAAATTAAACTCTAGATGAAGAAACTTATTATAGAGATATGAATGAAATTTATTCTTATTAAAACAATGATTTTACTTAAATATAATTTGATCCGCTATTGTACTTGTAACTCTCACTTGAATTGAAATTAGGTAGAGTCTTGATTCATCTAAGAGGCATGATAATTAAAATAATAGAGGAACCTATGATTTTCTCCTTATATGGATTATATGTTTAGGTATAGGTAGGACCATATTTGTTTCTTTAATAAATTAAATTCAATTATATAATTTAATGGGAGAGTAATAATTCAAGTGTGTTTGTAAGGACTCGGCCTTAAGCATTAAATATTCTAATGTTTTTGAACTAGATTTATCTTTCTTAAAAATATAAGGATCTTTTCAGTTTAGAGTTTTAGAGAATTAAAACAAACTATTACATATTAAACCCATAAATTATAAGTGGATTATTATACTCAGTATCCATTTTTCCCACCAAAAATAACTTTATCAAAATAAAACAAGGTTTGTTTCCATGATAAATCTTCACAATTTTTATCTTGACCTCATCTTTATCTCTACTCTTACATAAATCCTATGAAAACAGATTTTTAGACTATGGGATGAGCACAAAAATCTCAATAACAGACATAAAAAAGTAACAAAACCATTATTCTAGTGAAAACATAAAATCCTACAAAAATCCATTTCTTAAAATATACATTTTTACCCTAAAACAGTATCATATTTTTTTAAAAATCATTATCATAACTTTTTTTAAATTAAAATATTTATATGAAACCTCATTAAAAATTATATAAAACGTATGTAGGTATATTGGGACATCACTTTCCATATCACTCTTACAAATATAATAACCAATATGGCCAACTATCATCTCCGGAGGACCCAATGCATTGAAAGTTATAATATAACCACCTATCCATAGTTTAATACAGAACCACCCATCATTGGTTAATAACATAACCACTTATCCTTAGTTTATAATGGAACCACCCACTATTATTTTATAATATAACCACCAATAATCATAAATAATTCCCAAGAACCTTATCATAATCATAAAACATGAATTCTTGAATCATAAAAATTTTCTTTAAGTAAAATAACCTTTTCATTTTTAAATCACATATTTGTAGAAAAAATATGCACATAAAAAGGAAAAAATATATTTTAAAATAAACAAGTAAATTTGTAAAGGAATCTCCAAATAATTAAGGTTTCATTATGGTGGGAAAATATTCTCATGATGTATAAGTTAAAAAACATTCCTTTTTTACTTTTTTCAAAAAAAATGAAAGAGGAACTTTAAAAGAGGATTTTTAAAAATAAAGTCTCCTAACTGAAGTACAAATCATCATGTAAGTTATTTATATTCACGAATAATAAACTTAACTTAATTATTTACTTTCTTAATAACCTTTTTCAATTTCATTATTCCTTTTATATCTCTTATTAGCATGTTAATTACTTAATCATTTAAATTCACATTAAGTGTTTTGATGATATTTGGTACTTAAGTCCAAAATGAATTTGGTCAGGTGAATATTTTCAAAGAGTTAAATATTCCATCATCACTATAATAATAATCATGAAATAATTATCATTTTTATACATCAATTATGAAATGTAGTTATTAAAAATGAACTATGTTACAATCATGGAGATGGTAGGTCGTACATACACATAAGTAACGTTTTCATTTTTCAATGATAATATTGTAAAGAAGGTAAGTATTATTTTCCCTTTATATACTTGTACTAATATAATATGTATCATATTATTTATTTAAATATAGTTTTATATGTCATCCATGAGATGTGGTGATGAAAATTTAAACACATTGCTTTGTGTAGGTGGTAGTCCACACGTATGCATGAACGATGTTATCGTTTTTCTATTCATGGAAAGGTAAGAACAGAAATGATATATTATATTTTAAGAATTATAAATATTTCATTAATATAATATATAAAAATGAATTCAATCATTATAACTATTCTTAAGAGATAGTGATGGAAGAAAATACATCGGTTTTCGAGGCATTAGTTTGCCTTCCACACGAATGATGAATTGTTTTCCCAATTGATAGAAGTGGAGACGGATGTAACTAATTCCAGTAATACAATAACATATAAGTATATTTAGAATAACTAATTTGTAATGTTATATTTTTTGAAGAAGTTTTTAGGTATGTTGAAGAATAAAAAATACAAAAACACTCGATTAAAAATGATACCACTTCTTCGGGAATCTTATTTTCTTAACACCTTTAGACCAATAAACACAGTGTTATTACTAAACCAAGACCTATAGAATGATGTTAGGTTTTAGAGGAAGGGATTTTTTCAGGTATTTTCATAACAAAAATGTTTTTTAAGTGTGTAGTAATGACAATAATAGGTGACCTTTTATAAGAGAGGGGAGGATCACTCTGGGAATTTCTCCAAATAACAAAATAATATAAAACTGTATTTTGATACCAAATAGATCCAAACATAATATTTTTGAATCTAATATGAGTATGGGTTTAAATAAAATCATAAAATAAAAAATTAGATAAGTTTTGACTATATTTCTACCATTGTCTTTTGGTTTTAATCCTTATTCAACCCCTTTAACTCTAAGAATGACAACATTGATTTTACATTTTGAGGGCTAATATAGTTACAATAAAATAAAAAAACAAATAAATGCATCATGGATGATATTTTAATCGTTATCCTAATAAATTGACTGAATTTAATTTTTTTATGAATTTTATATCATTTAATAAAATATTATTTATTATAAAATATCAATAATTTCAATCTTTGTAACTATTCCTTACATTGACTTTAATAATATCAAGATAACACTTATAATTCAACCAAATAATTTATTATATCAATAACATATCAAGGAAATTTTTAAAATTCATTTATTACATTAATTATCACAAATTATATTTATTTTAAAAAAAATATCATTTATTTTCTTTTTCATTAATTAAATAATTACTATATCAGGGTTGTGAAAGCATTTAAGGTAATTATTTATTTACTAAAAATTAAAAATAAATTATCACGATGAATAAAAATATATTATATCCCACTATACTATTTATAGTCAAACGTATCCTCTAGATAACACCTTATTAAAAAATACACTTATTAAAAACTAGAGTATGATATGTTTGACTTTTATTTAAATAAAATACTTTAAAAGTCGTAATCTTATACAAATGGACCCAAAAGGTCATAAATCCGACCCTTATATGATTATGGCCAATATATAATCATCCAATAAAATTTAAGTAATTTTTAATGTAATTTTATAGTACTTATCATTTTATTTTTAACATTTAATCACTATAAAAAAACAACATATTAGCAGTGGTTTTTTAGAGGGGATTCTACACAACTGATCTAAATTATTTTTCTATATAAATTATAGGGTTTCCTACATAACCTATACTAATCATCGAATTTATTTTGGGTTTACAATCCCTTCAAAATTTATTATCATTATATTTTTAATATTTGGTTATATTTTAAAGGCGGTAATTTCAAAACTGTCGTTAATTTTATAATTAATGGTGCTATATATTTGCTTGGATTTTAAAAGAAATATAATATATATATATATATATATTATTTTGAATTTTAGAGGCTATATATATAATGTAATTTTTTTAAAGAAAATAGCGGTGGTTCACAACCCTGTCTAATCTCTTAAATTAGAGGGGGTTCATGAACCCCCTCTAATCCCTTGGGTTAAAGGGGGTTTTAACCACCTAATTGTTTTTATTTTTTTTTAAATAAATCCCATATAAATTCAAATTTTATAATATATGTGTGTGTATGCATGTGCGTATGTATATATATAATATTAGTTTAGATTTTAGACACTATATATATAATGGAATTTGGTTTCTTTTTTTAAAGAAATAGTGGTGGTTCACAACCCCCTCTAATATATGACATTATATGTGGTTTTGACACCCCCACCCTATAATTTAGGAAATTATAGGGGGTTTATAAAACCCCACTAATCACTAAGATTAGAGGGGGGTTTTGAACCTCCTCTAATTTAAGAAATTAGATTGGGTTTAGGAACTGCCACTAATCCCTTAGATTAGAGGGGGTTTTAACCCCCTATAATTTTTTTTATATTTTAAAAAATATATCTCATATAAATTCATATTTTATAATATGTGTGTGTGTGTATTCATGCGTGTGTGTGTGTCTATATTACAGAAACACATTATATAAATGTATTTAAATACATTATAAACATGTATATGTATATAAAGACATTACATAAATACTTTAAATAAATACTTATACGTATAACTAAATGTACACATATACAAATATCAGTATACATAATATAAATTTAATTATAAAAATATTTATTCAAATATATAAAATTTATATGTAGTTTTATAAATACTATACATTTAGTTAATACATTTATATTATGATTTATATTTTACATATATTATATTAAAAACATTTGTATTCTAAATTTATGTATGAATACATTTATATTATATTATGTTTACAAATATATATAATATAGAAAAAATTAAAATTAAAATTAAATATATATATATTATATAGTTATATATGATAAATATATAATTATAAATATAAATATATGTATAAATATGTTTATATATGTAAAATATATTTATATATAAATACACATAAAAATTTATCTGTATAGAAATATTATATTATATTATATGAATATATATAATATTATATTACATATATATATAATAATTAAATTAAACTAATATTATATTAATTGTATGTAAATTAAATTAAATATAATATAAATATATTAAAATTTATATATATATAATTATTTAATATATATATTTGTATATTTATAAATGTATTTATAAAATATATAAAATATATTTGTATTCTTATAAATATGTAGTATATATATTTGTATGATATATTTGGGTAATATATAAATAATATATATATATATATATAATTATATACACATATTAATATAGTAAATAATATATATAAATATTATATATATATATATATATATATATATATATATTTTTGAGTTTTATAAGTATAAATACATTTGTAAATGTACATATAGGTTATATATAAATGTATTTAAATATATTAAGAAAAAAATATTTATTTGAATAAACAATAAAATATATATAAATATATTCTTGTGTGCATTAAAAAATGAAACTTTTATTTCCATAGTGGGTAGGGGAAGGGGGCACAGGTGCTGGGGGGTACAGCCAATAATGGGTTCGAATCTTGAGCAGAGGGATTTAAAACAGGGGGATTTGGAGCCTGGCATACGCAAGAGGCAATGGAGCAGAGTGAAAAGGACAGTCACGATGAGAATATGGGTAATAGGAGGGGTTTTAACCCTCAACACTAGTGAGAGGGGGATGAGAGGGGAACTAGAGGGGAGGGGAACCCTCAGGTTAGTGTGGGAATGAGGGATAAGGGTGGGGGTTAGCGTGAAAATTTTGAAATGAAAAAAATACTAATTAAGAAAGAAAAAATAAAATTTAGGGGCATTTAAAACTATCCCTAAAATTTGAAACTTAATTATAGGGAGTTTAAAAAACCTTTAAATGGGCAATTTCTGGAAGATTATGGAAAAATGAGAGGGGGTTTCAACCCCCCCCCCTAAAACAACCATTGATAATCCTCACAATAGTTTACCAGTGGTTTCTAGAAACCACTACAAACAACATAGGATGAGTAGTTTAGTAGAGGTTTTCCATAACCACCTCTAAAGAATTTTTAGGGGGTTATAAACCCCTATAATCTAAAAAATAACCCCCTTTAATGACTGTATTTTTTATATTGAATTACCCAATTTACCTTTTACTATGGTAACAAAAAATAAAAAGTTAACTATTCATATTGAAAAAAAATAAAAGTGACATATTTACCAAATTGGGACCAACTTATTAAAAATATTGAATCCATTTTATGAAATTAAAAACAAAAAAAAATCATAGTTTCATTTAAAATTAAATAAAAAAACACAATGAAAATAGTTTTTTTAGAAAAATTCCATTTTTAAATATAAAATGTTTTAATACGAAATTCGAGTTTAAAATTCATTTCAAAAACCATAATAAAATTATTTTAAATCAAATCGAACTAATTAAAATTTAAAACTAATATAAAACATAATTTTACCATGTAAATATTTTAAAATAAAATAATGTTTTCAATAAAAATTTGTAATTTTTTATTTTCCTTAAAAAATCAATATTCTCATAAAATTATAAAAAATTAATTTTATGATAATTTTTACATGATAAATTTAAAAATGAAATTAATTTTTTCAAATAGATTTTGTATAACTCCAGGAAATTGTAATATTCACTCATAAAAATAAAAAAAACTCATTTTTCAAGAAAATAAATTTTTTGAAGAAAAAAATGACCTTACTAATAATTGTGAGATTATTTTCTAAGCACTTACCAATACATTCATATTGATTTGGGTATTTATATTTATTTCATAAATCAGCTATTTCTATTTATACCCACCAATTTAATTATAAGATCTCAGATGTATCTATAAGGTGTGTTCTTGTTTATGTTTTAGTTTTGGTCCCCTTTTGTGGTTAATGAAGTGTTTTCCCAAGTCCCTGTGAAGGATAGGGGGTGTTCCAGGGGTTCGGGAGATGATAAAGGGGGAAAGAGGCTTTCTAGGCTGTCTGCACAGTTTGCGTATGGTTTGGAAAACCATGTAAGGGGAGACCGTGCGGGAAGTGGCAATCTGTACTATTTACACATGGTCTAGAAAACTGTATGAGAAAGAGGGCGTGTGGGCAGTAGCCTCTATACGGTTTGCGCACGGTTTGGAAAACCATGTGGATAAACCATGCGTCTTGGAAACTTCTAAAAAATTACAAAAATTCCATTATGGGATTTCTTATACCACTCAGGATTTTCCTCCTCTCATCCTCCTACAGCCCTCGTGACGCCCCAAAAGCTTCAAGAACTTCCAGTGATCAATCTCTCTCATCTTAGGGCTATTTGGAGCACTGTTGGTTGTGGATTGAAGATCCAGGTAAGGAAAATCTCTCTTTTTCTTTTCTTTTTGGTTTAGGGTTTCTATTTCTTCCCCATTTGCATATAAATCCCTCAAACCCTTATTTTTTAGTGAGGTTTAGGGTAAATCTTCAAGGGTTTGTTGAATCGAGATCTAATGATTCGATTGGGAGGGTGTTCTCCAACAGATTCAAGGTAGGTGCCCTACAAGTTGTATCCCTTGGTTTTTGTGTAGATTAGTGCATGTGGGGTTTTTATTCTTGCCTCTTTTGTTGAGTTCTTGGTGCATTTGACATGATATGATGTAGTGGGTATCTAGATGGTTAATTAAACCCCTATGGACCCCCATGGGATGCAAGGAGGATGACCCAACAAAATTAGGGCCACCCGTGGGGTGTGCCGATATTTCCTAGACATATAGTTTAGATAAGTAAGTGTGAAGATATTTTTCAAGAACATAGATCCCATGATGAATATGTCAACATGCTTTAAGGATGTGTAATTGGTGTTTAGTAATACACTCAGGTTAGGTAATGGCCAAAGAGGTTGTTTGGTTGGCATGGAAAAAAGGTTTAATGGATTAATGAAAAAATGCTATGGGATTAGCTTTTTACTTGGATATTATTAGTGATATAGGCATGGAAAATGGAAATGGGGTTAAAGGGATTATGTAAAATGAATTATGATTGTGTTAATGGACTGAGGAAAAATGCTAGTTTCCCATTTATTGATATTGTTGTGATGTTGTAAATGATGTTGGCTATGGTTGATTATGGTGAATGATAAATAATAATGTGCACATGGATTGGTTGTGTGGGGTATCGACTTGAGGTTCTACGACCATAGGTTAAGTTGGACCGAGGTTCTAGATCCACCCCTAAATGCATTGGTTACGGAAGGGGACAAAGTTCTATACCCCTAACAGTTGCATTCCACCTGAGCATAGGCTTCGAGGTGAGGATTAAGATATTGTTATAATGTGATGCCTAGTGAGATATGGCTTGATTTTATTCCAATATTTGTGAGAACATTGAATATGCCTAATCCATTGAATAGATAAAAAGGATGATTAAATCATGAAACTCTTAAGTAGTGAACCTGAATTCAATGGTAGTATAAATTAAACGAACCTAGTCTAGAATGGACCAGTGAATTTTTTATCCTTACTTGTCACCATTTATCACTTATATGCACTATCTTCCTTTGATGGATATTTTTTAAACACCATTAGTGGTGTATTACTGATTTATACTCACACCCTTCTCGGGCCGACGTTGGGTACCCAAGTAGGTTTCACGCTTGTAGGTCAGGTCAAGGGAAAGGGCCCTATGCTATGGAGTTGATTTGGGCACGAGACATGTTTGGGAGAGGTTCTAGACTTGGATTCCAGGCCATTTTGGGGATTCTTTTATTTTCCATTCATTTGGGTTTTGTTCACTTGGAAATTTATCATTCCATGACATATTTACTGTTGTATATGGTTGGACCCAGTTTTGGGAATTGGTTATTTATGCATGTTATTGATTGTTTCCTATTGTTTCCATTATTTAAATTATTATCTATTGTCTATTACTCTGATAATGAGGGTATAGTCTCCCCATGTGACCTATTAGATCATCGCTGCTAGTAGGCAACCTTTGGCATTCGGGGAGGTCTGCTTGAGGTCATGTGATGACCCGGCTTGGGGCAATGGATCAGTGGATTTCAGGTCAGGGACTTTAAAAATTGGTATCATTGGAGTTATTTTCTCTTTATTACAATTTGGGGGTAGTAGATAGAGGTTACGAAAGAGTCGGGCCTTGGTAATGAGCTCGTGCTTCGGAGTAGCAAACCCATGTATGGGGGAAAACCTAAGTTACCCTAGGAGGGGATTATTGTTCTTATTGTGTGTTATTATATTTGATGTTATTTCACCATTAGGTGATGCACTTGTTGTGTGGTTTGACAGGTTTGTGATATTTATCTCATGGCCAAAAAGGTATGAGGGTTTTCATTCATGCATCATTTTAGCCACTGATGTAGGTAGGTGACATGCATCCTGATAGGCACACACACGGGATGGGCCTGCAGGATATAAAGGACAGGATGCATATGTTTTATTAAAATTAATGAAATTATGCCTAATGGGATGGCATGAATGGGTAAAAAGAAAAGTCAAAAGGGTAACTAGTAATTAGAAAATGGTTCTTGATAAAGAAGTAAAATTGGATTAACATTTTGTAAGAGTAAATTGGGATATGTCAATAGTTTTGAATTGAATAAAAGATAAGATGGGTAACTATGTGAATTATATAACTGCATTAGCCATGACCTTTGGGGAGATGGTGAAGGGTAGTGATCCAGTTGTGAGGGGGATTGTTTGGGTAGTGTATGTGAACTAGCTGGGTTGTGTCAAGGGATGAGTCTACCTATATGTATTTTTCCCTTCGTAAAAGTGTTATGGTTGCATTCTAAAGCTCATGTTTGGAATTGTAGACAAATGCCACCTCGAAGGCGTGTGCTTATTGGGTGACATGAGGATGTTGCTGAGAACCCTCCTCTAGTATTAGAGTAAGAAAACATGGTGATACAAGGAGATAGGTAAGAGAAGATCCATGAGAACCTCTCTCATTTTATGCAGATGATTGAATGAGACCCTGGGCGATTTTCACCAAGTATGTTTCAGCTGACCAGGGAGTTTCAATTGCAGCACCCTCTGACCTTTATCAGAGAGGGTGGGGAAAAGGTAGTAAAGTTTTGGATAAAGACCTTCCAAAATATTCTTGACCATCTAGAGAATACTTTTGAGAAGCAAGTTAAGTTGGTTGCCTATATGTCGAGAGGTCAAGAAAAACATTGGTGGGATATTAAGGTCCAAACAGAGTAGGATGAGGGAATGATGTCGTAGGATTTTTAGGATAAGTTTCTTGATACTTCTACCCAGAAACCATGAGTCAAGATAAGGTTGTGGATTTTATGAGGTTGAATCAGGAGATAATGTTGTTGATGGACTATGCTAGTCATTTCACCGACCTGAGATTCTTAATTCCGACGTTGACAGGAGATAGGAAGCTGTAGTGAAACACTTCCAGGACGGGATGAGACACAAGATCAGATATTAGGTGAATATATTTCATCTAAAAAGGTTTTCTGAAGTGGTGGATCTAGCCCTCATCTAAGATGGGAACCTTAAGAGAGCTTTAGGTAGTGAACTTGTGGGGCCGGCAAAAGTGGTGTGGATTTTGATAGTAGGAAGCACCACTTCGGAACCCTTCAGTAAGGTGGAAGCGCAAATAGCAGTCTAAATAGGGGTTCAACTTCTCATGGTGGATACCATGTCTTCTATTATTAGTGCTGCAGGCCAAGGCAAAAGAATGACTATTTTCCCCACCCACTGGTCAAGTGCCGAGCATGCGAAATGTTAGGACACTTGTAGAGGTTCTGCAAGAACCCACAAAATTCGGGGAATTATGAAGGTTAGAGGTAGATGTCCAGTGTGGGAAGGGGTTTCGTTACCCTGTATTAGGTAGGTAGTTGGAGCTCCACAGGCTGTACTGGTAGTGGTGGTGGATGTGGATCTTTGGGGTGAGATCACCTTTACCAATAGAGTAGTGAAATATAGGGTACTTAGGTTGGAGCCTATGGTAAAGGGGTAGGTTATCTCCATGTAGTTCAGGCTACACCTAAAGGTTGTGAGGTAGGACTGTCTACTATACGAGGTATGATTCTTGTATCTTCCATGCTTTCTAGTGCATTATTTGATACAAGTTCTAAATGTTCCTTTATTTTTTCTCAGTTCATAGTTGTGCTGGGATTAACTGTATAAATTGTGTGTGGGGTAATATCGCTTGATACTACGCTTTGGCTATGAGTCGAGGACATCAGGTTGTGTAAGGGTTGTACTCTGGAGGTTTGTGGGTATCATTTTCTGTGGAATCTATTTTTCCTGGAGATTTCAGGTTTTGACCTAATCTTGGGGATGGATTGGTTGGTGTTATATCAATCCCATATAGACTATTAACGATGTCGATTAATGTTCGGATCTCTTAATGGGAGCACTTATGTCATTCGTGGTGAGTGGGATACTCAAGCGGGCCATGCAGGTCCTCTACAACAGTATTTGGGAGAACTCACTGCCCAAGTGGCATGCCTTATGTTAGATGATGAGGAGAAAAGAAAGACAGTCTTCCCTTTTGTTGTGAATCAATTTCAGGATGTGTTTCCTGAGGAATTCTCAGTGTTACCACCTGAGAGAGATGTTCCGTTTACAATTGAGTTGTTTCTTAGAGCAGAGATAGTTTCTATTGCACCCTATCAAATGGTTACAACAGAGCTCCAAGAACTAATGGTTTAGTTAGAGTAATTGAAGTGTAAGGGGTTTATACGTTCTAGTACTTCACCTTGGGGATCACTGGTGTTGTTTTCTAAGAAGGTTGAAGGATCACTGAGGATATATGTCGATTATAGGAAGCTAAACCATATGACAGTTAAGAACTGATACCTCTTCCTAGAATCAATGACATATTTGATCAGCTCAGAGGTGCCTCAGTGTTTTCTAATATCTATTTGATATCAAGGCACCATCAACTAGGGGTGAGACCTTCTGACATACCCCATATAGCTTTCTGATGAAGATACGGGTTGTATGAATTTCTGGTTATGTTTTTTGGTTTGACCAATGAACCAGTGGTGATCATGGATTTAATGAAATGGATATTCCACTCTTTTCTAGATCATCATATATTTGTCTTCATTGATGACATATTGGTGTACTCCAGAACTCATGAATATCATGTCAAACATATTGAAATCGTCTTGAGTACACTAAGAGAGAATAGGATTTGCACCAAGCTACCAAAATGTAAGTTTTGGATTGATGAGGTTCACTTTTTGGGACACATTATATCTAAGTCAGGTGTCTTAGTGGATCCAGAAAAGGTATAGGCAGTGGTGTCGTGGGAGCATCCTAGGAACATCTTGGATATTCAGAGTATTCTTGGTTTGGACAGTAATTACAAAAGGTTTATTAGAAATTTCTCTCGTTTGGAAGCACCACTCATAAGACTAACCAAGAAGGGGGTAAAGTTTTATTATTCAGAGGCTTGTGAGAATTATTTTCAGAAGATGAAAAGGCAGTTGACTACCACACTAATTTTGAACTTATCTGAGCCAAGTAAGAGGCACACCTTATGTTGTGATGCATCTGGTGTTCGAATTGGGGAAGTGTTGATATAGGATGATCGGGTTGTATCTTATGGTTCGAGGCATTTGAGGCCACATGAACGAAATTACCCTACTCATGACCTTGAGCTAGATGTTGTGGTTCATTCCTTGAAGTTTTGGAGGCACTACTTGTTGGGAGAACCTTTCATGGTGTTCACTGACCATAAAAGTCTCAAATACATATTCTCTCAATGAAATTTGAATCTTCGATAGCATCGGTGGGTCAAGTACCTGCAGTGTTTTTATTTTGAGTTGGTGTACACACTAGGGAAAGGGAATAGTGTAGTTGATGCTCTAAGCCGGAAGACTCAGAATCAGGTAGTTTAAGAAACCAGTTCAGAGTGGATGATGATAGCCTTGTTTGCTGAGATGCATTTGGAGGTATATGATGGGAACATGCATATGACCATTGCATCTATATCAATTGACTCTGTGCTTCTGAGCCGAGTTAAAGAGAGTCAGTTGGTGGATCTGTAGTGTCTAGATATGAATGAGAGTCTTAAAGGTGGGGAGTCACCATATAGTTGGACTTTTAGTGTCGATGGATTTGATTATATTCATGGTCATATTGTTGTGCTAGAAGATGTACATGAGGGGTTGATGCGCGTGTTCCATGCGTCAAAGTGGGAAGTGCATCCAGGCATGACTAAGATATACTATGATCTTCGTATGCAGTTTTTGTGGCTGGGAATGAAGAAGGAATTTGCATGTTTTGTGGAATGATGCCTTACCTATCAGTAGGTGAAGGCTGAACATCAGCGTCTGGGTGGGTTGTTGCAGTCATTGCCTATTATAGAGTGGAAGTGGAACGACGTTATGATGGACATCATGGTGGGTCTTCCAAGGACACCTCGGAAGAATGATGAAATTTGGGTGGTGGTAGATTGGATGACCAAAGTGTTCCATTTCATTCTGATTCAAGAGACCTATATAGTCGACCAGTTTGGAGAATTGTTTGTTCGAGAAATAGTGTGGTTGCATAGCATGCTGAGAACCATAGGTTCGGATCATGATCTACATTTCACCACACACTTCTGAAAGGGACTATAGAATGCACTTGGTACCCAAGTGTTTTTGAGTATGGTTTACCACCTATAGACTGATAGGCAGTCAGAGCATACAATTCATGTACTAGAAGACATGTTGAGGCACGTATTCTGGATTTTGTTGGTTTTCGGGAGAATCACTTATCATTTGTTTATTTTTATTACAAAAATAGCTTTCAGGATATAGTTCAGATTTATCCATTTTAGGCACTTTATGGGAGGCCGTGTAGATCACCATTGTGTTGGTTAGAGGCTGGAGAGTCTGAGCTTCTAGGACCGAGTCTTGTGCAGGAGGCATCAGAAAAGGTTCGTTTGATTCAAAAGCATATGGAAATAGCTTAGAGTAGGTAGAATTAATTTTCATATCAACATTTTAGACATCTTGAGTTCATGGTGGGTGATAGTGTGTTTCTTTGGGTGTTTCCAAGGTTGGTTCATCGTCAAATTCAGAAGTAGGGTAAGTTGGCTCCTAGGTACGTGGGGCCTTTTGATATTGTGGAGAGGATCCTATTGGTCTCTTACCAATTTTCTATTCCATAGCAGTATAGTGGGATGAAACATATTTTCCATGTCTCAAAACTCCGACAGTATCACCTTGATCTGTCTCATTTGATAAATGGTGAGGATGTCAAGCTTGAGGTTGATGCGTCCTTTAAAGAGCACCTGGTTCGTATTGTGGATCATAGTGAAAAAGTATTTTGGAGAAAATTTGTGCCCTTGGTTTATGTTATATGTCAGCATGGAAACATTCAGGAAGAAACTTAGGAGAGAGAATCAGGTATGTGGGCCCAGTGGCCTGATCTCTTTTCCTTGGGAACTCAATGATGCTCAGGAAGAGCAGCACGAGGATGAGTCGTTATAAGGTGGGGAGGTTGTAAGATCCCAGATGTCTCTATAAGGTATGTTATTGTTTATGTTTCGGTTTTAGTCCCCTTTGGGGTGAATTAAGTTTTTTTCAAGTCCTTGTGAAGGCTCGGGGGTGTTCAAGGGGCTTGAGACCTGAAAAAGGGAAGAAAAGGTTCTTCTGGGAAGTCCACACAATTTTCACACGGTTTGGAAAACTGTGTGACGGGAGACCGTGCGTGTAGTGTAAATCTACACAGTTTTCACAAGTTCTGTAAAATTGTGCGAGAGAGAGGGTGTGTGGGAAGTATCCTCCACACGGTTTGCACATGGTTTGGCAAACCATGCAGGTAAACTGTGTGGCCTGGAAACTTCTAAAAAATTACAAAAAATCTATTATGGGATTTCTTATACCACTTAGGATTTTCCTCCTTTCTTCCTCCTCCATCCCTAGTGACGCCCCAAAAGTTCCAAGAGCTTCCAAGGATCAATCTCCCTCATCTTAGGTTCATTTGGAGCACCGTTGGTTGCAGATTGAAGATCAGGGAAAGGCTAATCTCCCTCTTTCTTTTATTTTTGGTTCAGAGTTTCTATTTCTTCCCCATATCCATCTGATGCTCTCAAACCCTTATTTTTCAGTGAGGTTTAGGGTAAAGATTCATGGGTTGGTTAAATAAATATCTAAGGATTCGATTGAGAGGTTGTTTTCCAATGGATTCAAGGTAAGTGGTCTACAAGATATATCCCCTGGTTGTTGTGTAGATTTGGGTTTGTGGGGTTTTTATTCTTGCCTTATTTGACGAGTTATTGGTTTCTTTGACATGAGGTGAAGTAGTGGGTGTCTCAATGTTTAATTGAACCCCTCTTGATCCCCATCGGATGCAAGGAGGATGACTCAACCAAATTAGGGCCACCCGTGGGGTGTGCTAATATTTCCCAGACTTAGAGTTTATCTATGTAAGTTTAAGGCTATTGTGGAAGAACATAGATATCATGATGAATATGTAAATATGTTTGGAGGATGTGTAATTGGTGTTTAATAATACATGTAGGTTGGGTAATGGCCTAAGAGGTTTATTGGTTGGCATGGAAAAAAGGTTAAATAGATTAATGGGAAATTCTAGGGGATTAGCTTTTTTACTTGGATATGCTTAGTGAGATAGGCATGGAAAATGGGAATATAGTTAAAGGGGTTAATTAAAATGAATAATGAATGCGTTAATGGATTGAGGAAAAATGTTAGTTTCCAATTTATTGATATTTTTGTGATGCTGTAAAGGATGTTGGCTATGGTTGATTATGGTGAATGATAAATAAGCATGTGCACATGGTTTGGTTAAGTGGGTTATAGACTTGAGGTTCTATGCCCATGGGTTGAGTTGGACCGACATTCTATCTCTTCCCCTAAATTCACGGGTTAGGGAAGGGAACAAAGTTCTATTCACCTAATAGTTACATTCCACCCAGACTGAGGCTTAGAGGTGAGAATTATGATATTGTTATAATGTTATTCCTAGTGAGATAGGGTTTTATTTTATTCCCACAAGCATGAGAACATTGAAAATTCCTAATCCATTGAACACATGAAAAATGTAGATTAAATCATGAAATGCCTAAGTAGTAAACCTGTATTCAATGGTAGTATAACTTAAATGATCATAGTCTAGAGTGGCCCAATGAATTGTTTATCCTTGTCATCATTTATCACTTGCATGCACTATATGCCTTTGCTGGATACTCTGTAGACACCGCTGGTGGTAGCCTACTGAGTTATACTCACACCTTGCTCAGGCCACCATTGTCTACCCAAGAATATTTCATGGTTGCGGGTCAGAACAAGGGAAAGGGATCTATGCTAGGGAGTTGAGTTGGACATAGGAAATGTTTAGGAGAGGTTTTGGACTTGGAGTCAGGGCCATTTTGGGGATTCTACTATTTTCTTTCTTTGGGGTTTTGTTCACTTTGCACTTTAGCATGGAATGATATATTTACTATTGTATATGGTTGTACCCATTATTGGGAATTGGTTATTTATGCATGTTATCAATTTTTTCCTATTGTTTATGTTATTTAAATTATTATCTGATGTGATTTACTCTCGTAAGGAGGATATAGTCTTCCAACGTGACCTATTAGACCCTCGCTGCTAGTTGGAAACCTCTGGTGTTCTGGAAGGTGCGCTTAAGGTCATGTGACGACCCATCTCATGGAATCAAATTATTGGATTCTAATTTGATGATGTTACATTAATGGCTAGGTTTTAATGGTCACATTTAAATAATAATATTTAGTTGTTCGTTTAAGCTTGATGTGGTGTATCTTGTACACTATCGAATATAGTTTTCCCTTTTAAAATCTCAGGATGTTATATTCTCCCCTATTTTGAAATTTTCATCCTCATAATTTTTAACTCGGCCTTTTTAATAAGGGGTTGACCTTTAAAAATACATTTCTTGAAATCAAACATCATAAAAAATATTAATAAAACTTCCACTAGATATGAGAGGAAATAAAGTATGAAGGTCACATGAGATAACACATAATAGGTTTCCATGTAGGAAAAAGGACATGGTTGATAAAAATAACTCCCAAGGACTAATAAAGAGTGATAGAGAACATGTTAATGATAAATTTAACCATAAAAAATTAGTAAATCTATGCTGGGTAAAAATTTCATAGATTTATTGACAAGAAAAGTAAACATATAATGATTTTGTTTAAAAATCCATTTTTTTAAGTTAAGGAATTCCATTTCCATCTATAATAAGATCATATGGGAAAATATGAGTAATTTACTAGTAGAATTTCATCCTTTAATCAAATTTCACCAAATAATAATATTTTTCTCCAAATGATGAGTAGGAAATTTTTTCATGCATTAAGCACTTGAATCAACTTTTACAGATCATAAAATCCACAAAAGAAAAAATATATACCTTCTCTCTTTAGGCATTAACCAAAAACCAAAATGGTTAGTACAAGTTAAGATAATTATCAAAAATAATAATTAAACATTTGATGAAAACTAAATTAATCTCAAAAATTCAATAGTGATACCCAAAATTCAACTTATATCATTCAATAAATAAGTATCCCTAAATGTCCTCAAAAATATTTCTACCTTTGATTGAAACTGAAAAATCAGATGGATTTGATCCCATCATCTTCTAAAATAAATTTATAATTTATCTCCAAATTACATTAACAGATCTTAAAGTATCATACCAAAATATAATTTCCCTAATAACATAATTTCCAAGATATGCTAATCATTTTCATAAATAACCTGAATCGCCATAAAATCACATATTCTTCCAAAATAAAATTCATCATTTATTTCTAAAATGAAATCATATAATATTATATTTAACATAATCTTATAATGTTCCAAAAAATTATAGTGATATTTATTAACCAGTTAATCAAAAAACCATTTTTCAATCACAAAGACTATATATACGATAAAACATATGTTCCCAAAATAAGCTTCTTATTTATCCATCAAATCATTTAACTAAAAAAATCATACTAACTGAGACTTCACATAGGCCAGGGGAAGGTGATGCACTCATGTATCCCTCCAATTGTGGGTTTAAGACCCATATCCTTGTCGGACATGATGGGTTGTCGTGCAGTTTGTGAGTTATATTTTTTCTAAAATTATACAATTCTTATATAATTCCAAGAAATATGAAGAGCATATTCAAAAATAACTTTAGGAAATTCATCCTTAAATAGAATGTTTTAACCTCAAATATTATCTCATAACTTTCATTTTTCATACCAAAATTTAATAAACCATAATTACCTCAACTTCTTAATTCATGAATTCGTTTATATATTGACATTTGACATTTCAACTCCCTATGATTTAAATAAAACTGTTCCAAGATAAAATAAGTTCATACCAGGATCATGGTGTCCACCTAATTTCATTTTCATTTTGTTCACATAGATATAAGGTCCACATATCGCAACAAATCATTAGAGCTTATTTAAAGTCCCTTGATTCTTCTGTCCAAATGCACCTTGTAAAATTTGTGTGGTATGGATGTTGGTAGAGAAATAGTTTTGTAAAATCTTTCTGTATGAAAAATAATTTCAAAACATCTCGTAAAACATTAATTTTATAAAACATTCAGACTGAGTTTGTTTTGCAACTTTCAATCAAAGGTCCTTTTAAAATACCATAACTATGAAAAGTAATACTATAAGTTAAAACCAAATATAAATAGGTATCATGAGGGTATCCTTATTTTCCATTTTTGTTAAAATAAAAATATTCCTTAAAGTATTCTTATAGGGTAAAATATTTGAAAATTCCTTAATGATACTTACCTTTTTGGAAAATATGAGAAAATGGAAGATTATAATTTGATTAAAAACAACTCATGAACCATGGTGGTATTAAGGTATAGAGGAGATGTTTGATATTTCATACAACTATTTGTAGAATATTTCTTTGTTATAAAATTCTTCAAAATCATAGGGACATGACTTTGTAATAATTATTGCAAGAAATTCCTCGGGAAGAGGTAGAAATATTGTTTGGGAGTATCCTACTTCCATTTGTAATTGATTTTACATGATCTAAAATATATTAAAAAATAATAATTTTACTAAATAAAAATACCTAAAATACTTAACCTATGCTTAACAAAAATTACTAATATTTGAAGCTTTCTAAACCCTCTTCTGAAACCAACTATATGAACTCGACCTTAATCATTATATATTCTAGTAAATTTGAACTAGATTTCTATTTCCTACAATCCTGTGGATCTTTTTAGTTTACTATTTTAGATAATTAGTACAAACTCTTATATAGTAAACCCATACATTACAAGTGAACACTTATACTCGGTACTCATTTTTTCCACCTAAAAAAACTTTTTAAAAATTAAACATGGTTTCATTCTATGATAAATATTCACAATTTTCATCTTGACCACATCCTTATCCTTACTCTTACTTAAACCGTGTGATTTTTTTTAAAACATGGGATGAGCATGAAAAAAATTTTAAGAGACATAAAAAGGAAGATAACCATTAGTCCATTGAAAAAAATGAAATCCCATAAAAAACTTTTTATTAAAAAAATACCTTTTTACCCTAAAAGGGCATAATATTTTTCATAATGATCATTATCCTACCTTTCTTGAAATCAAATGATTTCCATGAAAACTCATTAAAAATAATATAAAAGGTATGTGGGTATTTGGGGAAATCATTTTCTATATCACTCTTACAAATGGAATAAATAATATGGTCAAATTATATCTCCAAAGTACCCAATTCATTGGAGTTTATAACATAACCATCTATCCTTGGTTTAACATGGAACCACCCATCATTGGTTAACAATATACCACCCATCCCTAGTTTAACATGAAACCACCCGTCATTGGTTAATAACATACCAACCATTCTTCATTTATCATGGAACCACCTGTAATTTGTTTATAATGTAACAATACATCATCATAAACAATTAGCACGAAACATATCCTAATCATAAAACATGAATGACTACATCATAAAAATATTCTTAAGGAAAATAACCTTTTTATTTTTAAATGACATATTTTTAGAAAAACTACACACATACAGTGGGGAAAAATTATTTTAAAATTACCAAGTAAAAATGTAAAGGAGGATACAAATAATTATGCTGGAAAAAACACTTCTGTTTTATATGTAAAGAAAACATTTCTTTTTTACTTTTGTGAAAAAAATGAAAGAGGAACTTTAAAATAGTATTATTAAAAAGAAAGTATCTTTCCTTAAGTTCAAATCATCACATACATTATTTATATTACTGAATAATAAACATAGGTTAATTATTTAATTTCTTAAGAACCTTTTTCAAGTTCATTATTCCTTTTATATACCTTAGTAAAATTTTAATTACATAATCATTTAAATTCACATCAGGTGTTATGATGATATTCAGTACTTAAGTCCAAAATGAATTTGGTTGGTTGAATTTGGTCAAACAGGACAACATTAAATCATTTACAGAATAATAATCATGACATAATTATAATTTTTATACATAAATTATACTGTTAGAATCAATTATGAAATATGGTTATGAAAAATGCACTACGTTGCAATCATGAAGACAGTAGGTTGTACGTACGCATTAGTGACATTTTCATTTTTCAATGATCATTATGTAAAGAAGGTAATTATTATTGTACCTTTATATAATTATCATTATATCATATGTTTCACATTGATTATTAAAATATACTTATATATTTCATCCATATGGTTTGGTATGAAAAATGAATCACATCGATTCATGGAGGTGGTCGTCCACACGTATGCACGAACAACGTTATCATTTTTCTATGCATGGAAAGGTAAGAATGTAAATGATATATTATATTTTAATGATTATAAATATTTCATTAATATCATATATAAACATTAACTTTATCATTATAACCAGTCTTGAGAGACGGTTATGGAAAACTAATCACATCGGTTCGCGAGGTGGTAGTTCACCGTACACACAAACGATGAATTATTTTTCCATTTGATGGAAGTGGAGATAGATATAGGTCATTACACAAACATAATAAAATATAATTAAATGTATAATAATAAATTTATTTTTTTTATCATGGTTGAAGAAGATTAGAGAGATTTGGAAGAATAAAAAATACAGAAACACTCGATTAAAACTGACGTCTCTTGTTCAGGCAATCTCATTTGTTTAACAATTTTAGACCACTAAGATTACTTTTTGGCCGAAAGAAAGACCTCAAGAATGAGGGTAGGTATTATAGAAAAGGATTTGGGTAGGTAATTCATGAACCAAAATGGTTTTTTAAGTGTAATGTAATGAGAAGAATAAGTTCACTTTTATGATAGAGGAGAGACACTGTTTGAATTTTTCTAAATAATAAAATAATATAAAATAATATTTAATAATATTTAATACAAAATGGATCCAAACTTATTAATATTTAATATAAGATGAGTATGGTTCAAAATGAAATTATCCAATAAAAATTGGATAGTTTTTTACTATATTTCTACTATTATCATTTGATTTAAACCCTTATTTAACTCTTCTAACTCTTACCGTGACAATACATATTTTTACACTTTGAAGGTTAATATAGTAACTATAAAATAAAAAACAACCAATAAATGGATTAGGGTTGATATTTTAAATCTTATCCTAATCACTTTGATGAATTTAAAATTTTTAGTTCTTTTATATCATTTAATAAAATAATATTTATTATAAAATATCAATAATGTCAATTTTTAGAACTATTCATTACTTTGACTTTAATAATATCAAGATAATAATTAGAATTAAAATGTTTTTTTATGTACATAACATGTCAAAGTAATCTAAAAAATTCATTTATCACATTAATTATCTCAAACAAAATATTTTATTATTTTTAATATCATTTATTTGATTTTTCCATTAATTAAATAATTGTTGCATCTGCGTTATGAAAACATGTAAGGTAGTAATTTCTTTACTAAAAATTAAAAATAAATTATCATGAGGAATATAAATCTATTAGATCTCACAATACTATTTATATTCAAACATATCGATTGTATAACACGTTATTAAAAATATTACACTTATTAAAAATAGGAGTGTGTCTTGATTGAATTTTCTTTAAATAAAATACTATAAAGGTCATAATCTTATCCAAGTGGTCGTAAAAGGTCATAAATTAAAACTTTTTATGATTATTGTCTATATATAATCGTGAAATAACATTTAAGAAAGTCTTAATGTAATTTTATAGTCATTATCATTTTATTTTTAACATTTAATTACACAATTTACCCATTATCATGGTAACAAAAACTACTATTTTTGTTTTTCATATTGACCAAAAAGAAAAGTGAATTATTTACTATATTTGTATCCACTAATAAAAAATATAAAATACAATTTTTTAAATTAAAAACACATAATTTTTAGAATTTAATTTCAAATTATTCAGAAAAAATCAACGAAAAATTGTTTTTTTTGGAAAAATGTCTTTTTTAAATATAAAATATTTTATATTAAATTCAAGTATAAAATATATTTCAAAATAAATAATTGAATTATTTTAAATCAAAATTAAAAAATTAAATTTTAAATGTAAACCAAAACATAATTTGGTAATGTAAATACTTTAAAATAAAATACAATTTTCAATGAAAATCATTTTTTTTCACTATTCCATGAAAAATAAATAGTCTCAAAAAATTCCCAAAAATTATTTTTAAGATAATTTTAACATTATGAATCCAAAAATGAAATTAATTTTATTAAATAAATTTTATAAAACTTCTAAAAATTATAATATTCCCTCATAAAAAGAAAAAACACATTTTTGAAGAAAAAATATTTTTGGAAGAATAAAATGACTACTAGATATGGAGGGATTGTTTTTGAATAATGTATCAATATATTGACATTGACATGGAAATTATATTTATTTCATAAATTAGTTATTACTATTTATACTCACAAATTTAACGGCTAAGTTATAACAGTCACATTTAAATAATAATATTTAGTTGTTCGTTTAAACTCGATGTGACTTATCATGTATGCTATTGAACATATCATTTACTTTTAAAATCTTGTGATGCTACAGTGGAGAAGTGATGTGAGCCAAAATTCTAAAAAAAATTGTGTATTTTTCATTGAAAAGTACACCTCAATTAATTCAAATACCGATTAAATAATTCAATATTTATTACTTTGTGAATTCGTTCATTTATTGAAATTGGATCAATTCTTGGTTTTTACATGTTTTATTTATTTATGAAGTTAATGAATCTATACATTAAAATTAAAATTTATTTTCATTTTGAAATTTAATTGTGAATTTTAAATCTGGAATTTACATGGTAAAATGGAATTAATTAAGATTTTCAATTTTTTTTTATAAATTTTTAAAACAATTTAAAATACATAAATTACCTTTTTTTTAAAAGACTATGAATTTAATGTAGAATTTTTATTCTGGGGTTTTAGAATAGGTTTAAAATTATGAAATTGATTTTTTTATTAGGAAAATTAGGAATTGATTTAGAATTCAAATTGTGGAAATGTGTTAAATTTTGAATTTTAATTACTTTATTTATTTATGTAATTAATTAGAAAAATTATTTCACTAAAAAATGATTATGAAAAATTTATAGGGAAAAATAATTTGGCGAGTGGTCATGTCTCCTACTGCTCCCCTATTTCACTAGAACCTTGAGTGGGGATGCAACACCCACAAAACTGTGTTGGGTGCCTTCCTGGTTGGCACACCATGTAACGCCTCTTCAATTGGAGCACCATGTGGTTTCTATTTAAATGAGGTGTTTTTAATGCAGGCCAATACCAAGTGAATTAATTAACATGGTGAAATGATTTTGATGCAGATTCATTATTTGATACAGATTCTTTTTTCTATATAAGGAGGTGGTGGCAAGGAATTTCAACACACCGGCATCAACAACACCGAGATAAAATCCCATTTGGTGATCACATTTCTTCAACAATCATCTTTCTTTCCCTCCGTATTTGATTCGATACTTTTATTATTGAGTTTTACTTTTGAGATCCCTTCCATTTGGGTGAGTCTCTACTATGTACCTCCAGATTTTAGTGGATCCCTCTTTTTGGACTATGTTTTTTGGTTTTTTCCTTTTTGGGTTTTCTGTGTAAAAATTTATGGTGTCAACTTTATTTTCTACACACTTAATTTTGTCTCTACGCATCCGCCTTCATTTTTGGAGGGAAAGATTTTATTTCCACTGCAAATTCACCTTTTTCTTTTTTTTTCATTCATCACTTTCCCATCATTCCTAACATCTGGTATTAGAGGGTGTGTTTTTTTATTTCATATTTATTATGGAGGCCAATTACAGTCATATGATTTTGTTGAATGGTACCAACTACCATATATGGAAACATAAAATGAAGGATCTACTTTTTTTCAAGCGAATGCATCTTCCAATGTTTAGTACCCAGAAGCCAGAAAGGATGTTAGATGAAAGAATGGGAATTAGAGCATGAGATGGTTTGTGGATTCATTCACCAATGGGTCGAAGACAACATGATGAACCACATTGTCAACATCTCTCACGCTTTACCTTTGTGGGAGAATCTTGAGACAACCTATGCTTCTAATATGGGAAATAATAAATTGTTTCTTCTCAATCAAATGATTAATTTAAGGTACAAATAATGTACATCTATTTCTGAATATTTGAGTGAATATCAGGGATGTTTTGATCAGTTGTCTAACATGGGTATCAATTTTGAAGATGGGGTTTTAGCTCTTTTACTTCTTAACACTTTACCCAATTCATGAGAGAATTTACATGCTACTCTAACCGGTTTTTATCCGAATGGTGCTGTGACATTTATATTTTTCAAGTATTCTATTTTAAATGATGAGGTTAGAATATGAACTCAGGAGAAATTTTCTTTAGAGATTTTACTCACTGAGAACAGGGGGAGAAGCCAGGACTAGGGACAAAGCAGTTGAGGTAAGAGAAGAGGCATAAGAAAATCCATACCGAAGTAGAGAGATTTTGAATGTCATCATTGTGGTAAGAAGGGGAATGTTAAGAAGTTTTTTTATCAGATGAAAAGAGAGAATATAAAGAACGAGAAGAAAAATGGTGATGGAGATGATCATGTTGTCGCCCCTACAGGGGTGATCTTGTCATTGTTTATGACTCCATTAACATTGATTCTGATGATTCTTATTGGATTGTTGATAGTGGTGCCTATTTTCACGTGACATCAAAGACGTGGTTCTTTAAATCTTATAGCCCAGGTAATTTTGGGATTTTGAGGATGGGCAATGATGGTCATGATGACGTTGTAGGCATCGGGACTGTTTGTTTAGAGACCGTTATATGAAGTAAGATGATTTTGAAGAATGTATGACATGTGCCAATGGTTCGCATGAATCTTATTTCTACCAGCATTATTGATGATGAAGGGTTTAACGGTACTTTTGGTGATTTCCAATGGAATATTTCTAAGGGATCTTTGATTTTGTCTCTTGGTAATAAGCAATCAGGTTTGTACTGGACTAGAGATTCTATTTCTTGTGATACTGCTTGTGTTGTTGAGTAGAGTGTTTCGTCTAAGTTGTGGCATAAGAGGCTCAATCACATCAATGATAAAGGGATTGGTTGTTTGTCTAAGAGAAATCTTATTCCAGATTTTAAGAGTGTCAAATTGGACACATGTGATCATTGCATGGCTGGGAAACAGATCAGAGTGAGTTTTAGTTGTCATCCTCCACACAGGAAGTCACAGGTACTTGAATTGGTACATTATGACATTTGTGGTCCCTTGAAATATATTACCTTTAGTGGTGGTCTTTATTTTGTGACATTTATTAATTAATACTCGTGAAATCTCTGGGTTTATGTTTTGAATGCCAAAATCCAGGTGCTTAGTGTTTTTAATCAATTTCATGTTTCTGTTGAGAGGGAATCAGGAAAGAAATTGAAATGTATTCACATTGACAATGGGGGAGAGTATTGTGGTCCATTTGATCAGTATTGCAGGAAGGATGGTATTTGGCATCAGAATATGCCATCCAAGACACCTCAGTTGAATGATGTAGCTGACAGGATGAACAAGGCTTTGTTGGAAAGAGTTCATTATTTTCTTTTGGAAGAAAAGTTACCTGGACATTTTTGGGATGAGGGTTTACTTACTGATACTCATATTATCAATTTATCACATGCAGTTGCTTTGCAGACAGACACTCTCGACAAGTTTTGGTATGGAAAAGAGATCATGTATGATCACTTGTGTGTTTTTGGTCACAAGGCTTTTGTTCATGTTCTTAGTGATGAGAGATCCAAGATAGATGATAAGACACAACAGTGTATTTTTATTGGATATGGAAACGATGAGTTTAGGTATAGGTTCTATAATCCTATTTTGAGGAAACTTGTCAGAATATGTGATGTAGTGTTTAAGGAGGATCAGACTATTGCAAGCATTGATAAGGGAGAAAAATATGCTTCTCCAACTTCTGGTGGGTTTGTCAGTCCAGATCCAGGTTCTGATTCACATTTGCCTCATATTGTTGATTATAATGATCATGTTGATGTATAGAATGATGCTCAAGGTGAACAGGTTGGAGTTGATGTTTCTGATGCACCTTCTGTTTCTGATGATCCAATTCTAGGGGTTATTAATGAACCTACAGTTCCACCCCAGAGGTCACTCGACATTGCACCATTTTTACTCGATATTCACCTGATGAGTGTGGTCCTCACTGAAGGGGGAGAACCAGAATCTTTTGTTAAGGCAATGGAAAGTGAACAGAATGATAGATGGGTTGCGGTAATGGATGACGAGATGACATCATTTCACGACAACCACACTTTTGAGCTGGTGATGTTACCGATAGGTAAGATTGCTTTGAAAATTCAATGGATTTATCAGATTAAGAATTAAAAATCTAGTTATGTTCCACAATATAAGGCAGGGTTAGTTGTTAAAGGCTTCCATCAGAAGAAAGGTATTGATTTTGATGATATTTTTTCACTTATTGTCAAAATGTCTTCCATTCAGGTTGTTCTGGGTTTGGCTGCTAGTTTTTACCTGAAGATTGAGAAGATGGATGTGAAGACAACTTTCCTCCATGGAGATTTATAGGAGGAGATTTATATGGTGTATCCAGAGGGTCTTATTGAATCAGGTAAAGAAAATAAGGTCTTCAAGTTGAAAAAGAGTTTGTATGGTTTGAAGCAAGCTCTAAGGCAGTTGTATAAGAATTTTGAATCTATCATTTCTCATTAGGGTTTCAGAAATACATCTTATGATCATTGTCTTTTTGTTCATAGATTTAGTGATGATGATTTTATTATACTGTTGCTTTATGTTGATGATATGCTCATTTTTGGCCATGATAATTCTAGAATTGACATATTGAAGAGGGATCTTTTTCTATCTTTTACAATGAAAGACTTGGGGCCAGCACGATAGATTATTGTCATGATGATCTCCTGTGACAGGAAGGCTAAGAAATTGTGGTTATCTCAAGGGAGATACATTGAGAAGGTTCTTTAGATATTTTATATGAATACATTTAAAGTAGTTAGTACTCCTCTTTCTTTACATATTAATCTCAGCACTAGTCAGTCACCTTTTACTGATGAAGAGAGAGACGAGATGCAGAAAATACCTTATTCATCTATTGTTGGCTATTTGATGTATGAAATGGTATGTACTAGACTTGATATAGCTCATGAAGTTGGTGTGGTTAGTCATTTTCTATCAAATATAGGTAGAGAGCATTGGAGAGAAGTGAAGTACATTTTTCATTATCTTGATGGTAATTCTGATTTGAGATTCTGATTTGGAAAGGGGAAACCTATGCTTTGTGGCTTTACAGATTCATATATGGTAGGAGATATTGATTCGAGGAAGTATACTTTAGGCTATTTGATGACTTTTACAAGGGGATATGTATCTTGGAAGTCTAGATTATAGAGATGTGTTTCTTTATCTACCACATAGTTAGAGTTTCATGCATCTATAGAATAATGAAAAGAATTGTTGTAGATGAAAACATTTATTCGAGAGCTCAGTATAAATCAGGATAGGTATGATTTATATTTTGATATTTAGGGTGCTATTTTTTTGGGAAAGAATTACACTTTTCCTGGTAGGTCAAAACATATTTATGTCCGATACCATTGGATCTGCAACATCCTTGATTCGAGATAGTTAGAGCTTGAGAAGATCCACACGGATGACAACGGGTATGACATATTGACCAAGAGTTTACCGAGAGAAAAATTTGAGACTTGAAACTGATTTCAAGGATGGTGGTGATCCCCACTTGAGTCATAGGGGGAGTTTGTTGGGATCCTTCCTAGTTGGCGCATCATATAATGCCTCCTCAATTGGAGCACCATGTAGTTTCTATTTTAATGAGGTGTTTTTTAATGCGGTCCAAGACCGTGTGAATTAATTCATGTGGTGACACGATTTTGACACAGATACATTATTTGACAAGGATTATTTTTCCTATATAAGGAGGCAGCGGTAAGGCACTTCAACCCACTGACATCAAAAACACCGAGAGAAAATTCCATTTGGTGATCATCTTTATTCGATGGTCTTCTTTATTTCTCTCCATCATTGATTCACTAATTTTATTCTTGAGTATTACTATTGAGATCCCTTTCATTTTTGGGAGCTCTACCATGTACCTCTTGATTTTAGTGGATCCCTCTTTATGGACTAGGTCCTAGGGTTTTTACCTTTTTGGGTTTTCCTTGTATAAATTTCTATTGTCAACATTCTTTTTTGCACTCTTAATTTTGTTTCTACGCATATGCCTACATTTTTTGAGGGAAATATTTTATTTCCATTGTGCTTTCCCCTTTTTCTATTATTTGTGCATTCGTCGCTTTCCCATTTTCCCAAAAACTGCTCCCTTGTTCTTCCATGTGGAACCTCCTTTGATAGTGAAGGAAGAGAACCCAACTGTACTCTCTTGGAAAACTGATTGAAGATCACTAGAGCTCCATTGAGGGAGACAAATATTAAACTGATCGTTCTTCCAAATGTAAGAATCAACCCTAATCCATGGGGAAAGCCAAACATCAAAGGGGGAACACCTCAAAGCTAATTTATCATAGATGATTCGAAGCTACTAATAAATCCTGAACCGAATTGAATATTCCTCTCAGGCACTCAATGAAGCCTGAAGCTTGTAGAGGAAGAATGAGTTATAATTCAGGTATAGGTTCATCTTTTTGAAGTTTCATTATAGAATCACCTTTAGAATACTTCAAATAGAGGATGATAGAAATCCAAGATGTAGCCCTGATTCGTATTCCATTTAATCTAGGGAATATATCAATCCAAGATTAATCCATATCGAGATTGAATCTGTGTGTTCACTATTAATGTTGAATTGTGTTCTTGGTATTCTTTGTTTACAGGTGTGATTGAAGGAAATGGTGCCATGATTCCTTCACGATGCAACAGTCATTTAGTTACAGGACCACACACACCACATGCTCGACCGTACTCCCAAATGAAGCTTCCTTACCACATTTGCTTGTTTTTTCTTGGGAGCTACCCAAGACTGAATCCATGGTTGATCCTGATAATGGGATTCACCCAACCCAAGGGTCAAACTCAATTTTGACCCACGAATCATCCAGCCAAGTGAGGCCACATTAAATTTGTAGGAGGAATAATTTTTGAGCATGGTAAAAGGGAAACTCATGTTCTAAGTTCAACCATGGAATCCCTCCTGCATTTTCTCAAACTCCCAGCCTCGGGCCATGTTGCAAGAAGTAGCAACATCCAAACTCCATGCACACGCATGACTAAGTGCACACACCCATGGATGAAGCTCTAACTCATGCACTTCATCTGCCCACTCCCATATAGAATGGTGAAGGAAAAAAATTAGTGATTATGAGGCTTATTTTTTCCATCCCACTAGCCAGAACATGAAACTCCTCACATGATCTCGCAAAATAGATCATGAATTGTCACTACTCCATGAAATATCATATCACCTAAGCTAGGGAATTTTCTTGAAGACATAAGAGATTGATCAAGGGAAAATGATACCTCTAACTAAATCTATCTCCACTATTGGTTGTGAGAGATAACACCCATACAAGGAAGAAAAATCTCGATAAACACTACACTAAATAAAATGTAAATGAGATTCCTCCATTTCCTATAAATATTATCCCCTACCCTCCCTATAAAAAACCTATGGAACTTGGCCTTCTGTCTAATTTATATTAGCTTAGGATTTATTTTATGTATTTTTAATACAATTTGGTTCTTCTCTCTCTTAATTGTTTCATTCTCTTATCTCTATTTTATTCGTGTTTCTCACATCGGTGACATCCTAGTGATCCCAAAATTCATGAACATAGATAAATAATCCTCAGTGGGTGGTTCAAGGGGAATCACAGTGGTGGGGTTGAATTTATGTGTTCCAATTCCTCACTCTATTTTCTCTTATTCTGGTGGGATAGTGTAGATGGTGTGTAGAGGAGGTGATCATCACTTTACATTCCATTAACACCACTACACTCCTCTAATTATTTCTATTTAATGTATTGATAAATTCAAACCACACTTCATACTAGTTTATTTGTGTGATTTGAATGGAAGAATGGTATATGATTGCTTCCAGATGAGTGAGTAAATCCATTCAATCAATTGAGGAGTGTACTTCCCATTTACGAAGGAGAAAAATGGATTATTGGTATGATCAAGGATTCTTGAGAATATTATCGATTCCATGTCATATGAAAATAGTAAAGGGTGAATGGATAAATGATATTGAATATGTTAATTGAGTTAGAAGATTTAGAACAATTATAAATGATGATATAACCCACTAGAATTCACCTTAGGACCTCGTGTATTTCATCCTAACCCCTATTTTATGTTTTTTATATTTATTTTATTTACAATTAATTTCAATAGAAAACTAATAAAACATCACATATCCTAAATTTTATCTTTCAAAAACATTAAAAACAAAACAAAAAAAATACATAATTGTTAGGATAGTGAATAACCGAACCATATACACTCCCTGGAAAATGACCTTGGTTAGCTCTATACTGCATTACAGGTTTAAAAAATTGTCTGAACATGGCTCATGACCATCGCATGATCAAAAAAGTATGTTTTCGTGTTTATTTATTTTTCACTAATGGCCTTGGGAATTCATTATTTCACACGCATGCATCTTTCCTTCTCAATCAAAGTCTGGTTCATCCTCTTTATCACTCCATTTTACTATAAAGTTTTAGGTACTTTCCTCTTGATCCTTATCCCTTTCTTCTGACATAATATTCTAAAGTTGATTATTTTATTTTCAAAACTATTGTCTAACCTAGTGAATTTTAACTTATGGCCACTCTCCCTTTCAGTCAAAACTTTATGTTGTAATAAATAACTAAAAATTCTATACTTGTGCTTAAGTAAATACACCCATACCTTCCTCATAAAATCATCAATGAATGTGGAAAAGTAATGGGATCATTTATGGGATCAAACTAGGGTAGGTCCCCAAAAATTCAGGTGATCTAAATCTAACTTCTAGGCTTTGGGATTCCAACCATTCAAGTTAAATTAAAACCTCTTTTTCTTTCCCAACACACATCTCTTATAACTTCTGATGGTTATGTGATCGAGGTTTATAATTATCTTCCAAACTAGTATCTTCATGTTCTTCTCAATAAGATGATTGATTCCACAATTTTAGGACTATGTATCTTTCAAGGTTGTACTTCTGACCATTTTACTTCCATATTAAATTTCAGTCAGCTAAAGGGTCTCATCATTTACTCCTCACACCCAACCATTTACCTTTGAGTTACTTTCAAAACTACGTTGATAAAGATAATTATTTAGCCTATATGATCCAGTTTCCCCACTAAGATGGGATTCTTCTGGATACATGGAATGTGTAATAATTCCTTTAGTCATAGGAAGCACCATTATTCATCTATAGATTTACACCTCCCTTTCCAATCACTTCCAAAGCTTCATCATCAACCAAATGAACATTCTCGAAGCTTTAATATACATTATTGATCATGCACCTATGATCTACGGAGTGGAAGGATTCATTGTAGTTAATCACCCATGACTCTGACTACATAAAATCTAGTCTACACTAATGGACCTATAACATGGGTTTGGAAATCTGTTGGTATAGGGTGGCCATACCAACAGTTTGAAAAAACTTTTGGTATATGTGACACCCATAGAAATAGTTACAGAGAATTGTTGGTATAGGAACCTAAAAGGGACCTATAACAATGGTTATCCAAAACCATTGGTATAGGTACCAATAATTTTAGGGACCTTTACCAATGGTTTTGGAGAACCATTGGTATAGGTCCTGAAAATTATGAGGGCCTATACCAAAGGTTTTCGAAAACCATTGGTTTAGGCTATGCAATTTTTTCTATATTTTTGTATTAAAAAATTAAATAGTTCAAAATTTATAATTAATTATATATATATATATATATCAAATTATAGATTCAAAAGTAATTATAGGTTAGTGGTTAGGTCTTTTAGTTATAAGATTGAGGTCCTAGGTTCAATACTCACCACCATTTTTTTTTTGCATAAAACCTATACCAATAGTTTTCCAAAACCACTGATATAGGTATTTCCTATGAAATTACCTATACCATAAGTTTGAGAACCATTTGAAAAAACCAATTGCACCAACAGTTTTACCAATGGCCTCGCCGAAATTTACCCAAGATTTTAAGGTTAAGCGGTCGCTTGTAGTTTAGCTTTGGTTGTCGAATCCTCAGAGACCTAAGAAGTAACCTACAGACACATACAATCTTTGGATTTTTTTTATATATTAAGTGGTCAACATGGGTTGATTTTATATGGGTTTAACTGAACTCTAAGAGACTTAAGTAAATTCAATTTAAAAGAACGAGTTGATCCTAGTTTATCACTTGTTGTGGATTAGATGCATTCCTTTTTCAACTACTTCAATTTCTTATATTTGAGATGGGTTCATTTAAGAAGATAAAACAACATCATCACTTATTAGTTTAATTCCTACACACCCTAATACTATTAAACTATAAACTTGAAGGATCAATTTTTTGAGCACTCCATGTTAAATGTTCTTATTTGCACTTGAAGTGTGTGATCTTAAATTCAACAAGGACGAAGGAGTTTAAAGATCGTCAAACAAAATTCTCAAATAAAAGAATTGATTAGACATTAATGGAGTGAGAAATAACATCCAATAAATCCCCTTTATACTCCCTTGTACCAAGACATAAGTGGGTTATACTTCCATTGATTCTATGGTTTCAATGGAAGCGGGAAGTAGACTCATGAGGGAGGAATTGGAGAAGTAAAAAAGGACAATGAAATAACGATCAATCCACTGTTGTGTGATAATTTTACAATGTTTGGTGTGAATAAATTCACACCTAGATACAAAGGTATTAACATGATATGAAGAAGAATAGAATAATAGGAGAATAATAGCTTTTATTAAGAAACTAAGGTGTATTGAACAACTTACATGAGAAAGACAAACTCAAGGCAACAAAATCACAGCATAACATTACAATTAAACAAAGAACCAAATATGATATACTAATCAGAAATCAATGAATTAAATAAGAATTTTTGAATCCTTGAGTAGAGCCTCCAATATTGAAAGTCATCCCAGTTTATTATGGTAGGATTGGGGTGGTGGAAAGTTTGTGGAATTTGATCTTTTCCACCCTTGACATGAAGTGGCAGCCAGCTTGCATCCACAGAACATAGGTGCAGAAATAACCTTCTATCTGGCCTAATTTGAGTGGTACATGGAATAATGAAATGGATCCCCAGATTTCTCCTAGTATTCTATAAAAATTCATCCTAAATGGAATTTTTGTTTACAAGATATGTTTAAAATGGTGGGATGTTTTTCTATACCATAAAATCTGGTCCAAAATTTCTTCTTCAACTTGGGATGCCTAGAAATCAATTTAAACATCTTCATTAGCTCTTTTAAATTTTGGATTAAATATTAAAATTTATTTCCTCTATCTTCAGTTCAATTTTCATTATTATTGGTCCTGGATCTTGGCCGCTACAATAGTTTTGTTGGGATGTTGTCCAGTTCACTTCGCCCAAAATGTTGTTAGTTCAAGGCCCACTTTAGTGGTCATCCAATGTGAATCTTCAAGTACTAAAAAAGTACGAATTGTTCCAAATGTAATGAGAACCATGAAAATTAAATATTAAAATAAAATCATGAACTTTGGGTATTTTATATGGTGTTCAAACATGTTCCATGTAATAGTTCATTTTAAGGACATACAATCGTAATGTGAAATGATGTTCAAAGTGTAAAATGCACTAAAATGGGGTTTATCAATTATGAATCACATGAATATTATATATATTAAAAATGAATATTATTCTCATTCAGTGTATAATCAATCAAACTATCAGTATAGGTCTATATCAATGAAAAATAACCTAACGGTTTGAGAACCTATAAAAATGGTTTGTAATCATTAGTATAGTGTTTTTTAAGTAGTGATCATTGGAAAATTGGTGATGAGTGGGAGGTTTCTAACTTCTTACATTGTATTAATAGATTTTAATATTCTAGGAGTTTTCCTTCCAATACCTTATTTTTTATTTTTATAGTTCCTATGGAGGTGTCCATACTTCCCAAAATGCCAGCATGTGAGTCATGGACCAAGAAACATTCCTTGAATATTCTGCCTAGAATTATATTTCAGTCATAAACAATTCCTTATCTATTGTAATAATCCCCTTATATCAGCATTCAAAGCATTTTAAGAAGGTATATGGACCTCCCCTATCTAGAGTTCCTCATTGAGGATCAAATTATGAATGTCTTCAAACACCATGTCAATATCTCTACATGAGTTTCTTAACGAAGAAACCATACTATCGCATGATTCTTATATAGATGACAGTAGCATCATTTCCCATAAATCATCCATGAAATTAACTTTCACCACTTTGAGTTGTCTCTGGATCATTTTGAAGTCCTTCACATGAATTTTTGTTAATCTCCCTTTTGATAACATCATGATAAATATCATTTTCATTAGAAACACCTTGTTCAATGTCATCGGTTTTTCATACATGTCCAGTAGGGACACCATCAACTCGGTTTTAGTTTTCTTCTAATAGAATTTGAGGGATATTTGTCATTCCAATGACATCCTCAATAATCCAATTTATTTTCTATCCAAATTTTCTTATTCACCTTTCTCCATATTTTCGGGCTTCTCTCCACCCAATGGAAGTTCAAGATCCTTATGGGTGAGATAGTATTTTATTTTAATTCTCTAAATGTCATAGTCTATTTCATTGAATTGACTAATTTTATTATTTCCTTTTCTTCATTGTCATATATTTTGATGACAATATACCCTACTGAAATCAATATGACTCTAAGTGAAGTGATAATTTTTCTTGGTTTTTTTAGTGTGAAAAACCTTACTCTCATACCAATTATTGGGAATCAGAACCTCTGTATAATCAACGGATGATAAAACTTGTGTTCTTCAGAATATTTCACCTTACGATGGTTCTATATTGCTGAATAAAACCAATGGAACTTCATCATATGTTAGAGAACAAAAATAATGAATTATGCGACACCCTAATCACTGCTCAAAATACCTACCTCTCAGAGATTTCATATGACTCACACATAATCATTCAAGGGGATAAAGAAAAGGATAAAGTGGACACACCAAGATTTATATGATTTGTACTTTCATCCTACATCCATATGATAAAATTGAAAGGTTTTTTATTACCGAAATAACACCAATAAGGATCATTAATTTAGCTTAAGAGCTAGAGATTACACTTAATATCAAGTGTTGGAATTTCAATTTAATGATTCAAATATCCTCAACGTCTGATCCCACCACTTTTTTATAAAGGTAATCATATGATCAAAAAAGTTTCACCATCATCCAAGAAACATGTGTTGTACCTCTCTCTCTTGGATTTTAATGATCACAATCACTCTCATCGTGATCTAATATTGTTTCAAGTGTTTTTGTTAATAGTCATGATTTCAGGAGCAAGAAGTGGCAAAGGAGGAAAAGTGGACTGTTTTCATGTCCACCGGCCAACCGGTGGCCTCAGCACCGGCCAGCCGGTGCTGCCTGGGCAGAAGGGACAGCTACTGCCTCCTCACCGGCCAACCGGTGGCCTCAGCACCGGCCAGCCGGTGGAGGCTGGACAGAAGGATCTTCCCTCTGTCAAGACCACCGGCCAACCGGTGTCCCACCACC
Source organism: Viscum album (assembly GCA_963277665.1). NCBI lineage: Eukaryota > Viridiplantae > Streptophyta > Magnoliopsida > Santalales > Viscaceae > Viscum > Viscum album. The sequence continues at coordinate 815,120,518 of OY728137.1, forward strand.
GGTCAGCCGGTGGAACTCCATCAAATAATGAGACCTACTGTCTCACCACCGGCCAGCCGGTGGACTCCTCACCGGCCAGCCGGTGGAACTTCTTCAAATAGTGAGACCTACTGTCTCACCACCGGCCAGCCGGTGGCCTTCTCACCGGCCAGCCGGTGGCTCCTGGGCAGAAGCACTCTCCACATTCCAAGGCACCGGCCAGCCGGTGGACAAGCACCGGTCAGCCGGTAAGCAAAGTCAAACTAGCCGTTGGAGCTTGACCAGACTTGTCTACTTGATCCCCAACGGCTCCGAAAGCCCTCCAACGGCCATATTGAAGTATTTGGGAGTATTTATCCTATAAATAGACGTCCATGGATGCTGGGAAGACCATTGATCATATACCGAAGCATACCAAAGTTATCTTGATCATTTGAGGCTCCTACGACAATTCTCAAAGGCTACTTGAGATCCAATTGCCATCCTTGAAGCTTGGGCTGCCTCTACATCAACTACACTCACCTCTTAGCGCTCAAGGCTTCCTCTAGTTTGTTCTAACTTATTTACTTCAATTGTTTAGTTCTTAATTGGGTTTGTATTAACACAAACCACCCTTTTTCTTCCTTCTTTCAATTTGGGTTTCTTGCTACAACCATAATAAAAAGCAAGCTGTAAGAAGGTGATCTAGCCTACCTTAAAACGGCTAGTGGGTTTCTTTCTATAACCATTAAAAAGCAAGCGGTCGTATAAATCTCCCAACGGTTGAGTTGGGAGCGGAGACGTAGTCTTGAGTTTAAAGCCGAACTCCGTTATCAATTGTGTCTTGCCATTTTACTTTCCGCTGCATTTAAATTTGTTTTAAATTGTTAATTAATTTTAAAAAGGCAATTCACCCCCCCTCTTGCCATCACCTTCGACCCAACATTTGGTATCAGAGGGAGCGTTTGTGTAATACCTTAACCGGTTACAAACGAAAAATCCATAGTGATGGCTTCTTTCTCACAAGCACCCGAAGGGTATTCCATGACTCGGGCTCCATACTTCGATGGAACCGATTACACATATTGGAAAACACGAATGATTACTTTTCTTAGAAGCATTGGCTATCCTATATATAGAATTGTTATGCAAGGATACACTCTTTCTAGTAAGGATGAATCAAAATGGACCCCCGAAGACATTGCCAATTTTGATCTTGATGGCAAAGCCATGAATGCTCTTCATTGTGGGTTAGACCGTAATGAGTTTAATCGTATTTCTACTTGCACCACCTCACACGAAATTTGGAAACTTTTGGAAGTGACCCATGAGGGCACTAACAAAGTCAAAGACACTAGGTTAGATATGTATCGTCAAGACTTTGAGAGTTTCACAATGCAGCCACACGAGTCAATCACCGAAATGTTTACTCGTTTTACTGATGTTTGCAATGGGAGAAAGTCCCTTGGTGATGATGTTTCAGCAGAAACAATGGTCAAGAAAATTCTTTGGGTCCTACCAAGCTCTTGGGCACCAAAGGTGACGGCAATCCAAGAAGCGAAAGATGTCAAGAAGATGCCGGTTGAAGAACTCATAGGGTCACTCATGACTTATGAGATTACCATGAAGAGGCAAGCCGATAAAGAAGGAAAGGTCTTCAAGGAGAAAAAGAACATAGCTTTCAAGGCAAAGGAAGAAAGCTCCTCCGATGATAGTGAATCCGAGATGGCTCAACTAGCAAGGAAAATGAGCAAGTTCATGAAGAAAAAGAAGAAATTTCAAAAGGCACGAAAGGAAGAGCCAAAGGCGGAGAAAGAAATCACTTGCTTTGAATGTGGAAAGAAAGGCCACATCAAACCGGAGTGCCCCATTTTCAAGAAAAGGTTAAAAGAAAAGAAAAACAAGAAGGCCTTCAAAGCATCAACATGGAGTGCAAGTGATGACTCCATGTCTTCAAGCGACTCAAGCGATGAAGGTGGAAAATGCCTAATGGCATTTGATGAGGTATCCTCTTCTCACTCTTCTTCTCACTCTTCTTCCTCATCTTCTTCTTTTGATAATGATATGTCTTATGAAGAACTCCAAAATGCAAGAGATCAATTAGAGGAAGGTTTTCACGAACTTACCTCTAAATTTTTGACCTTGAAAAAGAAAAACAAAACTCTTATTTCCGAAAAAGACAAACTTCTCAAAGAGAATGAGGAGCTTTCCCTTAAAGTCAAAAATATTCCAAATGTAGATTCTTTAAATTCTACCATTAAGGATTTGAAGGAATCTCTTGCCAAGTTCACCCAAGGTGAACAAAACTTAACTAAATTGCTAGGTTCTCAGCGTTCGGCTAGAACTACACATGGACTTGGCTATAACAAGCAATCCACTTTTTCTAGGGCACCCACTACTTTTGTAAGGGGGAGCTCTCAATACAAATTTTGTAATTATTGTAAAAAGACCGGTCACATGATTTATGAATGTGATTGTAAAAATGCTAGGTATGGAAGACCCAAATCCATTACCTACTCGGATGAGTATCATAGAAGGAATCCCTCTAGAACATTATGGGTTCAAAAGTCTCTTTTTGCTAATCTTTCCGGACCCAAACTTATATGGGTACCAAAATCTCTTCTTTCTTGATTTTGTAGGATTAACGCCAAAAGAGTAGGATCTCTAAAGGCTCATGGTATCTCGACAGCGGTTGCTCAAGGCACATGTGTGGCGATCCCTCCGAGTTCAACTCACTTGAAGAATTCGATGGAGGATATGTCACCTTTGGTGATAACTCAAAAAGCAAGATCGTCGGAATAGGTACCATTGGTTTTGGTAGCTCCTCTTTTATTAAAGATGTTTTATTAGTTAAAGGTTTAAAGCATAATTTAATTAGCATTAGTCAACTTTGTGATAGTGGTTTTTCAGTCAATTTTCAAAATGATTTATGCAATGTGTTTGATTTTCAAAACAAGTTGATATTTTCTGCTTCCCGTTTTCAAAATGTTTACATTATTGATTTAAAATCTCTAGCTAGCCAAAATGTTAAATGTTTAAGTGCTCTTGACAATGAGTCTTGGCTTTGGCATAGAAGATTGGGGCATTGTAGCTCTCATTCACTTCTAAAGCTTAATAAGAACAAGCTCATTCGTGACCTTCCTAAACTTAAATTTAAGAAAGATTTGATTTGTGAGCCATGCCAACTTGGTAAGCAACACAAGTCTTCTTTCAAATCTAAGAAGGAAGTGTCCACCTCAAAATCTCTTGAACTCCTTCATCTTGATCTTTTTTGTCCTACTCCCGTAGCAAGCTTAGGTGGAAAATCCTATACCTTAGTTATTGTTGATGACTTTTCTCGTTTTACTTGGGTTTTCTTTTTAGCCCATAAGAATGATGCTTGCAAAACCTTTTTGAAATTATCTAGGAAAGTAGAAAACGAAAAAGGATATAAAATCATATCTCTTCGTAGTGATCATGGTGGTGAATTCGAGAACAAAGAATTCGATGAATTGTGTTCCTCTCAAGGATACAATCACACCTTCTCTGCCCCTAGGACTCCTCAACAAAATGGAGTGGTTGAAAGGAGAAACCGAACTCTCCAAGAAATCGCTCGAACCCTCCTTAGTGAATTCGACCTCCCTCAATATTTGTGGGCCGAGGCGGTAAACACTGCTTGTTATACTATTAATAGAGTCCTTGTAAGACCCCTTCTTAAGAAAACCCCCTATGAACTTTGGAAAGGAAAATTGCCCAAAGTTGGTTATTTTAAAGTGTTTGGGTGTAAATGCTTTATCCTTAACACAAAAGATAACCTAGGGAAATTTGATGCCAAATCCGATGAAGGTATATTTCTTGGGTACTCCAACTCAAGCAAAGCCTATCGTGTCTTCAATAAACGTTCAAAAACCATCGAAGAATCATCTCATGTCAAATTTTATGAAACTCTTCCAAAACCTCACCTGGTCATTGAGGATGTTGAAGATAAGCTTGATAAGCTTCATTTGAATGATTCATCTTCTCCTCCCAAGGAGGATGACCATCAAGAACCCTCTTCACCTTCTTCGCCTTCCACCTTGCCTAAGGTTTGGAAACCTTCTAGAGACCATCCTTTAGAAAATGTCATAGGTGACCTTCAAGCCGGTACTCGAACTAGAAGATCTATTCTCAATGAAGTTGAACATCAAGCCTTCATTTCTCACCTAGAACCTCAAACCGTTAATGATGCCATTAATGATGAGAATTGGGTTCTTGCAATGCAAGAGGAACTAAATCAATTCTCTCGAAATGATGTTTGGACTCTTGTTGAAAGACCTAATGATCATCCAATTATTGGCACTAAATGGGTTTTTAGGAACAAACTTGATGATCAAGGAAACATAACCCGGAACAAGGATCGCCTAGTAGCTAAGGGCTATAATCAAGAAGAAGGAATTGATTATGGTGAAACCTTTGCCCCCGTTGCTAGGTTAGAATCCATTAGGATCTTGTTGGCATTCGCCGCTCACTTAAATTTCAAACTTTTTCAAATGGATGTTAAAAGTGCTTTTTTAAATGGTTTTATTTCAGAAAAAATCTTTGTTGAACAACCCCCCGGTTTTGAAGATCCAAAATTTCCAAATCATGTTTTTAAGTTAACCAAGGCTCTTTATGGCTTAAAGCAAGCCCCTCAGGCTTGGTATGAGCGGTTAACAAAATTTCTTTTAGAAAATGATTTCAAAATGGGTCAAGCCGATTGTACCCTCTTTTTAAAACACACTTCAAAAGATATTTTAATAGTCCAAATTTATGTTGATGATGTTATCTTTTGTTCTACCAAAGAATCTCTTTGTACTGATTTTTCAGATTTAATGAGAAAAGAATTTGAAATGAGTTTTATGGGAGAATTGAAATTTTTTCTTGGTTTTCAAATCTTTCAAAATTCAAAAGGTATTTCTCTAAGCCAAAGAAAATACACAAACAAGCTTCTAAGTCGTTTTGGTATGGATCAAGTAAAGGAAATTAGTACACCCATGAGTACTTCATGTAAGCTTACGTTAGACGAAGCCGGGAAACCGGTGGATAACAAGCTTTATAGGAGTATGATCGGGAGTCTACTTTACCTAACCGCGACCCGTCCTGACATCATGTTTAGTGTTTTCCTTTGTGATCGTTTTCAAGCCAATCCTAAAGAATCCCATCTTAAATCGGTCAAAAGAATTTTTAAGTATTTAAAAGGATCCAAAAATCTTGGTTTATTTTATCCCTCAAATACTTCTTTTGAACTATCTTCTTATTCGGATGCTGATTTTGGCGGATGTCAATTAGATCGTAAGAGTACTAGTGGAACCTGTCATCTGCTAGGGAAGTCCCTTGTTTCGTGGAGTAGCAAGAAGCAAAATTGTGTTGCTCTTTCTACTGCCGAGGCTGAGTATGTAGCCGCTGGCAATTGTTGTGCCCAAATTATTTGGATGCAACACACTCTCTTGGATTATGGCCTTTCCTACGATCATGTCCCTATACGGTGTGACAACACTAGTGCCATTAGTATCTCTAAGAATCCAATACAACATTCTAGGACTAAGCATATAGACTTAAGACATCATTTCCTTCGTGACCATTTTCAAAAAGGGGATATCACTTTGGACTTCATTTCCACTGATTTCCAATTAGCTGATATCATTACCAAACCGCTCCCAGTTGAACGTTTTGATTTTATTAAAGGGGAGTTAGGAATGATTCGTCAATGAGCACTATTAAATATTTGACTTTCTTGGCTTGCTTATATTTTATTAGAATTTTTTAAAACACCTTTTTTTTAATTCTGTTTTTTTATTTTTTGTGAATTTCAATACCACCGGTCAACCGGTGGTACATCACCGGTTAACCGGTGGTGTCGGGTTTCTGTTTTCTGGGCCGACCCGAGGAAGGGTTAAAATTAATTTTAAAACCCTTCCTCCCTCATTTCTCTCTTCTCTCTCGGGCGGCTCCTCCTAAAACCGCAGCTCCTCCAAAACCTAGCCTCCCTTCTTGGTTTTTGCCCTCTCAAAATTCCTTTTTTCTCTCAATATCTCTCTTTTTAGCTCCTTTTTCCATCATGGGACCTCGATCTACTCGCAAAGGCAAGGGAATCGCTCAAGAAGCTCCTCCTCCTCCTTCAATCCCTCAACTCCCGGACATTTGGCATGACAAAGTCATTTTGCCGGGTAGAGTAATTGATTATTATTGGCTGTCTACTGCTCGTCTTGAGCTTTTCTCGATTATTGAGTATCAACATTGGCATTCATTTTTTGAGCCACCCGAAAAGGATGTCATTTATCCTCTTCTTGTCAAAGAGTTCTATGCTCATTTGACGTGGTCCGTTTCTGATGACATTGATACCATCTCCTCCACTGCTCTTGGGCAACCCATCACTTTCACCTCGGTGGAAATTGCCCGGATGCTGGGGGTTCCTCATGTTGGACCCCATGCTTTTGCTCAGGGGGAGTTTCCTCGGGACTCTGAATTTGATCTTGCCGTAGCCCTTGAGCATCTCACAGGGCAGCCCACAAATCCCATTTTAAAGCTCTCCCAGCTCTCTCCTAACCATCGTATTATTGAGCGCCTCATTCAAACTTCCCTTGAGCCCCGTATCGGGGATCATGATAATGTCAAATTCATTGATATTTATCTTCTCTCTTTTATCACCAGAGGCATTCACTTCAATTTGGTCCGGTTTCTATTCCGGGCCATGACTTATGTGGCTGAGCACCCGCGCCGGTCCAAAACTCTACCCTACGGACGCCTCTTGACTAAAATCTTTTCCTTTCTTGATGTGCCTCTTCATGCTACTTCCTTCGAGCAGCCAACGAAGGATAGCATTGTGAATTTTATGATGGTGCAACGAATGAACATCCGTTGGCACCCTTGGCGTCAGGAATGGATTGTCGACAAGGACGGTCTTCTCAAGGCCTACTCTCCTCAGACTCATTCCCATCCTCCTGCCAATGCCATGCCTCCTGCTATTGCCGCTGCCTATCCTCTTTCAGACAGTGAGGATAGTGATGATGATGAAGAGGAAGGAAGTGGTGACAGCGAAGGTGAGGCTGATGCTGCTGCTGATGAGGAGGCTGGAGAGGGTGATGATGCACCTGAGCCTGCTAATGCTGGTGGCTTGCCGGTGATGGCTGATCAGTTCCTACGCTTCTAGGATCAGATTGAGACTCGACTGGACTTGCAGTTTTCTTACTTCAGCTCTCAGTTTGATCAGCTCCACTCTCGGATCGATTCTCTCGATCATCGCTTCGAGGCGGTCCAGGCTCCTCCGGCTCCTCCGACCTTCAGGCGTCGCCGTCACTCTCGGCCCTCTAGGAGTGAATAGAGCCGTTCCTTTTTTTTGGCTTGTATTTGTATTTGTATTTTGAACTACCTATGTATCGTTTCATCTTTTATGGAATTCAAGTTATCTTATCTATCCATCCTTTTTGTCATTACTTATTAGTATTTTTCTTTCCTACTTTTCCTCCTATTTTGATAATCCCAAAGGGGGAGAAAATCTCTCTATTACATTCTTAGTTACTTATTTCATTAAGTTCTCTTTTTAAAACAAGTTCAATTTTAATTTTTTAGTTTCATCAAAATCTGTTTTTAAATGGTTAAGTTTTTTATTTCAGTTGTTTCTTTTAAATGACCTATGGTTACAATTTCAAAATGAACCATTCTCTTTATTTCAATCCTTTCAAGTTTAATATAATTTTCAATACATAATAAATCATTGAAATTCTTGTATTAAAATGATCACTAAAATTTTCCATGTCAAAGTTTCTTATTTCTTTTTCACTTGGCTTATCCTTTTTAAAAGCTTTCTCTTTTGTGATTGTGATCATCAAAATAGGGGGAGATTGTTGTACCTCTCTCTCTTGGATTTTAATGATCACAATCACTCTCATCGTGATCTAATATTGTTTCAAGTGTTTTTGTTAATAGTCATGATTTCAGGAGCAAGAAGTGGCAAAGGAGGAAAAGTGGACTGTTTTCATGTCCACCGGCCAACCGGTGGCCTCAGCACCGGCCGGCCGGTGCTGCCTGGGCAGAAGGGACAGCTACTGCCTCCTCACCGGCCAACCGGTGGCCTCAGCACCGGCCAGCCGGTGGAGGCTGGACAGAAGGATCTTCCCTCTGTCAAGACCACCGGCCAACCGGTGTCCCACCACCGGTCAGCCGGTGGAACTCCATCAAATAATGAGACCTACTGTCTCACCACCGGCCAGCCGGTGGACTCCTCACCGGCCAGCCGGTGGAACTCCTTCAAATAGTGAGACCGACTGTCTCACCACCGGCCAGCCGTTGGCCTTCTCACCGGCCAGCCGGTGGCTCCTGGGCAGAAGCACTCTCCACCTTCCAAGGCACCGGCCAGCCGGTGGACAAGCACCGGTCAGCCGGTAAGCAAAGTCAAACTAGCCGTTGGAGCTTGACCAGACTTGTCTACTTGATCCCCAACGGCTCCGAAATCCCTCCAACGGCCATATTGAAGTATTTGGGAGTATTTCTCCTATAAATAGACGTCCATGGATGCCGGGAAGACCACTGATCATATACCGAAGCATACCAAAGCTATCTTGATCATTTGAGGCTCCTACGACAATTCTCAAAGGCTACTTGAGATCCAATTGCCATCCTTGAAGCTTGGGCTGCCTCTACATCAACTACACTCACCTCTTGGCGCTCAAGGCTTCCTCTAGTTTGTTCTAACTTATTTACTTCAATTGTTTAGTTCTTAATTGGGTTTGTATTAACACAAACCACCCTTTTTCTTCCTTCTTTCAATTTGGGTTTCTTGCTACAACCATAATAAAAAGCAAGCTGTAAGAAGGTGATCTAGCCTACCTTAAAACGGCTAGTGGGTTTCTTGCTATAACCATTAAAAAGCAAGTGGTCGTATAAATCTCCCAACGGTTGAATTGGGAGCGGAGACGTAGGCTTGAGTTTAAAGCCGAACTCCGTTATCAATTTTGTCTTGCCATTTTACTTTCCGCTGCATTTAAATTTGTTTTAAATTGTTAATTAATTTTAAAAAGGCAATTCACCCCCCTCTTGCCATCACCTTCGACCCAACAACATGGTCTGTAATTTGTTGACCTCACGCATCTCTAGTGTCTCAACCACTATAGATGGTAGATTATTCACAATCCGCATCTAGAAAAAAATACCAACCTTCTCATCTCATCATAAGTTCTCTAAATTTTGTAAAACATACTTGCATACTAAAGGCATTGTTTCCACTACCTTCACAAGGACAAAATGAACATTTAGAGTTCCTCATACTGGTACGTTAAATTTGGTGCCTTGAAGAAGTTTAACATTCCCAATAAACCTATCAATGATTACCATGAAAATAAAAAACCTTGAAAACTCATGTGTTTGAAGAAATAAATAAACTTTTAATTCAAACATTTGAAAACTGCGATCTAAATAAAATTTAAAAGTAAACACACACAGACACACACACAATCCATAAATAAATATTCCATAACATAACCATAAAATTTCAATGAAATAACAATGTCAAGGTTTACCTAGGGAAAATAAGAGGTAGTCAAGATCATGAACAAATAGGACAAAGTATAAACTATATGAAGACTTACAACGCCTAAAATCCATACTTGAATCATCATTATAATAAACCAACCCACGTTACCCTAACATGTCACCCAAGTTGGCATGCCACAAGATAAAGATAAAAAAACAACCAAACCTGCCTCATGAATAACTGAGACACTACTAGAATCAATATCTATACTAATAGGGCTATACATATGGTTTTTCAGAACTATGGGTATTGCCTTTGGAAATTATCCTTTGCCAACAGTTTTATGAAAACCATTGGAATAGATCCTCAAATGTTAATGTATACCAATGGTTCTTTAAAACCATTGTTATAGGCATATTCATTTCCAAGTTTTAATAAACTATTGGTATTAATTTGTTGGTATTTCTATACTAATAGTTTTTTAAAATGGTTGGTATAGATTTCCCCCTAAATCCCACCCGGGACCTGCATCTCCTCAAATGCAATTTCTCCCAACAACGATCACCAGGAGCATTTCCATCTTCTTCTGTAGCCATGGAAACCCATCCTCAAGATTATCTTTTCATCCAGTTTTTCTTCCACATCAAAATATTGAGTTCTAAATATGTTATTTAGTATTCCACCCATGCATTTTCACCATATTTGATTGTGGTTTCTATAAAAAATACCTCACTGTGTGTTGAGTGGTGATGGAAAAAAAATTTCCAAGATTTTTTGTGGAAAATTCATACTCCCAATTCAATACTAAGGATTTATATTAGTAGAGTATAATATTTTTTTTGTTAGTGAGATGCTATGAATAGATTTTGGGTGCATGTGGGATAAGTGAAAAACATTTTTTTTGACTGTTGGGTCCTCATTGACTTCTAATTTTGTGATTTTATTAAGGAATTACATTTGTTTCATTATTTGATTTATAGAACTTATTTAGTGGATAATTTTAGTTATCATTATAGTGGAATTTATATTTTTAATCATCATATCACCTTGATGACCCCTTCATATAATCCAACTACCACTCATCATCTTAAATGTTTTTCTAAAGGAATGAATCTCTCTTATACCAAACTTACACATCAAGATCCCATCACACTATCTGTTCCTAAGAAATAAACCATATATAAAGATAATTTCATACTAAAATGACATATCGATGTATGGTTCAATTTTTATCTTCCAAGTGAACACTATAGCAATAACAACTTTTCCAGATAAAGATAATTCTATACTAGAATTATATTTTTTATGCATTATATTCAATTATTTAATCATCTAGATATCAAAATGAAACTCTTTCTTCTTCTACTTCTATTTAAAAAAACGAGGTCTATCATTATCATACTCTAACCCATATTTTCAATTATATACGTTTTATTTTTCTTCTTTCCTCTAATGTACAACATGTAACAGTGAATTATTTTCCTTCTTGGATCACTATTATTTTTATTCTCTCAAAATAAGATATGATAGTGAAGAAAACATTCTTTTAAAATTAGATTTTCAATATTGTTCCACACTCTCTCTATTTTCAGAACTATTGAGTGCATTTTTAAAAACATTATCTAAGACTCTGACCCTTAGTCCGATAGATGGGATCAATATTATTTCTACTAATCTTTGAATGTTAATCCATGTGTCCCACTCAGTTAAAGTGGTCAAAATATACCACTCCAAGTTGATTCAATTCCCTGTATCATGGGAAACATATTATCCTTTTTGAATGTAAATAAAAATTTCAAGTTGTTATAAAAATAGATAGATCATGGAATTATATATATCATTGTAGAATTATCATCCTCAAATTCACCTAGTTTAATGTGTGATGCTCAGTTAAACTCCAGATCTAAAAAATTAGGTGGAATATCATATTAAAATGCTTTGAAGATCACGGTGCATTATTCTCATATCTCTTCAAAATATGGACCTGTTGTGGTGTGGTCCTCTAGTTTCATTATGGATTTATATTTTATAATCCTATAGGTTTTTCAATCTATTATTAAATTATTTTATCCCCACAACGTAACTAGAATTTTACAATGTGAACATTTTTTACTCTTCTCAATGTCTAACATAACTGTTGTGTGGAATTCTTAATGTGGAGCGATCCAATCCACCTTCACATTCCAAAACCACAAAATTTTCTCATGGGATATTCACTACAGAAAAAACATCCTCTTCGTAATGAAATATACTTCATTGTGGTGTGATACTTAATCAATTACTCTTATATGAACTGATTTTATTATTAAAAATGAAATGTTGTAGTGAGTTTCATTATTACATATAATTTTTATACTCTTATGAAAGACTGGTTATAGTATTTTCTCTTCCTCCATGGTGTATCAAATCATCAAGAACTATAGATTATTCTTACATTGAATAGGTTACAGTGTGGCATATACTCTTATGATGTGGTCTATCTAGAATTAATATTATATGTAATATGATTATTATTATACGATCTTTGATTATTCTTATGTATTACTTAATCTAGTGTGAAAAAAATCTATATTGTGAAATGGATCCTCCATTTCCAAAATTTTATTCTTACATAACAATCATCATGGCATGATAATAAATGTTGAAACATGTTGTGATATTTATTTACCATGATTATAAACATCATTTTCCAAATAAGTTGTGAGATGATATTAGATAATGGTATCACCTTGTGATTTATATAATGCTGAAATGATATATGATTTAACTTGAGATCATTTAAATATGTTATTGATTGTATTTCTTGTATCATATTTACGAATTTGATCATGGTTGATTGAACAAAAAATATAGATTCTAGTGAGTCTTTATCAAGATGTATATTTGAATCAGTTTTGGAATGATAACCTAACCATAGGGTATATGTGATAGATGCGAATCACTTGAACAAACCAATTGAATTAAATTTAATGACTTGATCTAACCCAAGTAGACTTGAGTATACTTGAAATACACTAAAATGCAACAAAGTGTACTAAAATAAAAAAAATTGAACTAAATTTTACCTAAGTAAAATAAATTCTATAGTAATGATCCAAAATGAACTAGATTAAACAATCTTAAATGAAACCATAATAGGCATGCACCAACCCAAACCAAATAAAAAAACCAAACCCAACCAAACTAAATCAACCAGAACTAAACTAATCATAAACAAAGAGAACATAACAAATTAAATTGAACCAAAAAACAAAAAAAAACAAACCGAACCATATCAAATAACACAGAAAAAACCAAAAATATTGGATTTGAACCAAACTAACCAACTTTGAATAAAACTATTCCAAATTGAAATAAATGAAATTGAACAAAACCATATGAACTTGAACTAAACACACATAACCCCAACCTAATGAAACGAGACCAAATCAATAAAAACTTACCTAACCTAACTTGACTAAAACTAAATTTAAACGAGCCTAATTAAATTGAATTAACCAAAAAAACTAAATCGAATCAAGTGAACTTGAACCAGAACAAATTGTAGGGGAGAGTTACTAAGGAACCTATCTGAAGGTCCTTTATGCCTCGTCACTTTATTCACTCAATTCAATCTCATTTAAATAACACCCCTAGGTATTTATATTCCATAAGAAATATTTTAATAATTATATCATTTACCATTGATGGATTTGGAACATTATTACTCTTTGATATAATGGAATTCAATATCATGGTTTTATATTTATAGTATTTTGTTATATATATAGTTTTTATTGTCGTTTATATTATGATTCTCATATAGACTAGTGTGTCAGTTATGGTTTCATATAAAGTGAACAATTCATGTTTCCTTAAATATATTTTTTATTTAAATTCAATCTTATTTCATTTCTTTTATGATGTGATATAAATTTTTATTCATAATGGATAGAAGTTGGATGTATGAAACCGACCCGATCTCAAGAAAGTTTCAAAAAAAATTGGAGAGATTTTTAGATTTTTTATTTTACAGTTCTTCATATAGTGGTCACATACACTTCCCATGTTATAATTTTTTTGGAATACCTTCATTGAGTCATGAAAAATTTATCTACCATATAAAAAAATATAGTTTTCAAAAAAAACTACTATGTGTTGTATCACAATGGGGATAAATTGTAATCTCAAAATGTTCATAATCCAAATGAGAGGACTGGATTATAGATTTTATTAAATGACCAGTTTCCTTTTATTCATCATCATGAGAAGGAAGGTACGCTGGCCCAAAAAGACTTTGATACAACCTCACATGATGCATGTAATAAAAATGATGGTATTTAATATAAGGACCCATCCTTAAAACATTACTTAATCTTGAATTAAATTAATAATTCACATTGAGGATCTTTTCAGGTTTAGAGTTTTAGAGAATTGGATCATAAGTTATTCATTACATTCCACATTTAAACAAGGTGGTTACATAAAAGACAATATTCATTTTTCCCATCAAAGGAAACATGTTTAAGATAAAACATGGATTCTTTCTTGACACTTCCTCGACACTGTCATCACATCATTTACTTTTCCCTTGACTTGTGAAAAACATTTCAAAAACATGGGATGAGCATAAAAGGCTCAGTAAGGGTTATAAAAATATGGAATGAAAACATTATTCCAAGTATACATAAGAATAAATGAAATCATACGTTACTCATAAAACATAATCACTTTAGCATACCTCATGAAATCATAAGATTCATGAATAACTCATAGAAATCATAAGACATAAAGGTAAATTGAGGCATTCATAACATTCTTATGTAGGGAGTATCCCTCATGGTTACATTTGGAATACTCATCATAGTATATTACCTAAATCTCTTCAGAGAAACCTTAGAGTTTAATCCAATTGCGTTACCCAATGAATTGGACAGCTATATCGGGCTCACCCACCCTTATTTTATCACAAAACTGACCGTTTTCATAAAAAATTCCCAAGAACCATAACATAATCGTATCACATAAAAAATGCATAAAGAAAACATAACATTTCCACATTTCAATCACAAGATATCAATACAACACATTGATATAATCAAAACATTATCAAAACCATTTTCAATACCAAAATAAAAGAAAAGTAAAACATGGTAATTATTTTTCATTTTTTTAAAAAAATTATGGCTTGTAGAGGAAGCCAAAACTCAAATAATGGTCACGTCGGTGGAGAAGACGTTGTCGCCGCATATGTAAGACAAAACATTCCTTTTTCAGTTAGTAAAACGCTTCATATAAAAATATTCCTTTTGAATAAGAGTAAATTTAAAAGGGGTTTATACACCATATAAAATAAAGTTGTGTATAAAACAAAATATGCCTCAATGAAAGGAGATTGAGATGAAGTCCCTTACAAAGACGGTATCCTTGGATTAAGGATAAATCAATTAGATAATTATGTGTGAAAAATATAAATACACCCAATATAAGTGGATATTAAGTTTAAAACAATCAGAGGTCATCCACACATATTAATAGCATAGAATAATCAAGAAGTAGAAGTTTAACCCAAAGAATCGAAATTGGGTTAAGAAGTTCCCTTGAAAAAATTCGATAACCTAACGGAATCACATAAAATTTTAGAAAAAGAGTTGATGAGAGAGGTAAAGGGTATCTCATCACTTGGAAATAAAATTTACAGCAATAATTATATATAAGAACATATCCCAACATAAGAATATGTAAATTAAAATACATAACAAAAATAAGTCTTTTAAAAATAGGAGGGTGAAAGGTTCCCTTACCGACTTGGGTAACTTTTGAAACGTACACCCCATGAAAGAAGGAATATACAACGTTGATGTAAATACCCATAAAAGATATTATATTACACAAAGAGTAGAATAATTGGCAGTACATACACCACTAAATGGAAATAGTGGAAAATGTAGCCTAAATCTCACGGGAATAAAAGTTAGATGAAAAATCCCTTACGAAAACTCAACAGCCTAACGACGCCACTTAAAACTTCCAAAAAATGGATTGATGAAATAAAATAGGGTCTCTTGTAATATGAACATAAAATTTATGGTAAGAGGAATATAAAATAACATCCCCCAACATAATAAAGAGGAGCTTAAAAGAAATGACATAAAAGAGGGTACTTAAAAAGAAAGAGAGAGGTAGGATCCCTTACCTCAAGTCCGACTTGTCTTGTTCATTTATTTATATTCATGAATAATAAACTTTGGTCAATTTATAATTTCTTAAGTAAATCCATTAATTTTTATTATTCAATTAATATCACATATTATAATTTTATAATAATTAGTTAATTATGTGAGTTCATATTAGACGTTTTTGTCGATGTTCGGTACGTGAGTCAAAATGAACTTGTTTGAAAAGAATTGTTCATGTAGTTATAAGTACATAAACTCTAGAATAGTATTAATGATTTAAATATCATATATATCCAGTATATATTTATTTTATACTATTCCATAATATTTGAAGATAAAAAAATGAAATGCACCGTTCATGGAGACGGTAGGCCGTACATACGCATGAACGCTACTTTCATTTCTTTGTCACATTAATGGAATTAAAAATAAATGAGATATATATATATATATATTATAATTAAAGTATAATATATATGTTATATAGGTCACATAAGTTCATTAATTTCATTCTTTAAACATTCCATGTACTTCATTAACGAGTCACATCACTTGAGGGGGCGGTAGTCCACACTTTCTCAATTGAAATTATCGCATTTGCACAACATGCAAAGCATAAAGGTATGTTTTAAATATAAAATACAGAAGAATATAGAGGAAATAAATATAATATATATCATAAATAAATATAGTGCCATCATAATGTCCACCATGAGAGGTGGTAGGAGAATGTAGAACAATCATCGTTTCGTGAGGCAGAAATTCGCCATCCACGGAAACAGTATGTTCTTTACCCATTAGATGGAGGTGTGCGTAAGTGTAGCTCAAATACTTAACATAAAAACATAGTATTATATTTAAGATACTGTTTTTGTTACAAAATAAAGGAATAAAAAGATTTTAAGTGGTTGGAGAAGCAAAATAAAACAAAAGGACATAAGAGAAGACATTACCTTTAAATCGGGTAACTCGCTTTGGTTTGAACCGAAAGGATTTCTTGAAGAGATTTATGCCTAAGGTAAGGATTATAGAATTAAGAGAGGGATTTGAAAAGATAAAATGAACAGAGTTTGGTCAATACAAAGGCTTTATAGGTGTGTGTAAGGGGGTAGAGGTGGGGGCCTTTTATAAGAGGGAGGTGGGGCACTCTTGGGATGTTATAAAATGTTACTTTATTATAAAGTGAGTTTCAGATTTTAAAGATCCCACAGTGATATATTTCTAGGATAAGGTGATAAGGGTTCGAAAAACACCCATCCAATAGGTTTTAGACAAGTGTAAGTCTTTGATTTCACCTTATCTTTTCATTTTATTTAAATCGTTCACTAATGAGGTAATCATTGCATCATCATGGTATCATAAATAAATTTATTTACTAAAATAATGCCATGATGTAGGAAATATATTTAGATTTCCAATGAATATTTATAGTATAAGATATCATTTATTTAGACGAAATTAAAATTGTTTTACTTAGGCGTTACATACTTTGGTTACATTTTCCTTTCTTTAAAAAAATATGATAAAAGGTCACTATCAAAATAAAGTGATTCCATGGGGTCCCTAAGTTGGAAAAATGCATCCCATGGTTGGAAATGACACAAAAAAATAGTATTAGGACACATTGTGGGGTCATTTTATATTATTTTGATATCATTTTATTACCCTTAACTACCCGATTACTAAATAATCGTGATAATTAAAGATAATTACTGTCCTTACTATTCATAATGTCTAAAATAAAAGAGCATTAATTACATAATTTGGACCTTATGATTCCAAATATGGAATAAATTCTACCAAATTCCAAACACAGAAATTGCAGTAATTAATTTAAAAATAATTTCTGTTTTCAGAACCAAAGACTGGTTTTTAAGAAGTAAAATCTATCAAAAGATTGATTTTGTTTTTACATCCAATTTAAAAGTGAAATTACATCCAATGAACAAAATTGTATTAAATGTTAAAAACATAATTAAATTAAACCTTAAAACCAATTAAAATGACAATCTAACTATATAAATAAATTGGATGAAAAGGCAGTTTTGAATTAAAATGCAGTATTTTTCACTATTCATTAAAAATGAACATTTGTCAGAAAAATATCAAAAATTCACCCTAATATATATTCGATATTCCAAATTAAAAAATGATATCAATTTTACCAAATTTAAAAAATAGAAGTTTCATTAATGAATTTTATAATCAATTCCCATTTTCAAAACAAATAGCGTGTTTTTAAGAAACAATATCTATTAAAAGATTAACACTTGTCTATGTCCAATTTCAAAGTGAAATTAATTCAAATGACCACCATTGGATTAAATGGTAAAAATATATTTTAGTTACACTTTAAAACCAATTAAAAATATAATCTAATAATATAAATAAATTATATTAAAAAGAGGTTTTGAAATAAAATACATCATTTTTCACAAAAAATGATCTTTATCGGAAAATAAAAAAAATTACACGAAGTAAATTTTTATGTCTTGATTATAAAGAAGGATTTTATTTTGTCAAATATAACATATAAAAGTGACAAAAAGTAGATTTAAAAAGGGTTCTCCATTAAAAAGTGGTTAATCTTCCTTTTAAAGAATATTAGAATATTTAATCTTAAAATTGGATTCATTTACATTTTAAGCCTCTAAAATTTATTGAATAATGTAAAAACATTTAACAGACATATATAATCATATTTTAGTTAGTTCTGTTTATTCCCGCTCTTCTAATGGTTAGATGTTATCTACCATTTAAAATAATATTATTATATTATTAGTGTGCAACATAAGATTTCAAAGAAACTCATTGTTACGTATTGGGTACGCCATTGAACATAGCATCCCCATTAAAGTAATATTAATATTTTATTCACAAATATTAATAAATATGAAAATTTCATATTCTTTATTTACCTGAGACATTACATCCTTCCCCCCTTTTGGGAATTGCATCCTCACAATTTTAAAATTGGGCTTGGAAACTTCATTGAAAGCCCCACATCGGAAAAAGAGTCAGCAAAAATATCACTTTAAAAGAAAGAAAGATAGGTATAATGGTCACCCAAGTTAACCCATAATAGGATTCCATGTATTAAAACATAGATATGGAAGAAAAAACAAAGGGTCATGTTCTGATGGAGAGGGATAGAAAACATGTTTAGGAGAAAGTTAACCACTAGAAAATCACAAACTTGTGATGGATTAAATGGTATTTGATTCCCCAATAGGAAAAGTTAACAGAAAACATTTTTGTTTTAAGTTACTTTTCATTGATGAATTTATTTATAATCTTAACTAAATCATAAGGAAACTTACTTACTTGTCATGTAAAATTTCATCTCTTACTATATTTCTTACACAAACTCATATTTTATACAAAAGACGAGTATTTAGGATGACTTCTTCACATTAAGAGCGTTATAATCAACTTCTATAGAATCACCTAATCCATAAAAGAGAACTATATATTTCCCATGTCTTTAGACCAAAACCAAAACCAAAATTGTTAGTACGAGATCAGATAATACCCAAAAAGGATAAACCTTTATAAAAATAAATACTACTCTTAATCTCCAAAATTTGTCAAACATTATCCAAAGTTCAACAAAAACCATTCAATAAATAGTTGTCCATAAAATTATTCAAAGTAATCCAAAATAAGAATTAAACCCAAATATCTGAAGGATTTAATCACATAGTCTTCCAAGATAAATCTTAACATTTATCTCCAAATAAAATCAGTTACTCTTAAAGTCTCATACTTAAAAGTAATTAATCTAATCACATATCCTCCATGATAGGCTAATCATTTCCATAGATAACCCAAGAAAACTTATTCCTAATTCATAAGATCATCTAACTAAAAATAATTATTCATACTAACCAAGGACTTCACGTAGTCTAGTGGTAGGCGATAAATCCCAGTCGCACTTTGGTTGTGGGTTCGATTCCCGCAGCTTCGTCCGACGCGACGGGTTGTCACACGGTCTACAGGTTGTCCTTTTTCCAAAACTACATAATTCTTATAAAATTCCCCAAAAAGAGAAAAAATCTTCAAAAATAACCACAACATAATTTAACTACAAAGGTTGTCTAATAACTTTCGTTTCGCATCCCAAAATTTATTAACCAGTAATTGCCTCAAATTCAAGGATCATATAAACTCAAATTGGTTCTTTATAACTATATCCACAAAAGAACAGGTAATTATTCCGTGAATAAAATTTTCATATATCAAACATCAGGGTTACACATACTATAAAATGTCTTCTAATGTAACCCCATCATCAAAAGAGCCTTAATACTTTTAAGAATTTCACTATCCTAAAATCTACCATAACTCTTGAATCCCTTACATGTTGACTTCTTACTCATTCAACATTCTTCATGATCCATTAACCATTCCTTTACAACTTATTCTGAAATACTTCTTTCTTACAAATAAAATCATGAATCATATCCCAATATTCAATAATAGGAAAACATATGTTAAGAAATAATCCATACCTTTCATTGGTCATTATTATTTTCTTCATCCTCAATAGGAATGGAATTAGGTATTGGTAAATGAATATTTGTACGATCCTTATGATCCCATTCCCGAAACTTCTTCATAGGACAAGTGTTTGCATAATGACCATGCACACCACATTTAAAACATTCAATTGATCCTTCATAAATATCATCTTTCTCATTCCTAGAATCAACTAGATGCTTCCTTTTTCCATGGAAGTTTCTTGCTTTATGACCATGATTTCCATATCTATAGAATCTTTCTGTCCCTTTGAAAAAATTTCCTATGTGTTTCTTTCCACATCTTTGACACATGGGTTTTTGAACATAATTACCTTTCTGATTATTACCTGAACTTATGTAGGGATTTTTTTCTCGCATATATGATGCCTTATAAAAATCACTAAGGTTCAGGTGGTCAATCCTGACTCTAGATAGTTGGTTGAGAATAAACACAAGAGTTCTCATTACATCCCCTATATCATTCAGTTGCTCATTCAGAAAATTGTCACAGTTCCTTTCACATCCACTGATACTTTGGTGCCTTCTAGATCCAGCCATTTACTAAAACCAAAAATTTCAGAGTGAGTATATCGACAAAATCATCATGTACTAATGAGGAAGATAAAAACCAAGATATAATTATCCAAGTTATCTCAATCTCATTCTAACATTCAAAAATAACAATGAATTCAGCTAATATACTAACCATTGTGGTTATATACAACTTTTCACTTATGCTTAAACAACACTCTAACCTCTAAAGTTATCTAAACTGACCTCTCACGCCAACTATAAAGACTCAGCCTTAAAACATTACTTAATCTTGAATTAAATGAATAATTCACATTGAGGATCTTTTTAGGTTTTTAGTTTTAGATAATTAGATCATAAGTCAGGCATTACATTCCACATTTAAACAAGGTGGTTACATAAAAGATAGTACTCATTTTTTCCATCAAAGGAAACATATTTAAAATAAAACATGGATTTTTTATTGACACTTCCTCAACACTATCATCACATCATGTAATTTTCCCATGATCTGTGAAAAACATTTCAAAAACTTGGGATGAGCATAAAAAGCTCAGTAAGGGATATAAAAATACGGAATGAAAACATTAGTCCATGTATACATAAGAATCAATGAAATAATACTTTACTCATAAATCATAATAACTTTAACATACCTCATTAAATCATAAGATTCATGAATAACTCATAGAAATCATAAGACACAAAGGTAACTTGAGGCATTCATAACATTCTTACATAGGGAGTAACCCTCATGGTTATATTTGGAATACCCATCACAGTATATTATGTATATCTCTTCGGAGAAAAATTAGCGTTTAACCCCTTCGTGTTACCCCAATGCATTGGAGAGCTATATCGGACTCACCCACCCTTAGTTTATCACAGAACCGCCCATATTCATAAACAATGCCCAAGAACTATAACATAATTGTATCACATAAAACATGCATAAAAGAAAACATAACATTTCCACATTTCAATCACAAGATATCAATACAACACATTGATATAATCAAAACATTATCAAAACCATTTTCAATACCAAAATAAAAGAAAAGTAAAACATGGTAATTATTTTTCATTTTCTTTAAAAAAGTTATGGCTTGTAGAGGAAGCCAAAACTCAAATAATGGTCACGGCGACGGAGAAGTCGTTGTCGCCGCATACATAAGACACAACATTCCTTCTGTCGTTTAGTAAAACGCTTCATATAAAAATATTCCTTTTGAATAAATGTAAAAGTCAAAGGGGTTTATACACCGTATAAAATAAAGTTTTGTGTACAACGAAATATGCCTCAATGAAAGGAGATTGAGACGAAGTCCCTTACAAAGACGGTATCCTTGGATTAAAGATAAATCAATTACATAATTATGTGTGAAAAATATAAATACACAAAATATAAGTGGATATTAAGTTTACAACAATCAGAGGTCATACACACATATTCATAGCATGACATAATCACGAAGTATAAGTTTAACCTAAAGAATCGAAATTTGGTTAAGAAGTTCCCTTGCAAAAGTTCGATAGCCTAACAGCGTCACATCAAATTTTAGAAAAAGAGTTGATGAGAGAGATAATGGGTATCTCATCACTTGGACATAAAATTTACAGCAGTAAGGATATATAAGAACATATCCCAACATAATAAGATGTAAATTAAAAGACCTAACAAAAATAAGTCTTTTAAAAATAGGAAGGTGAAAGGTTCCCTTACCGACTTGGGTAACTTTTGAAACGTACACCCCATGAAAGAGGGACTATACAACATTGATGTAAATACTCATAAACGAAATTATATTACACAAATAGTTGAATAATGGTCAGTACATACACCACTCAAAGAAAATAGTGGCAAATGTAGCATAAATTTCACGGGAATAAAAGTGAGATGAAAAATCCCTTACAAAAACTCGGCAGCCTAACGACGCCACTTAAAACTTCCAAAAAATGGATTGATGAAATAAAATAGGGTATATCATCATATTAACATAAAATTTAAAGTAATAGGAATATAAAAGAACATCCCCCAACATAATAAATATTATCTTAAAATAAATGACATAAAAGAGAGTACTTAAAAATAAAGAGAGAGCTAGGATCCCTTACCTCAAGTCCGACTTGTCTTGTTCGTTTCTTTATATTCCTGAATAATAAAAATTGTTCAATTTATAATTTCTTAAGGAACTCCTTTAAAGTTTATAATTAAATTCATATCACATTTGATATTTTTATAATAATTAGTTAATTATGTGAGTTCATATCAAACGTTTTTGTCGATGTTCGGTACATGAGTCAAAATGAACTTGTTGGAAAATAATTGTCCATGTAGTTATAAGTACACCATCTACAGAATAGTATTAATGATTTAAATATCATATATATCCAGTATATATTCATTTTATACTTTTTCATAACATTTGGAGATAAAAAATGAAATGCACAATTCATGGAGACGGTAGCCCGTGCGTACGCATGAACGCTACTTTCATTTCTTTGTCACATTAAAGGAATTAAAAATAAATGAGATATATATATATATATTATAATTTCAGTATAATATATATGTTATATATGTCACATAAGTTTGTTAGTTTCATTCTTTATACATTCCATGTACTGCATGAATGAGTCACATCACTTGAGGGGGCAGTAGTCCACACTTCCTCAATTGAAATTATCGCATTTCCACAACATGCAAAGCATAAAGGTATGTTTTAAATATAAAATAAAGAAGAATAGAGAGGAAATAAATATAATATATATCATAAATAAATATATTTCCATCATAATGGCCACCATGAGAGGTGGTAGGAGAATATAGAACAATCATCGTTTCATGAGGCAGTAATTCTCCATCCACAGAAACAGTATGTTCTTTAACCATTATATGGAGGTGTGTGTAAGTGTAGCTAAAATAATAATCATAAAAACATCCTATTATATTTAATATACAGTTGTTGTTACAAAAGAAATAAATAAAAAGAGTTTAAGGGGTTGGAGAAGAAAAATAAAACAAAATAACATAAGAGAAGACATTACCTTTAAATCGGGTAACTCCCTTTGGTTTGAACCAAAAGGATTTATTGAAGAGATTTATGCCTAAGGTAAGGCTTCTAGGATGAAGAGAGGGATTTTAATAGATAAAATTAATAGAGTTTGGTCGAGCCAAAGTCTTTAGAGTTGTCTGTAAGGGGGTAGAGGTGGGGGCCTTTTATAAGTGGGAGGAGGGGCACTCTTGGAATGTTATAAAATGTTACTTTATTATAAAGTGAGTTTAGGATTTTAAAGGTCACACAATGATATATTTCGAGGATAAGGTGATTAGGGTTAGAAAACCACCCATCCAATAGGTTTTAGACAAGTGTAAGTCTTTGATTTCACCTTATCTTTTCATTTTATTTAAATCATTCATTAATGAGGTAATCACTGCATCATCATGGTGTCATAAATAAATTTATTTATTTAAAAAAATAAGATGATGTAGGAAATATTTTTATCTTTCCAATGACTATTTATAGTCTAATAGATCATTTATTTATACAAAATTTAAATTGTTTTAATTAGGGGTTACATACTTTGTTACATTTTCCTTTCTTTAAAAAAATATGATAAAAGGTCACTATCACAATAAAGTGATTCCATGGGGACCCTAAGTTGGCACAAGGAATCTCATGGTTGTCCATGACACAAAAAATATCATTAGGAAAAATTTTGGGGTCATTTTATATTATTAAGATATTATTTTATTACCCTTAACTACCCGATTACTAATTAATCACGATAATTAAAGACAATTATTTTCGTTACTATTCATAATGTCTAAAAAACAAAAGAGTCTTAATTACATAATTTGTACCTTATGATTAAAAATATAAAATCCATTCTACCAAATTACAAACACAAAAAATTCAGTAATTAATTTAAAAATAATTCCCGTTGTCAGAACCAAAGACGGGTTTTTAAGAAGTAAAATCTATCAAAAGATTGATTTTTTTACATCAAATTTAAAAGTGAAATTACATCCAATGACCAAAATTGTATTAAATGATAAAAACATATTTAAATTACACCTTAGGACAAATTAAAATGACAATATAACTATATAAATAAATTGGATGAAAGGGCAGTTTTGAATTAAAATACAGTATTTTTCACTATTCATTAAAAATGAACATTTGTCAGAAAAATACCGAAAATTCACCCTAAGATATATTTGATATTACAAATTCAATAATGATATCAATTTTACCAAATTACAAACATATAAGTTTCATTAATTAATTTTATAATCAATTCCCGCTGTCAAAACAAATAGCTTGTTTTTAAGAAACAATATCTATTAAAAGATTGACACTTGTTTATGTCCAATTTCAAAGTGAAATTAATTCAAATGACCACCATTGGATTAAATGGTAAAAATATATTTTAATTTAACTTTAAAACCAATTAAAAAGATAATATAACAATATAAATAAATTAGATTAAAAAGAGGATTTGAATTAAAATACAACATTTTTCATTAAAAGTGATCTTTATCGGAAAATAACAAAAAATTACACAAAGTAAACTTTAATGTCTCGATTCTAAAGAAGGATTTTATTTTGTCAAATATAACATATAAAAGTAACAAAAATTATATTTAAAAAGGGTTCACCATCAAAAGGCAGTTAATCGGCCTTTTAAAGAATATTAGAATATTTATTCTTAAAATTGGATTCATTTACATTTTAAGCCTATAACATTTATTGAATAATGTAAAAACATTTAACAAACATATATAATCATATTTTAGTTAGTTCTGTTCATTCCCGATATTCCAACGGCTAGACGTTATCTACCATTTAAAATTATATTATTATATTATTAATGTGCAACGTAAGATTTTAAAGAAACTCATTGTTGCATACTGGGTACGCCATCGAACATAGCATCCCCTTTAAAGTAATATTAATATTTTACTCACAAATATTAATAAAAATGAAAATTTCATGTTCTTTATTTACTTGGGATGTTACATTTAAAGGGTGAAAAAATTGAATGATGTTGCCACGACTCCAATATATCGGCAATGTTGTAAAATGAAAAATATGGAAATTTTAATCTGACTATTTCATGGGAAAACAATGTATGGGATTTCTAATACTCCCATAGATTTTATTCTTACATTTTTTTAAGGACTTTCTTTCATATGATACAAATATTCTTTAAAACCACTATATATAATAGACGTTAGTTGAGGAACTTGTATTTTCAAAAGAAAATCCATACATGCCCAAAAGATTGCAACCTATTCTAAGAGGAAACTGCTAAATGAAATGATTTTATAAAATGTGGAACATCCCGATGAAAGCCAAAAGCTGATGGAACACCATCCCATGTTCCATAAAAAGTAATGTGGCACTTTCCATTGATCCTGAGACTCCATAATCATTTCATGTATGATGAAATATCAATATAAATGAGATGGAATGAATCTAAGAGAAAGAATAATAATGATGAGTTGGTTCACCCTATAGATGGATTTTCATGGTAGAAATTTGATGCTTGATATCCAAATTTCACAGCTGAAGTGTATAATGTGAGTTTGGGTCTTTCATATGATAGTTTTAATCTGTTTGGGAAGATGATTACTTTGCATAACACATGGCCAGTTTTCATACACATTTATAACCTTCCTCCATGGATGTGTATGAAAAAATAATTCACTTTCATGAGCATACTCATATGTGGACCTTTTAATCCCAATAATCATATAGATGTATACATTCAACATTTAATAAAAGAGTTGAAACATTTTTGGAATGTGGTTGTACACACATACGATGTATATTCGAAAGATATATTTCAGAAGCATGTTGCACTTATATAGAAAATAAATTATTTTCCTACTTATAAAATGATGTCTGGATGGAGGAAAAAGAGAAAACTATCATGTCCTGTTTTTTTTTGAAGAATACACAATCCATATGACTAAAATATCACTATATTTTTACTTTTAAGGGACATCGACGGTTCTTTCCAATGGGCTATCCATGTAGGAATAATCGTAGAAGATATGAAAATACTATGGAGATGGACAATCTACCTTAATGTATGTCTAGAACTAATGGGATTAATGAATTTAAATATTTCAATTTTTCATTCAGGAAGGGTCAGATGAAATCTAGAAAGAGGAATATTGTTTCTAATGAAACTTGTTATAATTGAATGAAGAAAAGTATCTTCTTTGAGTGGTCTTATTGGTCAACCAATTTGTTACATCATTTATTAGATGTAATGAAAATTGAAAATAATATATGTGAAATGTTTCTTTCAATTCTTCTAAATTTCAAGGGAAATAGAAATGATGATTTATGATATTGTCATAACTTGGTGGATTTGGGCATCAGAACAGAATTTCATCCTTTGTGTATCATTGAAAATAAATGGAAAGTTTGGTGTGCTTCTTATTTGATGATACCTACAGAAAAAAATCAATTTTTGGAAGTACTAGAGACTATTAAATTTCCCGATATCTATTCATTAACATATCAAAACAGGTCAACAGAAGAGAGTTGAAGATGAAATTCTGAAAGACTCATGATTATCACATCCTTTTTCATAATTGTATTCCAATAGAAATTCATCATCCTCTATATAATAATGTATGGGTTCCAGTAATTTGTTTTTGACATTTTTTAGAGATATTTTTACTAAGAATTTATTGAAGTATTTCTTATAAAAATGTTGGTAGAGGTGCCATTAATTTTGTGTGAGTTAGGGAAAATATTTCATCCATCGTTTTTTACATGCATGCCTCATCTTACTATCCATATTATAACTGAAATACTTATCCAAGTACCTGTTGATTTTTTATATATCCAACTCAAATAAACATGTATACAATGAATTCATATGTCCAGAATAGAAATCATCTCAAAGGTTCTATCATAAAAGGTTGATTAGATCAATAATTTGTGGATTTCGGTTCAATGTGTTTGTCTGATATGATTATGAGATAGAAAAGACCAATGATAAATGTATAATAACATTATGAAAAATTGAACCTAGTTTTCCATCACTTACCCAAACATGGGGAATTCTTGGATCATATTCACTGACCACATTAATTCTTAAAGAGATAGAAATATCACATCACATAGTTTTGTTTAAATTTGATTTTTTTGATGACTATATCAAGTAAGTAAATTGAACATGTATATATTATATCATATCATGTAACTTTACATATATGTTAAACTGTTTCTTTTTTTTCAATGTGGAACATAAACAGATGATAAATAGAAAGCATTGATCTTTATCTTTGAGAAGGAGAGAGACTTTTCATAGTAAAAAGTTTTCTACTTTATTTAAATTTAAGGTAAAAATATTAATATAATAAATTAATAAAATAATTATTTAATTAAGTTTAATATTCATTTATATTATAGGAATTGATGTTTCCTGCTAACTCTGTCTATGCGGAAATGAGAGCTTTGGATTTTGGTCTTAATTTTGTGGTACATGAATGCAAATCAATTTGTGATCAATGGTATAGATTTATTATCACTAAATGCAAAATGAACATGATAACACAACATGATGGTGTTATTGTAATTTCCAACATACTGTTATGCCAGTGCATTGGATAGTAGACCTTGATTTGGAAATGTATCTTATTATGAATTCATTGAGAAAATACTAGTATTGAATTATTAATCTAATAGTCGAGTAACTATCATGAAATTACAATGGTTTGATTTGATTATGAGGCATGACACATTTATTAATGACTATGGATTTCAAGTTATTGACATGAATCTGACTATTACTACCGATGAACCATATGTATTGGCATCTATGGCGAAACAAGTTTTTTTTGTGAAAGATCATCTTTGACCTGAATTTGGCATCATTATTGAAGTAATCCTAGGACATATTTTTTATGATAGTGATGATGGAATTAACACCATCCTTGATCCCATTGGCCCTGATTCATTTATTACTTATGATGACTCCAATACTTCAATTTTCAGAGTTGATTGGGAACCAGAATTTGTGGTGGGAAATATATAGAATCATCCATCTATGTTCTCAGTTCTTTTAATTTATCTCAAATTTTATTTTTGAGGCCAGTTATATAAAAATTGATTTACTATTTACTACAAATATTATGTATCCAAATTGACCTTCATGCACATTTTTAATAGTTTTATTGGTTTCAATTTTCTTTAAGATGCATTTTCTAATATTGAATTGAATTGCATTCAAACCTACCAAACCAAAAAAACTGAAACAATTAAATTGAAAAAAATATGAATTGAATATGATATATTATCCTAATTGATATGAAAATAATAACCAATGAAAATAATGACATAACCAAAAAATGGAAAAATGACCTAACAAAAAATATGAACTAAATGACCTAAGACAAATAAAAATGAAAAAATGACATAATAAATTGACAAAAATGAACCAAATGACCAAAGAAAAGTAAAAAGAGAAAAATTACATAATCAATTGACCAGGATAAACCAAATGAGCTAACCAAAATTGAATTGGATCGAATTGAAAATAGAAGAAAACTATATCATACCCATGTTAAACATGTTAATTTGAATGTATTGTTTTTTCTATGACATGTCTTATGTTTTGATATTTTTCCCACTAAATATAAAATGTTTATTATATCACTATGTATTATATATTTGGTTTGACAAGTGTAATTCCTTAATTAAGTCATGTCGCACCTTATTTATTATTTGGGTTAAACATTAGTTATGGATTTCTAATTAATTTTATATTTGTTCTCAATTTTAGAAAATAAAATACATTAAGGATTTATGAAGAGAAAAGATGATAGAAAAAATCACTGAATGAGTGAGATGAGTGTCCCTCCTTTAGCACCTTCTATGAGTATTTTATTTAAAATATATATATCAATAACATATAATACCATGTGATTAATTTTATTTTTAACTTTTAATCAGATCCACAAATTAGGAACCAATTATTCTCTGGCCAAACTAGTGGGTCTAATGCTAAGGATGAAAATGCAATGGTGGTGTTACTTGATATAGGCACTCTAATCAGCGTACCCGATCACACCCCATCCATCCCCCTGACATACAATCTACTACACCTTCTGATCCCACAGTATCTTTAGAGACACCCAAAATATTTAGGTTTCCCATTTTTTCACCACCATTTTCATCTAAACCTCATCACCTATCTTTTCCTTATCCCATGATGATTTCTACTTATAATACATAGTATTAATTTTCAAAACCATCTATGCCATTTTATTTTCTTTCTACTTTATTCTCCCCAAGCTTCTACATTCCTGCTTCTTCAACTCTTTCTCTGAGACATTCTGAGCCTACAGAGCATACACTAGGACCCACTCTATCTATATAGGCTGGTGTTCTTTTAGATCCTATGAATCCAGTGATTCCCAGTGATACAACTTCCTCAGATATATTTATAAAACACTAGTAAATTATTTTTCCATAATTTATTTTCATTATAATATGTATTGATATAATATTTTTTATTCTTCTTTAATAGATTAATCTTCTGATAAGTGGTGTGGGCATACACACATGAGTTCGGTGTGGAACCGCCACACATATATGATGGTGTGGTAATAAAGACAACCAAATGATTGGAAGAATTGGGTGGGAATGTAGGAGTTTTTTACGATGCTTTCCAAATACTCTGACATCATTTTCATCATGCCACTCCCCTAGAAACTCATTCCAAATGAAGTAAAGTATAACACTTGGGCACAAATATGGGTAAATAAATTCATTGTATTTAATGTTATATTATTATTGTATTTATATGAATTAATATTTTGGATCCATCTTCATTTTAAACTTCCCGATGGTGAGGCTGTGAGGCCAGCATGGCCCAAGGAATTAGGTTAGTTGTGGAGAGGCTATAAGCATGATTTGTATAGTAGATAGTGTTCTAGAGTTGGTATGGATTTATTGGCCCCAACTATCATGATTTTTTTCTGGAATAATTTTATAGGGAAATTACTTCTCATTAGACAAGTACTGAGTACAAGGTATTTATCAAAATTTAGGTTTTTAAATGAAAATTACCAAGATTTGCATTTATAATTTCTTTTGTATTATTGAAAATTATTTTTTAGGAATCTTCAATAAGAAATATAAAACAAGGATTCTATGAAAAACCTCCACACTCTGGGGTGGACTATAATGTTGGATCATGAGAGGAAGCAAGTACGACACTCACTACTTACTGAAAGGAACACGTTTTTGGCATGCAAGACAATATATAATAATATAACTATTTTTATTGGTTTACTGAGTATATACAGGATCTCCTTGATCTTCATGTGATTCTCCTACACATATGAGTTGTGTGAACATCCCTAAAATGGTATCATCACCTTCCATGATCCATCATGGAAACCGCACCTTTCTTCTTTGGAATGATCTTCAAGGAGTTCCAATTATTACATCAATCGTCTTCTTATATTCTTTTAATAATGCCTCTTATCTATGATATATCATTAGGATATATTTATCCCCTATAATTTTTGTTATTAAAATTTACCATTACTTATATATATATATATAATTATATTTTCCAGAATTTCCTTTTTTCTATTCTCATAGAAATTTTCTATTTTTCCTTCACCAAATATCTGTAATACACTATGATTCGGATGGAAAAAAATTAAAATAAACTCTTTAAAATCCCCGTCAAATCCAATAGTTTAATTCAAATATCTACCTTATTAAAAATAAGATATTAGAAATATAAAAATCTATTGACTTTTCTTCTTTACAACATGGTTAATATCATCATAGTGTGATGATAAAGTTCTTATAAAACCTCAAATATAAAATCCTACCTACACCAGTATCCCCATGTCATGAATTCCTTCATCATGATTTGATTCAAATCCAAAAAAAGATACAAACACATTTGTATAATATCTTATTATAAACTTTATGATGATCACTACATGATACACCAAATCATCTCAATCTCCAATCCATTTTCATCATGATAAACTACCTCACAGTGTATAAATCATTAAATAGTAAGAAATGCTAAAATCTTCCTAATCATATTCACATAATTTCTATACTTTCCATAACATGATTTTTTCGTTCAGTTATGTGATAAAGGGATAATTCTTAGAATAATCCACCTGTATAATTTCATAATATTATTATGTATATCATAAAATATAACTTGTAGTTTTATCAATAATTTTTTTAACTATTAATGAAACATTAATGTTTGTTATAGTTACTCTTACATGTCATATTAGTTACATTTACATATACTCTCCAAGAATTGAGCCTCCATTATACGGTGTGGCTTCTTGAATAATAACTCATATATATGATTCCCTTATTATGCATCCTTTACAAAATTTACATACCTTGGAAGATATTACATGTCAATGTAAAGCTATAAGGCTTTACTAATTTTGAATCTTCTAACATATATTTCATATGAAGGGATCCTTAGAACTTTATCATTTTTATAATAGATTAACTATCATCATGATCTAGGTGCTCACACAATGGCCTATCCCTGTAATTCGAATGATTTATTCCACTTCAAGAATACTTATTTCAGACCCCCCTCCACTTACCAACCATTTTTTGGGACACAAAACCATCCATAACAACGTAACTTCTTAAATATATTAAGTTCTTATTTTGGACCCTATTAGCTTCTTAAACAACTTCAAAAACATCATATTTATCTATAAATCTAATAAAAAACATGTATTTTCAATAGATCCCCCATTGATCAATCAACATGTGTTGAAAAAAATCCAACACCAACACCAATCCTCAATTGGAATCTAACACTTTCAATAGTTATTCTATGTCATCCCTCTCACACCCAACCTATACATAAATCACTTCCCATGGTAATAATTCTAGAATCACAATATCCATGGCAGAGGAACACTCATCCCACACATTAATAATCATTGAAATATTATATAAAAGAAATCAAGATTCTATATATCCCACCCCTAGAAACAATTATGCATATCTTATTGAGTTCATTATTCTAAACTAATTATTTAGTTTGATATAATTCTTTGTTTGAGGAGGAAAATGATCTTAACTCTACTTTAGATCTTTATAATGATGAAATTAGAAACAATCCATAAAAAATAATTCTTTTAGTCATGATTTTGATCGATGTAATATAATGAGGAGTTCCAAAGAATGTTAGGACCTCATGTAATGGAGAAACAAATTTTCACTTGTATCATTAAATCAAAACAACTCAAGTAATACATTTAAAATATCAAAATTATTGTTTATGGAATGTAATGTTTATTATTATGATTACATGTTCACTTATATATATATATATATATATATATATATATATATTATTGATAATAAATTCATTGACACTCAGTTATAATTCATTTATCATATGTTTTTATTTTCATCTTCATTTAGAATTAATATCCATTTTATTTTAGTTATGAAATTCATTATTAATAACCTATTTTAAATTATGGTTTTCTATTTTCAATTTCATTTTACAAAAAGGTTTTGAATATTTAAGGATGTGTGCCTTGAGAAAATTCATTTTTCTCGATTAGAAAAAAATGAAGGAAGTGCGATAAACAAACTGACACGGTAACAAATTGTAAGGTGTACATTGTTGATTTCAAATTTTAATATCTATTTTGTAACACAACAGTCCATTTATATTTATAAAAGTGTGATTTGGATGCCCTTTATTCCCATGAACCTAACAAATTCAAGCTAAACAATCACCTACATCAGGTTTTGGGAGATGAGCACCATGGTAGAGTATGGTGTCGACTAGGGAATATTATTCTTTTGATGAGGTATTATCCCAATTTAGGTGCCAGTTCTGGTAGCACTGAGTTGGAAAATGCTAATACATGGGCATTACATGATGATGTAAAGGCAGAAAGGGCTGAAAAAATGGTCATACATAATCATGAATCTAATCAAAAGGAGAACACTTATTTTATGAAATTTATTGAACTTTTATGTCCATCACTTCCACTAGAGACTACCATGGATTGTAATGCATATATGTCACTGATGAGTATGATATACGTTGCATCATGAATTAATCCCAGTGGTGGTTGGGATGATGAAATTTTTGGTGATGGTGATGGTGAGGATGTCATTGAGGAAGAGGGTGAGGAAGAGGATGAGGATGAAGACGAGGACGAGAACGAGGATGAGTCTGAGAATTAGGGTGAGGATGATGGTGACGATAGTTATGGTTATGAGGGAAATATTTATCCTTTACATTTTTTACTAATATTTATGACATTTGATGTGTGTTGATTTATTCTAAATGAATATGTGTGATGTTTTGTATGTGTGTTATCACTAGTTGAATGAATTAATTTGTCTCTTATGTTATCTTTATTTTTTTATTGGATGGTGATGTATATTTGTAGGTAATTAACTAAGTTGGGGAAATGGTGTGGTTTATATTGTCTATTTGAGAAATTTTTTGTTGTTGTTTTTTAGGTTCTGTTGGTTTTTTATTTCTTATAGGTTTTTTTGTTTTTTTGTTTCTTGTAGGTTTTGTGGGATTTGTATGTAGATTTTTGATTTTTTTTTCTACAGGTTCTATGAGAAGTGTAAGCAATTATATGTAGGTTTTGTTGGTTTTTTGTCTGTTTCAAGTTGTAAGGGAAATTTATGTAGGTGTAGTGGTTTTTTTGTTGCAGGTTCTATGGGTATTGTATGCGGGTTTATGTTCTATGGAATCGGGTGGGGGGGTCTATACCAACGGTTCAGAGTGAAATGTTGGCTAAATAGAAACTATGGTGACCCTATACCAATAGTCAGTAAGAAAATTTGGTATATTCCTTTACCAAAAGTCTTCTAACCAATGGTTTGGGAAACTATTATTATAGGAAATACCAAAATTTTTCCATCCTATACCAATGGTTTTGAACCATTGGTACAACCTCAAGTTCCAGCAATGAGAGGAGATAAACCAGTAGAGTACAATGAAAAATAATATTACACATCCATGAGACATAAAATTCTAATCCAAAAGGCTAAACCTGAATGTAAAATAAGACAAGACAAAAGTCGAGTCTCCATGTGAGCATCCATCTCCATCAATCTGTCTCACTAAAAAGGAAAATATGACTAAGATAAGTTAGTGAACTACATGATGGCCTTCCCTTTACCTATGTACTGAAAACACATATCTACAAACACCCAAAGGAAAATGTGGGGTGTGAAAACAAATCCCAATTGTATTTTACTAAAGAATTTATAAAAATAATTACACCAAGAAATTTTAGATCTCGCATTAAAATAAAATTAGTGTATAAAGAAATTTTGAAACGGGAAATAATTTTGTAAAACATACTTGGATTTTTTAAAAAATATATTTCATATTCACATTAATGAGGAATATGAAAAGTACATGTAAGGTAACATGAAATCAAAAGAAAAACCATCCATGGATATTCCATAAGATAAAAAAGTTATCAACCAATAATGAAAGGTACCATCATGTGTAAAACCAAGAAAAATTAGGCTCTAGACTAAGAGAATACATACTAGAACACATGAATTAACACTAAGTTGGTAATAATGTGAATATTTAAAATATTTAACTCTACTATAGTATTTTGATATCAAAAAAATAACATCTAGTGGTGTCACACACATTAAGGCTGCAAATGTCAATTTCCCGATGCTCCCAATGTTCCCAGTTTTCTAGGTTTTCCAAAAACCATTTGAAAACCATTCTAAAAATTTATAAAAAAATCACATTAAAGAAATTCTACTATCATGATTGAAAACCCTCTTTATAGTTGAAATCACCTTTGAGGCATTTCTTAAAACCCATGCTTTTCAAAAATCAATTCTTAAAGAAAAAAACTTTTAAAAACAAGAATCTCTTGAAATAATTTCACTTTGATATAAAATAATACAATTTAATGGATAAAACCAAATGAATTTACAAGAACATAAGTAAACCATGAGTTGAAACCTTTGTATAAATACACCCACTACATGAACAGAGGAAAACTAGTCACCTTTGACAATGGATATTAGAATTGAAATGATCAGATCCTCATGAGCCATGACCCATAAAAAACTCCATCAATTTACTATAAAACCCAATATATCTACAATCCATTTACCAATAGAGTTCCAAAAAGATAAGGTGGAAAGTGATCAAGCAAACATCTAAGAGGAGGAGGAGAAATTGGATACAAATAGAACATACCTTGAAGAGATCCTCCAAGAACAAAGGGAAATCACCATGAAAGAAAGGGGAGAAGCCTTTAGAGCGCTGGGGGAATTTTAGTTCAAGCATAACTAATATTATGAAGTTATTATATATAAAAACGGCCAACAGTAAAGATATAAATTCCAATTTTTTAAAGGTTTGGACTGGGGATCATGGTTAGGTCACACAGGTTAACATATCGTGCACCAACCATTCATGTTCCATGTCCTTTGAAAATTTGAGGTACTATAATTCCTGGGTAGAGCCCTGTGGTTTGGGAAAATCATATCCAATCCATGAAACACCTATAGAAAAACACCAAGATATCCACATGGTTTCCTTAGAGAGCCACACAGTTTGAGTAATCACACTTAAACCATGAAGCGTTCCACTAAAGCCTCGTTGTCCCATATCACATGGTTACCACATGGTTAGTATTAACTATACATCTAAACCATAAATATTTATTATCTCCAAAAAAATATAACTTTTCAACCTCTAACTCTTGGAAACCTATAGAACATACCATAGAATAAACCAAACTCAAGATAGAGCATACTTTTAACCCATAGTGGGTCAAAATTCTCTGCACCATAAAATATTTATGTCCCCAAAAAGTGTTCAAGATTCCAGACTTGTAAAAATAAAAGGAAATTTCTACCTCATCAATAATTCCTACTCCCACATCTCATGGTTATCCCATCCACACTGCCACAGTACACGGACTAAGGGAATTTTTTTACTGTACAATACCATATCTTGTAGATCCATAATCTAAATAACTTTTCAACCATAATGGTGCCAGCCACAATATCAATATCTTCCCATTAAATCATATAGGAGGGGTATGGTTGATACCTCTTCAACTGGGAAACAAGAACCATGTCATGAATCAATGTTAAGTGTGATAGTAATTACAACTAATAATCCACCTTTCCAAGTTTTTCAATGATCTAAAAGGGCCAAAAAACGTTGGTTCCAAATTAAATTCTATTCCAAAACAATGGTGTCCCATGCAAGGATAAAATTTGATAAAGGCCCTATCACCAACCTAAAACTCTTTTGTTAAACGATGATAGTTTAAATAGGATTTTTAATGATTCTGATTAGTTACTAACCTCATATAGATAAAATTCACTTTCTATGTTGTATCTTGAACAAAGCTCATTCCAACTAAGGACCACTCTCCTAACTTTTCCCAGCACAAGGTAGATCTATATAGTTTCCCATACAGTTATTTCAAGGGATTCATCATAATCAATGCCCAGTAACTATTATTATAGACAAATTTGACCAGTGGTGGATACTTATACTATGAACCACTAAAATCAAGCACACATGCTCGAAACATATTCTTAAGGATATGAATAGCTCGCTCTGTCTTCCCATCCATCCGTAGATGAAATTTCATGCCTAATTTCAACTGGGAACCCATTACATCTTAAAAACCTTTCTAAAACCTGGTTGTAAACCACAAGTCTCTGTCAGAAACAATTACAGAGATAACTTTATGAATCCATATAACCGCTTGGATGTACAAGTTCTTGAGCATCTCTACCTTCATCATATCTCTGATAGGGAGTAAATGAGTTGAATTTTTAATTCATTCAATGATCAACCAAATGACATCCTTAAAGACAGGATCCCATGGTAACCTAATGAAGAAGTCCATATAAATATCTTCCCACTTCCTTATTAGAATGGGAAAAAGTTGAAAAAAATCGCGGGCCTCTCGTGCACTGCCTTAATTCTTTGACAAGTAAGGAACCACGATGCAAAGTTTGAAATCAACCACCCCATGTCAAGATATCAATAAAAACGTATCATATCATGATGCATCTTGGAATTCCAATGGTATTTAGAACAAAAAGACTAGTATTCAATTTCCATCAATTCCTACCTGAGGGATATATGAATGACCAACCTACCTCAAAAACACAAAGTTTTAATGGGAGATCGAGACCAAACACCCAAGGTATCCCCACCATTTAATATTTTACTAAAACACTAGAAATTGGTGTTTGTTACCTATTTATGCTAAATATGATCATCATATGATGAGTAATCCTTTGCAGAAGCTATGAAAACCTACACAAAACCTTTTCCACTCCCAAGATCTTCTCATTGAACAAAATCATCAAATACTACTCCTTTACTGATTCCTTCTTGGATTGAATTTATAATTTACTACTCAATATGTTGGTGGTCACATTCTCTTTCTTTGGATTATAACCAATATCAAAATCAAAAGTTTAGAGATACTTGACCCAATACTTTTGTCATATTTTCATATCCCACTAAGTAAAAATATACTTCAGGATCTTATGATCATAATATACCATAAACCACCCCCTAAAGAGATAGTGGTGCAATGTTTTGAGAGTGTGTATAACGACCACCAAATCAAGGTCATGGGTATGTTATTTCAACACATGAGGGTGTAATTAGTGAGATTTATAAGTCACCACCTTCTTTCTCTGCATCAAGACATTCCCCAATCACATAATTCAAGCATCACAGAAAATATTATAACCCAAAATTGGTTCCAAAAGAATCAAAATTGGACTCAAAGTCAACCACTTATTCAGTTCCCCAAAGTCCTCTATCACTTTTCTCACTCAAATGTAACACCCTTACATGTTAAATCTATCATTGGATATGAAATATTCGATAATTTTTGAAGAAACCACTATAATAACCATCCAAAACCAAGAAGCTGTGAATCTTGAACTCATTTCTGGGCTACTCCTAGGACATTACTCCAAAATATTTTCAGGATCCACTTAGATGCCCCCTCTTAGA
Source organism: Viscum album (assembly GCA_963277665.1). NCBI lineage: Eukaryota > Viridiplantae > Streptophyta > Magnoliopsida > Santalales > Viscaceae > Viscum > Viscum album. Next base: position 815,159,217 of record OY728137.1, read on the forward strand.
TATAACATATCCTAGAAACAAAATTTATTGAATCCAAAATTGACATTTGTAAATATTACCATATAGGAAATGTTATTTCAAGATTCTAAGGATGATATCAAAGTAATACATTCATTCCTCCTCTGACTTAGAGTACATAAAAATATCATCCAAAAAAATGACAATGAAAGAGACCATGAATCAATGAAATATTTGTTTTATAACACACCATAAATATCATAAGAGAATTAGTGAGACTAAATGGAATAACTAAGAACTTGAAATTCCCAAACCAACTATCTTAAATGTTGTTTTAGATATATCCTCTACTTGGACTCTCAATGGGCCGTTCCCCAACTACAGGTCAATTTTTTAAAACTAATGATCCCCACTGAATTTATAAAATAAATGATCAATTCTTATCAAGGGATACTTGTTATTAACCGCCACCTGATTAATATTTCCATAATAAACGCAAAGTATAAGTTTTTTTGTCTTAATTTTTGGAAAAGAGAATAGAAAAAATCCATAGTGACACACTATGATGAATAAATCCCTAGACCTCGAGTACTATAAAATAAAAAATAAACTTCTTCAACTTTTTGGGTTCCATACAATATGACAACATAAAAATGGGCATCATATTGGGGATAACTTCAATAGTGAACTTAACCTATCTATGCAGCGGTATCCCAAAAAACCATTAGGAAAGACCTCAAGGTACTCACTCACCACAATAGAAAGTGGGATGCTCAATATATAATCAAAATCATCCTGAAACATCTCTAACAACTGGCATGAGATCAATCGATCATAAGGAATAACATGCCCCACTCTCCCTAATCTAGAATCCCACTCACCCTGAAAGGAATGAAAGACTCCATTGGGAGATAAAAATTACACTTGATGGTGATAATATTCAGTATGGGCCTTAACATTGATCATAAAATCCATGCCAATAATAGGGCCAAATATATCAAGAACAATAACAAATAAATCTCATACTACTTCATTGCTCGATCTCAACACCCAAAAATAAGGAAATTTAAAACATTATTCTAACCTCTCTCTCAAAGATGTGGAAAGGTCCAACATGAATGAAATAAGCTCAAAAAATAATCCCAACATGCCAATTAACTTAGATTATATAAAATAATGTGTTTCCCCTATATCATAAAATGCTAGAACCATTGAGGATGAAATAAACACCATACCTCTAATAGTAGTCAACTATGATTTAGATTCCTCTGACACATACTCTACTATATAAATATGACCAACCTTAGTCCTTCCCTGAGCTTTTTTCACTCCCTAATTATCCCCTTGTCTTAAGAGTGAGATCCACCACCCTTTGTTGCATCAGAATGAACTAGAGAGGATTGGGTGACTATAGATCCATCTCTACTTCCCTGGGACATATTCATATAAAAACACCTAATATGACCATATTTTTAATAATGATGACATGTCTTAGAATATTTCGTACAATTAGGCTTGGTATGAGTAGGACTTCCACACTGATAACAAACAACCTACTGTTTCCTAGACGAATTTCTAGAAAATGATCCTGATATAAACTGAACACCCTTTTGTTTCCTTTTCTGGATAGAATATTCACCATAACTACATCTTGTGGAAACCAAATGTCTACCTAAACCCATTTTTTTAGCTATGTCTACCTGATCCATAGAAAATTTATCGACTACCTCCACAAAGTTTAGGATGCATAAGAGAATAAATATTGACCAAATATTGGCACTCAAAACCTTCTCAAAACTACAAGCCTTAAGGTAATCATTACTAACAATCTTGGGTGCTAGGTGAACCAACTCGACAAAAAGGGTGGCATACATCATAATAAAACACTCTATTTTCTCTAAGGATAGAAATTCATAGGTTTTTTACATTCATAATGTTTTATTGTATAATTGTTTGTTCAATATATTCTTGAAAGAATTCCACATAATATCATCATGTAACTTAGCTTGAATGATGAAGTACCACCGTTCCTTTCTCAGTCCTTAAAACATGTAAGTGGAAAACCCACCACAGATTCCTCTGAAGTTTTTATAAAATGGAAGATCTTTTTAATCCTCTCCAGCCACTATTCAAATTCATGGGGTATCTTATCACCAAAAGTGATGGGTGGGTTATTCTTGGATAATTTCGAGGCAAAATCGATCGTTCATCCTTGGTTTACAACACCCACCTAAACTAGAGTCTGAATAGTGTGGATAACATCTTCCCCCAAAGAAGGGTCTACTAGAGAATTTTCTTTTGGAAGTTTTCTCATAGCTTCCTCTCCTAGAATTGAAAGAGATCTTCTAGGAGGAATTTTCTACTAGACATAAAATACAATAAACAATTAGCTTAAGAGAAATTCTAGAATAAAATACAAGCTTCAAGAATCCATATTAATTCCTTTAAGTAATAATTTTTTTTAAGAAATCATGGATGATATAAATAGTAGAAAAAACATTAAAAATTAATAAGTTCATTTAGATAAAAAACAAATCAAGTTCATTTAAATAATCTCAAATAGTAGATCCCTAGCTTGGTAAAAATCTCTAACCACTCATGGTAATTTGATTTCAATCAAAAAAGTTAGTTGGTTAGGAACCTTCTTAAACTTACTATTTGAATTATGGTGGTCATAAATCCTATATAACAAAGACCCTAAACCAAACCCAAGTAATCTCATAACACTTTAATCTAGGTAATGGTTCTAATATCATTTTATTATAAACCATCCTGGGTCAACCTAACGCATCACCCAGGTTAGGAAACCACAAGATAAATATCAAAAAAAAACCAAATGTGTCTCAGGAATAACCAAGAAGAGATAAACCAGAAGATTAAAATGTGGAAGAAGAGTAAAAATACGTTAGATATATAATTTCAATCCAAATGGATAAACCGAAAAGTAAAACAAGACAAGAAAAAAGCTGAGTCTCCATTTGACCATCTGTCACCACCAATATGTCTCACTAAAAAGGTGAAGAAAATAAAGAGAAGTCAATGAACTAGATGAATCTATTACTTTTACTTGTGTCCTCCAAAACCATATCTAAAAGTTATTAAAGGAAAAACTAGGGTGTGAGCACAATGACAGTATCATTTCACAAAATAATCTTTACAAAGTCTAACACAAATAAACCATTAGTTCTAACATTAAAATACAATATGTAAATAAATTTCAAAAAGGGAAATAATTTTATAAAACATCCTTTTGTTTTCATTAAAACATTTAATATTCACATGAATGGTGAATATAACAATTATAGGCAATCTAACATGAAATCATAAGAAAAAACATCAAAGGATACACCATAAGATAAAAAAGTGAGTAACAAAGCATGAAAGGTATAATCAGGTATAAAACCAAGCACAAGTGGGGTGTATCCTATGAGAATGTGTACTTAGACATATGAAGGAACACTAAGGCCGGAATAACATATATCCTATCGATTTCGAGTCCTTCCATAATCTATCGATGTCAACAAAATAACCCGTAGTGGTGTCTCACATAGTAAAGTTGCAAATGTCCTTTCACCGACATGCCCATGGTTCTCAATGATCTATGTTTTCCAAAAAAACATTTGAAAACCATGTTCACAATTTATAAAACATTTTCACAGTGAACAACAATTCTCTCATTCTTGAAAAATCTCTTTAGATTTAAAATCACATTTAAGACATTTCATTAAAAATAGTAAACATAAATCTACTTTTAAAGAAAACCCTCCTTTCAAAACATAAATCTCTTCAAACAATTCAAAATTGTTATCAAATAAAAAAAATTCATAAATCAAACTAAAGTAATTCATAATAACATCAAGTAAATCATACGTTTTAATCTTTGTATAAATACACATACCTCAAGAATGTAGAAAAACTAGTCGACTTTGAAAATAAATATTGGAATTGAAGAAATCGGGTACTCGTGAACCTAGATCCATAAGAAAAAACATCAATTCCCCATAAAACCCACTAGATCCAACATCAAAAACTCAATCAGGTTCCAAAAAGGTAAGGGGGAATAGATCAAGTGAGGATCTAAGAATAGGAGGAGAAATCATATCTAAAAAGGAACAAATTTTGAAGAAATCAACCAAAAATGAAGGGAAATCATCAAAGAAGAAAAGGAGAGAAGCCTCTAAATAATTTGGGGAATTTTATTATGAGATTAAAGGATATTGGGAGGTGATTAAATATAAAAAGGAATAATGGTAAAGAGGTAAATTACAATTTTTTAAAGGTTTGGATCAGGGCACATATTTTGGATGCACAGTTCAAAAAATCGTGTGTCAACCATGCAGTGCTTATATCCTTTTAAAATTGGAGGGATATTACTAACTATGTAAAAATGTAAAATTTGGGAAAACTGTGTCCAAATAGTGTGAAACCTCTAGAAAAACACCCAAAAAGCTGCATGGTTTCCTTGGTGAGCTCTACAGTTTGACTAAATGTTCTTCAACCATGCGCTTAGCCTATTTTCTTCGAATTGCGGTGTAGAGAATCATTTTTTCCTTATTATAATTTAAATTTTTTATAAATATATTTCCAGAGCTAAGTGATGATAAAGTGGAAAATTTAGAGGCCTGGGGTGGATGGAATTAATTTTTTAAAAATATTAAAAATGTTTTATATTGCATGTGTATGGTTAATTAGAGAAAATGGGATAACACTCAAATGGTTTATTAGATCAGAAATCTGAGACCATGGTTGAATTCAAAATGTGGTGTTTTCCCTATGCACGATATAAAATGAGCCAGTGTGAGATTTTTGGACCCCTCACTCGTTGGTGGCATGTTTAAGTGATTTAATTAGTTAATTAATTAATTAATTAATTAATGAAATTTCTTTTTGACGAAATAAAAGTTTATGAATATATGGTTAGGGAGAATTCACCAGGGTTGTCTCAAAATTTTCCCACCACCGATGGAGCTCTCTTCTTCCTCCCTTTGACAAGTCAATATTGACGAACAATGAACCCCCGATTCAAGGCGGATCGAAATGTAATGAATGAAACAAATATTCATCCCTCATTGGTGAGAATATACTTCAACAAAGATCAATCCAAATAAGAGGTAGGACTCATATTTTAGTGTTTTATTCCATTAGATTAAAATTATTGAGTTTAACCATCCTTTTTCTTAGATTTTCAATCCTTGAAAATTTTTTACGTGCCTAGGTATTGCAATTTAATTTATCTTTTATTTTTCATCTAACCTCATTGCCCTAATCTTGTTCATTGTCCAAGAAAACTTGGTCATAAATGTTTAAAACCTTGTTTTGGGGATTTTCTCCCTTGATTATTCACATTATTCACCTAGTAATCCCCATGGATCGAAGTTTGATAGTTTCCGGTGAACCCAAGCCTGATCGGGTGCCCATATTTATGGAAAATTGACCAAAAGATGATGAAATCATGCGAGAAGCACAGATCTAGAATCATTTCAGTGAATGGATGGTAGATCTATATGTTTTTATCTAGACCATCAATGAATTGATGCATGGAACGTGCAATATAAAGAATGTAACCCTCATTCATCTCGGTGTCTAATTCCTAACAAACAATGGCCGACAAGCATGATTCGCAGTTAGGTCTGAATATGTCGAAAGGAATCATGGTGGGATTTGAAGCAGTTTGACCATATCCGAAGAACAGGTGAATATCTAAAGGAAAAGTTGATTGTTCTGGAAAATTCAAACTACACACTGTGTTCAATTAAGAACACACGGCGTGTAGCCACCCTCAGTAGTGACACAGGGGTTTGGGAAAGGATAAGGATGATATGACGTGTAGTCTTAACTCACACACCATGTATCCTTTCCCTGGTTGGACAACCCATGTGATGGGTCACATGGGCGGGGACTCCATGTAATAAAACACAAACACGGGTTGAACACACAAGTATCATCCCGTGTGGACCAAGTCATGAACCATAGTACACAAACATAGGGTCTGAGTACTCAGACACGGCCAGATGATACGACTTGATCCTTGTATAGGTGGGACACACTGTGTAGTCCACCTACATGGCATGTACCCCTACACAGATGGGACCCAGGTATCGACCAGAGACACATCCAGGAAGTGAAGAGGGACCACATGTCGTGTGGGTTCCCTCACATGTCGTGTACAACTTGATCTTTTCCGAGTGGTCTTTATACCTTTTTATCTCCTTCATTTGAACTAGGATTGTGGCCCATTAGATGTTATCCTGAGTTTTTTTTTCTGCAAAGAACATGATGGTTTCCTTGGAAGTGAATTTTGAGAAATGATGTGAAATGTTCTTGGTTTAGCATTCATTGGGAGTCATCCAGTGATGATAGTGATCATATAGAATCATGAGAGAAGTATCGGGATTACCCTCTAGTTGGGATAGGTAGTGGGATTCACCAATGAAAGTTTTAGGTTTACAATCCAATATGAATGGGCAGTGGTGTTCCCCAATGACCTTTTTGATTTACCCTCTAGTGGGAATAGGTAGTAGAGTTTCTCAATGTTTCAGGATTACCCTCCAGCTGGGATGGGTAGTGGAATTCCCAAAGGACATATTCTAGGAAAAACCCTCTAGCTGGGATGGGCAGTGGTGTTTCCCTGACGACTCATTGGGCTTACCCTCCAGTAGGACTTGGCAGTGGCATTCCCCAGTGACCTTCCTGAGTGGTACCCTCCAACTGAGCTGGGTAGTGGCATTCCTTGGTGACTACCAGATAAGGACCCTCTAATCGTACCAGGGCATGATATCCTATCCTAATATTGGTGACCCCTCGACTGTGCAGTATAGTGATGAGGCATAGTTTGACATGCCTTTAGTCTCACGAGAAAGAGGTACACTTTCCCCACCAAGATGCATTCTTGTGACATGATTTAAAATCATGTGGGTGAGTCAGTACCACCCATGAATATAATATCAAGGTGTGGTGATTAATTCTCTTTTACTTGTGTGTCCTAAGTAGATGCATGAGGTGTTGGGCATCGCAAATGGACTTTCCCTTGGAACTATTGGAAACTCTTCTTCTTGGGATGAGTTGTGAGATGGATGTACCCTTACTCTATTTCGTTTGGGATTATTTCACTCAGTATATATATATAAATCCTTCTTTATTATAGACTCCTTGGGATTTGGTTACTCTCCTTACAAGATAGGCAAAGATGTGTGGGGTATGCCACATGATTTCTGTGTCTATCTTCTCATGATTGTAGGAGTCTACTCTCCAACTATATGTAGAAAAGACCTAATGAGAAGATCATCTTCTCACCATTTTGATATCCTTGTTTTTGGATAAGTTTAATTTCACTCTCTTTTGGGGTTGATCTATACTATTTTACCGTACATTGTTCTATCTACTACTTTCCACTTCATTTGTATCTCTTACTGCTCCCCCTTCTCACTTTTTGAGGTTTTCTACTGGGTATGTATATACTCACTCCTGCATGGGATTTTCCCATCATGATTCATGTCTTTTGTAGATGGTGGACAGGTTAATCGTGATTTTAGAGGAGCTTAGGGATAATGGGTTCTTGGACCGTGTGTAGTGGTTGTGGATTTGGATTCGAGAGTGGGTCTCTCTCAACTGTTTTACCTTTACAGTTTTCGTTAGGTTGGAACACCTTTATGGTTGGGGTGTATTTTTTCCGTTTAATTTTTAGTTTACATTACTATACTTCATACTATTTAGAGGTCCATGAAAATTTTGTTTATTTATAGTAGTGTTTCATATTTTATTTTATTTTTCCTCTTCACTTTTGCATTGAGTTGGTAGTGTGCGTGTGTATAGGTTTCTAGGAAAAGGCCTCACTGAGTTAGTTATGCGTTCGACACTTATTTCCACTCATGGCCTATGGTGGAAGGATTGGGGTAGTCATGGATTGATACCCATCTTGGGTCGGGTTATGACAGGTGGATTCATCATCAGTGACCAACCACATCAACACCTCCAATACACTTTTTTCTTAGCTTACAGTATTGGGATATAAAATTTTGGATACTCAATGTCTAGAGATTATGCTCTAGTGTTTTCCAGATTCATATGATCAACTTATCATCAACATCACAAATAATATCCTAATGGATATGTTCGCCTTCAATGATGTTGAATCTATGGTTCTTGAATAATAAATTCAGCATAATAACAAGGAAGACAGATAGAAAACTTCACACCAAGTGGAAGATCTATCAATAGAAATAGGAAGAATGATGGAGCAGGGTTCCAGTGGGATCCAGAATCCGGGTAGGTCTGAATCAAGGAGAAAGAAGAAAAATGTCAGATGTCAAAATTACAGTAATATGGGGGATGTCATTAAACACTATTAGAATAATAAGGGTGGTGAGAAAAACTCTCAACGAAATTTGGAGAGTACATCTAGAAATGCAGACATACTAATTAGTAAAGCAGCAACGACTACTGAAGGTAGACAACTTCTCAATGATGTAAGGATTATTGACTCAGGAGAAACATGGAACATGACCACTCAAATGTAGAGACCCAGTTTTTTCCTTGTAAGGGTTTTAAATATTTCTAAACATTTTTATAGAGCTAGGCGCAGAGACAACGTGTGATTCCGAGGCCCGGTGTGCCCGTAATTTATTTTACAAATATATTAAATATATTTTATATTGTTAATGTGTGTTTAATTAAAAAAATGGGACAACTCTTAAACTGTGGATCATATTAGAAATATGATACAACAGTTGGGTCCAGAATGTGGTATTTTCCCTAGGCGCGACATAAAATGAGTGGGAGAGGGACATTCGGATCCCTCGCTCATTGGAAATGCATTTAAGTGAATTAGTTAATTAATTAATTAATTGACTTAATTCATGTAACCTAGGATAGATATCAAAAAAATCATTACTATGACATCTTTTCCAGGGTTAGCCTCATTATTTTCTGAATTCATTGGAAATAGAATCTTCCTCCTCTAAGGAATTCCTCGATGAATGATGAACCTGTGATTTAAGTTAGATCAAAGGGAAATGAATGCAATAGATCCACCCCCCTCATTAGAGAATATGATATCTAATAGTGAGTGATAAAAAATAGTTAGGGATCATCTTTTTTTTATTTTTTCACATTGGATTAAATTATTGAATATTTTGATTATTATTCACCAATATGCGCCCCTCCCTACACCCTCTGTTTATCCCAAGAATTGAAACTAGATTATTTTCCTTTGACTATCAGTTACTTCTAATCAAAATTACATGTTCTTGATATTTTTCCAAGAATTATTGGAAAAAAATCATAAAAAATTCTTGATGCATTTATTCCCCTATTCTATGCATTCTTCACCATTGGAACCCTGTAGTTCCCAGCTCGACATTTGTCAGGTGACCCAAGCTTGATTGGGTGCCCAGATTTGTGGCAGAATGAAAAAATGTCAATGAATCATCAAGAAAATTATATATCTATAACCATTTTGATGAATGGATGATGAGACTGAAGGTTTTAGGTCAAATCATTAAGAAATAGAGGTGTGATGGAGAGTGGAATATCCAAAGAAACCATTGTTTGTTCGGATGGTTGTTTCTAGGAGAACGATGGTTGGTGAGTGAAATTCAAGGATAGATCCAATATTTCAGGAATATTAGCGATGATATTTGAAGTGTTTTGACCAGATCTAAAGAAGAAATGAATATCTAAAGAAAAAAGTTGAGTGTTTTGGAAAATATCGACTACACACCATGTAGTATGAAGAACACACGGCGTGTAGCCTCCCTCAACGGCGGCGCTAGGGTTTAGGAGAAGATAAGGATGACACGACATGTAGTCCTCCCTCACACGCTATATAACCCTCTATCGGTTGGACAACCCATTTGGAGGGTTACATGGGTGGGGACTCCATGTAATGGAAACATGGCCAAGGGTGGCCACACGGGTGACATCCCGTGAGGACCAACACACCATGTACCCGAGTACACAGACGCAACAAACAGATAAGACCTGGTCTCTGGATAAGTAGGACACACCGTCTAGTACACCAACATTGTGTGTAACCATACACGAACGAGACCCATGTACTTACCAGAGACACGACCAAGAAGTGAAGAGGGACCACACACTGTGTGGGTCCCCACACATATCGTGTACTACTTGATCTTTTTCGGGTGATATTCAAACCTCTATATCTTCTTTGTTTTATCTCTGATTTTGGCCCACGAGATCTCTATCCTGAGTGTTTTTCGACATAGAATGTGATAGAGTATTCATAAGTGGATTCTAAGATACAATGTGAATGTTTCGGTTCTAGAACACGTTGAGGTGACACCCTATAAGGGTAGAGATCATAAGGAATCACCAGAGAAGTACTAGGGTTACCCTTTAGCTAATATGGGAAGTGGAATTCCCCGATGGTAGTTTTGGGATTATCCTATAGTAGGACTGGGTAGTGTTGTTCCCTAATTATCTTTCTAATTTACCCTCCATTAGGTCTGGGTAGTGGAATTACTCAACATTATGAGCTTACCCTCTAGCCGGGATGGGCAGTGATATTCTATGATGACATCTCCCAGGCATAACCCTCCAACCAGGCAAGATAATGGTGTTTCCCTAAAATCTCACCAAGATTACCCTCTTGTAGTACTGGTCAGTGGAATTCCTCGGTGGCCTTCTTGTGTGGTACCCTTCAGCTGGGCTAGACATTGTCATTCCTCGGTGACTACCAGAGTAGGACCCTGATGGCATACCAGGGCATGCGATCTTTTTCTAAATATGGCGACCCCTCGACTGTGTGTCATAGTGACGGACATGGTTTAACAAACATTTAGATTCACGAGAAATAGGTATGCTTTCCCCACCAAGACATATTCTTATTATGTGACTTAAAACCATACAGGGGAGTTAGTTCCACCCAAAGAGGATAGTATCAAGGTGTGGTGATTAAATCCCTTTGACTTGTGTGTCCTGGGAAGATGCAAGAGATACTAGGAATTGCAGATGAACTTATATTGGAATTATTGGCCACTCTTCTTCTTGGGGTGGGTTGTGATATGGAGATCCCATTACTCTCTTATCTAGGATTATTTGACTGAGAATATATATATATATATATATATATATATATATATCTTATTTCAGTTCCCACTCCTTGGGTTTTGGCTACTCTCCTTCTATGATTGGTGAAGATGCACAGATTATGGCATGTTCTTTTCATGTCTATATTCTCATGTTTATACAAGTCTACTCTCCTACTATAGGCAGTAAAGAATCAATGAGAATTCTATCTTCTCATTGTTTCAAGATCCTTGTGTTTGGATGAGTTTACTTTCACTCTCTTATTAGGTTGAGTTTTACTCTTTTACCATACCTTGTTCTATCTACTACTTTCTTCTTTGGTTGTATCTTTTACTACTCCCCCTTCTCCCTTTTCGGGTTTTTCTACTGGGTATGTATATACTCACCCCTACATGGGATTTTCCCAACATGTGTTATGTCTTTTTCAGATAGAGAACATGCTGATTGTGACTCCAGAGGAGCTTAAGGATACAGACTGATTGGACCATGTACGGTGGTCATATCTTGGGATACAGGATCTAGGCTCTTAGTTGTTTACTCTTTTCCAAATTTTTTCAGGTTGGGACATATTTTGGGGTGGACGTGTATTTTTCCCTTTTCATTTCAGTTTACACTATTCTACTTTTTTTTGTTTCCCATACATCTTTGGTTTATTTATAGGAGTGTTTTATATTTTATTTATTTCTCTATGAACTTTTACATTGAGTTGGTTGTGTGTGTGTGTGTACATGTTCTTAGGAAAAGGCATCGCAAAGTTAGTTGTGCCTTTAGTGTTTGTCTCCATCCCCTCGCCTATAGAGGCAGGCTTGGAGTAGTTGTGGCTCAAGCCCTGGCATGGGTCGATTCGTGACATCGATGGGAATGGTTTGATCAATATAAAACTATCCCATAAGGACTTATGTACATGGGGAATGATCATACATTGAAGATCATTGGAGCCGACACCATCAAGTTGAAGATCCATGATAGCATAGTTCAAACCATTTCAGGTGTACACCATGTATAGGGCCTCAAGAAGAACATTTTTTCCTTGGGACAATTTGATGAAATCAAATGAAAGACTTGTACAGAGAAAGGAATGATAAAGATTGTAATGACCCGAACTGTTATAAATAAAATTCCCCTATTTATTTTAATTTATTATCTTATTAAGTAATATGGTTATAGAAAACACATGCATTATTTTGATTTATTATATTCAATTATATTTAAAAGATATTTATGTATCATTACCATTGATAATATAGTCCTTGAACAACTATCACATGATTAGAATAAATATAGGGTTTTCACAAATCCAATTGGAACACACAAAGGAAGTGATGGTCTCGACCAGTAGGATCACACCCTATAAAGCCCATTTATTAGAGCTTCTGAGAGAGATAGAATTTATAAGATTTTCCCTTGACCAATCCCAATATTAGATCCAATAACTTAAGAATGAGTAAAACCGTTTACGGGAAAAGTTCAAGCTCATCAATATCACAACCCAAACCATGTTCATTGAACTGCCCCATGAAAGTCCAACCATCGCACACCTTACCCTTAGGAAGTTTTCTGGTGTATTAAAGGGATTTGTAATAAGACCCTAGAAAATATTAGTATGTATATTATTTTTTATATGATAATGAATATATTTCAATCCTATTATTGTTATTTTATAAATGATTTTTATTTTGATTCAATAAATCACAAATATTATTTTTTTGCTTAATATTCAAATTCAATTACTAAATCTCTTTTGATGAATTAATGGATTTTTTAAATAAATAATATTTTAATAAAATATTATTATTAAATAATTTTTAATAAATATAAATGATCATATAATTTTTATGAAGTCTAATGTAATTTTTATAAGGATTCAAAAACAATTATGGTCAAAAAAACTTATCATTTTTAATAAATATCAATTATTATAATAAAAGTGAAAATTCAAGTATTTAGAAAATTATTTAGATAAAATGAATATTATTTTTGGAATCAAAATATTAAAATTATCAAATGGTGAATTTTTCATTATTTTCTGAGATCGTCGAATTTTCGGGTAAAGATTAAATATTGTATAAAGATAATTTGTGTTTTATGATATCATAATGACCCATAAGTGATGTAATAATTATTATAAATGGGATACATGACCAAATAAATTTTTTCCCTTTAATATAATTTTATATTGAGTTTATTTTATTTGTTTTATAAAGCCATTATGAATCCTCCATAACATGTTATATATTTTAAGGTTTTAAAATCATTTCTCTATGAGTATGACTCACCTCTACATAAGAATGAGAATTGTTTTATTTATTTCAGACCTTTATCTTATAAAATAAATTAAACCACTCCCATTTGGTATAAACCATGGTAAAACCATGGGATGGTTTGTGGTATTGGTTATTTTATTATGTAGAGTCCAAAATAAAAAAAATAAATCCCCCCATTTCTAATATAAACCCTTACAAGATCCCATTTATATTCACTAAAACTCTTTAAATCACATATATTCTATTCACTACACTCTCTAGGGTCCTCCCAAGGTTCTCCCAAGCTCTCAATAAGCCCCTCCCAATCATTTGGAGTCACACGCTCAAGTAAGGGTCCTCACCTTCCTATCCTTTCAATTCAGGCACTAACTTTAGAATTTGTCTTCTTAATTGAATTTTTTTTATAATTTAATTTATTTATAAACATACTTTACTTTCCAATTGATTTTATATAAATGATATATTATTTATTCTCTCTAATTTTTACCTGTACCTAAGATGTTACTATGCCAATATTTTTCTAAGGGATTTACCTCCTCTCTTTTTATTCAAGAACTCGTTTTCATGTTATGCTTATTAATTTCAATTTGATCATGTTGGGATATATTATCCCATATCCTCTTTAATATAAGTTTGTTTTATAAATTATGAGACCCCCTCCCCTTTAACTTTCATTAAGCCTCCCATGATCCTTTATGTACACCCGTTACCATGACGAAATACAGTTTGGATTATTTTTCATTATTTAACAACAACAACAATAATTTTTGTTATAGGAGAGAGAAACATATACCAACACCCCAGGGCTAGGAGGAGGAAAATACATCAAGTGGTTATGTAATAGTGGAGACCCAATGAGTCTTTAATAACAAAAATAGAACCATCGTGAGGAAAGGATCCCATCCAAAAGAAAATAGAGATGGGGTTAGATGTTGTAGCTCCGAAAACAAGGAAATAAACCACTTTATTTACCTCCCACCATGTGTGAGTGATACTCATGACTTTAGGGATAAGATTATTCCCCTACGTAGCTAATAAGTGGTGGACTAGGGAGAGGAGATATTACCGTGTAGTGAGTTGAAAAGAAGTAAGAAATCAATTTCAACAACATTAAGCCAGATAATATTCTCCTTGCATATTGAAAGACCTGTAATAAGTGGATTGACCTCAGCATGAAGTGAGTCACCATGATGAAAATAGGTCTTGAATGAAATAATAATAGATCCAATAAATTCTTGCATGAGACCTCTTCCCCTCATCACACCTGCAACATATGATCCATCTGTATTGAGTTTTAAACCTGTAGCGTGCAGATGCCCTCAAATCCAATGACTTGGGGAGGGATTACAAGAGTCATCATGCTTATGAGGAAAATTTAGAGAGTTAAAAGAGGTTGAAGAAGACTAATTATTAAACAGGTGAATCAGATCAGTCCGTAAGATTTTAGTTCTGAAATCAATATCAATTTAAGAGTTTTGAAGACCTTCGAAGTGGGACTTATTTCTAGAAGAACATAAGCACCAACAGCCAGTAGAAAAAATTTATCCTCTCACCTTCTTCTAAAATATATTAACCTTGTTATTTTTATGAAATTTCACCACAAATTTCCATGCCAGAGAAATTTTGTAGTGAATACCATTCCCATATCTTATCAAGGGTGTTCATATTCAAGAAAATATAATTTTTTATTAGGTACTTACATATATTTATTCTACAATACTTGATCATGGAATAAACTGTGATGGTGAATGAATCCATGTTGTATGATCTATGTGAAATATATAAGCACAAAAATGAAATGATTATGATGGGTGTTCTCAGATATCACTCCAATTCATTGGATAATGTTTAGTATCATGATATGTCACCTTGGGATTGGGATTGCATTTGATTCCTTTATGGGACATTATCCACTATGAAGTATTGGTGGTTTATCCTTGAATTGTGTTTATGATTCATTGTTTCAAGTTGTTTCCACATTTTCCATGTTATGATTAACATGATATATCATGCCTTATTATTCAGGTTCATTTTATGCCCCATTGATATGCCTATTGTCTAACATGTATTATCTTCTTCATGTTATGCCATGTTTATTCCCTTACTGGGATTTATAGCTCACCCATTTCTACTATTTGTCCCCAGTTTGTCCCACGTAGTTTTAAAACACATGGAATTCTAGAAACATGTTAAGGGTTTTTTTATAATGTTGTTGTATCCCATTCTCAAGATTTTATGTTATGTACATAATTCCCAAAGAAACTATACTGATTAATATTTTGGGTTGTATTAGGTGTAATTTTATGTAATAAATCATGAATTAATGTGTAATAAAGAGAAGAGTTTTTGTAGTTGGTATGAGAGAAAAAGATTTGTTATTTTTGGGATTAGGATTAGAAAAATCTAAATAACAACTTAGGGATAAGACTAAGTATAAGAAAACATCCTTAAATTTTGGTAAGTATAGAGTAAGTGATTTATCAAGAAAATATATCCCTTTCTACATACTATAAGTGGGCATGATTTTGTAACATATGTACCTAGGAGTAACAACTCTAACAAGGTGTCTGGGGCCTGACTAAGGATAACACAGTACACGAAAATGGGCCTTACTACACACCTAGTTTGAAATTCCTAGGGGATATTCTTTGGTAAATTCATAATCTCATTATGAACTATTATTAAAAGAAAAATCCAATAATAATATATGTTAGGAAATAAATCATGTATAACATAGATTGGATCCTAGAAACTCGTAATTTAATGAAATAAATGTAATTTATAAGTTATCCCTTTAATTTAATTGGATTCACCTTTATGTGTTTAATAGTTTAAAACACTCATCACTAATTTTCCTTTAATTCTATTCAATGGCCAGAAATATGAGAAATTAGGTAAACAGATAATGCAATGGTAAAAGTGATGACATCCCCAAAAAGATGTCCAACCTGATGGGAGTGGGAGTTGCAAACCTTATGATGATACTCTCTCAGTTGACATGGGTAATAAATAAAAACCTTGATCAAGAAGAGAACCCAAACCCCCTAAGAGAGAACAAGCCAGAGTTTATAGTGTCATGTGACAAAGGCCTCATACTTTTAATGGATCATCTGATCCCTTAATCATGGAACAATGGATCAACTACATTAAGAAGATATTCTCCATCCTTCATTGTTCTAAGAGAGATAAGGTTCTAATGGATGTTTTTCATATGGAGGGAGAAGCTGATAATTGGTGGGAATTGATAAAAAAATATGAAGTCTGAGGAAGAGATAGTAGAGATGGAGTGGAAATAATTATGAAAAAAAGTTTCTGATAAATATTTTCCCCACACTTTCTGAACTAAAATGGAAAGGTATTTCCTCACCCTTTAGAAAAAATATGACAAATCTATTAGGGTATATAAGGAAAACATCACAAGACTTTCATGATATGCCTCTAGATTTTACATTACCCCTGAATGAAAGGTTGGTTGCTTCTTTAGTAGGCTAAAACCTAGTCTAATAAGATCCCCAGTGATCCGTGACTTTCTTAGCTAGGAGGAAATTGACGAATGTTCCCTCAAATTCGAAATGGAGATCATAAAATACCATGGTTTTTATGGGAATAAGAAGAAAAAATGTGGAGTTTATTTTTGGTATTCTGGTGGAGAAATCTAATAGTGCTAAGAAATTTCAGTATCCCACTTTTCAAAGGACCAAAAAGAAGTTCCCTGGAAATTTCCTAACGAGGGTGAGAAATGATTTAGGTTTAGGAAGGAAGCAAACCTAGAAAATAATTTTTGTCAAGAGAAATCCACTAATGAGATGGAGGAAATGAATTTTACATTCAACCCTTAGTGTATTGTTCATTCCTATAACTACAAGGAAACAACGTAATTTTCAAACCAATGTTCTAATCCAAGGGATTTTGGAGACAACCAACAACCTTCATGGTGGGAAGGGAGATCTTTTTCCATCACTACCACTGATGTGGATCCTGAAAATGAAGTGTTAAAAGGTATTCTAGTTATTTAGTCCAAAATAGTGAATGTAATTTTTCATTTCGGTTCTACACATTCCTTCATATCAAGAAATTTTAGTAGAACTATTAAAACACCACCACAAAGAATGGAAGTAGAGTTGTCGATGAAAATGGAAAATTGGGAAATTATTGCATCCAAAGTATATCACTCTTCCTCTATCACATTATGTGGACTAAAATTCCCATCAAACCTTATCGTACTCCTTTTGGTAGAATTTGATGCAATTCTGAGCATGGATTGGATTTACCTATATAGAGCCAACATATATTTCCATGAGAAGGAAATCACTCTCCATATTATGAATCGACCCTCAATTCTATACAAGTGAAAGGTGGATGATGAATCTTATTTAGCACCAACATCCCAATCATGGATATTATTGCCCTATGATCAATCATATCAAGCTCAAATGATTGAGTCTAGGGACAGAACCATCCCCAAAGAGATGCTTATTGTGGGGAATATTCTAATGTGTTTCCTAAGGAATTTCCCAATCTTCCTCCAAGATGAGAGGTTGAATTTTTCATCTATCTTATACCTAGGGAATTACCAATATACAATATTCCATATAGAATGGATTTTTTTAACTTTAGGAGTTAAATAAATAACTATAGAAGAATCTGGATAAAGGTTTTATCACCCAAGTTCTTGACTATGGGGTGCAACAATCCTCTTCATTAAGAAGAAGGGTGGGTCAATGCATCATTGCATTTATTATCGTGATCTTAATAAGATCATGATAAATAAAGATTATCCTCTTCCTCAGATTGATGACTTGTTTGATCAGATCTGTGGAGAACAATAATTCTTAAAGGTAGATATTTAGTAGGGATATTATAAAGTAAGGGTGACGAAGTAATATATCCCCAAGACCAAATTTCGTACAAGGTATGGTAAATATGAGTTCACAGTGATGTCATTCAGACTCACTAATGCTCCAACAATATTCATGGACATGATTAATAGAGTCTTTATAGATTACCTTGAAATTTTTTTGGTAGTCTTTATAGATGACATTCTAATATACTTCAAAAGAAAGGAGGAGCATAAGGAGCATCTGAGAACTATGATAAAGTCCCTATTAAAAGAGAATCTTTATTCCAAGTATAGAAAATTTGAGTTCTAGCTGAAGTAATTTTCTTTCATAGGGAATATCATTACAAGAAATGGGATATATGTGGACCCTTTAAAGATGGAAGCAATTTAAGGATGGATGATTCCAACACATATTACAGATATCTATAGTTTCCTTGGGTTATTTGGGTATCATCATCGATTTGTGAGAAATTCCCCATGATTTTCAAACCCTCTTACCAAGAAAACTCAGAAGGGAGTGACGTTTTTCTAGACATAAGAATGTGAGGACAGATTTAAGGAGCTCAAAAAGAGGCTTATCACTGCACTATTGCTCACACTATTGAAAAGTGGGGAACTCTTTGTGGTAATTAGAGATTATTTAAAGAATTTATTAGTCTATGTACTAATCTAAAATGATAAAGTGATATCCTACACCTCAAGACAGTTGAAAATTAATGTAAAAAATATCCCACACATGATCTAGAGTTTGCAGCAGTGATCTTTACTTTGAAAATATAGAGGAATTATTTCTTTGATGAGAAGTGTAAAATATATATGGATCACAAAAGTCTCAAATATAAATTCACTAAAAAAGTGATGAATATTCTCCAATGAAGATGGTTAGAGCTTATCAAGGACTATGAATTCTCAATTCAATACCATCCAATAAAAGTAAACAAAGTGACATATAATCTAAGTTAAAAGGATCCAAAAATTCTATCATTAATGAGAATTGATAGTTATTTTATCTTCTTATATTTAGAAAGGATGTGCATGGGATTCATACAAGAAGGGACATCATAAATACATTCACAAATGATTGATCAACCATCCCTTCTAAAGAGGTTAAAATATGCTCAAAGGGATGATGTAGGAATTTAGAAGAAAGTGGAAACTATTAGAAAAGGAAAATCCTCTGAGTTCAATGTTGATTAAAAATGAGTTGTGAGATTTGGGTCAAGACAATGTGTACCATAAAATCTCAAGTTAAAGAAGGAGTTGTTGGATGATGCACATAGATTAACCTTCTCTATCCACCTAGAAAGTACGAAGATGTATTTAGATCTCTGAGAACACTATTGGTGGGACAATATGAAAGATATCACCGAGTATACATGAACATGCCTTGTATGTCAGTAATTGAAAGTGGAAAGGCAAAAATCCAAGTGTATGATGCAACCATTACCTATACCAATATGGAAATGGGAGAACATCACTATAGATATTGTCAATGGACTTCCAAATACATCTAGTAGAAACAATGCTATATGGGTTGTTGGGGATCATCTTACAAATACATCTCACTTTATCATAATTTTATATGACTTCTCTCTGGATCAACTTGCACTAATATACACATAGAGGTGATAAGTCTGCATGTATTTCCACTATCGATTGTATCCGATCGAGATACAAGATTCACCTCCAAGTTCTGGAAAAGTCTCCAACTTTTTCTAAACACTGAGCTAAACTTTAGTATAGCCTAACATCCTCAAACTGATGGACAATCTGAGCAGACTATTCAAACACTAGAAGACATGTTATAAGAATGTTCTATGGAATTCAGTAAGGGATGGGACTAACATCATCATTTGGTTGAGTTCTCTTACAACAACAGTTTTCATTCAAGCATCCAAATGGATCCCTATGAAGCCCTTTATGGTAAGAGGTGTAGAACACCTATATGCTAGGATGAAATTGGGGAACAAAAACTCTTAGTTCCCAAAATTTTCAAGTAAATATTGTAAAATTTTAAGACCATTCAATATCACATCAAGGCATCTCAGATTCGGTATAATAGATATGATAACAATCATTGAAGAGACCTAGAGTTTTATGTTTAAGACATGGTATTACTTTGAATGTCTCAATGGAATAAATTAATGAAATTTTGGAAGAATGGAAAGCTTAGTCCAAGGTACATCGGTCTTTTTGAGATCCTTGATCACATTGGAGCGGTGGTCTATTGACTAGCACTCGCACCAAACCTATCTCAAGTACACGATTTTTTCCATGTATCCCTCTTGATGAAGTACATATCATACCCATAACATGTACTCAATCTAGAGGTGGTACCATTGGAGAATGACCTTTTGTATGAGGATCATGAGGTGAAAATCTTATATCATAGATAAAATTTATAAGAAACAATACAATGCACCTTGTAAAAGTGTTGTGGAGGAACCAAATGTTTGAACAATCAACATGGAAAACATTATAGGTGATTAACAAGAGTAAAGCTCATCTGTCTTAGTTTAGAAAATGAAAATTTTTGTGGTGAAATTTCTTAAGGGGGAATATTCTAATGACACAAAATGTTATAAATAAAATTCACCTTTTAGTTTTAATTAATTGTCTTATTAAGTAATATGGTTATAGAAAACACATGAAATATTTTGATTTTTATATCAAATTGGATTTAAAATACCATTATGTATCATTTTAATTGATAATATATCCATTGAATAATGATCACATGATTAGTATAAATATAGGGTTTTAACAAATCCAATTGGCACAAACAAAGGAAGTGATGGTCACAATCAGTAGGCTTGTACCCTATGAAGTCCATTTATCAGAGCTACCTAGGGATATAGAGTTTCTAGCCTTTTCCCTTAACCAATCCCAAGATGATATCTAATAGATTAATTATGAGAGAAACCATTTATGGGAGAAGTTCAAGTTCATCGAGATCACAACCCAAACCATGTTCATCGGACCAACACATGAAAGTCCCACCATCGCGCACCTTACCCGTAGGGCATTTTCTGGTGTATTAAAGGGATACATAACAAGACCCTAGAAAAATGAGTTTGTATATTTTTTATATAATAATGAATATATTTCCATCCTATTATTGTTATGTTATAAATTATTTTCATTTTTATTCAATAAAACATAAAAAATATTTTTGGTTAATATTCAAATGCAATTAAGGAATATATTTTGAGGAATTAATATATTTTTGAAATAAATAATATTTTAATAAAATAATTTTATTAAATAATTTTTATTAAATATAAATGATCATATATTTTTTATGAAGTAAAATGTAATTTTTATAAGGATTTGAAAACTATTATTGCAAAGAAACCCATCATTTTAAATAAATGCCAATTATTATTTTAAAAGTAAAAATTAAAATATTTATAAAATTATTTAAATAAAATTTATATTATTTTTGGAATCGGAATGTCAAAATTATCCAATGGTGAATTTGTCACAATTTTCTGAGAGAACCAAATTTTCAAGTAAAAATTAAATATTGTATAAATACACTTTGTGTTTTATGACATCATAATGACCCAAAATTGATTTAATAATTATTATAAATGAGATTCAGGGAAAAATAAATGTTTTACCTTCAAAATAATGTGAATTTGTGTTTAATTTATTTATTTTATAAATCCATTATGAATCCTCCAAAACATGTAATATATTTTATGGTTTTAAAATCCTTTCTCTAGAAGTATGACTCACCTCCACATATGTAAAGGTATTATTTTATTTAGTTCATCCCTTTAACTTATAAAATAAATTAAACCACTCCCAATTTTCAGAAACAATTGTCAAAAACCAAGGTATGGTTTGTGTTTTTGGTTATTTTATTATGTAGAGTCCAAAACTAAAATAATAAAGAAATCCCCATCATTTCCTATATAACCTCACACAAGATCCAATTTATCTTCACTAAAACTACTTAGAGAATGTTAATACTCTTCCCTATACTATCTAGAGTCCTCCCAATGTCCCCCCATGCTCCCAATAATCTTCTCCCAAGCATTTGGAGTCACACACTCAAGTAATGGATCATCACCTTCCTCTCCTCCTTTCAATTCAAACACCTTATTTGGAATTTGTCTTCTTAATTGAAATTGTTTATAATGTAATTTATTTATAAAAATTATCTTATTGTCCAATTAATTTTATTTTAATGATATATTATTTATACTCCCTCTTTTTTACCATTATCTAAGTTGTTACTATGCCAAAAGTTTGTAAGGGATTTCTCTCCTCTCTTTGTATGCAAGCACCCCTTTTTTATGTTATGATTATTAATTTAAATTTGATCTTGCTGGGATATATTCTCACATATCCTAATCACTATAAATTTGATTTATAAATGATTATATTCCTCCTTTAACTCTCATTAATCCTCTCGTGATCCTTTATGTACACCCATTACCATGCCGAAATACAGTTTGGATTCTTTTCATTATTCAAGTTTCTGAATTATCTTACACCTTGTATTTCTAATTTCTAATGTTGGGATATGTTTTTTCATTACCGTATTTCTTACCATTTTATGTATAAGTTACTATATAATTCTTTATCTCTCATCAACCCATTTTATGAATCTTTAAGTGGCATCATTATGTTGCTAAAATTCCACCATGGATTTCCATGCCAAAGGAATTGTGTAGTAAATACGATACACATTTCCTATTAAGGGTGTACAAATTTATAAAAAATACACCTTTTGATTGAGGAATTACATATATGTATTCCGCACTAATTGATCTTAGAATAAGTTATGATTATGAATGAATCTATTTTGTATGATCTATATGGCACACTTAAGCATGAGAATAGAATGATTATGATAAGGGGTATGCCCAGATAATGCTTCAATGTATAGACTAATGTTTAGTATCTTGATGCATCATTTTGGGATAAGGAGTGAACTTGATTCCTTTATGGGAATTTATCCACCATGAATTCTTGGAAATTTATCCATAACCTATGTTTATGATTCAGTGTTTTATGTTGTTCCCACATTTCCCTTGTTATGATTACCATGCTATATAATTCATTATTATTCATATTCCTTTTATGCCCCATTAATATGACTATTGTCTAACATGTATTATCTTCTCTATATTATTCCATGTTTATTCCCTTACTGGTATTTATCTATCACCCTTTTATTATGTTTTTTCCCATGTTATCCCCATGCAGTTTTGAAAGACATGGAATTTTAGAATCATGTTAAGGATGTTTTTAATAATGTTGTTGCATCCCTTGTCAAAGATGTTATGTTATGTACCTAATTCCAAAATACACTAGACTTCTCAATATTTTGGATTTTATTAAGTTTAATTTTATTTAATAAATCATGAAATAATGTTTAATAAAAAATAAGGGTTGTTATAATGATTATAAAGGGAGTGATTATGGTGAAAAAGTAAGAGAAGATCTCAAAGAACTTGTATGTACTTATGGGTGAAACGTACAAGGAAGCGGAGATAGTTGTTTAATCAACTACCTTTATGGAAGCGTTGATAATGTTATGGTGTTAGAAGCTTTTCCATATGTCCGAACAAGTCCTGAAGATTCTTTCTGATCAGAATTTTTTATCTATAATTATGAAGGTATCCTTTCCATTTTATAAGCATTGTTTTTTGAGTAATGAACATAGGTTTAATTTTGGAACGTCAACCATGAGGAGCAAGGAGATATTGGAGTTGATCCATTCTAACATTTTGCAAGAACCATTTGTATCCTTAGGAGGATCAAGGTACTTTTAATATTCATTGGTGACTATTGTAGGAGATGTTGGGTGTTTAAATTAAGAGTAAAGTGGATGTCTTTGGAGTATTCAAAACATTAAAAGTATGTAAGGATCTTGAATATGAAAATAAGATCAAGTGTTTGAGGATTGAAAATTGTAGAGAATATACAAGTGAGGTATTTTATTATTTTTATCAGCAGGAAGTAATCGAGATGTAGTTCATGTTAGAATACACTCTTTAGAAAAATGGAGTTGAAAAGCAGATGAATATAACCATGTTAGATAGAACAAGGTAGATACTGAAGACTATATAAGTTACCAAGACATCATGGGTAGAATTATTAAATACCACCTCCTATGTGACCAATCGATCCCCTTTAGTGGAAATTTATTTGAATACACTGATGGAGATGTGTACTGGTAAACCTACTGACTATTCTCAATTGAATACTTTTGTAAGTCCTGTATATGCATTGTTTAATGACCAGGAAAGATCAATGTTGGACTCTATATCTATGGAATATATCGTCTTGGGATATGCTGATGGTGTGATGGGGTATCATTTGTGGGATCCCACTACCTAAAAAATTATCATCAGTAGATATGTCATTTTTATAGAAGACAAGGTGAAAATAAAGATTGATAAAGATAAGGTGAAAGAGAGTATAGAAACTATAATAGTCAAGGTGAAAGAAGAACCAATTTCCTATGAGGCATTAACTGATAATAATGACCAAGTACCAAATGATCCTAGACTACAATGGTCAAATAAAGAGAATAAAGTTCCAATATGGAACTCAGATTATGTCACTAAGAGCAATGCTGCGTATTTCTTATTGATAGAGGATGGAGATCAATCATCTTATTTTTGTGGTGACCCAGAGTCTAGATGTGTCCTCATGGATGGTGGTGATGCAGGAGAAACCTTAAGCCCTGGATAAGAATAAAACATGGGATATTTTTATATAACCTCATGGATGGAAGGCCATTGGGAGAAAATGGGTCTACAAGATAAAGTGGGATGAAACAAACTAGGTGGAAAGATATCAAGCGAGACTAGTGGTCAAAGGATATTCTCAGAAGGAAGGTATCGATTTCAATGAAATATTTTCTCTTGTTTTTATACTGGTAACTATTAGGGTAGTTATAGTTATGTTTGATACATACACTCTATATCTAGAGAAACTATATGTGAAAATAGATTTTCTTAATGGTGATCTTGATGAAGAAATATATATGATCCAACCAAAAGGTTTTTCCAAAGAAAGTAAATAGAACATGGTTTTTAGGTTGAATAAATCTATGTATGGTCTCAAGAAGGCATCGAGGTGTTGGTATAATAGATTTGATCTCTATACCAAGATCCTTGAATACAAAAAACTTAATTCAAATATTTTTATATATTTCAAGGGTCTATATGTTAACAATTTTATCATTATACTATTTTATGTGGATGATATATTGGTTTTAGGTCACAAAAATGATCAAATCTAGAAGATGAAGGAACAATTGGCTAGGGAGTTTGATATGAAGGACTTAGGACCCACAAAGAAGATTCTTGGGATGCAGATTTAATGAGATAGTAATAGTGGAAATATTTGACTATCACAGAAGAATTATTTAAGGAAATTCTTGAAACCATTCAACATGAATGACTATAATATGGTTTCTACCCCTCTTCCCATTAATTTCAAGTTATCCTCCATGAATATTCCTAGAAGTGAAGAAGGGAGGATATAAATTTCTTGAGTTTCATGTGCATCAATAGTGGGGAGTCGAATGTTAATTATGGTTTGTACTAGACCGTAC
This sequence comes from Viscum album, assembly GCA_963277665.1. Classification (NCBI taxonomy): domain Eukaryota; kingdom Viridiplantae; phylum Streptophyta; class Magnoliopsida; order Santalales; family Viscaceae; genus Viscum; species Viscum album. The sequence continues at coordinate 815,184,910 of OY728137.1, forward strand.
ATTACACATGAAGTGGGAGAAGTTAGTCAGTACATGGAGAATCCAGAATAAGATCATTAGAGAATGGTGAAGAGGATCCTGAGATATATTAACGAAACCTCATATGATGCATTATGTTATATAGGGAAAAATTTTCTTATTAAAGGCTATGTTGATTTAGAATGTGCAGGTAATTATAAACAAAGTAAATCCACTACTAGTTATGTGTTTACTCTTGCACATCGAGTTGTGGTCTGGATTTCCAAGTTACATTCCATTATGTACTTATCTACAACTGAGGTAGAGTACATGGTATCCACATAGGCTTTCAAATATTTGATTTGGATGAAATGGTTGCTAGAGGATCTTGGGAAAAAATAGGAGCATATTTCATTTTTTTGTGACAGTCAGAGTGCTTTGCACACTGAAATGAATCCACATTTTCATTCATGGACAATTCACATTGGTGTAAAATATCATTTTTTTGAGACGTAATAGAGGAAGGAAGTGTGGATTGGATAAAATAAACACTAAAGAAAATATGGAAGATTTATTGACAAAATATATTGGTTCTGATAAGTTCAAATACTGCAAATACTTGAGCGGTCTTGTAGAGACATGAGCATCATTTTTGGAAGATAGAAAGGATGTGTGGAGATTTGATTATCACTTAATCAAATCTTTAAGTGGGTTGTATGTTGGAAGACTTTCTGGAGAAGGAAAATAATAATTATGGTCATCGCATTCATTTCATTCAAAGAGGATGACATCATACAATTTTTTCACCATTTGATTTGGTAAAAGAAATTTAATTGAGGGGAGACAAAGGAGGGTGGTTGAAGACTATATAAAGAGATCTGCTCCAATATTTTTCATCGTTAGATTCTCAAGAAACACATCATCAACTTTGAGTGTGCTATTTTTTGAGGTGTTTCTCTATATATTCAAGAGAGAATATTACAAGTATTTTCTCCTTGTAATTGAGAGAGATTCTTTACCTACAGTTTTACCTTAGTAATATCCTTCTATTTTCCCATGGTTTTTTACCACTTTCATTTTGGGGGTTTCTCAATGTTATATCTAGTGTTCATTTTATTTCCACATTTTTTCACTTTATTTTTATCTCACAATTATCATTGTACCGAAGGGACAATTATTTCTAATACTATCAAATGGAATTAAACTAAACTGATATCCAGACACCATTTTGACCCAAGAAAATTTTAGTGTAGTGAAGCCACATCAAATCTATAAGAGGAATAATGTATAATCATAGTCTGAGGAACCTATGTTCTAAGTTCAACCATATCAGTCCCTCCAAGAATTTTCCCAGTACAATGTAGGCTCCCAAACTCATGTCATTTTTCAAGAAGCAGTAACATCCAGACTCCATGCACAAGAATGATCGAGTGCGCACACCCAAGGTTGAAGCTCCACCTCATTCTCTTCACAATCCCACTTTCATCCGAACTAGTGTAAGCCCAAAAGGTATTAATAACAAGGATCGATTTTTATGAACCACTAGCTTGAACATGAAACTCCTCATATGATCTCAAAAAATATGGTATGAATTTTCACTACTCTATAAAGTAGTATATCACCTCATATGGGGAATTTTATTAGAGATTTAGGGGCTCGGTCATGGGAAAAAATATTCTTCTAACTGAATCTTTTTCCGTTGTTGGTCACGTAATGTTTCAGCCATACAAGGAAGGATAATCTCAATGACTACTACACTAAATAAAATTAAAATGATAAGATAAATTTCCTATAAATATTATCCCCTCCCCTCACTATAAAAAATATGATATTTTCCTTCGGTCAGGTTTCAATTAGCTTAGGATTTATTTTTTCATTTTTAATACAATTTTGTTATGTTATATATTTATTTTTTCATCATCTTCTCCCTATTTTATTCATGTTTATCACCTCTATGGAATCCTAGTGATATCAAACTCCATGAATATAGAGAGATAACCCCTAGTCAGTGGTCTGAGGGGAATCACAGTGGTTCTCTTGAATTTATGTGTTCTAGTTACTCTATATTTTCTCTGATTCTTGTGTGATAGTGAAGATAGTGTGTAGAGGAGTAAATTGTCACATTTAATTCTATTAAAATTACTCTCTCTTATACTTATTTCACTTTAATGTCTCCCTCTAGTTGGATAACACTTCATACCAATGGAGTTGTGTGATTTGATTGAAATAATGTTATGTTATTGATGCCAGGTGAGTAATTCCATTCACTCATTTGAGGAGAGTGCTTGACCATTCACCAAGGAGAGGAATGGGTTTGTTGGTATACTCAAGGATTATTGATCAGATTAGTGATTTCATATCAAGGAAAAATAGTGGAGGGTAAATAGATAAATGATATTGAATCTTTTCATTGAGTTAAAATATTTATAATAATTGTAAATGATGATCCAACCCATTAGAATTCACTCTAAGACCTTCTACATTTCTTCCCGAAAAATTTATCATGTTTTATATATTTATTTTACTTCTAATGAATTTTATTAGAAAACAAAACAAACATAATATCTCCTAATTTATTTCTTTTCAAACATTACAAATAAAACATAAAAATACATAAGTGTTAGGATAGTCAAGGACCGACCCCCATAAACTCCATGGGAAACAACCATAGTCTTCTTTATATTTCATTCCATATTTTAAATAAAAAAATATTGTTTGATCACAACCCACAACAATCATGTGATCAACATAGCAACATTTTCATGGAGTTAGGACAATTTTTCACAATTTAATACTCCACTATAATTAGTCTTTTCCTATTTTTCTTTGTTTTAATTTCTTTTGTACTTTTTTTCTCAACTCTAGGACAAGCAACAAAGGGTGAAAATTACATGATAATGGATCACCAAATTTATAACCAGATTAAATAAATTTATATATTCACTACATAAGTCATACACCCCCACATTTATCATTTATTTTATGACCAATTTGTCTTCCCATATGTCAGATAGGAGCCCGAGAAAAATAATATTCAATAATTACAGTTGGAGAGACTAGATAAGTTCCAAACATGCGTCAACACCAGCTTGAATCTGGGGAAAAAAATTAATGAGAAGTAACAAGAACTGAGATAATTAAATGAAATTATGGTCATATTAACCACCATCCTCCAAAAAACATATAGAGAAAATACAAAAACATGAAAAAAAAGAAGAATATCAGGAGGTAAAGAAAAATAATCCTAAATTGAAGTTATCAATTATCATGAAATCTAAGGTGGAGATAGAACTTGAAGAGCGTGAAGAGGAGGAAAATGTACCCACGTTCACCCCTAAACTCATCTGCCCAGTGTCTCTTAACTTTGAAGATAAATTAAACTTTTGAATCATTTAGGGAGACTCATTTAATTTGAAATTTTATTTCTCTAGTTTTATTGAAACTCAACTATCTTCTGACCTCCCTTATGTGGTAGATGAAAAAGAAGAAAGTTTTTTGTGGGCCTTGGATGATAAAGGTAAATGAGTAATGGATGAACCCTACTTTAAATAAGTAATTGACTAACCATTGCGGATACCCACTGATATTGAAAAGGTAGTTGGAAAATACATCCATATGAACATTGAGAAATCATTTATAAAAAACTAGTTCATAAGATACTCTCTAGAGTAACCAATGTATTATCCGTAGGGTTCCCAAGTGTTTCAAATGATAAAGAGAAGGTAGAAGTCCCACTTCTATCCCACTCAATTCTAGCATAATTCCATGATTTAGTGCACTTGTATGAAAAACTAGAGTAAAAAGAAGAAATTATTGAGGGATATCTTTCTATCTTGATCAAATATCAATAAAAATTTTATGAATAATATTCTGAATTTCCTGATTATAACACTACTAATTCAGCACCGTTTCCCCTTCCCATTATAAAAAAATCGAGTTATATGGGTAATGTTTTTGATAATATTATCAAATACACTCTAGGATAAGATATGATAGTGGCTAGACAATATGATATAGAACTACATCCTGATCATACTGAAGATGAATACATATAACCATTCTTGGAAAATGAAAAAAAATGCCACTCAAGAAGTGGTTTCTAAAAAAGAACAAGATGAATATATCCTGGGACCTATGGTGATGCCACTAATCCCTAAACTATAGATTGACTATTATATGAAGGGAGGAAAACTAAAAGAGTTTTCGGTTGTCCCTCATGATGAAAAAAAAGTTCAAGTTGTTGTATATGAAAGAGATAATTTAGATTTAAACCCAACCTATTTTAATATTATATAATAAAAAATTTTTAATGAGTCTCACTTTAATGAATATTATAAAGTATCATTATTGGATCTGCCACTAGATGAAGAGGAAAAAACAGCTCTGGTCAAGGAGACCCCATAAATCTTCCTACCACCCTTACTTTACAAGATACATCCCACTAATTAGGGGGTAAATCCTAAGTACTCTGGAAAAGGGATCATCCAAATGGTATTATAACTATCCATCTTTGAAATAATGAGGATTAAGTGGTTTTCATCACATTAACCTTTTCCTAAAATGGATTTTGGATAACTATAGGACTAACTAGCTGTGGAAAGTCTAAATATAGCCTCTGTTGGTGGGGTGGGGGGGACCCAATAATCTCTTGAATTATTTTTATTTTTCATTTTATTTACTTCACATTTTAATTAAATTTATAGTGTTTAATCTATTTTTATATAAGTTTTCCCAAAGTGTACAACACAATGGAGTCTAGCTCAAATATGACTATAAAGAACATGTAGGAGAGCCTGACCTGATCCTACTGAATAAATAAATAAAAACACTAGGTGGTTTCTATCTTTATCATTTGTTTTTGACACTTCTAATTAATAATTTATCTTTCATTGAAAAATTTCCTATTGTAAATCATGGAGGAGGGTGTCATTGATAAGTTTGGGGGAAGAGATTCAGACCTATTTATGGATATATTTTATTTCTTTTTTAAAAAATTTAAATAAAAACATGTTTAATGTTTTTAGTTGTTTTAGTAAATCTATTTTTGAGAAAAAAACATATAAAAATGAATAAAAAAATATTCTCTATCTATAAATATTATATATATATCAATTTTATATAGTTTTTTTTGGGTTTTTCTAATTTTAATTTAACTACATTTTTGTCCTCCCTAGTTTAAATACCATGCTAGAATGGAAGCATTTCATTGGTTCTAAAATTGTAAGAGTTAAAGAATGTAGAGTGAATTTTTCACTGTTTTTATAGAAATTTGGAATTAGAAATAGGAAAGGGAGTTCAAGTGGAAATATTTTTATAGAATTAGAATTATAACTGGAGTTTACTTGACCTCTGTGAAAAATAACACATTAGAGATCCAACTCAAAATAAATTGATATAAGTCATATGAACCTAGAGTAAAATGAGAAATTAGGATCCCATAATGAATCTTTAAGACATTGGCATTTGGTGTATGAGTTTAACACTTCTATACATATTCAATAAGTGTATTTTCATAATTCTTTTCACATACATGGTTGACAAAAAATCAATAAATAAATAAATAAAGTGCCTAATATTTAAAAATGAATTCATTTTGGTAAAGGGGATATTGAACCCTAATGAAGAAGGGAGAAATCAACTTATGATGAATTATTTTTAATTATATCAATGCAGTGAAAAATTGAACTCTATATTAAGAAATTTTGGAGAAAGATATGAATGAAATTACTTCCTATTAAGACTTTGAATCTAGTTGAATCTAATTTTATCTAGTCCTGAACTTGGAACTCTCACGTGAATTGAAATTTGGTAGTTTCTTGATTCATAAAAGAGGAATGATAATTCAAATAATAAAGTAACATATGATTTTATCTTTCTATTTATTGTATGTTTAGGTCAAGGTATCCCCGTCTTTTTGTTTTTAATAAATTCATTTCAATTATAAAATTCCATGGGAGTGAAAAAGTTCAAGTGTGAAGGAATATATGAGCCCAAATTCTCAAATTTTTTGTGTGTTTTTCATTGAAAAGTACCCTCAATTAATTCAAATAGCAATCAAATCATTTAATTTTTATTCTAGAATTTATTGAAATTGGATCAATTTTTAGTTTTCACATGTTTTATTTATTTATAAAGTTAATAAATCTGTACATTGAAATTCAAATTGATTTTGATTTGGAAATTTAATTACAAATTTTAAATCTATAATTAATATTCTTAAATGGATATAATTATGAGTTTCACTTATTTTATACATTTTTTAATTAATTAAAAATACATAAATTAAAATTTTTTAAAAAATAAACTATGAATTTAATTGTGAATTTTCATTCATGAGTTTTATAATTTGTTTAAAATGATGAAATTTATTTTTTTGTGATTTGGATAAATTAGGAATTTATTTTGGATTTAAATTGTGTAAATGCATTAAATTTTGAATTTTAATTGTTTTCTTCATATATTTAATTAATTAGAAAAACTCTTGTACTAAAAAAATGTTTATTCAAATTGTATATAGAATTAGAATTTGGAGGGGGTTTATGTCTAATACCTCTCCAATATTTGTGTTAGCTCTGCTTATATGATCTTTTCTTTGTATTCTAATCCGCTACCCTGAAAAAAATTGTATACCATTTAAAGGGCCCTATTCTTCTACTGGTACCCAGTTATGTTGCCACCCATATGATACTATGATGAGAAAACACACATTCCACTATTTAACTACTACCATTGGTGGGGAAGAAATATTCTTCCATGATAAGAATAAAAAAAATCTTGCTACTATTGAGAAAAATGTGTTGTTGTCAGAAGGTAAATGTCTTCTACCGTTACCCAATTCTACCCCTCCCATGCTACTATCATCTTTCTTCCTTGACCCTATCAGCTTCAACTTCCCCCTTCTTGTGTGGCCCTACTACCATTTGAGTGCACTACTTTATTATCCTAGAGTACCCATGGAACACTCTTGAATATAAAGTAGGAGGAAGGGTGGTATATACCACTCAGAGGGTTGGTATCTTTTTGGATGAAAAGTGAAGGGCTTTAGGATTGGTGTGACATTAGATTACAATGATCATATACTCTAGGATTTTTTATAGGTTCAATTTCAGTTTCTTAATGAGTGGTTGTGACCCCCTTTGGGCCATTGCATGCATTAGTTTCAGTTTGTATTGTTTTTAGGTTATTTTAGAGTTTTCAGGAGATAGTGGCTGAAAACTTGGTTTTTTTGGAGAAAACAAGTTAAGCACATGGTTTAGGGGCATAGTTAGTACTAATTGTATATTATGACATTGTGGGGATCTAGTGGTGTTTTGTATGGTTTGAGAACAGTTAGTCAAACTTTTCAGCTCGCCAAGGAAATTATGCGGCTATCTAGGTGTTTTTCTAGAGGTGTCACATGACTTGATCACAATTTTCTCAAATTGTTTAGCCTTACCCAGGTATTCATTCACTTTAAATTTTCAAAGTATTAGGGCCATGCATGGTTGATGCGCAGTTTGTTAAATCGTGCGGCGTAACTGTGCACCCCGATATGAACCTTTAAAAAATTGGAATTCACCTCTTTATCCTCGGTCATTTTTATATATAATCACCTCAAAATATTCTATAATATCGAAATAAAAATCCCTCAAACTCTCTAGAGGCTTCTCCCCTTTTCTTACTTGGCGATTTCCCTTTGTTCTTGGTGGATTTCTTAAAAGTTTGTTTCTTTTTTGATCCAATTTATCCTTATATTCTTAGATCCTCACTTTATCTCTTATCCCCTTGCCTTGTTGGAACTATATTGGGTTTTGGATACTAGATCTAGTAGGATTTATGGAGGATTGATAATTTATATTATGAATCTATGCTCATGAGGACCTAATCTCTTCAATTCCAATATCCATTTTCAAAGGTGAATATTTTTCCTCATTCTTGAGGTAGATTTATTTATAAAAAGGTTAAAACTTATGATTTACTTGATGTAATTGTGTATTAAATTAGCTTGATTTAAGAGATTATTTTATACAATATTAAATTTGAATTTTTTCAAGTGATTTATGTTTTTAAAGGGATTTTTTCATTAAAAATTGATTTATGTACACTATGATCGATGAAATTTCTCAAAAGTGATTTTAATTATAAAGAGTTTTTTCAAGCTTGCGAGTTGTATTGCTGCACTGTGAAAACATTTTATAAATTGTAACCATGGTTTTCAAATTATTTTTGTAAAACATAACATATTGGGAACCTTAGGTGTATTAGTAAATAGATATATGTAGCTTTAATGTGTGTGACGCCACTAGTTATTTTGTTGATATTTATAGATTGTGAAAAAATTGATATTGATAAGATTAATGTTATGCCTGACATAGTGTTCCATCACGTGTCTGAGTACGTATTCCCATAGGGTAAGCCCAATTGTGCTTGGTTTTATACGTGATGGTACCTTCATTACTTGGTTTCTCACATTATCTAATGGTGTATCCATGGATGATTTTAATTATTCTATCTTGTAACATTGTATGTACTTGTCATATTCCTCATTCATGTGAATATTAAATGTTTTTATGAAAACCAAAGGATGTTTTACGAAATGATTTTCCTTTTCTAAATTTCTTTATAAATTGGATTTGTTTTAATGTTAGAACTAATGGTTTCTTAGTGTTAGAATTTGTATAGATTATTTGTTGAAATCCTAATGGGCATTGTGATCACACCCTATCATTAACTTTAAGGGTTTTTAGATGTGGGTTTTTAAGACATAGTTAAAGGAAAGGGAATCATGTAGTTCATCGACTTCTCTTGGTTTTATTCACCTTCTTAGTGGGATGGATTGGTGGTGATAGATGGTCAAATAGAGACTCAACTTTCATCTTGTATTATTTTACTTTCATTTTTAACATTTTGGATTTACATTGTATGTCTCGTGGATGTGTACTCTTCTTCCACACTTTACACTACTGGTTCATCTCTTTTTGGTTATTCGTGAGACATGTTTAGTTGTTTGTTGATATTTTTTTAGGTGGGCCAACCCTGGTGATTTGTTAGGTTGAACTAAGATCATAAATTATAAAATGGTAATAGAGACATTAACCAACTGAAATTGTTATGATATTACCTGGGTTTAGTTCAGGGTCATTGGTAGAAAATATTTAGGACCATCAAAATTCGAATAGTAAGTGTTGGAGGGTGCCTGGCCAACTCACTTTCATGATTGAACTTGAGTTACCATGGGTGGTGGAGATTTTTACCAAGCTGTATAATTAATATTTGAGTTTATTGGAATGAACTTTATTTTATTTTTATTTAAATAAACTAATTCCTTTTTAATGTTTTGGATCTTGTTAATTGAATCTATGATTGCTTAAAAATTCTTTTTTATTAAAGGCATTAATATGGATTCTTGAATGTTGTCTTTAATTATGGAATTTATCTTTAGATAATTGGCTATTTTATTTTATGTTTATTAGATAATGCCTCCTAGAAGATATTTTCTGAGTCCAGGAGAGGAATCTGTGAAACAAGTTCCATAGAAAAATCCTCCAATGGACTCTTCTTTTTGGAAGCTGTTATCCACACTATTCAAACTCTATGTTAGGAGGGTGTTGGAAAAAAGAGACAAATAGTGGATAATGGATCAAAATTTACCAATAATAACCCACCCATATTCTGCTTTGGTAAGAGACCTCGAGAACTTGAAGATTGGATCGAGCAAATTGAAAGGGCCTTCCATTTTCTGAAAACATGGCAGGACTCTAAGGTGATTTTTTCCACTTACATGCTTAAAGGGTTGGGAAGGAAATGGTGGTACTCCATCATACAAGATAATTTACATGAAGAACCTACCCAAACATATTTCAAGAAAATATTCAACTAGAAGTTCCACCTTGAATCATTATAAATGGCAAAGACCTGAGAATTTATTACCTTAGAGAAAGGAGAGCATTCAGTTATGGGGTATGCCCCCCATTTCACCGAGTTGGTTCACCTAGAACATGATATTATTACTAATGATTACATTAAGGATCAGAGGTTTAATATGGGTTTGAGGGATGATATTCAGTCAATGATGATTCTATTATACCCTCAGACCTTTTTGAAGGTAGTCGATAAAGTAGCTATGGATGAGGTAAAAATAGTAAGAAAAATGGGTTTAGGTGGAGCTTTGGTTTCCCCAAGAGGTAGCTAGGGTATTTTTTCTGACAAGAAAAGAAAACATAATGGTGATCAATTTACATAGAGACCATTTTTAGTAACTTCTTAGGGGAAACAATAGGTTGTTTTCTATCAGTGTGGAAGGCTTGATCATACCAAGCCTATTTTATGAAATCTCCCAAGAAATGTCATCATTGTTGAAAATCTAGTCATCTTAGGTGTTTTTGTGGAAATATTTATTGTGAAAGTAGGGTTGGATATGCACTCACCAAAGCCTATTAGGTTCATTCTGATGCATCAAATGGTAGTGGATCTCACTTTCAAGACAAGGTGGTTACTTAGGTAGTGAAGAAATCTCAGGTAGGGACTAAGGCTGGATGTATTTATGCAGTAGAGTGTGCACCATAGGAATGTGATGAAGGGTTGACTACTATTAGATTTAAAATATTTATTTCCTCATATATGGTTCTGGCACTGTTCGATACAAGTGAAACACATTATTTTATATATTATAAGTTAATTGACATATTGGGATTATGTTCAAGGCTTATTTCATTCATTTTTGACCTTTTCATGAATTTGGTAATGTGGATAGAACATGGTTTTAAATTTCCCACTTTTTGGGCATTGATAGCTGACTATGAAGTGATGTGAGATTTCTTGGTTCTTGATCTTGATATATTTGACCTTATTATTTGCATGGATTGGATGATCAGTGTTAAGGACTAAATTTAATGTTATCATAATCAAGTTCAATTTTTATCTCCAAATAGAGTCTCTCATGCCTTTCAGGGTGAGTGGCATTCTAGATTAGGAAAATAAAGGCATGATGTTCCTTATGCTAGAATGATATCATGTCAGTTGTCAAAGATTTTTCTTGATGTTGTTGATTCTTACTTGAGAATCTAACTTCCTACTGTGATGAGTGAGTACCATGAGGTATTTCTTGATGGTTTTTCTGGATAACCATCACAAAGAGAGGTCAATTTCACTATTGATCTGCTCCCAAGAATTATTACCTTTTTTATTCTAACATATCACATGAAACCTAAAGATTTAAATGATTTTAAAGTTTAGATTATAGACCTTGAGGCCAAGTGATTTATTCATCCTAGAACGTAACCTTAGGCTTTTCCAGCTCTCTTTTCTAAAAAGGTAGATGAAATACATAGACTTTATATTGATTATGGAAATATTAATGTGGTGAATTCTAATAACAAATATCCCTTGATAATAATTTATGATCACTTTGATCATTTTAGAGGGGTTTATTAGTTTTCAAAAATTGTCTTGTGATTGGGGATCCACCCATTGAGATTCTGAGAAGGGGATATAACTAAAACAATTTTAAGAGATATGGTATTGGAATTTCAATTTCCTAGTCATTAAATTTAGTCTCTCTAATTATCCTATGATATTTAGGGAATTTATGAACCAAATATTTCATCAGTTTCTAGAATCTTTCATTTTCATTTTTGTGGATGAAATTTTGGTGTACTCTAAGTCAGAGGAGGAATGCATGGATTACTTGAATATCATCCATAAAATCTTAAAATAACATCTTATATTTGCTATCATTTATAAATTTGAATTTTTGGATCCAAGAAGTGAAGTTTTTAGGCCATGTTATATCTAAGAGGGATATCTTAGAGGATCCTGAAAATATTTGGGTGGGGATGTCATGGGATCAACCCAAAAATATGTTTGATATTTATAGCTTCTTAGGCCTGGATGGTTATTATAGGTGATTTGTTCAGGACTTCTCCAAGATTTCATATCCAATGATAGATTTAACATGAAAGGGTGTTATGATTGAGTGTAAAAACAAGTGTCATAGGTCTTTCATGGAACTGATGAAGTGGATGACTTTTACTCCAATTCTAATTCTTGTGGAATCAAATTTCAGTTATGATATTTTCTATGATGATTCAAGTATAAGATTAGGGTGTGTCTTAATGCAAGGAAAGAAGGTGGTAGCCTATGGATATCACAAATTACAACCTCAGGAGAAGAACTACCCTACCCATAACCTTGAGTTGTAGGTTTTTATACACACTATCAAAACATAGATCCACTATCTCGTTAGGGAGCTGTTTTTGGTATATTCGGATCATAATATCCTGAAGTATATTTTTACTTATAGGGATTTGAATTTGAGACAAATAGGTTGTGTTTAGTATCTATAAACGTTTTCTTTTGATATGTGTTATACTCCTAAGAAAAGGGAATGTGATTGTCGATGCGTTGAGTGAGAAATTATCGACTCAATACTTGAAGGAATTATTAGAGGAGTGGTATCTGATAATTTTGTTTACTAAGATGATTTTAGGAGTGTAAGAGGTTTTGGTAAGGTTTTATTAGCTATTTTAAAGGATAAATCATCATATAATGATCAGATTCAACAAGAATAGGTAACAAACACTGATTTCCATCATTTTAGTGAAATCATAAATGGTGGGGATACCATGGATGATTGGTCTTGGTCTCATATTGACGCTTTGTATTTCCGAGGTAGGTTAGTCATTCATATATCCCTAAAGAAATAATTGATGGGAATTGAACACCACTCTTGTTGGTTCTTATACTATGGGATAACCAAGATGTATCATGATATGAGACATCGATATTGGTGGCTAGGGATGAAGCAGTCGATTATAGACTTTGCATTATAATGCCTTGTTAGAGAGTTATGACTGATCACTAGAGACCTTCTGGTTTTTTCAACCTTTTCCCATCCTAGAAAGAAATTGGGAATATATTTCTATGGATATCATCATTGGTTTACCGTGGAATCATGGATATAAGGACACAATTTTGGTGATTATTGATTGACTCACAAAATCAAATCATTTCCTCTCTATCATATAGATGATGAAGGTAGAGATGATTAGGTACTTGTATGTCCAAGAGGTTTTATGGATTCATGGAGTTATCTATGAAATTGTTTCTAATAGAAACCCATGTTTTACATCATGTTTCTGGAATTTTTTGTACCATGTGATGGGTTCTGAGTTGAAATTAATCATGACATTTCATCTACAGATGGATGGGAAGACTAAGTGATCTATTCAGATCCTTAAGGATATTATTCAAGCAAGATTTCTTGGTTTTGGTGGTTTGTGGGAAAATAATTCACATATGGTTTAATTTTTCTATAAAAATATTTATCATACATCGATTAATATGATTCCCTTTGAAGCATTCTATGGTAATCCATATAGATCTCCCTTGTACCAGATAGTGTTGGGAGAGCGGTCCTTGGTTGGACTGAGATTTATTTTAGAGGAATTAGAGAAAGTGAAGTTGATCCATATGAGGTTAGTGACCAATTAAAGTCATAAAAAATCTTATTCATACCATCATCAATGCCAGCTAGAGTTTGAGGTTAGTGATTGGGTCTTTATTCAAGTTTCACCTCACTTGGGACACCGTCGATTGGGAAAACAAGGTAAGTTGGAACCAAAGTTTTTTTTCCTTTAAGATCATTGAATGATTTGGAAAGTTAGATTATCAGTTGTAATTACCATCACAATTAATGTTGATTCATGACATGTTTCATGTATCCAAGGTAAGGAGGTATCAACTATACCCTTCCCATGTAATTGAATGGGAAGACATTGATCTTGAGACTGACACTTTTGTGGTAGAATAACCAATTCAAATTATGGATATCCAACATAAGGTATTGTGTGGTAAAAAAATTATCTCGGTCCATGTACTATGGTAGTGTGGTTGGGATATCCATGAGACGTGGGAATGGGAATCATTGACAAGGTAGCAATGACATTTTCTTTTTTCAAGTCCAGAATCTTGAGAAATTTTTTGGGATAGAAAGATTTTATGGTGGGAGAATTGTGATGCCCTTTAGGCCATCGATATTCTTTAGTTTGAGTTTTTTTTCTTTGGGTTGTTCTAGATGTTTTCAAGAGTCCTATTTTAAATAATTAGATTTTTTAGAGACATTAAAGATGCACGGTTTAGGTGTATGATTAGTACTAACCATGTGGTAACCATGAAATATAGCACTATGAGGTTCTAATGGAATTTTTCATGGTTTAAACATGATTACTCAAACCGTGTGGCTCACTAAGAAAATTGTGTGGATATTTGGGTGTTCTTTCCAGAGGTGTTTCATAGTTTGATCATGGTTTTCCCAAACTGTGAGGCTTTACCCAAGCAGTCGTGCACCTCCAATTTTCAAATAACAGGGTCCATGAATGGTTGGTGCATGGTTTTTTAACTCATGTGACCTAACTATACACCCCGGTCCAAAAATTTAAAAAATTGTAATTTATTTCTTTACCCATGGTCACTTTTTTCAAACCGCAAGGCTCTACCCAGGTAGTCATGCACCTCTAATTTTCAAAGGATGGGGTCCATGAATGGTTGGTGAAAAGTTTGTTAACTTGTGTGACCTAATCCTATGCCCTGGTTTGAACATCTAAAAAAATTATAATCTATATTTTTAACCTTGTTCATTTTTATATAATAACTTTATAATCTTCATTAGGCTTTAATTAAACTTCCCTCGGTGCTCTAGAGGCTTCTCCCCTTTCTACCTTTCTGATTTCCCTTCGTTCTTGGTGGATATCATCAAGGTATGTTTTATTTTTTAACTCATTTCTCCTCCTCTTCTTAAATATCTGCTTGATCTATTCTCCCCTTATCTCTTTTGAACCCAATTAGTCTATGGATTATAAATCTAATAGGTTTGATGGTAAATTGATGGAGTTTCATATGGATATTGGCTCATGAGGACCCGATCTCTTCAATTCCAATCTCCATTTTCAAAGGTGACTAGTTTTATTCCATTCTTAAGGTAGGTGTCTATATAACAAGGTTATAAATCATGGTTTACTAGATGTTCTTTAAAATTCCTTTTGTTGGATTTATGAAAAAAAATTATATTAAAGTGGAATTATTTCGAGAGTTGCATGTTTTTAAAAGTGGATTTTCTTTAAAAATAGATTTATGCTCACTATGTGTTTGATGAAATTCCTCAAAGGTCATTTTAACTCTAAAGATGGTTTTCAAGAATTATAGAAGTTTTTATTCACTATGAATATGTTTTATAAATTTTTATCATGGTTTTCAAAATGGTTTTCTGAAAACATAGAAAATTAGGAACATTGGGAATGTCAGGAAATTGACATATACAATATTAATGTGTGTGAAACCACTAGAAGTTATTTTTTTAATATCAATAGACTATAGGACTCAATATCGGTTGGATTCACATTATTCCAAGATTAGTGTTACTTTGTGTGTCCTATTACATATTCTCATAGGCTATAGCCTAATTTTTATTGGTTTTATACTTGATGATACCTTTCATTCTTAGTTTCTAACTTGTTTATATTATGGAATATCCATGGATGTTATTTCTTATGATTTCATGTTACCTTACATGTAATTTTCATATTCATCGTTCTTGTGAATATGAAACATTTTTATAAAAATCAACGGTTATTTTACAAAAGGATTTCCCTGCTCAAAATTGCTTTATAAACTAAATTTGTTTAAATGATAAAACTAATGGTTGCTTGGTGTTAGAATTTATATAGATTATTTGGTGAAATCTATTTGGGATTTGTTCTCACACCCTACCTTTTCCTTTGGGTGTTTGCAGATATAGTTTTTCAGGACATAGGTAAAGAAAATGGAGTCATGTAGTTCTCTAAATTCTATTGGTTGTATTCACCTTCTTAGTGAGATAGATTAATGGTGACAAGTGGTCATATGAAGACTCAACCTTTGTCTTGTATTGTTTTATATTCAGGTTTATCCTTTTGGCTTGGAATTTTATGTCTCATGGATGTGTACTCTTATTCTACACTACACTCTACTTGTTTATCTCTTATCAGCTATTCATGATACACATTTGGTTTTTTTTAATCTTTATCTTGTGGTGGGCCAACTTGGGTGACGTGTTAGGTTGAACCGGGTTGGTTCGTTACTGTGATTATTTGAGTATGGATTTTAAGTATTTTATGTCTTTTTTTGGTTTTTCCCTTGTATTATTTTTTCATGCTTTTGACCACCAATTATTTTAACTAGGTTAACCTTGAGATGGTTGTTCCATTTCATGTTGATAGTTATGTTGTGGAATATTTATTTTTGGCTTGTTTGTGTGTGTGTGTTTACTTTTAAATTTTACTTAGATCACAATTATGAAATGATTGAATTACAAGTTTATTTATTTCTTAAAAAACATGAGTTTTAAAGGTTTTTTATTTGAATTGGAATCATTGAGAGGTTTTTTAGGGATGTAGAACTTCTTCAAGGTGCCAAATTTAACATACTGGTAGGAGGAACTCTGAAAGTTTATCTTGGATTTGTAAAGGAAGAGACAACAACATATTTAGTATGTAGGCATGGTTTGTGAAAGTTGGGGAACTTCCAATGGGATAAGAAGGCTGATATTTTTTTCGGATGAGGATTATTAATCTTCTACTATCTATAGTGGTTGATGTGTTGGAATCCACTAGATAATGGTGATGAATGACCATGTTTCTTGGATGGTGGTACAAATTGTTTTACCAGATGATTACCTCTATAAAATAGAGTTGGGATCAAATGCTAGGGATATTTGAATCATTCGATTTAAATACCAACACTTGAGATTAAGTGTAATCACCTGATCTTAATCTAAAATAATGATCCTTATCCTTATACTTTTGGTAATACAAAACCTTTCAATTTTCTCCTATGGATGTAGGACGAATGTCCGAATCAAGTAAATCATTGTGCATCCACATTATTCTTTTCTTTATTTCCTTGAATTCTTGTGTGTGAGTTTCCTAAAAGATGTGAGAAGTGCATCTTTTGAGTTGTGATTAGGGTGTATCAGACTTCCTTTTTTAAGTGCTCTAACACACGAGGAAGTTCTATTCGTTTGATTCTGAAACGTAGAACCATCATTAGGTGAAATATTATGAAAAACACAAGTCTTAACATTCATTGATCATATAGAGGTTTTGATTCCCAACAATTGGTATGAGATCAAGGTTGGTCAAACTCAAAATACCAGGAAACATTCTCACTTCCCTTAGAGTCCTATTTATTTTGGTTTGGTATACATTCATCGAATGATATGATAATGATAAAAAGGAATGAATTGAATCAGTCAATTCGATGGAACAGACTATGGGTTTTAGATAATATAGATAAAATACTATATCAACTATAAGGATCTTGAACTTCTGCTGAGTGGAGATAATCTCGATAACATGAAGAAAGATGAATGATAAAATTTGAATAGAAAATCACTTGGATTTTTTTAGATTTCATTATAATGAAATATATCCTTCAGCATATTAGAGAAGAAGACTAGAACTCAGTTGATGGAATCCCTGGTAGACATGTATGAAAAAACCATAACATTGAACAAGGTGTTTCAAATGAAAATCCTTTTTTGCATTATGTTATTGAAAGGTTGGTAAAAATAGATCATGTGAATGACTCCAACATGATCTGAATCCAATTATAAGCGGTGAAAGTAAATTTCATGGATTATGTATGGGAAATACTACTACTATCATCTCTACTAGAATCATGAGAAAGTATTGTTCCTTCAGTAAGAAACTCTTACATAATGATTGACTTGGTGTTCAAAGACATTCATAATTTTATCCTCAATGAGAAACTCTAGATAAGAGAGGTATATGTACCTTTTAACAATGATCTTAATGTTGATGGAATGGGATGCTCACCCCAGGTAATGAATTTATGATGATTGAAAGATAATTCTAGGTAGAAGAGACAAGGAAAGTTAGCTAGTCCATGACTCACATGCTAGCATTGTGGGAAGAGTAGAAACCTCCATAGGAATTGTAAAAATAAAAAATAAGGAACTAGAAGGACAAATTAAAGAAGTTAAAAATCCATTAGTACAATAAAAGAAGGTAGCAACCTCTTAACGTGGCACTAATGTTCCAATGAACACTATTGAAAAAAAGGCTATACCAATGATTTGAAACTATTTTTATGAGATCTCAAAATTTTGGATGATTTTCCATCGAGATAGACCTATTCCAGTAAAATTGTCGGTATAGTTGGTCTTTATCAATAGTTCATCAACCATTGGTATAAGTAATTTCAAATGAAATACTTATACCAATGGTTTTGGAAAACTGTTGGTATAGGTTTAATGAAAAAAATGGTGGTGAGTATTGAACCCAGGACATCTCTTGTAACTGAAAGACTTCACCACTATCCTATAATTAATTTTTCATATGTAATTATATATATATATATATAATTATAAATTTTGAAGTATTTAATTATATTATACATAAATATACAGAAACTTTCCTATCCTATACAAATGCTTTTCCAAAATCATTGGTATAAGTTCCAATCAATTTTAGAACATATACCAATGGTTCTCCAAAACCATTGGTATAATTCCATAAAATTATTGGAACCTATACCAAATTTTTTGGATAACCATTGGTATAGGTCCCTTTTGGGTTCCTATACCAATAGTTCTCTATAAATGGTTCTATAGGTGTCACATATACCAACATTTTGTTCAAATTGTTGGTATGGCCACCCTATACCAATGGTTTTCCAAACATTTGTTATAGTTCTATTGGTGTAGACGAGATTTTTAGTAGTGGGAGTCATGGTTGATTAACTCCAGTTCATCCTTCCACTCAGCAGGTCACATGTTCATGATCAACAATGTATCTAGAAGCTTTGGGGATGTTGATTTGGATGATGATGAATATTTGGAAGTGATTGGAAAGGGAGATGTAAATATATGGATGAAGAATGGTCCTTCCTATGACTAAAGTACACATTCTAGTTCCCTAGAAGAATTTCACCTCAGTGAGGTAGTTGGATGATATAGGATATATAATTACCTTCATCAATGGAGTCTAGAAAGTGACTTGTAGGTTTATGGTTGGGTGCAAGGAATAAATAATGAGACCTTTTTTTTGAAAAAGAAGTTCAGATGGAAGTAAAATGGTCAGAAGTACAACCTTGAAAGATATAGTGGCCTGGAATTGTGGAATTAATCATATTACTGATAATAACTTAAAGATAGTAGTTAGGAAGGTCATTATGATGCTCGATCATATAACTATTAGAATTCAAAAGAGTTTCGTGATGGGAAAGAAAAAGATGGTATCATTCAACTTGAATGGTCAGAAACCCAAATCCAAGAAGTTGGAGTCATCTCACTTGAATATATGGAGACCTACCATAGTTTTATCCCATAAAGTATCCCATTACATTGCCACATTCATTAACAATGCAACAAGAACGGTATGTGTGTATTTCCTTAAGCATAGTACAGAATATTTAGTGATTTCATACAATAGAAATATTTAATTGAAAGGGAGAGTGGCCATCAGTTATAATAAACTATGTCAGATAACAGTTGTAAATATAACATAAGTAAATTCTGAAATATATGTCGGAAGAAGGGGATCAGGCTTAAGAGGAAAGTGCTTGAAACTATATAGAAAAATGGATTGTTAAATAGGATGAACCAGACATTGATCGATAAGGAAAGATGTGTGAGTGTGAACTAATGAATTCCCGAGGCTAGTAGGGAAGGAGAAATAAACACAAAAACATACTTGGATCTCCCATCTTCATACTCATTTAGAATCCTCATATTCACTTGGTATAAACAGGGCGGCGCGACAAACTTCAACATTTGTCGATGAAGACAATTTTTGGTGGTTCATCAGGTTGAATTATAATATTCTCACTCATTCAGAATCCTCACATTCTTCAGTGGCTAGGTATTCGAGCACACCATCCAAGTAAACCAAATCACTGACCCTTTATTCATAAAACAATCGATCCACTCAATAGGAAACTCAATCATGCTTTAAAAACTATAAAATGAGTGAGGGTCTGTACTAGTGGTTAAGTATAGTTGACATATTTCCTATAATACCTATACCCATTCCCAACTAACTCAATAAAATGGGAGCACTAGTGCGGCATCGAGTAGTTCCCTTTCTTCAGAAAACAACTGATCCAAAGGATGAGAAACTATAAACCCGCCTTTGAAGAGCAGGAAACAAGCTTCCTTTTGGGGACTCCCACCTTCATACCGCTGAGCAGATCGAGTAGATGCTATTGACAGATAAATAATATTCTTATCAAATGGATCATTTAAATAAAAAATCCACATAGAGGCAAGGGAATGGAAGGGTGATGGTGACCTTCGATCTTCAAGTAATCTACAGCTTATGTCACTTCTAGGACCAATATTTTGAATTTTTTATCATCTCCAGTTACTCATTTTACACAATTTTCTATTCATATGTGGGGATCATAACACATTTTTTTTATAGGTGTCACCATCCTCTCAGGTTGAGCTAATGGAGGGAATTTTCATCTCAAAGAAAAATGGAGCGCGCAAAATGACTAGAGTGCAGGGGATTTTGCAAATGCGGATTTTTATTCAGGCAAGGTGTGTCAGATTGTAAAGCAAAGAAAATCATTGGAGTCACGACACTCCAGTCAAGGTCGAGGTATGAGAGATCAGTTGTTCGAGGTAGAGGTCTGAGGGATCAATGGGTTCCGGAGAAAGGTGAATCATCAGAGTCGTGGCTTGGTTTGAAGTTTGTTTTTTGGTTCTCCATATAATGGATAGCGATAAAGGTATTTTGGATTTTATTTGAAGTATTTATATAGTTTTTTTGGTAAATTTTTAGTAATTTTCTATCCATGACTGTATATTGAATGATGTGAATTATTGGAGATTATATTTGAAGTTTGTTTTTTTCTTAGTTTTGTTGTAAATATTTCCAACATTGTTTGATAAAGTTTTAAGTGGTTCTTTTACTGAAAGTAATATATAGTTGTTTTGAATTTTGTAACTTCCACTTATTTTTGTAGTTGAAGTTCCGCTGGTTTTGGTAGTGGAAATTCTAGTGTAACTTCTACTTGATATCCAAGTTCCGCTCAATGTCCACTTGAAGTTACAGTGGAAGTTCTAGTGGAAGTTACAACCAAAGTTCCAATAGAGGTTCCAACTGAATTTCCAATGCAATAACCAACCAAAGTTCCAATGTAAGTTCCGGTGCAAGTTCCAGTGGAATATGATTTAGTGGAAGTTATAGTGCATGTTCCAATGGAAGAAGTTCCAATGCAAGTTTCACTGGAACTTCCACTAGAAAATATATATAATATGTCTTATAAATTGTTTTATTTATAATTTCATAAAATAATTTTATATTATATATATATATATATATTTAATTAAATATTATTTAGTTATATTTTTATTTATATAGTCTATACATTTTCAAAGGGATTAAATCCTATTATAAAGTTAATGTACTTTGATTGAACTGAAGTGTTTTGTTGCAGGTTGTTGTGATGTTATTGATGGTGATGTTGATATTATTGAATCTTCTATTAAACCAGTTATAGGGATGACGTTCAGGTCACTTTATGAAGTATAATGTTTTTATGTCAGATATGGGGGAGTAAACAGGTTTAGTGTACATTGAAAATACTCTAATAAAAGGATAAAGGATAAATAAATTGTCACATAAAGCCTTTATGCATGTAGCAAATAAGGTCATAGGAAACTTGAAAAACGTAATAACATGGTGAAATTTCCTTGGGCTGAGACACGTAGAGGTTACCTTGCTATAATGGGGGCTAGTTTATTGTCTTCTAGACAATATGCATGTACTATATTTATTGAAAAGAATAATCATCCCTTGCACAGACCTGAATCAATTCATATGATTAGGTCCCAAAGAAAAATAACAGAAGAAAAAGCAGCTGAGTTAGATGTGAATGCTTCTACAGGTATTAAACCAAATGATTCTTTCTTTTTTCTGATAACTATTGAAGGGGGGAGAGATGTTATTGGTTACACACATGTTGATCAGTTGAATTTTGTAAGGTCTAAATGAGAAAGAGATTTTCTTCATGGTGATGCATGTTGCATGTTAGATTACCTAGAAAGAAAAAGTCAGGATAATCCATCATTTGTCTATACTATCCAGTTTGACATGAATGGGAAATTAGAAATATTTTCTGGGCTGATCCAAAATTGAGAACAAATTATGAGTTGTTTGGAGATGTTGTTTTTTTACACCAATTTTAGCACTAATAAAGATTACAAGCCATTAGGTGTCTTTTTTGGGTTCAATCATCATCAAGAGATTCTTGTTTTTGGAGAAGCTTTGTTATATGATGAAATTGTGACTCTGTTCTCTTGGTTGTTTCAAAAGAAATTATAGGTGCATCACATGAACAGACCTCAAACTATTTTTACTAATCAGGATGCGGCAATGATAAAATCCATTTCTAAAGTATTAGTGGGAACTAAACATTGCCTTTTTTCGTGGCATTTGATGAAAAATGATGTTAAGCATTTATGTAATTGTATGAAAGATATATCTAGTTTTCTAACTAGATTTAAGAAGTGTGTGTTCAAATACAATGATGCAAATTAGTTTTATCAAGAGTAGTCTTCCCTTAGAGAAGAATATGGGGATGGGAAATCGTAGTGGTTAGATGATGAATTCATATTGAGAGATAAGTGGGTGCATTGATTTTTGAAAGATGTTTTAACATTGTTCATTCACATCACTCATTTAAGTGAAAGTTTTAATGGATTTCATAAATATTATATTAATCAAAAGTTAAGTGCTGTTGATTTCTGTAAGTAGTTTGAACACTTGTTAGAAAAAATCAATATTTCAAAACAAACATAGAATTTTAGATGTGTGATAAGTTACCTCGTAATCCTTAACCTTATCATGCACTGATGTCCCAGGTTTCTATTAGATATACACCGAAGTTATTTGATTTATTTCAACATTAATATCAATTTATTGGTGCTCATTTTTTGATATCTTGTTTTAAAATTTGAGTTCAATTCAGTTATGTTACTGGAATGGTTCTTAGTGAAGATCAATTCTGGGTATCATTTGAAGCTTCAAATGAAGTTGTTGAATGTTCTTGTCAAAATTTTGAGTCTATTGGGTATCTTTGTTGTCATGTTTTGAAAATTTTTGATTGTATTAATGTGAGAGAAATACCTGAAAAATATATTTTAGGGAGATGGACCCGATTGTAAAGAAATATTGTGATGTTCAAAGGATCTTATGTTGAGGTACTTGCTGATATAAAATTAGTTGTATCAAAACATTACAAATATTTAGCATGAATGAGAAAGAATTTAATTACCATAGCTTGTGAGATAGATGCAGGTTACGACATTGCCTTCTCGAATTTCAATAATATTGAAAAAGAGTTTTCTATCATAAATACATCTACAGATAAAGTTAATGGTCATGATAGTTCATTAAAAATTTTAAGAAATGATTCTTTTAAAAAGAATCCAAACAAGAAAGGGGGAGATAGATTGAAAATATTTTTTGAAAATGGTTGTCGAAAGGGGAAATAATTGAATAAAAAAATTATGCCTACTGTTATGAAGATGGTATGATTTCAATTTCTGATGCATTTAATTTATAAGAGCATATTTTTTATTGTTAATATGTTATCTGATATCATTATTCTTTGCATACAGGGAGTCATGGAGCAAGAAAGATCAGATTTTTTTGTTTGATATAGAAAAATAGTTTCACATGTAATTTTTTTATGAGAATTATTTTCTATAACTGTTGTAATTGTGTACTTTTTCTGTTGCAGGTTGACTTGTCCACCAATTTGGAACTTTAGCTTGGGAGGTAGATTGTTGGAATAACATTGGAAGAGGCCAGGCACTGTAGAAAAATTTGTATGGTAGTTGTTTTTAAAATTCAAATGACTGAATTGAAGAATGTATAGGTTGCGGTATTTAGTAGTCTAGTTTCGGTTGTAATGGATTGGCAGTGGGATTGGGATACTTCAAGAAATTCTAAATATGTTGTAGCATTTGTTCTATATGAAACTGTAAATATGGGATAAATCTAGGTTCTATAATTCTATATGCATTTTTTTCTTTGAGGATGTGGTAGTATTTGATAGTCCACTTTTGGTTGAAATGGATTGGGATTTGGATACTTCAATAAATTGTAAATGTGTTGTATAAATTTGTCTTGTAGTCAACTGTGAAGATGGGATAAATCTAGGTTCTATAATTCTGTATGAATTTATTTTTTGAGGATGGGATAAATTCAGGTTCATGAATTTTGATGAAGAAATCCAGAAGACTGAGTAAGAGTTATTGGATCTTCAGGCCAAATCTTTCTATATGGAGACTCTCCATCTTCTGATTAAATCCAGATGTTAGGCAAAATTAACAATCTTATAAACACTAAATATAATATCCTTAAAGTGTGAACATAACTATTCATCCACTTACAAATTGAAATTAGTGTCACCAACTCTAACAGTAAAACCAAATAAAAAGCACAAATAAATTCATTTAGAAGAAAATGTTTCCCCTAAGGACATAATATTCCCACTTCATTTTCCAAAAACAAATAAAACCAAATTAAAATTGTCAACTGCTATTACCAAAACAAATTTTAACCCATACCATTTTCGAAAACCAAATATGAACCATTTAAATTACCAAATTCGAATAGAAACCATTGCAATTAAAAACAGAAAATATAATCCATTGAAATTACCAACACCAATTGCAATGACCAACACCAAATTTAAACCACTGTAATTACCAACACCAATTATAAACCATTGCAATTACCAACATCAATTATAATAGTAAAACCAAATAAATTCCCCCAAAAAAAATATTTCCCCTCATAAGGATATAATATTCCCACTGCAGATCATGTTTATTGTCCTGAAAATGAAAACATAACTATTCATCCACTTACCAAATCCAAATAAATACCATTTCAATTAGTAATAGAAAATATAAACCATTGTAATTCCTTACCCCAATTGCAATTACCAATAGAAAATATAAACCAATGAGAAACACCAAATATAATCCATTGAAATTACCAACAGTAAATAGAAACCATTGCAACTGTCGACACCACTTTTAAACCACTATAATTACCAACAACAATTATAATATAAAAACCACAATTAACAATAGTAAACATAAACCATTTAAATGACCAACACCAAATATAAAACATTTAAAATTGCCAACACTACTTTTAAACCACTACAATTACCAACATAAATTATAACAACAAAACTACAACTACCAACAACAAATATAAACCATTGAAATAACCAACGCCAAATATAAAACATTGCATTTCCTGACACCACTTTTAAACCACTAAAATTACCAATAACAATTATAACATCAAAACCACAATTAGAAACAACAAATATAAACCATTGAAATAACAAACACCAAAATATAAAACCATTTCAATTACTGACACCACTTTTAAACCACTGAAATTACCAATAGTAATTGTAACAGAAAAACCCCAATTACCAACAACAAATATAAACCATTGAAATAACCAAAACCAAATATTAAAACATTTCAATTTTCGACACCGCCTTTAAACCAATGCAATTACCAACAAAAATTATAATAGAAAAAACCCAATTACCAACAGAAAATATAAACCATTGAAATAACCAACACAAAATATAAAACCAATTCATTTATAACAGCAAATCTAAATAAATAAATATTTGTAAGAATAAAAACAAACCATAATTAAAGTGGAAAGTATAATAGTTTAAAAACCTAAGAACTATCAAATTTAGTGTCTAGTAACAACCATTAAATTGGGGTGTATAAATGTTTGAAACCTTGTAAACTATTTCAATTGTACTCTGATGTAAGATCTATTGAATTCGGCTGTTTAACTTGTTATTTTCATTTCGGCCACATTGTTTGCACAAGACAACTCTTGCTTCTATATGATGTTTCATTCCACCTGTATGCAAGGTCTTTAAGTAAAAAATGTTCCATATATTGGTTCATGTCATAAACTTTATCTTGTTATAGGTTCTTGTTATACCCTTGATCGGTTTCCAGCTTCTCAATGAGATATCAAACAATTATCCCACAGTCTAATCTTGCATCCCCCTTTTGAGGATTATCTCCCACTATAAATGGAAGCAATGAAGTTGTCTTCTCTATGTATTTATGCTTCCATTGTTTGATGACTTCTTCAATAAATGTTTTCTATAAGTGTTGTAGAAATTTTATTCAATGAGTTGGTGTATATGAAAATGTATTTGTTCTCGAAGAGGATAAAATTTACCATTTTTAGAGCATCCTACTGGTAACAATCAATTTTAGTAGCACCCATCCAAGGCTTCATGGAGTTATAGTAGATGAAATGTTTTTTTTCAATATCAAACACAAGCAAAGTCCAATGCAGATTGTCTGTTTTGATGGGGATGAAGACTTTTCCATTCAACTGCATTGCAACTTTTATGGGTTTCTCTACCGAACACTCTTTAAAATTTTTGTTTTTCCCAGATATAATGCTCTTTAAAAATGAATACAGTTAGAAAAATATTAATTGATATATTTAAAACATCAAGAACATATGGAATATTACACTCACCATGACAACACTTGTAATTATAGTGGATTTATCATCGAAAAATTCAGATGTTTTCCCTATTTCAAACTTTTTTTATAAGATATTCATAGGTAGCTATAACCTGATATAAATAATCAAATGGATAATGTGAGACTAATTGAATATTATTTTATAGTAATCTTGGTTAAATTAAACTCGCCCTGCTACTTGTCATGCTTTTGGTGAAAAGTTGGAAAATGTCATCTAATCCAACTGAATACTAGATGTTCTCAACTTCCCATACATATTGACTACATTATAATAATAGTAACTTATAAGAAAACATATAAATTTTAGGGGAGTTGAAATAAATTCTTTAAATGAAGGGAAGATGTACCACCCTGGTTCCATCTGGAGAATCTTTTGCAGTTGCTTATAGTCCTTTTTCTACTAGCGTCTACTCAGCCTGATACATTTAGGTATTTTTGGAAGCCTTGTAATAGATTTTTTGTTCTATTTTAATTGAAACACTTCCTATATAAATGGGTTTTTCTAGGTGATTTGGTTGTTCTACTAATTGTTTTTCTCTGCTAATGTTCTTCTTCTTGTGTATCGGGTTTGATACTAAAAAGAGGATCCAATTTTTAATCTATCTCTAGAATTCACATTTCAAATCACTGATCTCATTTAGAGACTCTCTATTTCTATCTATCCAATTTGGCTACTTTGATGTACAGGTGTGGTTTGTTCAGCATCTTCTTGCAGTTGATCTGTAGGCTCCTCAATCACAGTTTCCTTAGCTCCTAGTTTCCAGTTTTCGTTTTGTTGTTCTGCTTAAAGGGGAGATGCTTCAGAAGGATCCTTCTGCATCCCACTTTCAATTGTACCCTCTGTCTGGGTTTCCTCCTTGAAATAATGACTCTTTTTAGAGATACCTTATATTCTTCTTTCCTATAAGCTAGCATTCCCACTTACTAGCAGCTTGATTATTTTAATTTTCCTGGCATGTTTTCTAACAATTGCTTCCATTTTATGTAGTTTTCTTTTCAGGTATGGATTTTCTTTTGAAAGAACTATTAGAATTTCATCCACTGGTTTCCCCTTTTCCTTTTGTCCAATATTAACTTCCATAATCTTTGTTGGTTCCTCAATTTATGTAGCTTCGTTAATCGTTGGTGGCTCCTCCTCAATTTTTGATTTTTTTTTTGTAATATTTTTGTTCTTGACATGTTCTTGGTTTAGAAAACCATTAAATTGATATTGTAATTGGTATAATTACCTATCTAGCTAGAATATGATGAACCATCGGTTTCTTTAAAGCAACATCAAAATCTGAGAGGCTCCACTTTATGAATGGTGGATCGACCACTTTTTCATTCCCTTTCACTATTCCACTATGCTCACAGTACCAATACTAAAATAAATAGTATATGAAGCGTATATTATCCATTGAATTGAAAATAAATATTAATCCTTACCAATAAAGTGATAATTTCCCCTATAATCCTTATAGGGTGCATGTGAAATTATTTAATTGGTCTCATCAATTGTTGGTGGATTTCATGAGACCACCTTAGTGTTCTCATGTCTCTAGAAGTATTCACATAATTGATAAATCCCCAACTCAGGTAAGAACTTGTAGTAGGGAAAAAATAGTCACACATGTGTATAAACATAGTAGTGTGGTTGTGTCAATATGATAGGGTTCTTAATTGTTAAGTCCACTAGGCTAGATACCCTGAGAGGGGGGGTGAATCAGGGTATGACAGATTAAAACAACTGCCCCTTTTTATCTTGTTTTGCTGTTAGAAAAAACCCTCTGCTCTCTCCTCCCCGATGCAGAGTATGAATAAAACTTAAATCATGCATAGGACACATCGATTTTTACTTGGTTCACCCTCACTGGGCTACGTCCAAGGAGCATACACCGGCAGTGTGCCGATGTACCAATTCCACTATAAGCGCACTATTGTCAACAAGTTTGAAGCGGACTCACTGTCCATACTAGTTTACAACCACTCACAATTTGAGAACTCATTGCTCTCTCAACTGAAGTGAGCACACTGCTTCTTCAGAAGATCCACTCACAGTTTATAGACCTATAGGTCTCTTCATTTTTACAAAAGAATACATCCTAAACTGTTGATATATGCTCTATTTATGTTCAAAGTTCATCCACTAATGAATACCCCTTTGCTCGTGAAAACTGAGCAATTATTTTCAAAATACCTTCTCAAATAACCCTACTTCGCGAGGCTCTCAATTTCGCGAAGCTCAAACAAGACTTCGCGAAGCTCCTGCCTTTTCGTGAAGCTCAAGCCTTTGCAAATCTTAGGCCATCACGAAGCTCATGCCTCTGCACGAAGCACACTCCTTAGAGCACGCAGCCTCACGAAACACACTTCCTTCGTGGAGCTAGATTAGCCGCCATGAAGCACCTCTCTTCCTCAAAGAACACTACCTTCGCGAACCACCTTTGCGAACCGAGAGTAAAATATTTTCTTCGAAATATCTCTACTTATCTCGAGGGGGACTACCTATATTTATAGGCAATTACACCGACCCTCAACCCTTCCATGTGAAGTCAGTGCCACATCATTTCCAATCGCGAGGCTCCGAAATTTCTGCCGAAATTCTCTCAAAATCACAAAGAACCTCAGCAATTCTTGGATCATGGATCTCGTCGTAATCACGGAGCGTTCTGACAATTACCTCGCACCACCTCCATGAAGCTCCCTCATGTTTCCTTTCAACATTTCCATTCACGAAACTCGTCATAAACGCGAAGCATCACCATCAAAATTTTTCTTGTCTTCCTAAAATCCAATCAATGAAGCCTATCTTCATGAAATTCATGCATTTTCCATATTAAAATATGATCTTCATGGAAATCCTATTTTCCCAATTCTCACCAAACTCCAAATTTTGGACCCCAAAAATTTGGCAAACACTGGGAAATGGTGCCACCTTGTATTTCTCTTTTGTAGCGCCTCCAGGTCTTCCATTCCTTTTTCATGGTTCTTTGTCAACATAGATTTTCAACAATATCTCTGGAACTTGACAATTCACCATGGAAACCTGCTTTGTCAACAAACACAATCAACCCAAAAATGATGCAATGTTACCTTGAGGGATTTTTTCCCAACATTCATCTCCCTTAATTGCTTCCAAAAGGGCTGATTTTATAGAATTACATGTCAACAACTTCACACCAGTTTGAAATATCCTTACATATAATGATTCCTTTGTTGGTTTTAATGAGTAGGAGTTCTCTATTTCTATTTGACCTTCATTTATTGCAAATATCCTTTGGATATCAGCTTTAGAGAATAATCTTTCCCCTCCATCGAATCATAAATCACTTGTTGAAGGATTTTATTTATCCAACACATACAAAATAGAACTACCATATTTTTTACAATCTGATGCTAATATTGTATTGGATATGAACTCTTCAAATATATTCCAAAAAAAATTTCATGCAAAAAAAATTTCTACGACCTTCTTTTAGTTGATCTTGTATTTCTTGTAAAAGTCTTTATAAAGAGATCAAACTAGACCTAAAATGCACACCTAAAATTTTAAAGTAAGATATTTACTTGGAATTAAAAAACACATAGTAGGACTTCAATGAATAGAATAATTACAAATTGAATACTATAAAAAGTTCACTACAATATATGATTGAAGGAATTATTGTGGTCATCCACAAAATTATAGAAAAGAAGGTAAAAAAATTTTACGTTCCAGTAGGACTTATAATGGGAGTTCCACTGGAAGATCTAATGGAAGTAACCCTAGAAGTTCTGCTAAAAGTTCCCCTGGAAGTTTCGCTAAATGTTCCCCTAGAAGTTCTGCTGGAAGTTCCCTTGGAAGTTCTGGTAAAGTTCAGTTAGAAGTTCCACTAGATGTTCTAGTTGAAGATACAAAATACAAAAAAAAAGTATATTTAAAAACTTATATTATCGTAAAAAATAATTCAAAGAAATATGGATTTTAATTATTACACATAACTATTATAAAATTGATTTAATTTAACATTTGAAATTGAATAAACAATGTTAAGTTGAATTAATTTTTCACTACCCATTGGAAGTTATAGTGGGACTTCTAGTGTAAGTTCTACTGGGACTTCCAATGGAAGTCCCAATGGAAGTTCCAGTGGATGTTCTAGTGGATGTTCCATTGGAAGTCCTAGTGGAAGTCCCAATCACAGTTCCAGTGGATGTTTCAAATGGATTTCCACTAGGAGTTCCAGTGGAAATTCCACTGGAACTTCCACACTACAACAAAAATGAATATTTATAAAACTAATAAAAATTTTAAATATAATTAAATGAAATACAAATTGAAATTTTTATACATAATTATTATAAAAATGATTGAATTTATCATTCAGAAAAGTATAAGAACTTTTAAATTGAATTAATTTTCCAAAAGCTAATGAAAGTTCCAGTGGGAGTGTAGTGGAAGTTCCAGTGGAACTACCACTAGAACATCCACACTACAACAGAAATTTATATTTATAAAACTGATATTATTGTTAAATATGATTAAAATAAATAATAATTACAATTTTTATACATATTTATTATAAAAAAATATTGAATTTAGCATTTGGAAAATTATAATCACTTTTATATTGAATTAATTTTTCAAAACCCAATGCAAGTTCCAGTGGGAGTTCCACTGGGAATTCCAGTTCAAGTTCTAGTGGAACTGCCACTATAACTTCCACACTATAACAAAACTATATGTTTCTAAAATTAATAGTATTGTTAAATATGATTAAAATAAATACTAATTGCAATTGTTACACATAATTATTATAAAAATTATTGAATTTAGCATTTGTAAAAGTATAAGAACTTTTATATTGAATTAATTTTTCAAAAACCCAATGGAAGTTCTAGTAGAAGTTCCAATGGGAGATCCACTGGGAGTTCCAGTGGAAGTTCCACTAAAACTACCACACTACAAAAAAAATGTATATTTATAAAACTGATAGTATTGTTAAATATGATTAAAAGAAATACTCATTTCAATTGTTACACACATAATTATTAAAAAATGATTAAATTTAGCATTTGGAAAATTAAAATCACTTTTATATTGAATTAATTTTCCAAAACCCAATGGAAGTTCCAATTGAAATGCCACTATAACTTTCACACTACAACAAAAATGTATATTTCTAAAACTGATATTATTGTTAAATATGATTAAATTAAATACTCATTGCAATTTTTACACATATTTATTATAAAAATGATTTAATTTAGCATTTCAAAATTTATAAGCACTTTTATATTGAAGTAATTTTCCAAACCCCAATGGAAGTTCCAGTGGGAGTTCTAGTGGAAGTCCCAGTGGAACTGCCACTAGAAATTCCACACTACAAAACAACATATTTTTAAAAATAATAGTATTGTTAAATATTATTAAAATAAATACTCATTGCAATTTTTACACATATTTATTAAAAATTTATTGAATTTATCATTTTGAAAACTATAAGCACTTTTATATTAAATTAATTTTCCAAAACCCAATGGAAGTTCTAGTGAGAGTTTGAGTGGAAGTTCCAGTGGAACTTCCACTGGAACTTCCACATGACAACAAAAATGTATATTTCTAAAACTAATATTAATATTAAATATGATTATAAGAAATACTCATTGAAATTGTTACACATATTTATCATAAAAATGATTGAATTTAACATTTGGAAGATTATAAGAACTTTTATATTGAATTAATTTTCTAAAAGCCAATGGAAGTTCCGGTGGGAGTTCAATTTGGAGTTCCTGTAGAAGTTCCCATTGAACTGCCACTAGAACTTCCACACTACAACAAAAAGGTATATTTCTAAAACTAATAGTATTGTTAAATATGAGTAAAATAAATACTCATTGAAATTGCTACACATATTTATTATAAATATGATTGAATTTTTTATTTTGAAAAGTATAAGCACTTTTATATTGATTTAATTTTCTAAAACCCAATGGAAGACCTGGGGGGAGTTCCACTGGGAGTTCCAGTGGAAGTTCCAAAGGAACTGCCGCTGAAACTTCCACATTACAACAAAAAAAATATTTCTAAAACAAATATTATAGTTAAATATAATTAAAAGAAATACTCATCATAGTTGTTACACATATTTATTACAAAAATGATTGAATTTAGCATTTAAATAAGTATAAGAACTTTTATATTGAATTAATTTTCCCAAACCCCATGGAAGTTCTAGTGGGAGTTCCACTATGAGTTACACTTGGATTTCCACTAGGAGTTCCAGTCGAAGTTCCACACTACAAAATGATTTAATTTATCATTTAATATTGTATAAAAAAATTTAAATTGAATTAATATTCCACCTAGTGGAAGTTTCAATGGAAGTTCCACTGAAACTTACAGTGGAAGTTCCACTAAAACTTAATAACTATAGGTTTGGAATATTGAATTACAGTGGAAGTTCCAATGAAAGTTACACTAAAACTTCCACTATGAAATAATTCTTTGATTGAACAAAAAAGTGGAATCCACTAGAAGTTCCACTGTAGGTTCCAATGGAAGTGCCAAGAAGCTCCACTGGATCTTCCAGTGGAAGATCCATTCTATTTAAAGTTGTAACTATAGTTCCAATAAATTGTCCATGAATCTTCATTGAAAAGTGGAGGTGTTGGTGCATGTTAAAGTGGAATCTACAGTGGAAACCTCCAAGTAAAGTTTCATTGGAACCTCCTGTGAGGAACAATACACAAATAGAAATGGAATTCGAAATTGATAAAAAGAGAACATTTACAGAAAACTACTCATAACAAAAAAGTTCTAAATAACAAATTGTAATAACAGAAATAGAATATATATTTTCGAGTACATGTTTTGGAAAAAATAACTAAGTTACTCCACCTACATCAGACACTGCTACTATTTTTTACAAAAACAACTATCAGAGACTAAGACGAAACACCATTGGAGTCAAGTAGTTCTCGGAGAAAAAAAACTCACACCTTTTTATTGGATGAAACTTGCAGACAATGCGATAGTGCCTTTCAGTGGGTTCGTCACCACCATCGTACTCATTGGATTCCCCATAGTTGTTCCCAGAGTAGCTCTATTGGTTGTTGTTGCTACGGTGTCAGATTTCAGGGTTTCGTCGTAGTCACTGCAGCCGAGGCAAATTCAATCCATCTCACAAAATGTGAGGGAAAATCCATCTCCAAATTTGAATCGAAGGAATGCCATGCCCCGATGATCTGGTGAAAGGAAATAAAATAGGGCATGTGATCTCATCTGATGGGTGTACTGGATCTTCTAGTTGAAATGTTAACTAGAGAAGATTCTTATCTGATATTTGGATCCAGTAAAATTATTATTATAGAACATTAATTTTTTATATTTATATATGTATTCACCAAGCATACCACATTTACTTTATTCATATAACCCCAATATCTATCTATTTTTCATGTAATATTATATTTTTTATATTATTACAAAACAATATTTATTCATAGTACAAGTAACAGATAAAATATTTGTTTATATAACACTATATATATGTTTTCTTATATTAACATTACTTAACATTTATAAATTAAATATTATTTCTGCACATCAATATGTAGCATTATATATAATATGTTATAAACACGCCATTTTTATGGTGTTGGTATACTTCATGTTTTCATTTTAGATAGGAATATTTGATAATTAGTTGTAACAGTAATTATAATCATAAGTGTATATACCGATGTTGTAATTATAATCTTTGATAAGGTGTGTTTTAATTTTTATTTTCACATTTTTAGTTCCCCTTCCCCGATCGTTTGTAATATATATCTTGAAGACTAATTGTAATGACTATAATCTAATTACATGAACAACATCAAGTCAGGATCAGTACAAAATCTTAGGCGCACATTCTGATATACTGAAGGGCAACGTAAATGCTAAGAGTTGAAAGGTACATGTTTGGGAGGTCCCCCCCCCCCCCACCTCCTTATTTGATACTGAACAATATAAAGCTTGTGCATGTAGTTGGAATGACCTTTTTAAACATTGAGTATATCAGGTGATTTTTTTTTCAATCAACGGAAGTAGGTGTATAAAAAACATTGTCAAACGATTAAATGCGATGAACATGAATCACATACAACCGAGACCCAAAAACATACATAAAATCTATAAAACATTTGAAACTTTACAAAAATAGTTTTTGTTGAAATTGGTTTTCAGAATTAAAAATATTAGTTTGTTTTGATTGTCATGCAAAATTTTTTTTCTTTTTATTATTATAAATGTTGTATTGGGATTCTGGTTTGCGGGTTTTCTCTTTGCATGCCTCCATGTGGGAATGTGGTTCTTCTAGGCCTTGGTGTGTTTTTTGTTATCCTATAGTATTCTGGGGCATGGTTTGGTCTCTCTAGATTGATCCTCACTTTTCTTCCTCATACGTTGTTGGATGTTGATTATTTCCCATACCACGTTTCTCTAATTGAGGTTTTGTGTTTCTTCGATGATCTTATTCCCCTTGACATCAAGTTGTCGCATGTCCCATGTACCATATTATGTTCAATTTATCATGTCGTTGTGGTGTTCTCGATCCTTATGTGCATGATCTATCATCCATGTATCCCCCTCGCCTACCAAATCTAACACTAGCAGCTTGTCATGCCATTATTATTGGCCACACCGCTTCATTATTGCCAATGTGGTTTATTGATTTATTTAGGATTCTATTCAGATAGAAGATATTTTTGACAGGGAAGGAGAAGCTCCAATGGTGTATCTTTTTTACACCTTCTCTACATCCCTATTATGGTCATTGTATTTATTGGAGAGCTCAACCCTTGTGATCTTTGTCTAGACTGAAACCTCTGTAGGATTCAATAACCATGGAATTGCTTCTTCTCCATCAAGAGATATGGGATATAGCCTTGTGAGCTTGTTCCTTTTATGAGATTACTTTGTTTTGTATTTTATTTTTATTTTTTTGGAATGTGTGTGGGGTTACGTTCATGAGTCAATCTAGTTTGAGGGTATACATCACCATCTTCGGGCTAGGGTTCACCGCTGACTCCTGGAGTGATGAGGTCCCTATGCTCGGATAAATTTTGTGGTCTGCATGTGTTGCCTCTCAGTTTTCATCTCCTTTATTTTTTATTAGTTATTCTATCTAATTTTCACAATAATAAACTCTATGGTTGTGTTCTTACTGTGGGGTAGGACCAACCCGATCTGAACCATGTAAATATTTTTTGTTATCTACTTTTCTGCACTTCCTTTCTTTGTATTTTCATTTCTATCATCTTCTTTTTTTGTTTACTTCTACTTTTTGAACCATTTTGTTTCTCGATCTTTGATTCCACTTTCATGATGCTTCTGGTCTATCTGTTCAATCTGAAACCCCTCCACTGCACCCCCAATAATTTGTATCAATTAATTTATTTCAATTACACAATGTCATCTATTAAGTTAGTAGTTGAGAAGTTCAATGGATGAAATAATTTTAACCCGAATAGAGTTAAGATGAGGGTGCTGCTTGTCCACAATGGACTTGCGAACACTCTCTTAGGCCCTAAGAAGGCTATAGTCACTATCACCACTAATAAATAGTCATCTACCACCTACATTTATGTATAACCTAATATTAATAAGAAATACCATCAAATGCTATTGTTAACATTAGGTGATAAGGTCTCACAAAAATCTATACATGAGACTACTACTAAGGATGCACTAGTAGAAAAGTGGTCTTTAACGTCAAAAATATGATGTCAGTTTCTTATAAACCGATGAAAAATATGTTTGCAAAGACTTTTTGGAATTCGGGTTTTTACAAAACTAATACTATAAATGTAATTCCCTGACCCCAGTTACCCAGAGTCGGTGCATTATTACATAACATTGGCATGATACAAGGAATCATGTCCTGAAATACCGATCTGTTTTGTATCCTTGGAAGTACAAGATACATTCATAAGTTTTACATTACATCATGAAATAAAAACATAAACAACATTTTTCCCCTTTTGAACACACTTAAATCCTTAGCTTATATCTGAAGGTCAACCATAAAATACTTCTTCACATCCTGGGAAAAATAAAACATAGAAAGGGGTGATCTCAGTTTCTTAGTAAGGATAACAATATAGAAGAAACTTTCATAAATAACCATAAACATTTAATGAAATGGATAAGACTAAAACAAAAGCCTTTTAAAATTGAACTTCAGCATAATATGGCAAAGCTAAAATCAAAAAATTTCATTTACTTATTCACATGGATATTCTACTAGTCGAAGAATCACAAGCAATATCAATAGCCACTTTC
Organism: Viscum album; assembly: GCA_963277665.1. Taxonomy (NCBI): domain Eukaryota; kingdom Viridiplantae; phylum Streptophyta; class Magnoliopsida; order Santalales; family Viscaceae; genus Viscum; species Viscum album. The sequence continues at coordinate 815,221,764 of OY728137.1, forward strand.
ATAATGATGGAAAGCATAATGCCAGACTTCATAACCACATAGTCAAGGCCTTGTGCCAAGACTAAAAATAAGATTTTTTCATGGCCTTGTACCAAGACACTAGTTTGTATCATGAGACCTATGGATGCATCGAGGAGCTATAGCTGGCTCCACCTGTCACTTACTAAGTCCAATGCATTCCTCATATGAAAAGATTTAAACATAACATAAACATTCGTATTAAAACTAGCATACGAAATGTCAATACTTTATCCATAACCCATGAATGGTATGAAATAAAACATCCATAGTCAAACATATCACAAAACCTTTAATATAATATGGAAGTTTCGTATCATAATAATCAACTTCAAACAAACTTAAAATCCATTCAAGGATGTTGACATGGATGAAATAAATTTTTTTTAGAGAAATATCTATTTCTATTTTGAAATCATTTAAAAGTCATGTAATTATAAAATAAAAACATTTATTTTTGAAAATATTGTTATAATCTTGTAAGGTATGCTTCGACGATGTTATAATGGTGGAAAATAGCCGCACCCTCCGTATTAGATAAAAAACATTCTTACCTTAATTTTGTCGAAAAGGTCATAAAGTACCTTATTTGGAAAAAGACGGAAAGATTCCTTTCAAAACATATAAGTTCAAATATGGGTATAAATGACTTTAAATCATAGTCTAGTAAATAGTAATTTTAAAAAAATACATTTTTAAGAAACATGGATGGGGATGGTAAAGAGGTCCCAGTAGATAATTACGTATAAACAACCTCAGATAATGAAGAGATTGTGAAATTAACCATTACCATGTAATTTTCCTTAGTCGATGGTATGTTAAACTCCTGTATAATAGTTAAAACATTTTTATTAAATTATAAAAGAACTATATACATAAATATGATATCATATATGATCTTATAATATTTTTTTGTTAATAATATTTTAGTAGTATCATCGTTTCGGGTGTTAACTGATCCATTTCCCTTTATATGATTTGTTACGTAAGTAATGTTTGTTATGGATATGATGTATCTTATTCATATTAAGAATTATGTTAATTCATTAAACATTATTTTTAATCTTAAAATGAAAATTATTCTTGAATGTATATGATGGGGAATGATTCTCATCGCGTTCATGGAGACGGTAATCTGTACGTACACATGAGCGATAATATCATTCTTTTGATATTAGAATCATATATAATTGGATGTTATATTATATATAACGAATAATTATCATGATATATTTATTATTTACTTAATTTATATACATTATTATACTAATCAAAATAGTGAAGTGTTGAATGAAAAACTACACCACAACGTGGAGACGATAAGTCGTACGTACGCACGTATGGTGACGTTGTCATTTAAAGGATAGATAGAATAATGAATATTGTTGTGCAATTTTTATAATAACATACCAGTATATAGAAGATACAAGATTTATTATTTTAGAATGGAAACAACAAAGAATGAGGAAGTGGAAGAAGGAAAGAACTTGAAAGAGGTGATGAAATATTTACATCTTTTTCATGTTCTTCCTTTTGATTTGATAAAAAGGGCTCCTTAGGTAGGATTTATGACTAAAGTAAGGACTCTAGAATGAAGTGAGGACAGTTGGGAGGATATTTGGTTAGCTTTTGGCCGATACAAAAGGATTTTAAGGTGTGAATTTGAGATAAGGGTGGGTTCCCATTTATAAGAGGGGTGAGGGGCACCTTCGTAAAAACTTAAAATATTATTTTATAATAAAATCATTTTCAGTTTTTAATTGCTCCAAAGTGATTTATTTCTAGGATAAGGTTGTTATGGGTCGCAATACTCTCAACCCATATGTTTTATACAGGTTTAGATCACCATATAAACCTTATCATTTAAATTTAACTCTGAGTTAAATAGTTTGACATCTACCATGTCTCTTTGTATTTTTATATTATATGGTTAATAAATGTACTATGAACTTTTATAAAAACAATAAGTAGTTAATTAATGATATACCTATCATTATATAAGTCTTTTTTCCAAACCTTATATTTTTGGGAATATTATATCAATTAATAATATAATATTTGTTTTAAAAACTCTTTTATGTCAATTTTGACACTATTTAATAATTAATTTTGGTTAAAGTCCTAGCAACTTTATTAATTCCAAATAAATTCATTTAATAAATTCTAACATGTCATATTAACTTATAAAATTCTTGGATGGCATTAAAACTTTCAAATTATATTTATTTAAACATTTATAATACCATTTATTTGATTCTTTCATTAATAAGGAAAATATTGCATCATCATTGTGTCATAAATAAATTTAATTATTCAATTTCTAAAAATTATAAATAAAATTATATTATGTAGGAAATATTATTATATTTCTAATGAATATTTATATTCGAAGATATATTATATATAAACTTATGTATAAATTGTTTTACTAAAAGATATATGCTTATATAATTTTTGTATTACTTTAACTTAATTAATATAAAGTGTCATTATCACTTACAAGTGGCTTAATGGGGTCCCAAAATCGACCCAAGGATGCCTATGGTCAGAAATGTATCAGAAAATAGGGTTATGACACCCGTTAGGGTAATTTAATATTATTATTGTATTATTTGTTTACCCTTATTTATCGGATCTACCATTTAACCATGGTAAATAAAATATTTACAGAATTAATTATTCAAAATATCTAAAAATAAAATTTTCCTATTTACACAATTTTGACCTCCTGATTCTAAATATGGAATCCATTTTTTTAAATTCAAAACACATAAATAGCAGAAATTAATTTAAAATTAATTCTCCTTGTGAAAACAAAAAGCGTGTTTTTAATAAATAATAACTATCAAAAGATTGACACTTGTTTAGGTCTAATTTAAATGTGAAATTACGTCCAATGACAAAAATTAGATTAAAGGGTAAAAATATAATATAATTATAATCTATAACCACTCAATAGTATAATTTCGCACTATAAATTATTTTGATTTAAAAAATTTTTTAATTAAAATTTAGTATTTTTCACTATTCATCAAAAATTGAATGTTTTCTGAAAAATACCAAAAATTCACCCGAAGATAATTTCAATATTCTGAATCCAAAAATGAATTCCATTTTGAAACAATTAAATTTATTAAATTTCAAAAAGTGGGTATTACTATTCATAACAGCTAGTTTGATTGGTCACGGTTTGTTAGAATCTCAAAGTTGCGTACAATGAAGGCTATTGCATTATTCAAAGGGAAACGTACCATGGAAGCATGGGGTGTTAAATTATACCCTCCGTAAAATAATTTCATCCTCGAAATTTGTAGAATATTACTACATAAAGAGATTTGGGTGGTTCTTCATCATAATTTCCTCAGGTTCTCACATTGCCTCTTCCATTTTATGATTTCTCCATAGAACTTTTACCAGACGAGTCGTCTGGTTTCTCAACACTTGTTCTATTATATCAAGAATCTTGACAGGCTCTTCGAAATAAGACAAATCGGGTTCCAGTTCTAATTCTTCATAGGTTAGTAAATGCATTGGGTCAGGTATGCATTTTCTCAATAGAGATACATGGAATACATCATGAACTTTAGAGAGACTGGGCGGCATTGCCAAACGGTAAGCGACATCCCCAATTCTTTCTATATTTTTGAATGGTCTGATGTACCTGGGACTTAATTGACCCTTCTTTCCGAATCATATAACTCCATTTCATGGAGATACCTTCATGAAAACATGATCTCCTACCTGAAATTCCAAATCCTTCGGTTATCAGCATAGCTCTTTTGCCTAATTTGAGCTGCTTCGATGTGGGTTTGGATAACCTTCACCTTTTCCATCATTTCCTCAACAAGTTTTGGGCCAATGAGTTTTCTTTCACCAATATCATCCCAACACGTTGGTGTGCGGCATCTCTTTTCGTATAACGCTTCATATGGTGCCATCTGAATACTTGAATGTAAGCTATTATTATAGGAAAATTATACCAGAGGTAAATATTGATCTCACATACCTTGAAAGTCAAGTGAGAAAGATCTCAACATGTCTTCTAAGGTTTGAATAGTCTGTTCTGATTTCCCATCGGTTTGTGGGTGGTAGGCAGTGCTCAAACGAAGTTTGGTATCCAGGGATTTCTGAATAATTTTCAATAATCACGATGTAAAATGGGGATCAAGATTACAAATAATCGATAGGGGTACTCTATGAAGTCTTATAACTTCATTAATATACAATCTTGTTAAATGTTAAAGTGGTAAATCTTCTCTTATAGTAAGAAAATGTGCTGACTTGGTAAGACGATCAATGATTACCCATATTGCATCATTCATTCTTGGAGTCTTTGGTAGTCCCATGACAAAGTCCATTGTAATATTATCCCATTTCTACTCAGGTATGGGAAGAGGTTGCATGACTCCTCCGAGCTGTTGCCTTCTAGCTTTCACTTGTTGACAAACCATACATCTTGAAACAAAATCAGAAATCTCCCTCTTCATGTTGTCCCACCAAAAATGTTCCTTCAAACCTCTATACATCTTGATGCTCCCATGGTTTATAGAGAAATTGGAGCTATGAGGATAATACAACAATTCCCTTTTTAGATCAAGTATATCGGTAACACAAAGTCTCTTCCCAAATTTCAAAATCCTGTCTTCATATATGAAGTCACTCAATCTCTCTTCATTCACAGCTTCAATCTTCTTTTGAAACTCATCATCATCGGTCTGAGAACTCTTTATCCTTTCTAGTAAATATGGTTTTGCAACCATTTGAAAAATCATTGATGTTTCATCATCCATGGTTATTCTCATATCCATCTTTACTAGATCCAGGTATATTGGATCTTTTTCAACTCTCATCTTGTTCAAAATGGTAACGACCCAAAGTTTTTCAATGGAAATTCACTTATTATATTTATGTCATAAAATCACATGAAAGCACAAAATAATGAACTACTAAGTGATAAGTGACCTTTAAACATAAGTTTGTCACTTCAGTGTTTGGAATTTCAAAAATTTGTCCTACACGGTTGTGTTCAGGATGTTTTTTTATAGTCTAATAAAACAAAAATAATTTTTAGTGAACAGTAACCTACCCAAATGAATAGTAACATAACCTTATGAATATTGATATACTCTAATTAATAGTAACCTCACCTATGGTGGTATAAAATAATATTCAAGTTGGAAGTACGATATACCTATATTTTAGAATGAGTTAATTCATGTTTTAAATCCGGTTTATGATAATAAAATATGATTTTTATTAAATATTAAAATAATCATATATAGAAAATTATTTCTCAAAAATGGACTTCATTTTTTGATTCTACCTATCGAAAAATGGTTAGGGTGAATTTTTGGGATTTTTCTGAAATACTTGAATTTTTTATGAATAGTAGAATCCGATAATTTACAATAAATGCTAAATAATGGATTAATTGAGTCATCGATGATGATTTGATGATGTAAGCCCACTTGTTTAGAATTTACATGACCCATTTACTATTCTTGGTCATGGAATACTTACTATTCTATGTCTTGGGAAGAAATAATAAATTAATGATTATTATATTATAAAATCCCTCCTCTCCTCCACTATAAAAACCTCCTTCACTCCCTCTTCTCTCTACTCATCTCAAGCTCAATGCCTTCTCAAAATTGTGCCCAAATCTCTCCCCAAGGTCCTCCCCTACGTCCAAAAGCTCTCAGACACCTCAAAATACCAAAACCTCTCCCCATAAGAGGTTCTCAAAGGAGGAAGTCTCAAGAGGTAAATTCCTCTTCCGAATTTTCTTCTTTTCTTTTAAGTTCTTTTCTTTTTTATTTTATTTCCTCACCTACCTTCACCATAATAGGATGATAAATATAGTAACATACATGTACCTGAATTTCATCATGCTAGTGGTATATTTCATTATCTTCTCCCCTTTCCCCGCCCTTTTATTTGAAAGAAATGAAAGCACCGTTTGAGATGTGCTAATTTAGCACATTCAAGGACAGCGGTTTATCAATTTCTATTTTTATCTTTAATTCTGGTCATGAATCCATTTGTGTTATGGTTGAACCAGATTATTATATATTTAATATATCCTATTTTTGGTTCTGTAATCTTTTGGTAAAAATGGAATTAATTTATAATGAAAAACACATTCTTTGTAATCAAATCCACCGATTAACAAAAACGGTTATCACTGAGGTTATATATATAATAATTCAACATAACTCTAAGTAACCTAATTAAAATTAAAGCCATATAATCTCCTGTATATGAACTATATAATTTAACTTCAATTCTGTACAACCACTTTCATCTTGCATATAATCCATACTCAAATATAAGTGAACTGATCTTTTAAAGCCAAGTAAACAAACGAGCCCAAACAATGAAATTGAACCTTATAACTAATCAAAAAGGATTTTAATGAACTGAAAAGGGTTATAATAAATCAATTACATATATAAGAGTTTCTGGACTTATGAATTAATAATCCTAATTTTTTTATTCAGGTCATTAATAACAAGTGGAGAACACCACTGGGTTTAAGGTAAGGGATCCTCCCCATTTCTCTCTTAATCAAAGTTTTCCTCTATACTTTTCCTTTTTATGTGTACTATAAAATGATGGGGTATGTTTAAGAACCTCCCCAATACTTCCTTCTGGATTTATAAGGGATGAGAAACCCCATTTTTCTATCATCAATCCCTCTAGGTCACACCTGACACCATGTCGATAAAATCGTAACGAATTCTACCCGAACCTTCTTTGTTCTTTCGAGTTTCCTTATATTTCTTTAAAAATAGTGTTATATTATCTATATATGTGAGTATTATGAATTCTGGTTAGTTTTATAAGATTCATATATCAAGACCCTTTCATCACATTCTTTCGGGGATATACATGTTTTTGAAAGATTCCCTCAGAACATTCTTGTAAGCCAACCTGTTTTAAGGGGACTTCCCAAATATTCACCCAAATTTTAAGTGCAATATATCCTATGTTTTAAAACACCATTTTATTTATAAAATAAGTATTTTTATTATTGAAACCTTCTTGTTTCAATTCTGGTTTTATATAGAATAATGTCCTCTTTTCTATTTGAAAATCTCTAGAGTGTTTTTCTTTAAGACCGCACAAAAATGTTTTAATGCTAATGTTTATAAAATACATTATTTATATTTTGTCACTTATATCTGACACCAATTACCATGTTATATGCCTATATTACCCTATTAATGTCCTTGTATGTTCTAATCCTTTCCTTTCATGGACACTTTCATGATACGCTCATTGGATATGTTTTATGTCATGATTGTGGTACCCAATTCTTTCCATGGGTAACCTTATCTTTATGTATGGTTGATTATGTATGATTATTTATGTGGAAAGATTATTTATGTGGAAAGAACATTCATGAATATGTTGATATAGTTGCACCCAGATAGCGCTCCAATGCATTGGGTAAGGATAAGTCTCATGAGATGCGATGTGAAACGGGATTGGTGGTTAGCCTTGACCCGTACTAATGATATGATTTATGGTTCTGCCACATTTATATGATTCCATGTTTATAAGATCTCATGCCTATATTAAATGATTTTATAAGTTTCATGCTTAGGATATCATTATTTCATGCCTCCTAACTCATGTGCTTGAGATATATCCTTATGTTAATTCTTTTACTGGGCTCTTTAGCTAATCCCTTTGTTCATGTGTTCCCTAGGGTACCCTATGAAGATGTAAGAGCTCAAAGGAAGTTAGAAGCTCTTTATGAAGATTAAATAACGATGTTTTTTTTAGTCCCATGTTTTATGTTATATGTACCTAGTCTTCCAAGACACTAGACTTAACGATCCTTGGCATGTACTATGATGATTAATTATGCTTAAAATCATGAAATATTTTATGTAAAAGTCTTGGGTCTCTATAGTTGGTATCATAGGGAGGTTTAGTTATTTATGGAGATTAGGAATAGATAACCTTAGTGATAACCTTAAGGATTAGACTCTGTATAAGAAAATAGTCCAAAATTTTGGTGAGTATAGAATAATTGGTTTATCAAGAAAATACATCTCTATCTAGATACGAGCAGGTAGAGGCGGCTCTGGCACAGATGTATTCTAGGGGTAAAACTTGAAAACACCACTTTGAGCTAGACTCAAACGGGAACTGGTGCATGATAACTGGCCTTATTGTACTCCTGGTTACGAAACTCCTGGGGGATATGCTTTGGTGGATTCTTGATATTATTACAAACTATTATTAAGGGGGGGAAGCCCATAAGAATATAAGTTGAGAAATAGATCGGGGATAACCTAGATATAAACCTAAGGAATCACAAGTTAGGATGTACTTATTTTTATAAGTTTATCATTTAATGTTCAAAGTTTCCTTTTTATGCTCAATAGATAAGTATTCAAGACCTCTAATTATACGTTCTTTTTCTTAGTTAATGGATGGAAATATAAGAACACGTTCCAACAACCAATGTGATAGGAAATGTGATTATTGACCTAATGACATGCCTGATGTGATGGAAGCGGGTACTCAAAACTTCATGGAAGTACTTGCTCACCTGGTTCGAGTAATGAATAATAACTTGAATCAACTGGATTGTCCCCCTCCTCCAAGGAAAGAGAAAGTTGTCGTAGAATCCTTCATGCAGAAAAGGACTCCCATGTTTAGTGGGTCTTTTGATCCCCTCCTCGCAGAACAATGGATTAACTCCATTGAAAAGATTTTCTCTGTCCTCCAGTGCTCGGAAGAAGAGAAAGTTGTACTGGTAGTCTATCGTTTTGATGGGGAAGTTGATCAGTGGTGGACACTGATCAAGAATATGATGTCCTAAGAAGAAATTGATTACATAGATTGGGAGGAATTCAAGAGGATGTTTTTCAACAAATATTTTCCTCAAACCCTCCGTCTCAAGATGGATAGAGATTTCCTTGGACTCAAGAAGAAGTAAGATGAGTCCATCAGGTCGTATGAAGCGAAATTTACAAGGCTTGCAAGGTATGCCTCTGGCTTTGTCATGAACACTAAAAGAAAGGTGGATCGCTTCTTTAACGGACTAAAGCCAAGTCTACAAAAAGTATTGGCAATTCGAGACTTCGACAGCTATGAGGAGATTGTCAGTTGTGCCCTCAAGGTTTAAATGGAGATTGTAGAATCTCAGTGGTCTCATGGGATTAGTGACAAGAAGCGGAAAATGGAGAACAACATGGGTGGTTCATTAAACAAATCCCATGATGTAAAGAAGCCTCACTTTCCCCTTTTCAAGAATTGTGGGAAGAAGAATCTTGGTGACTATCTCAAGGGAACTAGGAATTTCTTAAAATGCATAAAATTTGGTCATCTGGCCAAGAAATGCCAAAGGTATATGAAAAATCCTGCTAATGTTGAAGAATAATGGAAGGTTCAGATCAACACTCAGCTTGCAGTGCAGTGTTTTAACTACAAGGATCTTGGACATTATGCGAAGAATTGCCCTAAGCCGAGGCTTGTCGGAGGCAATCAGCAGCAACCTCTAAGGAAACAAGGAAGGGATTATGCTATCACTACTGCTGAGGTGGATCCAGAAATCGATGTGGTGATAGGTACGCTTATTATTCATTCAAGAATTGTGAAAGTAATATTAGATTTTGGTTCTACGCATTCTTTCATATCTTGCAAGTTTAGTAGAACTATTCAAACACCACCTCAAAATTTGGAGGAAAATATATCTCTGAGAACAGCGAATGGGTAAATTATTGCATCCATGGTTTATAAATCCTCCCCGGTTAAGGTTTGTGGACTAAACCTCCCAGAAAATCTTGTCATAGTTTCTTTAATGGAGTTTGACGCTATCTTGGGCATGGATTGGCTATCTTTGTACAAGGCCAACATCAACTGTCGGGAAAGGGAGATTACTCTTCACATCCCGAAGCATCCTCTGATTCTTTACAAGTGCAAGGAGAAAGATGGGTCTCCTTTATAATCTTCATCTCAAGTTTGGATATTTCTTCCTTATGAGCATGCATACCTAGATCAAATGATTGAGAGAAAGGAGATAATCATGCTTGAAGACATGCCCATCATGAGGGATTACATGGATGCATTCCTTGAAGAGTTTCCTGGTCTTCCCCCTGACCGAGAGGTTGAGTTCTCAATTGAACTTATCCCTAAATCTCTGCCAATCTCAAATACACCTTACAGAATGGCCACCGTAGAGCTGGAAGAGCTGAAGAAGAAGTTACAGGAGAATATGGAGAAGGGTTTTATATGCCCGAGTGCTTCACCATGGGGTTCTACAGTCCTATTTGTCAAGAAGAAGGATGGATCAATGCACCTATGCATTGATTATCATGAGCTCAATAAAATCACTATAAAGAACAAGTATCCCCTTCTGCAGATAGATGACTTGTTCGATTAGCTTTGTGGGGCCAGTTATTTCTCTAAGGTGGACCTTCAGTTAGGATATCACCAACTAAAGGTGAAGAAGGAAGATATTCCCAGCAATACCTTTCGAACGTAGTATGAACACTATGAGTTCATAGTGATGGCCTTCGGACTCACTAATGCTCCAGAAATTTTCATGGATTTAATGAATAGAGTCTTTAGAGATTACCTTGACAAATTTGTGGTGGTATTTATTGATGATATTCTGATATACTCCAAGAGTAAGGAGGAACATGAGGTGCATTTGGAAACTGTGTTAAAGACTTTGGGAATGGAGAAATTGTATGCAAAGTACAGTAAATGTGAGTTCTGGATGGAAGAAGTATCATTTTGGGGGCATGTTATCACCGGGAAAGGGATATCTTTGGACCATTCTATGATGAAGGCAATTGAAGAGTGGCTGAGGCCAACTTCTGTAATGGTGATCCACAACTTTTTAGGTCTAGCAGGGTATTATCTACTATTCATGAAGAAATTTTCAGGATTTTCAAACCCAATGACCAAGATGACACAAAAGGGAGTAAAGTTTGTCTAGACACAGGAATGTGAAGACTGTTTCAAAGAGTTGAAAAAGAGGCTTATCACTATGCTGGTACTCACACTCCCTTCAAGTGGAGAACTCTTTGTGGTGTATAGTGATGCTTCTAAGAAAGGCTTAGGATCTGTGCTAATGCAAAATGATAAAGTGATATCCTATGCCTCAAGGAAGCTGAAAATCCATGAGAAAAACTATCCCACGTATGATCTGGAGTTGGCGGCTGTGATATTTGCATTGAAAATCTAGCGGCATTATCTCTATGGGAAAAAATGTGAGATATATACTGACCACAAGAGTCTCAAATATATATTCACACAGAAAGAGCTTAATATGCGCCAATGAAGACGGATAGAGCTCATCATGGATTATGACTTCTGAATAATCTACCATCCCGGTAAGGCAAACAAGGTGGCAGATGCTCTAAGTAGAAAGGATCCTGCATCTTCATCAATGATGAGAATTGAAAAGGATCTGATCTTCTTAGATTTGAAAAGGATGGACATGGGAATCATTAAGGGAGGAACACCATCAATCCTTTCTCAAATGATTTCTCAACCATCCCTCATGGAGAAAATAAATGTTGCTCAAAGAAAGGATGTGGAAATTCAGAAAAGGGTGGAAGTTGTTAAAAATGGGAAATCCTTATATTTCAAAATTGATGAGGAAGGAGTTGTAAGATTTGGGACACGATTATGTGTACCATCTGATCCAGAGATAAAGAAGGATCTATTTAATGATGCACATAGCTCGACCTTCTCTATCCATCCTGGGAGTACCAAAATGTACCGTGATCTCCGAGAACACTTCTGGTGTGATAACATGAAGAAAGAGATTGCAGAATATATATCAAGGTGCTTGGTATGTCAGAAAGTTAATGCTAAGTGACAAAAGCCCAAAGGTATGATGCAGCCATTGCCTATACCCATGTGGAAATGGGAAAATGTTACTATGGACTATGTCATGAGTCTCTTAAAGACGTCGAAGGGAAATAATGTGATATGGTTTGTGGTTGACCGACTCACCAAGACATCTCATTTCATCGCTATTCAGGAAGATCTCTCACTTGAACAACTTGAAAAGTTATATGTGAAATAATTGGTGAGACTGCACGATGTTCCACTCTCAATTGTCTCTGACTACGATCCAATGTTCACATCTAAATTCTAGAGGAGTCGTCAACATGCTTTGAGTACTGAATTAAATTTTAGCACGACCTATCACCACCAAACTGATGGCCTATCTGAAAGGACTATTCAGACACTTGAAGATATGCTAAGAGCCTGCTCTCTTGAATTCAAGGGTGGATGGGATCAGAATCTCCCATTGGTTGAGTTCTCATACAAGAATATCTTCCACTCAAGTATTCAGATGGATCCATATGAAGCTCTGTATGGAAAGCGATGTAGAACTCCAACCTGTTGGGATGAAGTTAGAGAAAGAAAGCTACTTGGACTTGATCTTGTTCAAGAGATGTCAGAGAAGGTTCATGTCATCCAGAAACACATCAAAGCTACTCAAAGTCGGAAAAAGAGCTATGCTGACAACCATATAAGGGACTTGGAGTTCAATATTGGAGATAAAGTCTTCCTTTGAATATCTCCATGGAAGAGAGTCATGCAATTCAGGAATAAGGGGAAGCTAAACCCAAGGTATATTAGCCCCTTTGAGATCCTTGACCGCATAGGATCCATGGCCTATCAGCTTTCACTTCAACCGAATATGGCTCGAGATCATGATGTTTTCCATGTATCACTCTTGAGTAAGTACATACCCAATCCATCACATGTACTAAACTCAGAGGTGGTGTAGCTGGAAGATGATCTCTCCTATGAGGAGCAGCCAATAAAGATTCTGGATTGGAGAGATGATGTTCTACGCAACAAGATAACCCATCTTGTCAAAGTTTTATGGAGGAACCATAAGTTTGAGGACGCAACAGGGGAATTGGAGTAAGAAATGAAGGAAAAGTACATGCACCTATTTTTGTCTTAGTATGTAAAACAAAATTCCGAGGGCGAAATTTCTTAAGGGGGGAATAATGTAACGACCAAAAGTTTTTCAATGGAAATTTCCTTCTTATATTTATGTCATAAAATCACATGAAAGCACAACATAATGAACTACTAAGTGATAAGTGACCTTTAAACATAATTTTTTCACTTCTGTGTTTGGAATTTAGAAAATCCGGCATACACGGTTGTGTTCAAGATGTTTTTTTGGAGTCTAATAAAACAAAAATAATTTTTGGTTAATAGTAAACTACCCTAATGAATAGTAACATACCCTTATGAATAGTTACATACCCTAATGAATAGTAACCTCGCCTATGGTGGTATAAAAATAATATTCATGTTGGAAGTATGATATACCTATATTTTAGAATGAGTGAATTCATGTTTTAAATCTGATTTTTGATAATAAAATATGATTTTGATTAAATATTAAAATAATGATATATAGAAAATTATTTCTCAAAAATGGACTTCATTTTTTGATTCTACCTGTCGAAAAATGGTTAGGGTGAATTTTTGGTATTTTTCTGAAATACTTGAATTTTTTATGAATAATAGAATCTGATAATTTACAATAAATGCTAAATAATTGATTAATTGATTCATCGATGATGCTCTTATGATGTAAGCCCACTTGGTTATAATTCACATGACCCATTTACTATTCTTGGTCATATAATACTTACTATTCTTTGTCTTGGGAAGAAATAATAAATTAATGATTATTATATTATGAAATCCCTCCTCTCATCCACTATAAAAACGCCCTTCACTCTATCTTCTCTCCACTCCTCTCAAGCTCCAAGACTTCTATAAATTCTACCCAAATCACTCCCCAAGGTCCTCCCCCACGTCCAAAATCTCTCAGCCTCCTCAAAAAACCAAAACCTTTCCCCTTAAGAGGTTCTCAAAGGAAGAAGTCTCAAGAGGTAAATTCATCTTCCCAAATTTCTTCTTTTCTTTTATGTTCTTTTCTTTTTTATTTTCTTTCCTCACCTCCCTTCAACATAATTGTATGATAAATCTAGTAACATAAATCTACTATAATTGCTTCATTATAGTGGTATATTTCATTATATTCTCCCCTTTCCCCACCCTTTTATTTGAAAGAAATGAAAGCACTATTTGAGATGTGCTAATTTAGCACATTCAAGGACAATGGTTTATCAATTTTATTTTGATCTTTAATTAAGGTCATGAAACCAGTTGTGTTATGGTTGAACCAGATAATTATAAATGTAATATATCTTATTTTTGGTTACGTAATCTTTTGGTACAAATGGAATTAAGTTATAATGAAAAACACATTCTTTGTAATCAAATCCCCCGATTAACAAAAACAGTTATCACTAAGGTTAAATATATAATAATTAGACATAAATCTAAGTGACCTAATTAAAATTAAAACCATGTAATCTCCTGGATATGAACTAAATAATGTAACTTCAATTCTGGACAACCACTTTCATCTTTCATATAATCCAAACTTGAATATAAGTGAACCGATCTTTTAAATCCAAGTAAACAAACGAGCCCGAACAATGAAATTGAACCTTATAACTAATCAAAAAGGATTTTAATGAACTAAAAAGGGTTATAATAAATCAATTAAATATATAATAGGTTATGGACTTATGAATTAATATTCCTAATTTGTGTATTCAGGTCATTAATAACAAGTGGAGAACACCACTGGGTTTATGGTAAGGGATCATCCCCTTTTCTCTCTTAATCAAGGTTGTCCTATTTACTTTGCCTTTTTATGTGTACTATAAAATGATGGGGTATGTTTAATAACCTCCCCATACTTAATTATGGATTTTTAAGTGATGAGAAAACCCATTTCTCTCTCATTAATCCCTCTAGTTCACACCTGACACCATGCCGATAAAATCGTAATGAATTCTACCCGAACCTTCTTTGTTCTTTTGGGCTGCCTTATCTTTATTCCAAAATGGTGCTATATTATATATCTATGTGGGTCTTATGACTTATGGTTAGTTTTAAAATATTTTTATTTCAAGACCCTTTCATCACATTCTTTCGGGGATATACATGATTTTGAAAGATTCCCTCCTTAGAACTTTTTGGTAGGACAACCTGTTTTAAGGGGACTTCCCAAATTTTTACCCAAATTTAAAGTGAAATCTATCCTATGTTTTAAAACACCATTGTATTTATAAAGTCAGTATTTTTATTATGAAAACCTTCTTGGTTCAATTCTGTTTTTATATAGAATAATGTCCTCTTTTCTATTTGAAAAGCTCTATAGTTTTTTCCTTAAGACCGCAAAAAAATGTTTTAATGCTAATGTTTCTAAAATACATTTTTTATATGTTTTCACATATATTTGACACCACTTACCATGTTATATGCCTATATTAACCTATTAATGTCCATGTATGTTCAAATCCTTTCATTTCATGGACACTTTCATGATACGCCCATTGGATATGTTTTATGTCATGATTGTGGTACCCAATTCTTTCCATGGGTAACCTTATGTTTATGTATGGTTGATTATGTATGATTATTTATGTGGAAAGATTATTTATGTGTCAAGAAAATTCATGAATATGTTGATATGAGTGGGCCCATATATCACTCCAATTCATTGGGTAAGGATAAGTCTCATGAGATGCGATGTGAAATGGGATTGGCGGTTAACCTTGACCCGTACTAAAATTGTGAAACGAGATTGGCGGTTAGCCTTGACCCGTACTAAAGTTATGATTTATGATTCTGCCACATTTATATGATTCCATGTTTATAATATCCCATGCTTATATTAAAAGATTTTATAAGTTTCATGCTTTGGATATCATTATGTCATGCCTCTTAACTCATGTGCTTGAGATGTATCCTTATATTCATTACTTTGCTGGGTTCTTTAGCTCATCCCTTTGTTCATGTGTTCCCAGGGTACCTTATGCAGATGTAAGAGCTCAAAGGAAGTTAGAATATCTTTATGGATATTAAATAAAGTTTACTCCCATGTTTTATGTTATATATACCTAGTATTCCAAGACACTAGACTTAGAGATCCTTGGCTTGTACTCTGATGATTAATTATGCTTAAAATCATGAAATGTTTTATGTAAAAGGCTTGGGTCACTATAAAAACTCCATGATCCTTTATACTCAAAGCATCTTCCACCTTATTTTCCTTCCCTGGGTGGTATTGTATTGTGAAATCATAATCCTTGAGTAGTTCAAGCCATCTCCCTTGCCTCATGTTGAGTTCTTTCTAGGAGAAAATATACTTCAAACTCTTATGATCGGTATATATCTCACATTTTTCCCCATAGAGATAATGTTTCCATATCTTCAAAGAAAATATTACAGCTGATAACTCAATATCATGAGTGGGATAGTTTTTTATCATGAATTTTTAGCTGTCGTGATGCATAGTTAAAAACTCTATCATTCTACAAAGGACACAACCAAGTCTTTTCTTTGGTGCATCACTATAAATAAAAAACCCATCATTCCCTAATGGTAGAGTCAAGATAGGATCATTGACTAATATTCTCTTCATTTTTTAAAAAATTTCATCACACTCTTTTTTCCAAACAAATTTAACCATGTTTACGTGTGAGCTTGGTTAATGGGTTATCCAATCGGGCAATATTCTGTACAAAATGCCGATAATAACCTACTTAACCAAAAAAATTGCATACCTCAGTTATACTTGATGGTGCTGGCCATTCTTGGATTGCCTTTTTCATATAAGGATCAACAGATATTACATCTATAGAGACAATATTGCCAAGAAAAGAAATCTCACGAAGCCAAAATTCACACTTGCTAAACTTCCCGTACAATTCATTTCTTCTGAGGGTTTTTAGAATAGTGCACAGGTGATTTTCATGATCTTAGTAGCTTTTGGATTATACCAAGATATCATAAATAAATACCACTAAAAATTCATCAATATATTCCTTGAAAACTCTGTTCATTAGATCCATGAAAACAGAGGGTGCATTAGTCAATCCAAAAGGCATTACTGTAAACTCGTAATGCCTGTACCTGGTTCAAAATACTGTTTTCAAAATGTCTTCCTTTTTCACACACAACTGATGATATCCAGATCGAAGGTCAATATTTGAAAAATATTGATCTCCATGAATTTGTTCAAATAAATCATCAATGTGAGGTAGGGGATACTTGTTCTTTATTGTTATAGCATTGATCTCCATGTAGTCAGTGCATAACCTCATAGATTCATCTTTGTTCTTAACAAAATGAACAGGGGATCCCCATGGAGAAACACTAGGTTGAATAAATACCTTATTACTCAATTCCTCTAGTTGTTTATTTAGTTCCACTAATTCCATAGTGGACATTCTATAAGGGGTCTTAGATATGGTCCTTGAACTAAGAATTAAATCAATGGAAAACTCAATCTATCATTCTGGAGGATGTCCAAGTAAATCTTCTAGAAACACATCAAATTATTCTTGTACAATAGGTACGTCCTCTATTTGAACATTCCTTTCCCTGCCCATGGTTATTTCATTCTCTTCTTCCCCAATAATTGAATTTATTTTAGCTGCTGGGGGTGGATCTAGATAAGAATCAGATGGTGAGGTTTATGCTCAAAAGATAAGGTACTCCTTATCATCATCGAAAATTGTATCCTCTTTCTTATTACAATAAATTTTCACATAATGGTCTGAAATCCAGTCCATAATGAGGATTATATCAAATTCAATCATGGGTATGATGATGAGATCAGTAGATAAATAACATTTATATGCCTTAATGGGAACTGATTCACAAACCTTTGTTACAATGATACTTTCCTTAGGAGTTTTTACTGACAACTCCCTTGTTAAATCAAATTGGAAATATCTAATTTTCATAGCAAACTGGGAAGATATGAAACAATTAGATGATCCATAATCAAATAAATCATTTTCTAAACTTGAGGAAACCATTAAATTACCTTCCACCACGTCTTTCGGAGCATCAACCTCAGCAGTAGTGATAGCATAAGCTTGGCCTTGATCCATTGGCCTTTTCTAAGGCATGTTTCCTTGGTGCTTAGGAAATTCATTTTCATAATGCCCCCTTTCTCTAAAATTATAGCATTCAACATTGACAGCCTCTTTTTCCCCTTGCAATCACGAGCTTGGTGGCCTTTTTCACCACACTTGTAACAGACTCTCATTACCTTAAAGAAAGTACCAGGGTGTTTCTTCCCAAATTTACTGCATAATAGATATTCAAGTTTTCCCTTCTTCCTCTTATTTCCATTTCCATACTGTTCAACATATCTCTTCTTCTCTTGTTTTACTTTAAAGTCATATGACTTAGAGAATTTCTTTCCTGTCTTGATAGCACATGAGACAATATCTTCGTATGATGAGAAGGATTGTGAAACTAATTCTCGATGGAGAACTGTTTTTAACCCATCAAGGAAAGGATCAATATTACTTCTTAGGTTACGTATATAATTTGCAGCATGCCTTTCTAACCTTGAAAAGTTATCTTCATACTTTGCAACATTCTCATCCTCTTTTTTCCTTAGACTAAGAAATTGTCTTTCCATATCCACACGATGGTCATGAGGAAAGTATTTTTCTATGAAAATCTCTTTAAACTCCATCCATTCCAAACTTGATACTTCTTCATCTTCCTTTGTGTATTGAATTAATGACCATTATTGATTAGCATCTACTGTGAGGCGATAAACTTCCATGACAACTTTTTACCTTTCGCTACTCCCCAAAGCATGAAATATTTTATCTAAGGAACTTATCCATTGCTCAGCTACCAATGGATTTGTACTCCCATTTAATGTTGGTAGTTGTTTCCTCATGAATCGATCTAACATTGATCCTCCGCATTGTGGATCAGGGTGCTCCATACGGGTAATGTTATTATTCATAACCTGAGTGAGTTGTCCCAGTATAGTGATTATCCGATGAGCACTAGTTGTATCACCAACTCCACTATAATTATCTTGAGTAGGAGGGAAATTCCTACCTGGATTAGGTTCTTTGATACAGTTTCCATTCCTTTCACTAGGTGCCATTTCTAAACAATTTCATACACTATATTAGTTTATGAATCGAAATACATAATTTCAAACTTTTAAAACACTAAACATAAATTGAAAAGTTTATGAATATAATCCATAATCATTATAATGGTTTATTTGAGGAATTATATACTCATAAAACCTTCATAATTGTTTGTAAAGAAAATGAGAATTATCCTAAGCATATCCCCCTGTAGTGTCGTAACCATGAGTGCAAAAAGGCCCGTTGTCATGCACCAGTTCCCGTTTGAGTCGAGCAGTTAAGCAGGGTTTTTTGGGTTTCACCCCTAGGTACATCTGTTCGAGAGCCTCCTCTACCTTCTCGTATCCATAGAGGGATGTATTGTTTTGAAAAATCACAAACTCTCTACAGTACCAAAATTCTAGGAAGTTATTCTATACTAATCCTCAGAGTCTATCCTAGAGTAATGTTCTCTAATCAGAGTTTTTCTAAATCTAGCATCCAAGGATTGTAATAAACTTCATCTGATACCAACTAAAACGCCCCGATCCTAGTTACCCAGAGTCTGTTAATTATTACATAACATTGACATGATACAAGGAATCATGTCCCGAAATACCGATTAGTTTAGTAGCCTTGGAAGTACTAGATATATTCATAAGTTTTACATTACATCATGAAATAAAAACATCAACAACATTTTGTCCCCTTTTGAACACACTTAAATCCTTATCCTATCCCTATAGGTCAACCATAAAATAATTCTTCACATCCTAGGAAAAATAAAACATAGAAAGGGGTGAGCTCAGATGCTTAGTAAGGATAACAATATAGTAGAAACTTTCGTAAATAAGCATAAACATTTAAGGCAATGTATAAGACTAAAACAAAATCCTTTTAAACTTGAACATCAGCATAATATGGTAAAGCTAAAATCAAATAATTCCATTTATTTATTCACATGGATATTCTACTAGTCTAATAATCACAAGCAATATCAATAGCCACTTTCATAATTATGGAATGCATAATGCCAGACTTTATAACCACATAGTCAAGGCCTTCTGTGAAGAATAAAAATAATATTTTGTCAAGGCCTTATTCCAAGACACTAGTTTGTATCATGAGACCAAACGATGCATCGATGAGCTATAGTGGGCTCCACCCATCACTTACTAAGTCAAATGCATTCCTCATATGAAAAGGTTTAAACATAACATAAACATTCGTATTAAAACTAGCATACTAAATGTCAATACTTTATCCATAAACCATGAATGGTAAGTAATAACACATCCATAGTCAAACATATCACAAAACTTTCAATACAATATTGTAGTTTTGTATCATAATAATCAACTTCAAACAAACTTAAAATCCATTAAAGGATGTTGACATAGATGAAATCAAAACCTTTTTAGAGACTATCTCTTTCTATTTTTAAATCAGTTAAAAGTCACGTAATTATAAAAGAAAAAAATTTATTTTTGAAAATATTCTTATAATATTGTAAGGGAAGCTTCGACGATGTTATAACGGCAGAAAATAGTCGCACCCGCTGTATAAGTTAAAAAACATTCTTACCTTAATTTTGTCGAAAAAGTCATAAAGTACCATATTTGGAAAACAATGGAAAGATTACTTTAAAAACATATAAGTTAAAATAAGTGTACAAATAACTTTAACCCATAGTCTATTAAATATTAATTTTTTTTAAAAAATACATTTTTAAGAAACATGGATTCGAATGATAAAGAGGTCTCTGTTGATAATTACGTATAAACAACCTCGAATAATGAAGAGATTGTAAAATTAATACTTACCTTGTACTTTTCCTTGGTCGATGGTATGTTAACCTCTTGTATAATAGTTAAAACATTGTTATTAAATAATACAAGAACTATATGTATAAATATGATATCAAATATGATCTTATAATATTGCTTTGTTAATAATATTTTAGTAGTATCATCGTTTCAGGTGTCAACTGGTTCATTTTCCTTTATATTCTTTGTTATGTAAGTAATATTTGTTTTAGATAGGATGTATCTTATTAATATTAATAATTATATTATGTCTTTAAAAATTATTTTTAATCATCAAATGAATATTAGTCTTGAATGGATATGATGAGGAATGAATCTAGTCGCATTCGTGGAGACGGTAATCCGTACGTATGCACGAGCGAAAATATTATTCTTTTAATATTAAAATAATATATAATTGGATGGTATATTATATATAAATAATCATTATCATGTTATATTTATTATTTAAATCATTTATACTCATTATTATACTCATCAAAATAGTGAAGTGTTGAATGACAAACTACACCACGGCGTGGAGACGGTAAGCCGTACATACGCACGTATGGTGACTTTTTCATTTATTGGAGGGATAACATAATGAATATTTTTGTGAAATTTTTATAATAACATCGCAGTATATATAATATACTGGAGTTATTATTTTAGAATGGAAACAACAAAGAAAGAGGAAGTGGATGAAGAAAAGAACCTGAAAGAGGTGATGAAATATTTAACTGTTTTTCGTGTTCTTCCTTTTTATTTGATCAAAAGGGATCCTTAGGTTGGATTTATGACTAAAGTAAGGCCAATATAATGAAGGGAGGAAAGTTTATAGGATATTTGGGTAGGGTTTGGCCAATCCAAAAGGCTTTTAAGGTGTGAATTTGAGAGAAGGGGGAGTTCCTTTTTATAAGAGGGGTGAGGGGCACCTTAGGAAAATCTTATAATATTATTTTATAATAAAATCATTTTCGGTTTTTAATAACTACAAAGTGATTTATTTCAAGGATAAGGTGGGTATGGGTCGAAATAATCTCATCCAATAGGTTCTATATAGGATTAATTCACCATATTAACCTTATCATTTAGATTTAACTCTTAGTTAAATAGTTTGACATTTATTATGTCTCTTTGTATTTTTATATTATATTGTTAATAAACTTACTATAAACTACCAAGAGAACCCAAATATGTTAATTAATAATATACATATCATTATATAAGTCCTTTTTCAGAACCTCATATTTTTAGGAATATTATATCAATTAATAATATAATATTTGTTTTAAAAACTCTTTTATGTCAATTTTGACACTATTTAATAATTGATTTTTGTTAAAGTCCTCAAAACATTATTAATTAGAAATAAATAAATTTAATCAATAATAACATGTCATATTAAACTATAAAATTCTTTTATGGAATCAAAACGTTCAAATTATATTTATTTTAACATTTATAATACCATTTATTCGATTCTTTCATTAATAACGAAAATAATGCATCATCATTGTGTCATAAATAAATTTAATTATTCAATGTCTAAAAATTATAAATAAAATACTATTATGTAGCAAATATTTTTATATTTCTAATTAATATTTATAGTCTAAGAGAGAACATATATAACCCAACGTAAATTTTTTTTACTAAAAGATATATGCTTATATCATTTTTGTACTTACATTAACGTAATTAATATAAAGTGTCATTATCACTTACAAGTGGCTTAATGGGGTCTCAAAATCGACCCAATGATGCCCATGGTTGGACATGTATCAGAAAATAGTGTTAGGACACGTGTTAGGGTAATTTAATATTAATATAATATTATTTTGTTTACCCTTATTTACCGGATTTACCCTTTAACCATGGTAAATAAAATATTTACCGAAGTAATTATTCAAAATGTCTAAAAATAAAATTAACCTATTTACACAATTTGGAACTCCTGATTCAAAATATGGAATCCATTTTTCTAAATTCAAAACATATAAGTGGCACAAATAAATTTAAAATTAATTCCCGTTGTAAAAAAAATTTGTTTTTAAGAAATAATAACTATCAAAAGATTGACACTTGTTTATGTCCAGTTTAAAAGTGAAATTGTGTCCAATGACCAAAATTGTATTGAATGGTAAAAATATAATCTAATTATACTTTAAAACCACTAAATAGTATAATTTATCCCTATAAATTATTTTGATTAAAAAAGTTGTTTTTAATTAAAATTTAGAGTTTTTAACTATTCATCAAAAATGAATGTTTTCAGAAAAATACCAAAAATTCACCCTTAGCTAATTTCGATATTCCAAATCCAAAAATGAAGTCCATTTTGAAAATTCAAATTTATAAAATTTCAAAAAGTGGGTATTACTATTCATAAAGGCTAGTTTGATTGGTCGTAGAGTGTTATATTCTCGAAGTTGCCTACAACACAAGCTAGTGCATTATTCAAAGGGAAATGTACCTTGGAAGCTTGGGGTGTTACAATAAGTACCCATTGGTATCATTTTTTATGTCAGTTTTAAAAGAAACAGACAGCAAAATTTTAAAAATATATATATTTTTGGCATCGGTTTTTTATAAAACCGATGCTAATAATTGATTTGAAAAAATTACTATGTTTTAGATCATTTTCTAAACATTAATTTTACTGGTCGTGGAGACAAAAAAGAGTTACATACTAAAATTTGTGGCCTTCGAAATTTGGACTACTTTAAGAGATGTTTGAAGAGACTTTTTGGTGTCGGTTTTGTTTAAAACTGACGCCAAAGAGGATTTACATTGGTTTTTTGGCATCTATTTTTTAGAAAATAGATGGTATAAAGACCCATAAGTATAATTGTTTTCACCCATTTTTAATGAAAATGACACCAAATTTTTTTAAAATAATCTTACTATGTTTCAGATCATTTCTTATGCTTTGATTTGGCTAGTCGATGAGCTAAAAGGGAGTTACGGATTAAAAGTTATGGATGTTGAAAGTTGAACTTCTCTAGGAAAATTATTAAAGAAATATGACTTTAGAAGACCATAATTTTTAATCTGTAGCTCTGCCTTAGCTTTATGACCAGTTAAATCGAAAGTTAGGAAATTATCTAAAGTGTCGTAAGATTTTTTAATTATTGTAGTTGTTTTCTTAAAAAATTGGCACAAAAAATACTTTTTGGTTAATTATTGGCATTAGTTTTTTTAAAAATTGATGCCAAAAATTATATCGATAGGTATTTTTGAAATCAGTTTTGTAAAAAAAGACACCAAAAAACTAATGTAAATCCTATTTGGCATCAGTTTTAAAAAAAATGGACACCAAAAAGTTTCTGTAAATACGCAGGATCAGTATTTTAATTTTTTTTCACAATGCACATTTTAATTTTTAAAATCCCACCTAATTTTAATATAAAGTTGTTGAAAATATTTTCATTTACTATATATAAATCCATTTTCTCTTTCGTTCATCATTTTCTACCTCTTCAACTCGACCAAATCTTTATCATGGCATCAATCGATGATTTGAACACGATATCTATTTTAATCATTTAATTTATTTATTATTATTTTCCTTCATTGATAAAAATATCTATATTATTCCTTATAATGATGATTTATTCTTCTAACCGAGTTATGAATATAAAACATCCGGATGAGATTTACCAACTGAGGTGAAAATTTCATTATCGATCATCGTTTTTATTGTCGCGTGAGTTCTACCCTAAAACTAAGTTATATGATGATAAACAACATACCATTTTGATGGAAACTCATAAAAGAATTCAAATATGTTGGAATTATTTATTTTATTTTATTTTATTTGTTTTATGTAATTTTCATTCATGTTTCTCATGTTTTTATTGAAATGAGTTGTATCTTCAAAACATTGAGAAGTCCAACTTCTGACAGTCATAACTTTTAATCTGTAACTCCATTTTTCTCCACGGCCAGTCAAATTGAAGCTTAGGAAATGATCTAAAATATATTAAATAAAAATAATTATTTTAATCATATT
Organism: Viscum album; assembly: GCA_963277665.1. NCBI lineage: Eukaryota > Viridiplantae > Streptophyta > Magnoliopsida > Santalales > Viscaceae > Viscum > Viscum album. The sequence goes on from OY728137.1 coordinate 815,246,588, forward strand.
TTTTAAAATCTAATGCCAAAAATATGTTTTTAACTTTTTGGCATTGGTTTTCTTAAAAACCGACACCAAAAAATCTTTTAAATTTTTGGCATCAGTTTCTTTAAAAACCAACACTAAAAATGACATCGATGGGTATTTTTATAAAAAGTTTTGTAAAAATACAACAATAAAAAGAAAATTTAAATCTGTGTTGGCATCGGTTTATATAAAACAATGTTAAAATTTTTATTTTTTAGGTCGACGGCTTCAACATCGGTTAAAAACCAGCGTTAAAATTAAAAAAAACAATATTAAAGTCCATTTTTATTCTATTTATATATGGATTAAAAATGGAATTTTGTATATTTCTAATTCTCTTATTATCCATTTATATAAGAAAATTTGATTCGACACTTTTAAGATGAACATGGTTCTTCGGTTCACACTCATCATGATGAATTCAATATAGTGTTTTTTGACTTATCTAACATATATGTTAAATTAAATGGTGAAGATAATTTAATTATCACCTTTAATTCCATTTATGGTTCTTTTTATTTTTTAAAAGATTTTATGATGTATGGTAGAGAATTGATCACCCTGAAAGAGGTTAAATTAGTTATATTATCCTGGGAACTTCAAACACATGGTTTGAATGATTAGTATATTGGAGTGAAATCCAAGCCTCAATTAATGCATGTTAGGGTTCAACTAAAAAATCATTATTTTTATTATAAAAGGATAGGGGTACAAAAGGAAAGCATGGAACATAAAAAAAAAGTGAAATTAGGGGGGTATGAAATAGTGTTGGCCAATAGAATCTCCCATCACTAAGTTCTCTCCTACATGGGGAATGGATCCCAGGCTAATGAAACATGTAACTTTTTTCCTTTGGGAGGAAATGAAAGTGATGAATTCAACCACCTTGTTCCCTTATCTCTATATGTGGAGAATTTCCTTTCAGTTATTGATAAGTTTCTTTCACCTTCGAATGGTGTATAAGATGTTCTAGAGAGTGTTACCTTGCCCGAGCAGTGTATCATAAAGGATGATCGGTTCTATTTAAATCATAGAGATTTGAATAATTTTTTACTTACACAAATCAAGACCTACATCCATGGATTTTTCTTCAACCTGGAGAGAATTACCATTTCCAAGTAAAATTAAGAAGGCCATGATAATCGATCTGATGCTTTCTCGAACAATGCATCTTCCCTTCATTACACCTGAACTACATGATCAATATGTGTTTAGATTGAAACCCAATTAATGGGGAGTCCAACAGACCCATCTTCCCTAAGGATTGTTGGGAGGTGATAGAATAGGTGTACTAAAGGGAATATGGGGGCACAAAGAAGGAGAATCATCCTAGATTTTAATGAATCGATCCAGATCAACCAAGTGAATTTTTTTTAAAAGATGATATCCATTCTGCTGCATGAAGTACTCTCATGGAAGGCTTTGTTTCGCACTTGACAGATGCACCAGTAACCCACTATGATGATCAAACTCTTCTTCCTCCTCTCGGGTCCTAGATTATCCACTCCCTAGAATGAGAGGTTAAGGAATGGTAAGGTCATAAAATCTTGAGAATGGAGGCCTGTGAAGTTGCTAAAAAAATCCCAGATTGACGGTACCCAGTCTCCCTAAAAAAATAGTTGATATACTGACTCCTCCTTGGGCTTGCTACAGCAAGAACACTTGGTTGTAGGATAGATTCCCATACTCTGAACATTATCATTTGTTGGTAAGTATTGGTGTCCAAAACTCCACGGAATTAAGTTGTACTTGGCTGAAAACTCTTTTTTCTAAAGCAACTCCCCCACTGATCATTAGCATTCTATTCCAACATGACTTTTCAGTAATCTTTCACTCAGAAACTCCCTGAAAATACCCTATGAAAACACACTTATCTGGGTAAGAATTAAATACAATTTGGTTGGAAAATTAGTTTCGATCCTTGTCTAGTATAGAACGAATGAGACGTATGAAGGAGGTCGCTTTCCTAAATGTGATATTTGGAACTAGTTGTTGGATATACAAGCTAGAAAAAAGAGATAGAGGAAGAAATGGAACACAATAACACAATGGATTTTTCAATATTGTATTGAACATATTTTGGGACTATAATTACCAAAAATTTATAGGCATTTACAAAGGAATGAAACAACCAAATTAAATAGAAACATTAATGAAATAAAATAACCACATTAAAAATACACATTAATGAGATAAAATAGCCAAATTAAATGGACACGTAGGGAGAAAAAAAAAGTTGGAAAAAATTCATGTTGTTAATAAAAGTTGCATAGAAAAAAGACAGGTGGTTTTTTTTTCCATTTCCAACACTCCCCTTTAAACCAAAACTAGCTTCATCATGAGTATCATTATTAGTGTTTTGAATGCATCTTTAGGTAATTCCTTTGTTAAAATATTATCCACTTGTTCCGTAGTATGAAAATATTCAAACTTTATCATTTTATGCTTCACATGATCTCTTAGAAAATAGAATTGGGTATCAATATGTTTGCTTCTTCCATGATGAACTAGATTTATAGCAATTTCAATTACCAACATGTTATCCACATATATCACTGTGGATATACACTACAGATGCTTCATATCCTTCAACATATTTCTCAAACAGATTCCTTAAAAAACAGTAGATGATGCCAACATGTACTCTGCTTCACATGTAGATAAGTCGACTACACTTTTCCTCCTTTAATTCCACATGAAATCAGTTGATCCAAGAAAAAATAAATACCCAGTGGTGCTTTTTCTTTCATCTTGGTCAACTACCCAATAATTACCTGAGTAACCATATAGATTTTCTTCTTCATTATATGGATAATATAGACCAAAATCCATCGTTCCTTTAACGTACATAAGGATTCCTTTTTCTGATAGATTGTGTGACTCTTTCGATGCTTCCATGTACCTGCTTAGAATCCCAACACTGTAGACAATATCTGTCCTTATGATTGTGAGATACCTTAGGCTTCCAATCAGAATTTTGAACAAAGTTGAGTCAATGTTTCTTCCTTCTCTATCTTTTGTTAGTTTTATTCTTGTTTCTATAGGAGTTTTTACAGTGTTATAGTTGACCATCTTGAACTTTTCAAGAAACTCCTTGGCATACCTATTTTGAGATATATAGACATCGTCATGTTGTTTCATTACTTCTATATCTAGGAAAAAGGACATGATACCTACGTTAATCATCTCAAACTCCTTGAACATGGCCCCCTTGAATTCATCAAACATCGGTTGACTATTCCCTATAAATAAAAAAGCATCAACATAAAAGAATGCAATAAGTATATCGCCACAATAATCCTTTTTTATGTAAACTACAAGCTTATATAGACATCGTGAAAATCCATTCTATCAAACATAATTTTCGATACGTGAATTCCAAGCATGTGGAGCTTGATTCAAACAACAGCTAGATTTCCTCGGACGATACACCTTGTCTTCATCCCATTTAATAACTAATCCTTTAGGCTAGTTAATATAAACCTCTTCCTCTAGAATTCCATTCAGGAATGAAGACTTCACATCCAATCGTTAGATCATCCAACTATGATGAACAGAAAATCAGATAATCATCCTCACAGTGTCAAGGAAAGAAATAGAAGAAAAGACTTCTTATTAGTCCACCATATACTTCTGTTTTACCCCTTTTCTACAAGCCATGCCTTGTATTGATTTATCTCATCATCATCATTTCACTTGATCAGGTACACTCATTTGACATTGACGCTCTTATGACTTTTAGGAAGTGTAGTCAGCTCCCATGTGTCATTTTTGTCTATCGAATGAATTTATTCTTTTATATAGATTCTCCAAAATTCTTCTCCTACAGCTTCCAGAAACATCAGAGGCTTATGATTTGAATACAGGAAAAAAATATTTACCTCTTCGTTTTCCTCATAGATGTCACTTAATCTTTTAATTTTTATGGTCACCATGGGTGAGGTTGAGATTTCCAAATTTTTACTTGATGTAGTCCTCTCATGAGTGATGGAATGTCCTCCTAGAATCTTGTGTACTAACAATGTGCCTAGTGAAGGTGTAGCAGGTGTTTTCTCATAATGATCACACCTTTATTTAGGATCTTCTGTTTCGACTGGAATATCTTTGTTTGATTCTTCATCATTCTATTTCCATGATTTTTCCTCACCAAACACCACATCTCTACTCACCACTAATTTATTAGTTAGTGAATTGTAGAGATTATAGGATTTTCAATCTTCAATGTAGCCAATGAAGATTCACTTTTCACCATGATTATCAAGCTTCTTTATTCTTGCTTCTGGAACTTGAGCATAGGAAACACACCTGAAGATTCTTAGGTGCACTACGCTTGGTTTGTAGACACTCAATACCTCTTGTAGTGTCAATTTTATGATGCATTTGGTTTGAAACTGATTGATCGGGTAGGAAGAACTTGCCACTACTTCTTCTCAGATGCTCTTTTATAGGCCTTTCTCCTTCAGCATGGTCCTCATCATGTCGAGGATGGTGCGGTTCTTCCTTTCTACAATTCCATTTTTCTATGTAGTCTGGGAAGAAGTATATTGTTTCTTGATTCCATGTTCTCTATAAAAAACATGAAATGAATTTTATGTGTATTCTCCACCTCTGTTAGATCTGAGAACGTTGATTCTATAACCAGTTTCAGCTTCAACGTGAGCTTTGAACATTTTAAAGACCAAAAATGCATAAGATTTTTATTTGACGCAATACACCTAGAGTTTCCTACTAAAATCATCAATGATGGTAATAAAATACCTATTAACACTAATTGAGGGTGTTTCAAGTGGTCTACAGATATCAGTTTGAACCAACTAAAGTGGTTCATTTTCTCTTTCGGATACTCTACTAGGGAAGGAGTTCCTTTCTTGCTTACCAAGTGAACACACCTCACACGTATGATTTGTAACTTCAATCTATGAAAAGACACACACCATACTAGATGAGGATATAAGTTTAAGGCCATTGAAATACAGATACCCAAAGCATAGATGCCATCACCACGAGTCATTCTTCATGATTCCCAAGAGACATTCCTCAGCTTTCATATTGATATGCAATAGAAACATGTGATTCTTCTCCATTTGGACATGAGCAACAAGTCTCTTGTGATCATCCCTTCTAGACAAGGAATAGTTTTTCAAATGTATGACATACCCATTCTCAAGGAGTTAGTCGAGACTGATGATATTATTATTCATTCTTGGTACATAATACACATTAGAAATGTAATTTGACTCACCAGTATTCAGATAGATTTTGATTTTACCTTTTATAATCCTGGGTACCTTTGATGAGTTTCCAAAGCTCGCATTTCCAGGAAATTATTCTTTGAGTTACTCGAAAAATAATTTGTTACCACTCATGTGTTTTCTTGCACCCGTGTCGAGATACCATACATTAGGTCATTCACATGCCTTTTCTTGTGCGAGGAGGAGTGTGGTACCTTCTTCTTCAAAATGATATGCTTCAACATAGTTGGATAATTAATCGTGATCCATTTTCTCCAATACTCTAAAGCATAATGGATTATTTTTGTTCAATTGTGGAATTGGACGTTCTTTATGTTTCCATGAACATGCTTGAATTGACCTCCACCATTTCCTCTTCCATGGAAACTGCTAAAATTTTGTTGCTTTTGTCGATAGCTTGGATGATATCCACACCCTCTTCCTCTTGCACGATGACCACCTCATTGCCTTTGGCCATTTTTTTTGTTCTTGTAGAGTAAACTTGGACTCTAAGACATGCTCTACTCTTGAACCTGCATTATTTTTCATTCGTTTCTCATGCACTTGCAACAACACCATCAGTTCATCAATGGATAGTTTCTCTAAATCTTTTGATTCCTTAATTGTCATAACCACATTCTCAAACCTGGTTGTGAGATATTGAATTGATTTTTCAATAACTTCACTAACCTTAACTTTTTCACCATTCCTTTTCAAATTGTTAAAAAAATAATCAAGTGTGAGAACTATTCAGATATACTCTCACCTTCTTTCATGTGTGCCGCTTCAAACTCTGCTCTTAATGTTTGAATATGTACCTGTTTCACTCAATCAACACCTTTGAAGATGATGGAAAGGGTATACCAAGATTTCTTGCTTGATGTTTCTTCAATAATATTTTCGAACGTTGATTCATTCAAACCATGATAGAAGAGGAACAACACCTTGTTGCCTTTCTTCCTTTGATTTTTGAGACCTATCTTTTCTTTATTCATGAAGGCAGATTCTCCCTCCATAGAGGGTAAAATATACCCATCAGTGACGATATCCCATAATTCTTGTGACCTAAATAATTCCTTCATTTGGATGCACTACCTTTCCTAGTTGTCCTTAGATAGCTTTGGAACTTGCAGATGGATTGAAGAAATCTTCAAAAATTAGAAGACCTTGGTAACCATGCCTCTGATACCAGTGTTTTGGGAAATACAATCTATATAAAAAGAGAGAGGAAGAAATGTAACACAATAACACAAAGGATTTTTAAATCTTGTATTGAACATATTTTTGGACTACAATTGAAAACAATCTATAAGAATTTAAAAAGGAATGAAACAACCAAATTAAATGGACACATTAATGAAATAAAACAGCCACATTAAATAAACACATTAATGAAATAAAACATCCATATTAAAAAATCACAAAAGGAGAAAAAAAATCAAGGAAAAAATGACTGTAGTTAATACATGCTGCATGGAAAAAATGCGGGGTTTTTGTTTACATTTCAAACAGTGGGAACCCTATAAATCCAAGATTGATGACCACATAATTGCAGTGCCAGTAGCTATTGTCCTATATACCCAAAATCCAATGAGTGTGATTGTGTAGTTCCGAGATATGGTGGATAATCATGATCTACATCAGATGGGGGATTACTATATATGAGTCTATCCCCATACCATAATTTCCCCTCATGAAACTACCCCATAGGGTTTGAACCTTGATAATTTTCCATACAAACTTCTCAGGTAGACATTGCATAGTGTCCAAGATATTTTTTACCTTTATCCCCCCCCCCCATTAAAGGTCTTACACATCTTACTCCAAGAGGCCCAATTATGCTTTTCATCTGAGTTTGTATCCCATATGAAGCCGAACATAATTTTTTTAATACTAATGATCACACTTTTTGACACCTTTATGGTTGAAATAACATGCATGTGGATGGAAAATAGGACACTATTGACTAGGGTACTTATGACTCCAAATGATAGGAACCAATTTTTTCAATTCATGATATGATATGTGATTTTGTCAGCTGGATTTTCAAAATGATGTATCTGGAGCCTTATAGGTAAAATTGGGGAACCCAAATAGATCATAGAAAAATCCCTTTTACTAATTTTCATTTGAATCAATAATCCTGATACCTGATTTTTCAATCAATGCTTTGATATGTAAAAATTTCTCTTCTCATAGTTCACAACTTGGCCACTCCACTTGCAGTTTTCCTAAAAGGTTTCATTGAATGCATGGATGGTATTCTTGATTGCATTGATAAAAATGATTATTTCATCACAAAACATGAGGTGGTAGATACTTCTTTCTTGGATCCTGCTTCTATATAGAAGGATATTCATCATTAGGATGTTCTTGTTAATAGAGAAACTCAAATTGTCCTGGGTGATGATGAAAAGGCCGAGAGAGAGCTGATCTCCTTGCCTCAGTCTTCAGATAGCATTGAAAAAACAAAACTACTTTCCCTTGAAGGAAATGGATATCCAAGAAAAAATGAAGCATCTGAACTGGAGATTAGAGGCCCACTACGAGAATCCCATGCATGCTAAGACTTTAAGAATATAATTACATTTGAGACTATCATAGGATTTATTCTTATCAATATTGATGAAAATATTAGAGCCTGAGGATTTTTTATTGATATCACTTAACAACTCATGGGATAGGATGTTCACTCTCTGGATCATCCTACCTTGTAGAAAACAATGTTGTTCTACATATATCCATTGTGAGAGATAGGTAGATAGTATTCTATTGGGGATGTTTTCTAGTACCTTATAAGGAAAATTTCACATGATGATATGACGATAATGGTGTAAATAAGAAAGGACTTTGATTTTGGGAACAAAAGCCACAGTGGTTGCACAAGCCACACGAGGAAGATGTCCACCACAGAAGTAGTCTTGTGCTCGATTAACCATGTTTGGACTAACATGGTCTTAAGAGGACTTGTAAAACGATCCAGGGAAACCATCAGGTCCTGGTGTTCTCTCTAGGTTAAGTGACCACACTGCCTCCCAAACCTATCCTTCCTCAAGAAAAAATACAAAGATACTATTATCAACCCACTACATCCCAATCACTGGTGAAGGAACCATTATCCATGAAAAAGTTTGGTCTAATAGTGCACCTATTCTCCTTAATGAAATCATGGAAATAAACTATATTCTGATTACCTTCCCTTACCCATTTAATCCTAGAGGTTTCACATGCCTCACATTCCTGGTTTAAGATCAGTTCAGCCAAAAAGTTCTTTTTAGAATCCAACTCACTAAAATGACTCTCATTCTATTCATTCTCCATACTGATTTCTAGTTTTTGAATATCGAAGTTAAGGGAATACATGTCTGGAAGATGTGGAGAAATAAAAATGTTCTAATAGATAAGATCTCCTTTGAGATGCCTCAACTTGTTGTGAAGACCAGACCAAGAACTATCTATAGAGGGCTTCTTCCAGGACTCCTTCAGTATTTCATGATAACCCGGAATATTGGGCCATATGTGTTAAAATAATAAGTGATCTCCTCTCTTTATACTAGGAAAAAAACAACATGAAATATATAGTGATTAGAAATAATGAGGGCCAAGTGGTATACCTATCATCTGGGAAGGAGGAGATGGCTTGACAATTTGTGAGACACCGGTCCAAACGACACTAGGTGTTATGTTCCCTTTGCTGGTTATTGCACCAAGTGAAGAAATCACCATTGAATAATATATACAGAAGGTATGAATTGTCCATGAATGAAAAAAACATCTTTTATTTCCTTTTGAGGGAAATACCCCCTACATTATTCTCACAGGGTTCCTCCATGATGTTAAATCCCCCTCCCACCAGCCACGGATGGGTCCCCAAGTTGAGGGCACCAAGTTCCTACCATAAGTATTCTCTAGCTTTGTCATCACACTTGGAATACACAAAGTAAATAAAAAGTTTTTTTATCCCATTGTATGTTTAATCCTGAAAAAAAAAATTGTGAGCTTCAACAAGATCCATGATCATGGTAGATTTAAATAAGATCCAAATATGGATATTATGAGGTTTCATGTGTACGAAGTTGCTGACCTTGATTCCATGCATCATTTCAGAAATCTTGAGGGACCTAAGTTTGGGTTCATGAACTGAAATTATATAGGAGCTAATATTGTGAATTTTGGAATATATGAAGTATGTTTTCACCCTAGAACCAAGGACACATGTGTTCCATATAATAAAATAAATCATTGAGGAAGGTTACATCAGTATTTGGCCCCTGATGTGGTGGAATGTTTGTCTTGCAAGGAAGAGATCACCAGATGGTTGTTGGTTTGAGTTCTTGTACATAACCCATTAATAAGATGTGAGGGGGGGGGGACAGGAGGCATTCAGGCTTCCACTGAGAGTGGGGAGACTGGAGGGACCTTTAACTATGGGGGAGAGGGGGGACCCTTCGAATTCATGTTGCAAACATCTGAGGGATCCAAATCCAGGGGAGCATATGATAATACAATGTTCATCGATGGAAGGAGCACTAAAGAACCAAAGGGCTCCAAATATCAAGGCCCAAAGGTAGTAGTGGGAGGGATAACAGAGGCAACTTCTTTTTCATGAGCTTTGAGAAATATATGAGAGCTATAGGAGCTTTGGATGCACCAAGAATGATCTTCTAGGGACTTATAAGGTACCATGTCCATGCAGGGATAAGTACATACATGGTAAGGGCTTGCATACCTCAGGAGAGGAGGAGGCAAGATGGTATGGGGAGGGTTGACCAAGTAAACACGACCAGGGAGATGATGCGTTACTGGGGGACTAACCAGAAGGAGACAGTGGCCATCTACTGAGGTCATAACCCCATCACAATGTAAGATTTCTAGCCGAGGGATATCTAGGAGATCCTGATGGGATTTTCTATAGACTGAAATCGAGTTCTCGTGGATGTGATAAGTTGTGTTGTAAAAAAATAAACATCAATTGTATTTTTTCCATTTACTCCACAAAATAAAAAAAACAAACACAGATATATATTTTTAACATGTTTTACTCAATGAGGTACTCACACCCATTTTTATTCATCAAAAAAGGGGTTTACAGATACACACAAAAAATCCCTCAATATTTTCTTCTCAAATAATTAAACTCTCTTTTTATTTTTTTCCACTCTCCTTCAATAACACTCTCACATTTCTCTATCTCTCTTATAAGAAAAATAAAATAAAATTCTCCTCACCATTTGTTTTCTATACCTACTAAAGCATGACAACCGACAAAATCAAAAGAAATATTATCTTCCTCTTATTTTTTAATTCAACCATCCATTTACAGCCCATGCTTTTCAAACCTATAGTAAAAAAATAATTATTTATTTCCTCTTATTTTTGAAAAAAGACAACCACTTTATTCACACACATTCAATCACCTAACAATCTTCACATTTTGATGTGTGTGACTCCACCATGATATAAGATCGATTTTAATTTCCCACCATCTTCATCAGCAAATCAAACACGCTTCTTCTTTTTCAAATGACAAGTCACTCACACTACTTCAATGGATCTCGAGCTGACTACAGTCCCCATAAAATGATACAAACCATGGGACTCTTTCCAAGTAAGAATCACTACATCGCCATGTGATACTTTGAACACTCCACCCACTACGTAAATCTTGTATCCTCTCACATCGATCATGCTTAATGGTACCATGTTTGTTCTCATCCATAGAACAAATTTCACATCAGCCAGTTTTTGTAATGCTCTATCGGGTGTCTTTAATTTCACCATCCTAACTCCTCGAACCTCGTAAGCTGACCCAGCACCGAGTCTCACTAAATCTTGAACCTGATGAAAAGTATGAAACATACCTTTTGTTGTACATATGTGTACTAATCTCCATGAATCCAAAACACATCAGTCTTCCTTTGGATTTTGAGCCCGCTCATTCTTCCTTTTAAAATTTGGCATTCCCACATCATGTGCCCGTATCTTTTGTAGTAACAACACTACACTTTTCCTTATTCAATTATACCATCTGAGTTCAATCTTCCCATTGTCAGCAAGATATCATCATCTCCCAATGATTCAATCATGTTCACAAAATTCTCTTCATCTTTCTATTTCCCAACAATTTACTATTTTTTTCTCTTTATAGTCACTTTTATAGTGACCCTTTTTCTCTCACTAGTAACATGTGATTTATCTAGGATCACATCCCCTTGATTTTTCATTCCATTATTTACCTCATGACTTCCGATATTGGATCCTCCCATGTTGATCATGTCATATCACTATGATTTTGTAGATTGAATACCTCATGGGTCTGTGCAATGCCTCTGAATCTTGAAGGGATTCCATAACCTCATCCAGGTTCAATGTTTCTATCCCCATGAGAAATGCAGTCACAATTCCATCAAATGAGCTAGGTAGATATGACAAAAGAAAAATTGATTTGTAATCCTTTTCAACCTTCACACTGATCCATAAAAAACATTTAGGATCTTTTTCAATTAATAGGTGTGATCCAACAAATTTTTTCCCTCATCCATTTTCAAATGGTACAATTTCTTCTTTTGGATTAATTTTTTGTGAGTGACTTCACCATATACCACTGCTCCAACTTCCTCCATATCTTCTTTGATGAGGTCTCATCCAACACTGATTACTTTATGTCAATTTCTAGATATCTTTGAATTGTGTTGATGACCCACATCTCGAGATCTTTCCAATCATCATCATTGGTTCTGTCTGGCTTTTCTCTAATCAATGGTCTGGTCATACCTTGTTTCACTATAATATATTTCATTGTTCTTTTCCACAAGATGAAATTGTTATGGCCATAGAACCTTTCTATATCAAATTTTGGTAGTTCTCTACTACCATCCATCATCATTATCACAAATTATGGTTACTATCGTCGATGTTGAACCTGCTCTGATACGACTTATTGGGAAAAAAATACACATCGCTCTTATTTTTCTGTCATCTCCAAAAAATAAAATAACATGGACACATGAATAGATTTTTAATGTGGTTTAATCCACGAGGTGCTCACACCCATTTCTATTCATCACAAAAAGGGGTTTACAAACACACACATGGAAACCCTCAATATTTTCTTCTCACAAAATTAAACTATCTTTTTATTTTTTTTCACTCTCCCTCAATAAAACTCTCATGATTCTCTATCTCTCTTATATGAAAAATAAAAACAAAGTCTCGTGACCTTTTGTTTCCTCCACCTACTAAATCATGCTAACCTACAAAATCAAAAGCAATTTTCTCTTCCTCCCATTTTTGAATTCAACCATCCATTTGTGGCCCATGTTTTTTAAACCTATAATAAACATTTATTTATTTATTTCTGCCTCCTATTTTTGAAAATTTCCAACCATTGCATTCAAAAACAAGCCATCTCCTAAAAATTTGTGTAGAAGTGAGGGGGTGATGGAAAATATTGATCTTGAACCCAATCTATCGAGTCTTCCACATGAAAAAGCAGACAGGGAGACAATGGTTGAGAGATATCAATCTCCAAATATATATGGGAAGGCTAGGCTTACTCCAGCCTTAGAGTATGATCGTTCGCACAAAGGAAGTAACCAAGTGAGTACTCGATGCTTTGAAGGAAGGAAATGATCTCAAAGGGTAAAGGAAAACTCAGGAGGGAGATTTTCACCGTTTCACAGGGGGAGTCTTTTCCAAGGTGATATTTCATTGACCATCTGAAGAGGAAAAAACAAAAATGGACAATATAATGGGGACTTATACTCAATGCTTCAACAAAATCCTCCATTAAATCTAGGGAAATACAAAAGTATTTTCAATTTGGCATAGAGAGCTTGGCTAGTGACCAAAAACTTCAGGTTTCGACCACTTTCTGAAAGAGATGAAGGGGGGTTTATCTGAACCAAACATAGCCACCATAGTCCATTGTAGAAGGTCCAAATCTTATTCAAATGTATCCACTAGAACTGCTACAACTAGGAAACCCCCGTCAAAAGAAACTCACAGAGGATCAATAGGAATTTCTGGGAGGAACGGTGGAAACTACATCCAGGATAGAGGAGGGTAAAGAAGGGCATCCTTGAAGGACAAGGGGGACCCATTAACTGAAGGATGAAGAGAACCATGAACCAGGCGGTCTAAAGGATCATGGGATGAGGATCTAGGATTGTGCTCCAGCGGTGCCGGCATATCCACCTAAGGAGGTCCGATATGCGAGGGAGCAACAATTACTGGAGTACTAGAGCCCGACGGTGCATGAATCATGCTTTGAGTGTGGTAAGACTGACCATTTTAAAATATATTTTACCAACTCAAAATATAAGGATAGTATATCCCAGTATCATATGGTATGCTCTGAGTTCTCCATTACAGATTCTCTTTATTTTCTTTGTCTAGTAGCCCTTTAGTTAAAATTAGGCATAGATTCTAATTAGTATCTCTTATGTGATCCTAGTTCCAAATCTGATTTTGTTTGTAGGGGAACTCAGTTGGAAGAGAGGTCATGTTAGGAATGGTCTAACCAATGTGGATTAGGTGGATATATTTATATTATTGGATTCCAAGTTTTGGTTACTATGTATTTATACTACCTTTTACTATTTACATCATTTTTTTGATCATTGCTATGTTTTTCCAATTCACTGTATTTTAACCCTGAGGAAGGTTCAGTATGTTTGCAGGTGTCTATATTTCTGGGATCTTTGTGGTCTTAATTAGAAACTTAGGTTTGTTTTTTGAGGTCTACATAATGTTGTTTCTTAGAAATTTTACTCTCAAAGCATGTTGTAGTCTATATGATGGCAGTATATTGGTAGTGTAGGTAGAACATGGTACCCTTGTGGTGAATGACTAATGGTATTTACACTTGATGAATATTTTAGACATAGGTTTTCTATTTTATAAATTTACCAAGACTACTAGTTGCAAAGATTTTCAAGAACTTCATATGTTATTTTTTCCCATTGTATTTTGCAAAGGTGGAAATTTGATGAAATTAGTTTTCAAAATTAAAAATATTGGTTCCTTTTTATTTACATGAAATATTATTCTAGTTTTTATTATTATGCATGTTGTATCAGGATTTAGTTTTACGGGATTTCTATTTATGGGCCTCAATGTGGGTTTATAGGATTGCTGGTACTTGGTCTGTTTTCTTCTATACTTTTGGGTTTTGGTGTAGGGCTTGGTCTTACTAGCATGATCCTTGCCTTATTTCCTCATATGATTATGTTCATTGATTACTTCCCATCTTTTGACTCTTGAATGTGTGTTTTGTGTTTCTTCATCAATATGATTCCCCTTAACTTATAGTTTTTGTTTTTCACATGTCCCAAATTATGTACAATCTATTACATCATTATGATCTTCCCAATACTCTGTGCATGATTTTCCATCTGTGTATCCCCCTCATCTACCACATTTGACACCAGATGCCTACCTTTCTATTATTACTAGTCATTCTTCTTTATTATGACCTATACGGTTTTTTGGTTTCCTTCGACTTCTATTCAGAGAGAATATACTTTTGAGAGAGAAGAAGAATCTCTAGTGGTTCTCCTATTCCATGCCTTTATAGCCTCCCTAATCTTGTCACTATCTTCTATGGAGAGATCGACCCTTGCGAGCTCTGTTTATACCACATCCTCTTCAAGATTCTATAATCATGGAAGTGTCGCTTCTCCATCAAGAGATTTAGGAACTATCCTTGTGAGTAAATTCCTTCAATTTTTTGAACTTGTGTTGTAATTTAGATTTCTTTTTTAAGTCTGTGTGAGCGGTTGCATGTGTGAGTATGTTCAGTTCTAGGGCATATGTTACCATATTCAGGCTAGGGTTCACCATTGGCTCTTAAAGTGACAAGGTCCCTATGCTCGGATAACTTCTGCGGTCTGCATGCATTGCCTCTCTATTTTCATCTCCTATATTGTATGATTTTGGTTTTATTTGTTTTTCATAATAATAAATATGGTGATGGTTTTCTTATAGTGGAGTAGGGCCAAAATGGTCCGAACCACGTAAATCCCTTGTGTTATTTACTCTTATGAACTTACTTTTTTTGTTTGTCTGTTTCTATCAAATTACTTCTTTTTCTTATTTACTTCTTCTTTTTGAACCATTTTTTTCTTGATCTTTATTTCTGCTTCCACATTGGTTCTGGTATGGGTGCTTGTTCTGAACCCCTCCACCCCTCCCCCAATAGTTTATACACAATATTTTCATGAAAAACACACTATAATGGCCAAAAAATAGAAGTCATGAAGGTGATAACCATTGCCTGAAAATGATAGGGTATCCCTAACCTCAAATCTCATCCCATCCACCAAAATCACAAAAAAGGAACTATAGGACTCCAACTGATTCAAAAATCCATGTAGAAGTAACTCCCCTGATCTGATGATTTTATCTTACATGGATCATGTACAAAAACATCTACATGCATCCCATAAGGACACAAACAAGTCATGATTATTACCTTGTCAAATAAGTGATCATTGATGGGTTTCATTTGATCATCTAATGATCATTGGTAGTAAAAAGCAACCAAAAAACAATATGATTTATCTTCAAGAAATCAAACATGAAAAATATTTGAAAAACAAAATACCTGGAAAACAAGAAAAACAATAGCTTCCATCTTCTTATGCCGATGGGGTAAGTTTGATGTAGATCCCAAAGAGCAATTCAAACAAATCCAACCACCTCCAAGGTAAAACATTGGTTGATCAATACTTTATCATATCAAGAGGATACTCAAATGTCTGAATGGTTTCCATCACCTTCTCAAGAGAGACAAACGGAGCTCAGGAGGAATAGAGTTTTTTATAATAAAATCTACATGAAACTGATGACCACTAGTGCATCAAATGAACGTGATCTGCACACACCCAACATAAGAAAAATATTGTATTTAAATAGGTGAAGCATGGGGCTCCTCATTTGCAACACATCATATGTGTTATAACACCTTATGTTTTATTCATTAATAATACTACAAAATAGTCCTTTAACAACATTGACCTTTATCGGCACTTTATTTTTAGCGACCACAAAGAGATCCTCTATAATTGATTTTTTAGTGGTGGAAAAAGTCTGAAAAAAATCAAATAATCCAATAAATAAAAAATAAAAATGAGTTTATTAAAAAAAATTAAATATTTTATTAATTTAATTATAATTGATAAAAATGAATAGACTGGTTATAAAATATATAAATTATTTATAATTATAAATAGTATATATTAAATATATATATATATATATATGTAAAATGAAAAATAAATAAACAAAAATTAAAAATAAGTCATGGGTAGTTGTGGTTGGATGCTCTGATTATGATGACTCTATGCGGGAACTTGTGGTGATGGGTGAATTAGTGTTTGACCTTGGTCAATCTGATTTTTAAAGGACTGTGCAGAAAGAGGTGGATGAGGAAATGGTGCAAGAGCACTCATTATCCATCAAAGGAAAGAGTAAGATGGAGACACATGTCTCCCCAACAATGAAGACGGTTTCACACCGGGCATCTCCTCACCCTAAGGGGCATCATTTTGAGGGTGATGAACCAGAAGGGGATTGTCAACAAACTAAGACATGAAAACAGGGCTATAATCCAAAAACTTTGGTTGAGGATGTTGAAGAGATGATTGGCTACTGCATGTAGGCATGGTTGGCCGACCAGGTCTTCTTCTAGAGAGCTCACCCTGGAACAGATTAAACTCATGGAAAAGTACTTTGTACTCTTCAATCAAAAGAATTCACAGTCATAATGGGAATCTACTGATGAAATAGATCATTCTTATGGGGACGATCTTGTCTCCCTACATTTTTAGTTTCTATTTTGGATGAGGGTTTTCCCTTGTTTGAACCCGACCATCATATTTTTCATGTATTTTCCTTTATTTTTCAATAAATTTTGGTAGGAGTGGGTTCGACTGTCTCATGGACCTTTCTGAGTATATAAATATGATTTATATAATAGAAAATATTTAGGATTTACATAGTAATATGTTTAGTGAATAATGGATAATAGTTAAAAATTAATATGAATTAAAAATACCGACTAATTGCATCGAGTAATGGACATAATTGAATGTCATTTGATTTTTCAATTACACATAGATTAAACATGTGTTATATTGTTTTTTCATAAATATATGTAATTAATGAATTTTTATATACAACACACACTCAAAAATAATTACGCAATTAATGAAATATTACATAGAGACACACACAAAGTATTTATGTATTTTATTCAAATTTTTGTATTCATTTTAGAATTTCATTATAAAATGACGCATTTAATATATTTTGTTTTGAATCGGTAAATTTTATTTATTTACTTTTTATATTATCAATGTTTGGTATTATTTATTCATTTTTAATATTTTTAATTTTTAAATTTTTCAGAATTTAATAAATTTATATTATTTATTATACATATTTATTTACCATGTTTTAATATTTTCAATATGTATTCATATTTATTTCAATATATATCCATATTTTTTAATAATTTATATTTAATTCATAAAAGTTATCCATTTTTTCAATATTGTAAAAGTGTACTCATTTTTAATTATTCAATTTCACTCACTTTTAAAATGCATGCATGCACTTAAGATTAAATATTCATTAATAATGTTAAAAATATATTTGTAAAAAATATTTATAAATAAATATATTTATAAATGTATATTTACTATATTTATATATTTTTAATTATAAATAAATAAATATCACTTTTTTTCAAAAGTATTTATATAATTATAAATAAAAAATATATATTTTTAAATAATTATAAAATTATAATAAATTTATTTAAATAATAAAAATATTTACTATAATTATATATATATATATATATATTATATATAATTATATAAATATATATAATTATATAAATATTAATTTTTTAAAAAGTATTTATATAATTATAAATAAATAATTATATATTAAAATAATTTTAAAATTATAATAAATATATTTAAATAAAGAATATATTTACTATATATATAATTATATAAAAATATTTACAAATTTTTTTATTTATAATTATAATTTGAAATCCTTTATCACCACTAAGTTAATAAGAACTGATAAAAGGAATATTTATCATCATTAAAAAAACTGATACATATTCCTTTTATTAGTGCTTATTAACTTAGCGTTGATAAAATAGATCTTTATCCGTGCTTTTTTGTAAGCACAGATAAAAGTGTCTCGATCTATTTTAAGAACCTTAACCATCCCATACTAGTTCATGGTATATAAAGCTATACGTAGAAGCCACCTACTACTGACACTCCTCATTATTGAATCCAAGCTCGAATCTAGGCTAGAATCAAGGCTCCAAATATTCTAAGTCTCGAATCCAAGGCTCAAACGATTCAAGGGTTGAACAAAACCAATGCTCGAATGAAATCCAGGTTTTTCTATATCTCAATTTTCCCTCGATTATCCACTAAGCTTTCCCATCCCACATTTGTGTATACCAAAAACTCCAATTTCACTATCCTATAATAAAACAACCAAAAATCATAGTTTTTTATATATATTGAAGTATCGTTTTCCCCAATAGTAAGTGACTCTCCTTGAGACAACATTGGTATTATGCAACTTGAAATATGTTAAACCCAATGTCAGGTCATGTTTTTGTGAGGTATAATAGGCTCTGAGTACCTATATTTCATGACATCTACCTCTTTGTAATTGTCAAATTTTGAAAAATCCATCCATAGAGTGGTCGGTGTTGTCATTGTTTTTGAATATTCCATTTCAAATCACTTGGGAACTTCTTTTTCATATTTTTGATTGATAAATTAATGTGCTATGATTTCCTTGATTCACCTATAAACTAAGGAAAATGTTTAACACACCAATCATAGAAATATTGATAGCATACCTCATATAATCTACAAAAACATTCATTGTTCTTTGTCCAATCCTCAAATATTATCTATTCAAAATATATGAGTACCAATATCCTTTGACCATTCTCATTCTTTATGCAGAGGTTGTGATCAACTCTACCTTGCTAAAAAGAAAACTTTCTTAGGTGTTGATCTAACCTTAAATACCTGGTCATAAGTGATTTCTTTATCTTGTACAAATAATTTTGTTAACTCTCACACCTTTCAATCATTTTCATCCATAAAAACCCATATAGTTTTTCAATGTATACTCCCTCTCAATAACTCCATTGAGGAACATAGATTTGACATCCATTTGGTATAATTTTAACTACATTTTCACTAAAATAGCCATGAAAATTCAAATAGTTTCCGATCAGGATATGAGTGTAAATTTATCATAAAAATAAATGTCTTTGATCTAGTAATTCCCCTCACACACTATACATTCTTTATTTTGAGACACTTTTTTATAGTCAATGAGTTTATTATAGGACACCCGCTTGGTTGTGATGACATTTCTGTCTTCTAGCCTTAGAACAATTTCCCATGTCACATTGTTCTTATTCAAATCAAGCTTCTCATGCATATATTTGATCCAATTATAATCCTTGTCAGCCTCTCCAAATGATTTAGGCTCTACTTTTGAAAAAATGAGGTTTTTTGTAGAGTCCTACTCCTCTGATTTTGTACTAAAACTGTCCAATCACCAATGAAATGATAACCCACTCATTAATACTTCTTAAAAATCACTTCATTTATTTCATCACACATCTAACAAGAACTTTGTATGATTTACTTTAATCCATCTAAAAAAAGACCATTATTTAACATTTTTATTTTGGTTCCACCCTTAGGAGTCTCTGATTACCATCCATGTAATTCTCACAAATGGGAGGCATTACCCCTCTTAGATAATATAATGGATTACAACTAACATTTTCATCAACTTCATCTCCCAAATAGTAATTATTACAATTTGTTACTTTGGGACTCATCCCCCATCTATCTTTTGTTTCTTGTACTACTCTGAGGAGTAGTCATCCTATTTATGACTAATTCTTAGAGTATTTCAGGAAACATAAGTGCATGTTCACAAGAGATGGAGGATGTGTTCCAAACAAAAAAATGCAACGATAACTGTTCGAAAGATGAGCTGATGAGGATGACAGTCATCTATAACTTTCACATTTGTATGAATTCAGAGGTTAACACTTAACATAGTGTAATAATTATTTTATTAAATTCAATTACCCAATTTCCTCAAAGCAGATTCTTTGAAATAAACAAATTTTGGGTTTCCCTTATTATAATTATCTATAACATTCACCTCGACAACATAAATACTGATCCTCCATAAACATAATCTAAATTAAATGTTTGACTACTCATGAAGATAATGTCCTCTGCATATGATGATATTACCAATCCCTTGTAAGAACTAACTATAATGAAGGAAACCCTTTGGAAATATGTAATGGTGATGCTATGATATAATTTCTCTATTTTACTAAAAAATTATATAATGAAACATTGAATTAATTTTAATTATTCATTGTATATTTCATTTATTTTAGAATATTTGTATCTATATTTCATACTTTTCTACACCAAAACTTCCACAAAATTCTTATCCCTCAAAACTTTTTCACACCTGCAGTTTTTGCATTTATCAATTTTCTTCAAATTCCCTCCAATGCCTCTACTCAATCAAAGAGGTAATCTAGATGTTTTCAAAGTAAAATAATTGTCCATATAATTAATGTATTATTTCATGTATATGTTTTATTTATTTATTATCTGTATTACTCAATTAAGAATTATTTTCTTATACAGTTTGATTCTTTTGTTAGATTTGGGGCGGTCTTTCCGTATTTCATGTCTTTATATACCAAAACTTCCATATACTTCTACTCCATAAAAAAAATTCACCCATGTAGTGTTGACATTTATCACTTTCCTTCAATTCCCTCCACTGCTCAATCACTGAGGTTATCTTGATATTTTAATACTAAAATAATTGTCCACATAATTAATATATTGTTTCATATTTATGTTTAGTTTATTTTCTTAGTATTACTCTCATACAATTTTTTTTCATATATAGGTGTATTATTTTGATAGTGTTAGTGTGGTCTGTCCATTTTAATGCCTTTCTACACCAAAACTTCCATATAATTATTCTCCCTAAAAACCTTTTCACCCCTATAATGTTTGAATTTATCACTTTTCTTCATGTTTCCTCCACTTCTCAATCAAAAAGGTATTCTTGATGTTTCCACAGTAAAATCATTGTCCATATAATTAATGTATTTTTTCATATTTATGTTTAATTTATTTTTTTTATAATTAATCATATAATAATTATTTTCTTATATAGGTGGTTACATTTTTTCAAGTTGGGGAGGTTTGTTTGAAGCTTCTCATGTTCATGATAGATTGGACTTCAAGCCTACAATTAAGATATTGACAATAAGGAAATTCATTAATAATGCATACAACCAACATGAAAAGGTGAATCCCTACTACTTATTTAATGAATTTTGTCATTATTTTATCTATTATATGTAAGCTAATTTTCTTATTATTTTTATATAATACTTATTTAGTTTTTTCACATATATTTTGGGAATTCATATGTGTCATTCATTTATCTGCAACAAGCTAGAAAAGAGATAAAATGTTTCTTTCTTCCAATGTTATCGCGCTTTCTATTTTCTTTCATTTTCGTCCTACCAAAACTGCATATTGAGTTGATGTTATTAGCTGGAAAACCTTTCTCATTGAAATCCATGAGAGTAGAGTAAGTTAATGTTCCAATTTTGGTGACTTCTAATAATATAATGGGAACTTGATCTTCCTCTAATCTTCTGTCTTTTGATAACAAGAAAGGTATTTCAACTAAGAACATCAACTCAATATGCAATGTTGGAGGGTCAACAAAGAAAGATAATGTAAATCATGGTAACATTGGAAGTTAAGATTGTTTTCAGATTTTGGGACATGTAGGAATCATCCACACCTCAATCTGACACACGGTATGGCTGGTATGATTCGAAGTGCTTCTTTCTATTACATTAATTTTAGTAAAAAATACTACTGATATACTCAAAACTAATAAAAAACATTTGGATTGTATTTATAATTTATTAAAATGATCCATAAGTCATTTGGGATGTGTACGAATCATACACACCTCAATCTGACCCACAGTGTGATTGGTATGACTCCAAGTGTATCTTTTTATTTAAAATTGACATTAATTTTAGTAAAAAGGACAACTTACCTACTCAAAACTAACGAAACATATTCATAGTGTTTTGATACTTTATATCAATAGTCTATAAGTTATTTGAGACATGTATGAATTAGCTAAACATCAACCTGATACATGATGTTCCCGGTATGATTCAATGTACTTGTAATCAATTTAAAATCAAAATTTTAGTTCCAAAAGTTTCACTCACTAAAAACAAAGAAAACACACTCAAATTGTCTTTATAATTTAGTACATTGATTTATAATTCATTTTTTATGTGTAGGAATCAATCTCATATTAAACTGACACACAATGTGATCGATTTGAGTCAAAGTGCGTGTTTTTAGTTTAAAATGACGTTATAGTAAAAGAGACATGTGAGGTATCCAAACCTGAGAAAAAAATTATATTGTTTTGATACTTTAGTAAAATGATCCATAATTCATTTGTGACATGTAAGAATCGACCACATCTCAATCCAATGCATGATGTTATGGGTATGACACTAAGTGTCTGTTATCAGTTTAAAAATGACATTTTAGTTCAAAAAGTATCACTCAATAAAAACCGAGTAAACATGCTCAGATTTTTTTGATAATTTAGGAAATAAATTCATATATCATTTTTCATGTATAGGAATTTGACTCTCATCAAAACAACACATGATGTGATTGATATTAGTCAAATACGTGTTTCTAGTTCAAAATGGCATTTTAGTAAAAAAGACAAGTGACATATTCAAAACTGAGAAAAACATTCATATTGTTTTGATACTTTATTGAAATGATTCATAGGTCATTTTATGTGTGTAAGAATCAGTCGCATATCAATCCAATGAGCAGTGTTACCGATATGACTCCAAGTGTCTGTTATCAATTTAAAAATGACATTTTAGTTCAAAAATTTCACTCATTAAAAAAATGAGAAAACGAACTCATATTTTCTTGATAATTTAGGAAATCAATTCATAAATAATTTGTGATGTGTAAGAATTAGTCTCACATAAAACGGGTATATGATGTGATCAGAGTCAAAGTGCATGTTTCCAATTTAAAATGACATTTTAATAAAAAAGAAAAATGGCATACTCAAAACCAAGAAAACAAATTTAAATTGTTTTGATACTTTAGGAAAATGATCCATAATTAATTTTAGATATTTAGAAATTATCCAAACCTCAATACGATGCATGTTGTTACCAGTATGACTCCAATTGCATCTTTTTATTTAAAATTGACATCAATTTAAGTGAAAATGACATCCTACCTACTCAAAACCAAGAAAAAGAATTTAGATTATTTTTATACTTTAGGATAATGATTCATAAGATATTTGGGATGTGTAAGAATCATTCACACCACAATCTGATGCATGGTGTGACCGGTATGACTTAATGCATCCATTATTAGATTAAAATTGACATTTTAGTTCAAAAAATGTCACTCACTAAAAACCAATGAAACACGATAAGATTTTCTTGATAATTTACGAAATTGATTCACAAGTCATTTTTGACATGTAGGAATGAGTATCATGTCAAAAAATATATATGATGTGATTGATATGAGTTAATTTGTGTGTTTTGAGTTTAAAATGATATTTTAGTAAAAAGACAAGTGATGTACTCAAAACAAATAAAACACATTCATATTGTTTTGATAATTTAAGAAAATGATCTATAAGTCATTTGAAACATGTAGGAATCAACCGCACCTTAATCTAATGCGTGGTGTGACTAATATGACTCCAAGTGTGTCTTTTTAATATATAAGTGTCATTTTAGTTTAAAACGTGCATCACATCACCGAAATCGAGAAAATGATCTTAGATTGTTTTATCACCATTCTATCTACTATTACTTAATTAAATTTCATATAATTTTTATATTATACTTATTTATCCAATTTTACTAGAGATAATTATTGAAGATGAACAAACAATGGTGTGATATGAAATAATTAACTGCAACTCAATCGGATACATAATGTTTCTAGTATGACTCAAATTTTTGGTTTAAAATTAACACTTTATGTTAATTTATTTTTTTATATTATCTCTAACATAAAAATTGTTTTCTTATATAGGTGTGATTTTTTCTCGAGAATGGGTTAGGATCAAAATACAAAGGAACATTGATGTTTTTGAATGTATGTAATAATTTTAATTTATATAATTGTATAATCCAATGTTTCAAATGCCTATAATATATTGTTTTTTCTTGTATTTAGGTTGTAAATTTTATTTCATTTAAATTATGTATTGGCACTTCATTAATCTGATTTTGTGGTGTTTTGGTGTTGTGGTGTGCTATTATATCACACTGAACTGGTGCTGCAGTGTGCTATTAAAACACACTGAAACATTCCCCTTTATCAGCGCTTTTAGAATGGCTGATAAATGGGTTCTTTATTAGAACTTCTAAAAGAATTGATAAAGGTAAATTTTATGATCACTTTTAGAAGTTCCAAAAAAGGTATACTTTATTGGTACTTATAAAATCACATATAAAGGTAACCTTTATTGGTGCTTCCAAAAGTGCTCATAATGGTTACCTTTATCAGTGCTTTAAAAGTGCGGATAAATGACCCCTTTATCAATGCTTTTAAGAGTACTTATAAAGGATCACTTTATTATAACTTTTTAGTAATGATAAAAGACTAGGGATTTTATTCTCACTCTGTTAGTCGGCACTTCTCTAGTGCTAATAAAGGCCATTTTTAGCACTATTAAAGACCTATTTTACAGTTGTGTAAACACGTTTCAATGAACAAATGAAATTCTTTAAATGAACCAAATATTTACCTCTAAACTGATGAATCCATTCATGATATACATTTCATCACATCCAACTATAAATTCATATTTTGTATATTCAATATATATATATATATATTAAATTTTATACATGCATCGAATGCATTATAATATACATGCACTATATGTATGTATTTTATGTACACTTACATATACTGTCCATATACTGTATATATATATATATATATATATATTACATGCATTACATACATGTTTAAATGCATCTTATACATGTACATTTTATTGCACATCCAACATGTTGGTGTCGGGTGCACAAGGAAAATAGAAAATAATAGAATTTTTAAATTTAATTACTAGACTAGATATAATAATTTCATCTTTGGAAATGCACAGTGACTGACTTCAACCTGAGGATCTTGTGTGGAAGAAATTAAGCATAAAAATGAATCAAACCATTACTTTATTCAATTTGAATATGCAGATGTGATCCTCTTGTTTCCAGTGATTGTTTCTTGAAGTAATCGATGCCAGATCCCTCTATATCTTCTAAACACACTCAAAAAGTTTTTTGATGTGTGAATCATCGATATCCATGTGTTAGTGTGTATATTTAATGAACATTTCAATGTCCTAATAATTACCATAACACCATTTCATAGATATAAAAAGAAAAACATAGATCGAGGTTCCCAAAAGGGCTCATTCTATCACTAGTATGTGGGAGAGATACAAGATGAGCTACCAAATTTGAGTGGTTGAATATTCTTTGAATAGTGAGATCCTCCCATCTTATATTGGTTGGTCCAAACACTCAAAAATTTCACTGCCCCCCCCCCCTTAAAATGTTTAACCTTTCAAATAAGCCCCAAAATTACACTAATGACCTAGTACTCGTGTAAAAAATTCCATTAATATTTTACCACATTATTATAATATATAAAACATTTCACAAGATAAAATACAATTCCTTAACTTGACTCGATGCCCCAAAAATATTAAATGGACCTTGTATATTAAAATAATATTTGTTCATAAAATATTATTCATAGTATTCACTAAATAACTTGTTAATAAATTGAGTAAATAAATTATATTCATATTATTCTAAATTAAAAATAATAAATAATTAATTTGTTTCTAGTCAATTGCTCAAACTTAGAAATCACCCAAACCCTGTGGTGGGGTCCACCATGTCCTAAACTCTTGTTCACTAAAACATTTAAAATTTTTGAATATGCTTAGTGTGTAACCCTTAAGGCCCATATCTCGATAGAAGTGAGTAATACTCACAATCCAAGAGTGGAGTCTAAAAACCCATCAAGGTCCCTGAGGATATAAGGTATAGTCATAGCAACAACAACTGCCCTACAAACACTCATTGTGTAATATAATCTCTTTATCACATGATATATCATAAATAATGATGCAAAACATGTGTCATTATCCATTTATGATTTATTATTTTATTAACTTAATGGATATACCTACCCTCACCTACAATGAGCATGAATTTAATAAAAGTACAACCATCCTGCTCAATTGGCCCTAATATATCTCTCCCTCAATTGGGAAGTGATAAATCTTGTCATGATCATTCAATCAACGTCATACCACCAATGACATACCCAACATAAGCTACCTCACCATAAACATAAAATTCCACGGTTTTCATCTGACATCAAAGTAAGAGATCAAATGGTACACATTAATAATGATATCAACTTAAGTGAACAATACAAATTTTCACAAGTATAAACATCCAATAACAACTATAACATGTGGTGTTCTAATCAATAGTTTAACCCTCATGATCTCATCTACTCGAGGTCACCAAGTGTGAACTTTATGAGAATAAGTTTCAATGATTACGAGCCCCCAGCAATGATATCCTAACATCATCTGTTTCCTCTTAGTATGATATATCTTGACCATAAGACATATGTTTAGGATTATTATCATAATATCTCAAGGTTATCATTATAGTTGGGAACTACTATAACATTGTTTTTACAAAAAATAATCTAAAGACATTACCATGTAAATAGTGGAAATAGAAGTATCAATATTATTATGTTAAGAGAAACACATGTATATATTACTGTAGTTGGTGTTTTAGAACCAATTGTTTATACTTTGGATTACCTGTATATTTAAATTAGTGAATATTAATTAAATATCTTAATACATATTTTTCATTGTTTGACATGAATTTAATGTAAAAATTTCATAGAGTATCTATCACATTGATAAAGTCATATTGGTTATTTTATATGATGAGAAACTTGAAATGACATGTCAAAATTCTTAAATATAGTTCTACGTTCAGATAAAATTATGTGATGGGACTAAGAAAATATTTTATTAAGGTCTAAGAACATATAAATAATGATTAGATATGCCATCAGTGGATGTCAAAGATTATGATGGATAGATTCGGTTACACGGCGTGTAGCTGGAGTACATGTTGTGTACCCAAGTTCATTGTTGTCCCAACCCAGACCAATGGGGCTTGAGCCACAACTCCCCAATCCCACCTCCAATAGGCCATGGGATTGAGACTAGCGTCGAGTAGGCTATCACACACATGGGAGGCCTTATCCTATCATACCTGTACACACGCACCCACATACACATCCATTCAATAGTGCAGAGATATATAAAAACTGAAAAGTAATACATGCATACATATATTCCCAACCAAAGTACAAAAAAAGTAAAAAAATGGAAAATATAGGTCCTAACAAAAGAAAACTAAAAAAGAGTCCATCCTACTCAGATGGAGGGACTCTCTATTAAAAGAACCACTAGAAATCTCCTCGGCCAAGATCCGATACACCCCGTTTGGTATAGTTCACTAAGTTACACCTACTTCGGGTCCTCCTAGGACTCCATCAAAAGTCTTGTGGTCTACACAAGACACAAGACATGTTCGGTAAAATCCGGTGTAGGGGTGAGTATAAAGATACTCAGAAGGCACTCCAAAAACCCCAAAAGAAAATGACAAACTGAAAGGAATTAGTCCACTCATCCCAGCTAGAGGGAACCCAAATGAGAAAAAAACTCCATCTCGAGACCATCCTCTCCTAAAAATGACTAGTCCACTCAAACCACATAGTGTTTCAACCCATAAGTGACAACACCACAAGCAAACCTATAAATAACACCAGATATACTTGTCTTAGGTACCAAGCCTCAAGAGGTTTCGACCACAACACCAGTGATAGGTTCCTACTCGAGGCTCTAAAGCAATCCACTAGAAGAACACTCCAAAAGTCAAGTCATCTCAGATGATACTTTTCCATGAGATGCCACAGTATTGGTAAAACAAACTAACAGCATAACTTGGACAACCCTTGTGGTGTTAGTGTGTGAGGACACGCTCAACGAACAGTGCCACAGAAGAAGTCACTTAGTGACTAAACCAACTCTAACTCTTTAGGTAGTGGATCATGGCTAGGGTCCCCTGGGGGTCACTAAACCCTATAAGGAAACATAGAACACATAAAGGGATATCATGCAACAACCCGAATCTGAAACAACTCACTTAGTATAGGATAAATGCCACTGTAGTGTTGGTCTTGCTGAATCTAAGAACTCTACCAAGGAAAACATTAAAATTGATTATAGATCAAATGAATCTCGATACATAGATAGGGAGTCTGCATCTAGGGATCACTAGGGGCTCTATAGCGTACTGGAACATCCCAGGTAGAGGATCAATGCCCAGGTAAATATTGGTCATGTTGACATCAAAATCCCTATCAGGGAAACATGAAGGGACATGAGGATCACGTCAGTCCTCTCGGGGCGATACATGCTCCAAATTCATTTATTCTACTATCGAAGAGGATTAAGGAAACTCACTCCAGAAAGTGGGAAACCCACACCGCATGCACACAAGGTAGCTGAAGAGGGTTCACAATCTGGTGAAGGTGATGTGATACCGAAAACCCTCGTAGTAGCTGAAGAGGGGTCACAGTCTGGTGAAGGGGATGTGATACCGAAAACCCTCGTAGTTAAAGGACTAGGGGACCAAAGGGACCCAATCAACCCAGCTGATCAAAACATCATAAACAGGGACCAGAGGGGCCCACTAAACCCTACCGATAAAGGTGTCTCTAACCCAAGTTACCCAAACAATAGTACCTACACAATACATCTCATAGGATCAATCCATGGTCGCCACTACATTCTACGCAGAAAAACACACGGGATAGAATATTTACTTTCCCAAAAAGGATAATCAGTGAAAAAGAAACAATGAGCCTAAATGAGTAATTATGGGGCCCACTCCTTGATCTCAGAACACACCAAACACATCACACCATTGCGATCCTCATGGAAAAACACACGGGGTCAACTATTTATTCATCTAAAACGGACATATGGTGAAAAAGTCACATTTCACAGTAAACTCCCAAAACGATCCTTGTGGGTCCCACACCACACTTTCGGTTTCAGCACCTGAAAATAGTCTGGAAATTTCTACATTAAAGTTAGGGTCTCAACGCCGCTGACAGTGCATCAATCGGCTATCAGACGCATGAGATACGTCCAACGAAAGAACCGTGAAATATTATTATTATAATTATTATTATTATTTTAATTGAATGTTTCATGATATAGAGAATCAATCCTGACACAAAAGTTCTCCAAAATTCATAAAAATTTTATCCTCAAAGTGAAGTTCACATTTCCATAGACATAACGTAAATTGGACACCGCACCGGAATGTTACGTCCGATTTAGCGTTGTATTAATAATAATAATAATCTTATTATTATTATTTTAGATATATTTTTTTGGAAAACTTCATGGGGGGTTCCCATGGCTGGCCACCTACCGCTTCCACCATCCAACATCCCACGCCGCCACGCCGTCCATCACCCTTCACCCCGCTTCCATCTTGGCTCCCTACATCACCATCCCGGCCAGCAACCGCAGCGTCGCAAAACGGCCTCCACCACGGTGCCAACGTCCTCCGCCACTCAGACACACCTCCCCGGAGCCTACCTCACTGGACCCACGCCACTGCCACCTTCCATAGCCACTATAAACACTCTGTTGGATAGAAAACTAAACTGAGACAGATATGGGATCCTCAGATCCCAATCTGTACAGAAGTGGTGACGATTCGAATAAAATCACATCATAATCAAGGGGAACAATATTAAAACTCAAATCTACATACCTCGAGGAAAAACTATAATGCTTCGGGGTTAGTTCCGCACTCTAGAGCTACTGTTTCATGATCTGGGAGTGTCGGACATCCAGATCCAAGACCGACGGTGCTTCATTTTCTCGGTCTGGCCTTCGAATCATTCGTCAGCGAAGAAGAAGGGGGAGGAGGGAGCTGCTGCATGCACACCATGGGAGAGGAGAGTGGGGGATTTAATTTTTAATTAAATCCTCTCTTTTAACATCTCTACTCCCGATTCACCTCTGACCCAATGCCTGGTGATGATAAAGTTTATGTTGCACCTAGGGTAAACACGATGTTCAGAACTCAACCGCAGTCTCAGAAATTTGTTTCGAGACTCCGTTAATAAGTTATTTGATAAAACGTCCAAAAAAAATAAATTTATTTATTTACAAAAACTCTCTGGATAAAGTTTTCTACAGATCTCATGCGCCCACAAAACCTATACCCCGCAAAGGGTAAATGACACTCTTCAGACTCAACCGTGTCATCATATTTCTAATCCAAGATAGCATTTAAGAGATAACCTGCTTCTACCGCATGTATATGATAAACATACCTAATATTTTTATAAAATTTATTCCAGGAACACTGGGCCACAGAATCGTACGTCGTCTCAATGCCTTGTTCTATAAATATTCTTAGTAATATTCCAAATTCTGATAGGGAAAAACCTGGGTTTCTATATCCTACCCAACTTATGACTTTTCATCCTTGAAAATAAAAAGCCTAGGAACAAGGGAAAGGACATGAGATCTCAACTAGGATTCCCATGCTAATGATCTCACCATAGGTTCTTGTGATGTAACCAACACACACCAAGAAGAACCACAACACCAAAAATGAAAGAGAGGGTTTACAATCCTCAAAGGTAGCCTGACACCCCATCTAAAACTCTAAACCCTCAATGAGATACAACTGAACACAAGACCTCATCACCGAATACCCAGGGCCATCCTCTTCAATATACAACCACCCAGAATAAGCCCCAAAAGACCTAAACTATCTTTGAATGGTTTGTTCCAACCCTAGCATGATTCCAAGGAAAGACCACCTCAACACCCTCTCTCTCCATGTGATTGGTGCCAACACCAAACCTCAGAAAGTTGATTCACTCCCCACCTTAAGGAATACCCATCGCGACCACTGGATTTCTCGTCACATGAGACCTCATAAAAAAACCCAACACCTCAAGAAAAACATCTCCACCACCTAAATAATGAACATGGTTGACCAAGTCTATGCACTGGGTCTTACAATCCATTAAAAAACCACCACAAACACACAAAACTAACCTCAAACTCATAGGTCGAAGGAACTCATCCACCACACCTCAACACTATCCACTTTGGGCGGTACTGACTCACCCACACGGTTTTGTATCGTTCTTCAAGGACATGTATAGGGGGAAGTTTTAATCATTCCTACAAATTTAAAGTCACCATGAACAACACTACAACATTCACCAGTGTCCTGTGTATGAGCTGACACTGATAACGTGAGGAAACTAATGAAAAACAAAGGCCTGCCTAGACTCTCACACCAGGTCTTATCAGGACCTATGACTACCAACTTGCTACCAAGCCTCATGCACACAAGTAAAAGAGACTCAACCACCACACCTCAATAATGTCCACCTTGGACGGAACCGACTCACCCATACTGTTTTCATTGCACCACAAAAACATGTCTCAATGGGGTAAGTATCCCCCTTCCTCGTTTATTCAAAACAACATCGAACATAACAAACACAGGGTCTTATCGATTCCATAAAAAAACCTAGAGCATGAAACGTAAATAAAACATCACCTCCTACCAGTGTATAAAAATACTAATAATGAATGTAGAAAGGAAAAGGAGTGTAGCTCTATTAATTTGGAGCCTTCAGATTCTCTAGCCCTGAATCCTCGTCCGCTACTCAGTGAACCTCGCTGAACCTACTACTGCCACTTCCAAGACAGTCCATCGAATGGCTCTCCCTCATCAGCACGGTGGGTAGGAAAAATGCTCACAAGATTTCCCTAGAATTCACAAGCATATAAGTGCCTCTCTCATTGTTGAACAGAACCTTATAATGGATTCTGAGTTCAGGCATGGGTATTCCACCAAAAATGATGGTGCCTCATGTGTTGAACATGAACTAACTGTGGGCCTTGCTCAACCTAGACCTCAAGAGAACTCTGTATCTGAAGTTCACAGTACATGCGCAACCCCAGTGCATCACCTTCCAACAGCAATAGATCCATACACGACTTAGTCTAATAGGTTTCATCGACCTGAACTCTCAAAGGTGGGTTTACATGTTGTTCAATGAGTGGTGGCTCCACCAGCTGTACAACTGGAGAAGAACCTACCTCATCACCAGGCCCCTACAACAATACCTCTTCACTCATATATTCATACACCAAACCCATATGTGTAAACCTTAGAGGATGTCACCATGGAAACATCCAACAAAAAATTCAAGATGCACCACATTCAAAGAGTATATATGAGGAGATGACTCAAGAAGGACAAGGAAAAACCAAAACCAAATCTTATATAGTGCATGTGAAATTATTGCCCTAGAGACTAGTGTCCTAATATCCCAATTCAAAAGGAAAGTTATCAATGTCCTAGTGAATGGATACGTCAGCCGCCACACCAACACTGGAGTCCCTGGCCTGAAAGTCGAGCTCGAAACACTCTAACATTATCGCTATGTAACACAAACCAAGATCATAGCTAGACCAACTAGGCTCTAAGGTCCCAAAGGTGGAACCTCCTCTAATACCACTCTGCCATGACCCGGCCTAATGGGGCTCGAGTCGCAACTCCCATTGAAGGGACATGATACTGAAAACTCACATAGTAGCTGAAGAGGGGTCACAGTCTGGTGAAGGTGATGTGATACCGAAAACCCTCATAGTTATAAGAACAGGGGGACCCTAAGGACCAAATCAACCT
The DNA here is from genome assembly GCA_963277665.1 of Viscum album. Classification (NCBI taxonomy): domain Eukaryota; kingdom Viridiplantae; phylum Streptophyta; class Magnoliopsida; order Santalales; family Viscaceae; genus Viscum; species Viscum album. Next base: position 815,279,930 of record OY728137.1, read on the forward strand.
AGTTGATTGAAATGTCACAAACAAGGATGAAGCATGGTCAATTTCTGTATATCAACCATTCAAGGTTCTGGTGTTCTGCTCATGTGTATAGCAACATTCGTTTTGAATCCTCGGTGATGATACGTTTTAATAGTCAATTGTTTTTAGTTGATTGTATTTTGATTGTGGGGGTTGCAGAGATTAATTGAAAAGATTGATTGATTTAACAATTTAATAAATATTGTGGTGAGTTCATCATTATATAGTTAAGCTTTTGATATCCTTGATCTTTTCTTTCTATTACATTAAATTAACACCCACTTTACAAGATGACATTTATTGGAATTCCCAAGTGTTAGTCTTTAATCCAAGGCTTAAATTAACTTAGGGTTATAATATTAATAAAATCTTGTTTATGGTAGTGTATTTATTTTTCCTATAATCCATGGAAACCACATGTTAAAAAAATCATTTCATTAATCCACGACATTCTATGTTTAACATACACAATGTTAATTTAAAGAATATTCATCGACCCAAAGCTCTCAATCACTTAACATCCCCAAATCGTAACTCAACCCAAAGGATGATTTACTCATCCATTTTTTTGGTTAATAATATGGTTTTAATGATTATGATGATCAATTTTAAAAAGAATAAAAAGAAAGTTATAAGATAAGAGTAGTGTACCGAACAGAAAAAAAATGGTGAAGTTAATGTTAAATATGGAATTTAGATTGAATCGGAAATAGAAGGAGAGAATGATTTTCAAATTGATTTAAACTATTTAAAGAAAATTAATTTTAAAAAACATATGGTTTATGTGAATAATAGATGTAGAAGAAGAAACAAGCATTAAAATTCTATTGAAATGAAAACAGACTTACACGATTAAAAATTAGAAGAACACAAATGAACATGAAAACAAATAGAGGAGGAAGGGTATATAAAGTGAAAACTTGAGTATGGAAGATCCTACCAATCCTTTTTCAAGTCTTTGTTCATGAAAATTTATGATCCTTTCTAATGAAATTCCAACCTCTAGTAAGGAGAAGAGGGGGTTCTATTTATAGCCCAAGAAGGTGGACTGTTTGAATTCCAAATCTTCCCCTCCACTTGCATCGCCAATTTGATAAATTAGATAGCCAAATATCAAGATATGAAATTCTTACAAGTTTTAGATATTAATATCTTCTTTCTGCCACAAAATTTTTTAGGCCATTGGACTAAATAATCCAAAGTGATAGCGGTTTGATTAAACAATTTTTTTATCTCCATTTCAATCCAAACTTTCTCAATGCCAAAATGTGAATGGGTTTTTGAATAGGAAGATGCCATAAAATACGAACACTTTATTCAAAAAAATCTAATGCCTATATCTTATATTTAACACTGAGAAATCCTAACTTTAATGGATTTCTAGATCAGGGGACAAGTCATGTTTTGTGTGATGATTTCATTTCCTAGACATAATGGTGGGCTAGATTTAAATTCATCAGTTGGGTCAATTGTTAGTAGATTAGGGCCTTGAATTTTTTATCAAATATGAATGGTATTTCCGCCAAACAGTTGGTGGATAATCAAAGATTTTGTACTTATGGATTGATCTCGGTAATTCAATATTCATGGCTAGTCCATTTTCTTCCCAAATTCTATGGTCCTTTTTGTGTGGATAATAGAGCCCTTCAAAAGGAATAATTAGCCAATGATTCATTACAATGATATGTTGGAAATTGAATAAGGAATCCTAAAAAATAAAAACCATGAATTTTGGATAATAATGGTGAGCGTTATAATCAAAATAGTAAACTGAATCAATTGTACTTCTTCAAATAATTCTTAAAAATTATATATAGTATTAAAACATGAGTATCTCACACCAATTATGCACTTTTACATGAAATTTACTAAAGGGAGTTTAAAAAAGTTATGAATAAATGAATAATATAAACTCCCCCACACTTAGTCTTATGCATGTCCTCATGTGAAATAAATATAAAAGCATAACAAAATTATTCTCACTCACCAAAAAATATTAAAAAAAAATTCCACAATCAGGGGAGGTTTAGACCATTTCACTCATCCATATTGAACTCCACACAAAATTTTTATAGAAAAAATGTTAAAAAAATCATTTTTCATGCTCAAATTTAGAAAAGAAAAATATGGGCACTCCAAACATACTCTTCTCAAGATAATAAAATTTATTTATGGAGGTTCCCTCATTCACCAACCAAATGAGAATATGGGCACTCAAAACTTACTCCTAATGACATAAGTGTTCTTTTTGTCTTTTCTTTTCTTTTCTTTTTTTGCATTTTTGGATAGTTGAACTTGAAACCGATCTCACACTCATCTCCCAACCCATGTTTGATCTACTCATGACACAAAGTGTAATAGTTATAACAAGATTAAAGGATAAGGAAGAGTAATTTTTGACCCACCCAAGACACAACCCATTCTTTCATTTTTTTTATTTTTTTCATTTTTGAACACTTTTCAATAAAATTTGTACAAGATGTCACAAACATATATACATTCCCAACACTAACTGAATGAAAACATCCCCCCACACTAAAATTGATTATTTTCCTCAAGCATATGATAACACAATGAATATTAAGAAAAGGATACCCAAAATGAAATCCTTTCCCCACACACAGAAATTTTAATAAATTATGCAATGTAAATACATGTAGATATTGGGTGGGACAAGGTATTGGGATTATAATGTGGATAAAAAAGAAAATTTTTTCATAGGCTCAAAGGGGATTTCAAAAGAATGATTAATGTAAGGGAAATGGGAGGATATTTGGCTATTGTGATTCTCATGTGGTTAATAAAATGACTTTATCATATTAATACACACCAAAGTATGAAATTCAGATCCAAGGTCAACAAACTCAAGAATCACTATCGAGGGTGAAAACAAACATTTTGAAAAGAAGGCCATTGGTGACCTTGATATTAAAGCTAATATTTTCCCTCACAGTTGAGGAATAATCATTTCCCAAATATAAAACCGAGCATTAAAAATTTATTATTCTTGAAAAAAATTCTTTATCCAAATTCATGATGAAAATTAAAAAAAATGAGATGAAAACATGTCTTTTTTAGTCCAAAAAATGGTTGGAAAAAATTTCAAAAGTGGATGGTGAGTAAGTATGAAACTTTTTTTCTTTTTTTTGTTTTTTTAGTTTTTTTAGAAAGAAACACCCACATAAAAGATAGATAGATAGAATAGAAGAGAGAGAGATAGGGAGAAAGAATTTAAAGGGAAAGGGGTTCCCCCTGGTTTGGATTTGGTGGGTCTCCATCTCCATCAAGTGGTGGATCTACTATAGAAGTTGGGGATATGATGGAATTCAATGGATTCTTGGGGAATGTGTCCTCTATAGTGATTCTTTAAAAAATATCCATTACCTAAAAGAGAAAATAACAAAAAACCTTAATTCATTTAATGAGAACTAAAAAAAATAAAATTTCATAAAAGTAAAAGAATACATGGGTTGCCTCCCAAGAAGAGCTGCATTTATTTTCTCTATAGCTGGACAGTTGCAATGGACTACCCATGGTCTAATGGTGGCCATATTATATTCTAAACTCCAGTGTGCTTCCATAAAAACTTCTCCTTTGGGTTTCCTAATTGTTCATTGGATAATTTCTTCCCATCCTTGTTGATGTACTTGCAATTAAATGGGGGTGGAAATAGCATATTTTTATCATCGCTTTGGTCTCTAACTTGAGGTATTATACATCCCATTGAGTGTTTGTTTTCTATGCTTGGAAATTTAGGAAGATGTTTTAATTCTAATGGTGCATTGATGTAAGTTTCAAATAATATGAAATCAGAGTATAATATCCCATTTATTTTTAACTCATTTATTTCATGAGTTACTAAAGTTTAGAAATGAGGATCAGTGGAGTCATAATACTGAATAAAATTTTTAATATCCTTTATATCAATTTTTTTTACAAATAATGGTCAATATCAACCTCACCAGTGATCTTTTTATTAATTAGGGAACATATATCACAAACATCACTGCCATCCAGACAAGATAAACACATTGGTTCAGGTTCACCACACATATAATATAATTTTCAGAATCATGGATATAAAGTGATAAATGATGGATAATCTTATTCGAATCCAAAAATGAACATGCTTGTTCGTTTTCCTCATTACCGTCCATGTTGGAGTAGTGGAGGCTAGAGTTCAGATAAGATTCCAAAGAGTTTTCAAGATCCTATAGATCAAAGGAGCTTCCATTTATAATTTCAACATCTACTTCTCCATTTATTAATTGATAATTGAAGATGTAATATTCACAATCTTCTCTATCAGTAGAATAGGAAGAACATGGTGGATTGCGATTCAAAACACTCTCAAGGAGACTTTTAGAAGCATGGATAGATAATACATATTGATTCACTGATGGGTATCGCATGGATTGAAAAATATTGAACTTGACTGGTTAGTCACCAAATTCCTTGGATAAGATGTCAGCAAGGACATAAATTTTGGTTTTAGGTGTCATAAGGAAAGTTCTTCCTTGAATCAGGGGAGATCGAGAAGAGGTAGTCTCACCTTCTAGGTCAAGGACATAGAAATCAGATGGAAAGAAGATATCATTAACTTTGAAAAGGACGTCCTCAATTATTACCTCAGGACTAGATGTGCTTCTATTGGATAACTTGATGACAACACCTATTGGGTGTAAGGGACCTAGACCAAGGTTGGAGAATATGGATTTGGGCATGAAATTTATTAAGGCTCCTAGGTACATGAGGGCATCATCAAATTTGGAACTTCATATCTAGCATAGAACTGTAAAGGTCATAGGATCCTTGCTCTTCATGGGTATGGACTATTGTGTCGAAACATTCTTAATGGTCCTAAGTTGTCTCTTATGAGTGGACAATTCTTTAAGAAACCCGTCAAACGTAGGAATTTGTTTCATGGTATCTAAAAGGGTAATTTTGACTTCAAAATGTATAAACATGTCGATCAGTTTAGGATTAGGATCAAAGGGCTTCCTTGGCTTTGAAATGGCTTGAGGAAAAGGAATTGGGTTCCTAAGTGGAACGGAAGGAGGTGAGGGAATGGATTTAGGTTCCTTTTCTAATTTATTTTTCTTTTCATTTTTTAGGTCAACATTTAAAGGGTAGTTGGAGGTCTCATCATGAGGCATATAAATTTTCATTCCCAATCTAAGGGAAATTTCACTTACATTACCCTTGGTGTTGGGTAATGGTTGAGCTGGGAGTTGGGGAGAATTTGATTGTTGTTGCTAGATCATGTGGGATTCAAGTTGACCAATTTGGGTTTCAATGTTTTTAAGGCTAGAATGGGTGAAGGATTAAATATCTTTTAGTACACTTTCCCATGGTTTCTTATAAGAGTTGGATTGTCCCGAATTTGGATTGCCTTGATTTTGGTTCTTGGGAATGCGATTATATTGGTTTGGGAATTGGGAAGGCTCATTTGGATAGTGTAATCTAGGAGAAGTAAGAGTATGATTGATTCTTTAAGTTTGTGGAACAAAAGGGTAAGGTTGTTGAAAGTTTCTATCACCTTGAACATATTGGAATTGGTTTGGGTTTTGAGTTGGGAATTGAGGGGGATGAAAAATGTGATTACCATACCTCAAGCCTTGGTTAAAGCTAGAATAGAAGGTCTCCGAGTGGGGTTGGTTGAAGTTTCAAATGAACTAACCTGATTGTTGAGGGCTGGTGTTCCTATGAGAATATGTTGCATTGATCTCCATTGTTCTGGATGAATCAAAGGGATACTATTGATTTTGTAAACATGTGTTAGTTGGATGAGATTAAGAGTTGAAAATTCCACAATTCTTAATAGGTCTAGGGAATAGAGATTGTGGAGAAGATGAGGTTGGGGATTTGGCTTCCACAACTAGTTGGCGCACAAGACCTATAAGTTCACTCATCCACTCAGTCATCTTGTTTTGCTCTATCGATTGACTATCTTGGGCTTGTTTGACTTGAGAATGTTCTCAAGTAAAGAATTGATGCGTTTTTGTAGCCATGTTTCTTATGAAATCTCTTATAGCTGCAAGAGTTTTATCAACAAGACCATCTCTACTTGTGGCATCAATTAGAGTTCTCTCCATAGCCAATAACCCCTCATAGAAGTATTGGATAAAAATTTGGTCAGGGAATTGGTGATGTGGACAGGTTTCCAAAATCTTTTTGAACCTCTCCCAATAATCACGGAGTGATTCATTTGGGAATTGACAAATACCACTTATTTTCTTTCAGATAGAAGCAGTATGAGAAGTATGAAAAACATTTTCTAATAAAAGTCGCTGCAAGTCATTCAATGTGGTTATGGAACCAGGAGGGATGTAGTAAATCCATGACTTGGAAGTGTCATCTAGGGAGAAATGGAATGCTATGAGTTTGATTTGTTCTTAAAAACCCCTTGAGGCTTCATGGTAGAGCACACCACTTGCAACTCTTTAAGATGAAGATATGGATCCTCACCTACTAGCTTGTGGAAATGAGGAAAATGATGAATAAAACCTGATTTGAGTTCAAAGTCATCCTATATGTTTGGATATTGAATAACAAGGTGTTGGTAATTCATATCAGGGGAAACATGTTATTTAATGGGTTTTCCCTAGGATTATCCATATCTAATTCAATTGGTTGTACAAGGACTGGTTCTTGAATGATTTGATTATCCCTTATGTTCATCCTAAGTTGGAAAAGAGTTCTCTCAATTTCAGGGTCAAACAGATTTGATGGATTGTTTGGGAGGCTATGGGGCATTCAGATAAAAATTTTAAGGATAAGGAAAATGGATTTTTTTTGTTTATGATTTTTATGAGAAGGTGGGTTTTTCTTTATGTTTTTTTCAATGTTTTTTTAAAAAAATTGTTTTTTTTTGTTTTTTGTTTTTTGTTTTTTTACAATAACCATAAAAATGACTGCTTAATTCACCATACCTAGAAAAAACACCATTTTAAGCACAACTGGTTGTCTCCTATCGACTGTTCAAGGTTTTGATGCTCTACTAATGGGTATAACAGCACTCGGGTCGAATCCTCAAAGATGATAATATTTAATAGTCGATTATTTTTATTTGATAGTATTATGATAGGGGGGGTTGTTTTCATATCTTAATTAAAATTATTGTTTTTTTATGAATTTAGTAATGATTCGGGTGAATTAATCATTAGAGAGTTAATCTTGAGATATCCTTGATCTTTGCTTTATATTGCATTAAATTAACACCCACTTTACAAGATGATGTTGATTGGAATTCCTATGTGTTAAGGATTTAATAAAAGCCTTAAATTAACTTTTAGTTCTAATATTAATTATATTTTGTTTATAGTAGTGTATTTATGGTTCCAATAATCCATGTAAACCACACATTAAACAAAGAATGTCATTAATCCACGACATTCTAAGTTTAACGTACACAGTGTAAATTTAAGGAATATTCATCAAGAAAAAGCTCTCAATCACTTAACATTCACAAATCATAACTCACCCCGATGGTAGATTTATTCAGCCATTTGTTTGGTTAGTAATCTGGTTGTAATTATTATGATGATGAATTTTAAAGAGAAGAAAAAGAAAGGGACAATATAAGAGTAGTGTGCCGAACACACACAAAAACGGTGAAGTTAATGTTAAATAAGAAATTTAGATTGAATGAGAAAGAGAAAGAGATAATGATTTTAAACATGATTTAAACTATTTCAAGAACATTAATATTAAAAAATATATGTTTTATGTGAATAAGAGATGAAAAATAAGAAACATGCATTAAAATTCTGCTGAAATGAAAACAAAATTACACGATTACAAATAATAAGAACACAAAAGAACATGAAAACAAAGAGAGGAGGAAGGGTATATAAAGTAAAAAATTGAGTATGAATGGTCCTACCAAGATTTTTGGTAGTCTTTTTTCATCCAATTTATGCTCCTATCTTATGAAATTCCAACCTCCTACAAGGAGAAGAGGGGGTTATATTTATAGCCCAAGGAGGTGAACTGTTTGTATTCCAAATATGCCCCTCCACTTGCATCACCAATTTTATAAGTTAGACAACCAAATATCAAGATATTATTTTCTTACACATTGTAGATATATATATCCTATGTCTGCTCTAAAAATTTGGTGGCCATTTGACTTAAGGATCCAAAGTTATGGTGCTTTGAGTAAACAATTTCAATCTGTCCATTTCAATCCAGACTTTTTCAAGACCAAAATTTGAATGGGTTTTTGAATAAGAAGATTCCCTAAAATCTGAACACTTTCTACAAAAAAAAGTCGGAATACTATATATTAGCTTTAAAACAGAAAAATCTCAGCTTGAATGGATGTTTAAATCAATATAAAAGTCATGTTTTGTGTGCTGATTTCATTTTTTGGGCAGAATAGTGGGATGGATTTAAATGCATCAGTTGGGCCCCTTATTAGTGGATTTGGGACTTGAATATTTTATGAAATATGAATGGTATTTCCCACCAACTTTGGGTGGAGAATAAAATATTTTGTACTTCTGTAATGAGCCCAATAATTCAATATTCATGGTTGGTCCATTTTCTTCACAGATTTTGTGGGCCTTATGGTGGGGATAATAGGGCCCTTAAAATGGAAGAATTGGCCAATGATTTGTTTTAAATTGAATAAAGATTCATAAAAAACAATAACCATGAATTTTGGATATTCATAGTGATATTTATAATTAAAATAGTAAACTAACTCAATTGGACTTCTTCAAATTATGATAAAAAATTATATTCAGTATTAAAACATGAGTATCTCACACCAATTATGCACTTTTACATGAAATTTACTAAAGGGATTATAAAAAAGTTATGAATAAATGAATAAAATCAACTCCCACACACTTATTATCATTCATGTCCTCATGTGCAAGAATATAAAAGCATAAAAAAATTATTCTCACTCACAAACAAATATTAATTTTTTTTCACAATCAAGGGAGGTTTAGACCATTTCACTCATCCATATTGAACTCCACCACAAATTCATACTGAAAAAAAATGTTCAAAAACTATTCATTTTTCATGCTCAAATTTAAAAATGGAAAATGTGGGGTCTCAAAACTTACTCCTCTAAAGATAATAAAATTTATTTATGGAGGTTCACTCATTCAGCAACCAAAGGAAAAAATCATAGAGTTTGAAAGATATTTCAGCTTATATTCTCTATCCTAAAGGTCAAAAGAATCAATAGGTCTTTTGATGGGGTGTTTTTTTGGCTATGGGATGGTATGAATTCAATGTCCAAAAGAGTAGAAAAGAGGGGTAAAACACCAACATGGGTAAAACAATACATAATGTTTTTTGAAATGAAACATGGAAGGAAATGGAAATACATATTTAAAAGGGAATTATTGTGTGAATAAAGACATAAAGTATGAAGAAATTTTGAAGGGGATGAGGAGATTAAATATTTACAAAACAAAAAAAACATCTCCCAATGACATAAGTGTTCTTTTTTCCTTTTCTTTTTCTTTTTTTACATTTTTCGAAATTTGAACTTGAAATAGATATCACACTCATCTCCCAACCCATGTTTTATCTCCTCATGAAACTAAGTGTAATAGTTATAACAAGATCAAAGGTTGGGGAAGATTTATTTTTTACCCACCCAAAACACAACCCATTTTTTCATTTTTTTTTAATTTTTTCCTTTTTTTTGAACACTTTTCAATAAAATTTGTACAAGATGTCATAAACATATATAAAATCCCAACACTAACTGCATTAAAACCACCCCTCACACTACAATGGATGCTTACTCTCAAGAATATGATAACATGATGAAAATTAAGAAAAGGATACCAAAAATGAAATTATTTCCCCCACACATAAATTTAAAAAAATTATGCAATGTAAATCCATGTAGATATTGGGTGAGACAAGGTATTGGGCTTATAATGTGGTTAAAAAAGAAAATGTTTTCATAGGACTAAAGGGGTTTTCAATAGTCGGATTAATGTAAGGGAAATAGGATTATATTTGGCTATTGTGATTCTCAAGTGGTTAATAAAACACCTCTAGCATATTAATACACACCAAAGTAGAAAATTCAGCTTGAAGTTCACAAACTCAAGACTCGCAATCAAGAGTGGAAAACACATTTTGAAAAGATGGCCATAGGTGACCTTGGCATGAAATATAATGTTGTTCCTCATGGTTGGGGAATAATCATTTTCTAAATCTAAAACCGATCATTCAAAATTTATTATTCTTGATACAAAATTATTTATCCAAATTTATGATGAAAATAAAAAAATTGAGATAAAAACATTTTTTTTACTCCCCAAAATGGTTGGACAAAATTTAAAAAAGTGGATAGTGAGTAAGTATGACTCCTTTTGTTTTTTTCATTTTTTTAGTTTTTTTTTAGAAAGACACACCCACATAAAAGAGAGATATATATATATATATATAGAAGATTAAAGAGAGAGGGTGATAGAGAGAGAGATAAGTTAAAGGGAAAGAGGTTCCCCTAGTTTGGATTTGGTGGGTCACCATCTCCATCAAGTGGTGGATCAATTGTAGAAGTTTGTGATCTGATGGAATTCGATGTATTCTTGGGGCATGTGTCCTATCTAGTGATTCCTTGGAAAAATATCTATTTCATAAAATAGAAAAAACAAACAAAAAACATCATTCATTTAATGAAAACTAAAATGAAATTAAAATTTCATAAAAGTAAAAGAAAACATGTGTTGTCTCCCAAGAACCAATGAATTTATTTTTTCTACAGCCAGAAAGTTGTAGTAGACTACCCATAGTCCAATGGTGGCCACAGTATTTTCTTAACTCTAGTGTGATTCCAGAAAAACTTTTCTTTTGGGTTGCCTAATTGTTCATTAGATAATTTCTTCCCATCCTTGTTGATGTTATTGAAATTAAATGGGAGTGGAAATAGAATATTTCTATCATTGATTTGGTCTCCAACTTGAGGTATTATACATCCCATTGAGTGTTTGTTTTCTATTATTGGAAGTTCAAGAAGATGTTTCAATATTGATGGTGCTTTGATGTAAGGTTCAAATAATATGAAATCAGAGTATAATATCCTAGTTTTTTTAACTCATTTATTTTATGACTTACTGAAGTATAGTAATGATGAACAGTATAGTCATAAGACTGAATAAAATTTTCAATATCCTTTATATCAATGTTTTTTTTCAAAGAATGGTAAATTTCAACCTCACCAGTGATCACTTTATTAATAAGGGAACATATATCACAAACATCACTTCCATCAGGACAAGATAAACACATTGGTTCAGGGTTCACCTCACATATAATAGAATTTTCAAAATCATGGATAAAAATTGATGAATTTTGGATAATTTGATTTGAAACAAAATAATTAACATTCTTGTTTGTTTTCCTCATTATTTTCCTTATTGAAGTAGTGGAGGCCAAAGGTGAAATGGAATTCCAAAGAGTTTTCAACATCCTTTATATCAATGGAGTTTACATTTGTAATGTCAACATCCACTTCTCTATTTATGACTTGTTAATGAGGATGAAATATTCACAAACTCCTCTAACAGTAGAATGGGAAGAACACGATGGATTGGGATTCAACACACTCTCAGAGAGACTTTCAGAAGCATGGATAGAGAATACATATTGATTCATTGATGGGTATCATATGGATTTAAAAATATTGAACTTGACCAGTTGGTCACCAAATTCCATGTATATGATTCCAACATGGACATCAATTTTGGTTTTAGATGTCATTGGGAAAAGTCTTCCTAGAATTAGGGGAGATATAGAAGAGGTCATCTCACCTTCCATGTCAAGGACATAGAAATAAGATGGGAAGATAACATCACTAACTCTAATAAGTACATTCTCAATTATTCCCCCAGGACTGGTTGTTCTTTGATTGGCTAACTTAATGACAAAACTTGTTGGGTGTAAGAGACCTAGACCAAGGTTGTAGAATATGGATTTGGGAATGACATTTATCGAGGCTCCTAGGACTATGAGTGCATCATCAAAGTTTAAAATTCCTATTTGGTATGGAATTGTAAAGGTACCAGGATCCTTGTACTTCATGGGTATGGAACGTTGTGTTGAAAAATTCTCAATGGTCTAAAGTATTCTCTTATGAGTGCCCAATTCCTTAAGAAATTTGTCATACTTAGGAATTTGTTTGATGGAATCTAAAATAGGAATGTTGACTTCAACACATCTAAACATGTCATGAATTTCAGGATCGGGATCAAAGGACTTACTTGGATTTGAAATGTCTTGGGGAAAAGGAATTGGGTTCCTAATTGTAATGGATGGAGGTGAGGGAATGGATTTAGGTTTCTTCTCCAGTTTCTTTTTCTTTTCATTTTTTAGGTTAATATTTGTAGGGGAGTTGGAGCACTCATCATGAGTCATAGAAATTTTCTTTCCCGATCTAAGTGAAATTTCACATACATTACCATTGGGGTTGGGTAATGTTTGAGCTGGGAGTTGGGAAAAATTTGATTGTTGTTGTTGGTTCAGGTAGTATGCAAGTTGACCAATTTGGGTTTCAATATTTTTAAGGCTGGAACAGTTGAAGGAGGCAAGATCTTACAGTGCACTTTACCACAGTTTCTTGGAAGAAGAGGCTTGTCCCGTGTTTGGATTCCCTTGATTTTGGTTCTTGGGAAAGCGATTGTATTGGTTTGGGAATTTCGAAGGCTCATTAGGAAAGTGGAATATAGGAGGATCAAGAGGAGGATTGATCATTTGAGGTTGAGGAACAAAAGGGTAAGGTTGTTGGAAGTTACCAACACCTTGACCATATTGGAATTGGTTTGGGTTTTGAGGAGGGAATTGAGGGGGATGAGAAATGGGATTACCATACCTCAAGCCTTGGTTAAATGTAGAATATAAGGGATCATAGTGGGGTTAGTTTAAGTTTCTAACGAACTAACCTGATTGTTGAGGGATGGTGTTCCTCTGAGCATATGCTGCATTGAGCTCCATTGGTCCAGATGAATCGGAGGGATCCTCTAGAAGTAGTGGACATGTGTCAGTTGGATGAGTTGAGGATTTTTATATTCCACAGTTCTTGATAGGTCTAGGGAATAGAGATTGTGGAGAAGATGAGGTTGGGGCTTTGGCCTCCACATCTAGTTGTCACACAATATCCGTAAGTTCACTCATCCACTTGGTGATCCTGTTTAGCTCTATCGATTGACTATCATGGGTTTGTTTGACTTTTTTTTAAAGGTAAAGGGGGAAATCCCCCATATATTGAATAAGAAAGAAACTCCTTTTGAAGGGAAGAAAGAGGAACCCATTACAGAGACAGATGAAATAAATCTTAGATGAACATGCTATATGGCCAACAAGGATCCAAAAGCCAAAAGAAAATAAAAATCAAAGCAAGAACTAGCCAGAAAGTCTCATCACCCCCCCCCCCCCAAACTGAAAATGCCACAATGAAATCCACCAAGATGATGTGTCACCCCCTCTGTGATGAAATGTGTCGTGCTGGAAACACGACCAAATCAGAGCACTCCTCCAACTCATACAGAAATATGAGAGGAGAACTGGACGATAGGTGCCAGCACACCTATCTTTATTTCGAGCCCCCCCCTGATGGTGCCAATGAGAGACTCACTGAACCATCAACCTGATGTGTCACAACATCTGACAGAGAACATCGTTCAAGCTCAGTCCGGGTACCCATCCATCCAAAAGAACAGACGGCTGAATGAAGGGTGTCAAGACACCCATCCCTCCTTCGCGGTCTCCCACCTGACGCAATCTACAGGATAGAAAACACCATCCAAATGCAATGAGACAAACTGCAAGTTCCTACCAAAACATTTTCTACCCAGTGATAGTCTGATCCAGCAACAACAGCAATGGGAAAACCAGAGAAAAATAAACATAGCAGCAACACCCAAAAGCTGTAAAGACCACACCAGCATCCATCTCAGGAATGCCACCACCATCAGACTATAGCAGACCTCCTCACAATCCAAACCGAGGATCTCCGCATGAGCTTGATCGACAAACCTCTGAAGACACCACCGTCCGAGATCCCAAATCCCTGAAGGGAGTGCTGAGAATATCCACTGGATGAAGAAGAAGAGGTGATAGAATAGTGACGGAGAAGCAGCGGGCGGGAAACCCAAACCCAGACCATGGTCATGAGGTGGGAAGAGAAATACTCCACTGCAACCTAATCCAGAAGAAGCTTCAGAACCAGGCCGTCAAAATCCCTGAAACACCGAAAACAGACGAACGACCCCAACCGGAATCCACGAACGCCGCAAATGTCCACCACAACGCCGCTCTCAGGAGAGGTATTTTCCACACGCAAACCGAAAGGTTCCGCCGCACGCAAACAGATCTCCTCCTCCCGAAGAGCGGCCTCCATCAGATGAGAACCATGGAATCCTGGATCAGAATAGATCCAGGGGAGCGGTGGATGAAGGAGATGCACAAGAATCTAATGACGAAGCCAAAGAACACGAAAGGAAAAGGAAGCGGGAGAAGTATTTGACAGAAATTGAAAAAACCACCATAGTGATTGGGCGGCCGATTAGAAAAGACGGGCTCAAACCCTAGGTGAGGGAAGGTGCTCCCGGAGACTGCAGTTCCATAGTCAATATGGGGCTATGATGTCAGATGACATGGGCTTGTTTGACTTGAGAATGTGCTCAAATATGGAATTGTTGTGTATTTACATCCATGTTTCTTATGATATCTCTTACAGCTATGAGATTTTTATTAACAAGAGCACCGCCACTTGAAAAATCAATTAGAGTTATCTCCATAGCCAATAACCCCTCATAAAAGTATTCAATTAAGATTTGGTTAGGGATTTTGTGATTTGGAAAGGTTTCCATATGATTTTTGAACCTATCCCAATATTAATGGAGTTATTCATTTGAGAATTGACAAATACCACTTATTTCCTTTCAGATAGAAGTTGTATGAGTAGCAGGAAACAGTTTTTCTAAGAAAATTTTCTTCATGTCATTCCATGTGGTTATAGAACCAGGACAGAGGTAGTAAAGCCATGACTTGGAAGTTTCATATAGGGAGAAAGGGAATTCTCTAAGTTTGATTTCTTCCTCAAAAACCCCTTAAGACTTGATGGTAGAGAACACCACTTGGAACTCTTTAAGATGAAGATGTGAATCCTCACTAGCTAGCCCGTGGAAATGAGGGAGAAAATGAATCGAACCTGATTTAAGTTCGAACTCAAAATCTATGTTTGGATATTGAATACTAATGGGTTGGTGATTCATATTAGGGGTAGAAAGTTATTTAAGATTTTATTTCCTATGATTTGACATATCTAATTAAAGTTTTTGTACAAGGACTGTTTCTTGAAAGATTTGATTATCCCTTATGTTACTCCAATGTTGGTGAAGAGTTATCTCAATTTCAGGGTCAAAAATATTCAAGGGAATTTTTGGGAGGCTACGGGGTATTCAAAGAAATTTTTAAGGATAAGGAAGATGGTTTTTTCTTTTTGTTTTTTTCATTTATGATTTCTATGAGAAGGCGGGTTTTTCTGTGTGTTTTTTTCATTTTTTTTTAATTTCGTTTTTTACAGTAATCAAAAACCAATGACTACTTAATGAACTATCCTTATAAATGGTACCATTTTAAGCATGGCCAATTGTCTCATATAGAGTGTTAAAGGTTCCGGTGATATGCTAATGTGTATAGCACCACTCGGGTCGAATCCTCAGCAATGATACTTTTTAATAGTCAATTGTTTTTAGTTGATTGTATTTTTATTGGGGGGTTGTTTGCAGAGCTTAATTGAAATGATTTATTGATTTAAAAATTTAATAAATATTGGGGTGAGTTTATCATTATAGAGTTAAGATTGTGATATCCTTAATATTTTCTTTATATTGCATTAAATTAACACCCACTTTACAAGATGACGTTGATTGAAATTTACAAGTGTTAAGGATTTAATCTAATGCTTAAATTAACTAAGGGTTCTCATATTAATAAGATATTGTTTATGATAGTGTATTTATATTTCCAATAATCCATGGAAACCATAGGTTAAAAAAATCATGTCATTAATCCATGACATTCTAAGTTTAACATACACAGTGTTAATTTAAGGAATATTCATCGAGCAAAAGTTGTCAATCAATTAACATCCCCAAATCATAACTCGCACCAATGGTAGGTTTACTCATCCATTGTTTTGGTTAATAATCTGGTTGTTGTTTTTATGATTATGGATTTTAAAGAGAATAAAAATCAAGAGAAAAGATAAGAGTAGTGTGTTGAACACACACAAAAACGGTGAAGTTAATGTTAAATACAAAATTTAGATTGAATAAGAAAGAGAAGAGGAGAATGATTTTCAAATTTATTTAAAATATTTAAAGAAAATTAATATTAAAAAACATATGGTTTATGTCAATATGAGATGAATAAGAAGAAACATGCATTAAAATTCAATTGAAATGAAAACAGACTTACATGGTTACAAATAATAAGAACACAAAAGTACATGAAAAAAGAGAGGAGGAAGGGTATCTCAAGTGAAAAATTGACTGTGTAAGGTCCTCATAAGAATTTGGAAAGGATTTTGTTATGCCAATGTATGCACCTCTCTTCTGAAATTCCACCCTCTTTCAAGGAGAAGAGAGAGTTGTATTTATAGCCCAAGGAGGTGGACTATTTTCATTCCAAATATACCCCTCCAGTTGCATCACAAATTTGATAAAATATATAGCTGAATATCTATGATATTCTTACACATTGTATATATGGATATCCTATGTCTACTATGAAAATTTGGTGGTCATTTAACTTAAGGATCCAAAGTTAAGGCATTTTGATTAAAAAAAATTAATCTATCCATTTCAATCCAGACTTTTTCAAGGCCAAAATTTGAATGGGTTTTTGAATAGGAAGACACACTCAAATCCTAAAACTTTATTCAAAAAAGTCGGAAGTATATATATTATATTTAAAACTGAAAAAAATATCAGCTTGAATGGATGTCTATATCGGGATACAAGTTATGTTTTTTGTGCTGATTTCATTTCCCAGATAGAATGGTGGGCTTGATTTAAATTCATCAATTAGACCCCTTGTTAGTGGAGTTGAGCCTTCAAATTTTTATAAAATATTAATAGTATTTTCCCATAACTTTTTGTGGAGAATAAAATATTTTCAAATTCTGGATTGAGCCCAGTAATTCAATCTTCATGGCTGGTCCATTTTCTTCACAGATTCTATAGGCCTTCTTGTGTTGATAATAAGGCCCTTAAAATGGAATAATTGGCCAATGATTCCTTCTAATGATATGTTGGAAATTGAATAAGGAATCCTAAAAAACAAGAACCATGAATTTTGAATGAAAATGGTGAGATTTATAAATAAAATAGTAAACTGAATCAATTGGACTTCTTCAAATAATGCTCAAAAATTATATTTAGTGTTAAAACAAGAGTATCCTGCACCAATTATGCAATTTTACATGAAATTTAAGAAATAAAGTATAAAAAAGTTATGAATAAATGAATAAAATCAAGGAACTAGGGGGGGCCACTCAACTATATTGGTAAAGGCATCGCTAACCCAAGTGACCCACACAACTGCACCTACACACCTATCATCGAGGCCCAAAATTGTGGCTGCCATCGCGTTCTACATAGAAAAACACGTGAGATAGACTATTTACTTGCCCAAAATGGATAACAAATGAAAAAGGCACAACGAGCCTAAAATGGCCACTATGGGGGCCATGCATCGATCCCAGAACACATCAAACACATCACACCATTTCGATCCCAATGGAAAAACACACAAGATCGACTATTCATTCATCCAAAATGGATGCCTGGTGAAAAAGCCACATTTCACTGGAAATACCCAAAGTGAACCTCAGGGGGCATGCACCATGATTTTAGTTTAAGAACCAAAAAATGTTCTGGAAACAATCGAATTAAAGTTGGGTTCGCAATGCCACTGACGTCGCGTTAATCGGATATCAGACGCAGGAGATATGTGTGATGCAAGAATCGTCAAATAATAATAATTATATTATTATCATTTTAATTGGACGTTTCATGACACCGAGCCTCAAACCTGACGTAAAATTTCTTCAAAATGCCTTAAAAGGACCTTCTCGAAGAGGGGGTCACGTTTCTGTAGACGATGCGTAAATTGGACACTGCACAAGGAAGTTATGACTGATTTACTGTTTGTATTAATAATAATAATAATCTTATTATTATTATTATTATTATTATTATTATATCTATATTTTTATTTATTTAGTTTTTGAAAACCTGCATGGGGGGTCCTGTGGCTGGTCTCTTTCCACCACCGGCATTCGGCGTCTCGCACCGCTGCACCGTCCTGCGCCCTCTGCCGCACCGTCCAACGGCTTCCACCGCGTCCCCAGTGGCCTCTGCCACATCACCAGCAGCCTCATACATGCCACCACACCTCATCGAAGCTGCCCTCCCAGACCCGCACCACTGCCACCTTTCGCAATCCACCAAAACACTCTGGTGGTCAGAAAAAAAAACTGAGACCAGATCTGGGATCCTTTGATTCCAATCTACACAGACGTGGTGAAAATTCAAACAAAAACGTAGCATAATCAAGGGGAATGGGATTAAAACTCAAATATGACTACCTTGAAGATAAATGCAGATGATTTAGGGTTAGATCCGCACTTCGAAGCTGTTATTGATCTGGGAACATCCTCTGTGAAGATCTGAGACTGACAGTGCTTCATTTTCTCAATCCGACCATTGGATCATTCGTCAGTGAAGAAGAAGGGAGAGGGGGGAGATGATTCATGCACACCATGTGAGACAAGAGGGGGCGATTTAATTTTTAATTAAATCCTCTCTATTTAACATCCCAACTCCTGATTCTCCTCTGACCCAACGTCTAATGCAAATGAATTTTTTGTCACTCCTAGGATAAACATGATGTTATGAACTCAACCGTGGTCTCAACAATTTTTTCCGAGACTCCATTCAAGAGTTATTGGATACGACGTCCAAAAATAAATAAATAAATTTATTCACAGAAATGCCCTTGATAACGTTTTCCACAAAAAACAAGCGCCCACAAAACTTATACCCCACCTAGGGCAAACAACACGCTCTAGACTCAACCATACCCTCAGATTTCTAATCTGAGCTATCATTTTAGAGATAATGAGTTTCTTCCATGTGCATAGTATAAAAATACTTAATATTTTTATGAAATTTATTCCAGGCACACCGGGCCACGGAATCGCATGCTGTCTGAATGCCTAACTCTGGAAATATTCTTAGGAATATTAAAAAGTCTAACAAGGAAAAACTCGAGTCGCTTCAATTGCACCTGGACGTGTTGGGAGATACATGAAGCTCTAAGCAGTTATTGCACCAAGTACATTTATTAGACACCGTGTGTTGGCTAGGCCAACCCGACACATGGTTTATAAAACTACACGGTTTGTAGCTTGTATACATGTTTTAGAGTCTACATGGTTTAGCAGTGAAATTCATGCCAACTATGTGGTCAAATACATAGTTTATAGCACGAAGACTGACAGTTTGGAACATTAATGAAACACATGATGTGTAGCCAGAGTATATGTCATGTGAATCATTAATACTTACATCCGAATAACACACTGTGTTAATCGGTGATTTATACGAACACACAGAAAGTGTACCACATGATTTGTAGCTCACACTACTATAAAAGAGGCCTTTAACAGCACTGACATTTATCAGCGCTAGAAAGAAGCACTGATAAAGCCACCTTTATCAACGTTTTTGTTTAGCATTGATAAAAGGTACCTTTATGAGTGCTTTATTTTTAGCACTGATAAAGGGAACCCTTTTTCAGGGATTTATTTTTAGCACTAATAAAGGTCCAGAATAAAATGAAATAATTAAACATATAAAAAATTTATTAACAATTTTATTAATTAAATAATTGCTGTTAAAAATGAATATATTGAATATACATATATAAAAATTATAAAAATTAATAAATAGTTTATATTAATTATATAGATATGTAAAATAAATAAAATGAAATAATTAAACAAATAAAAATTAAAAATGAGTAAATTAAGAAAAATATTAAACATTTTATTAATTAAATAATTATTGACAAAAATAAATAAATTTAATATACATATATATATATAGATTTTAAATCTCAATAAATAGTATATGTTAAATATAGATATATAAAATGAATAAAATATAATAATTAAACAAAAAAATCAAAAATGAATAATCTAAAAAATTATATAATAATTTATTAATGAAATAATTATTAATTTAAAATGAATAAGTATAATATATATACATATTAATTATAAATATTAATAAATAATATATATTAAATATAAATATATAAAAATGAATAAAATATAATAATAATAAACATATTAATGTTGTCTTCATTTTTAATGTTGTTTGAATTTTCAATTTAACATATATAAAACATCGTGTATTACATTAATTTATTTCATATACATATATGTAATTAATGCATTTTTATATGCAACTCACACAAAAATATTTATGCAATTAATGAAATATTATATATAAACACATACACCTATTATTTATGTAATTTATTCACATTTTAGTATATTTTAGAATTTCATTATAACATGATACATTTAATATATTATGTTTTTAATCGGTTAATCTTATTTATTTATTTTTAATATTATTAGAGTTAGATGTTATTTATTCATTTTTAATATTTTTTTTTATTTTTGAATTTGATCATTTCCTATTATTTATCTATATATATTTATTTACTACATTTTAGTATTTTCAATATGTATTCATCTTTACTTCAATATATATCCCTATTTTTTTAATATTTTATATTTAATTAATAAAATTTATCCATTTTTTCAATATTTTTAATGTATACTCATTTTGAATTATTCAATTTCACTCATTTTTAAAATTCATGTATTAAAGATTATATATCCATTAATAATGTTAAAAATATATTTGTAAATAAATATTTGTAAATAACTATATTTATAAATGTATATTTACTATATTTATAAATTTATAAATTTATAAATATTATAAATAAATAAATATTATTTTTAGAAAAATTATTTATATAATTATTAATAAATAATTATAATTATAAAAAATTTATTAAAATAATGTACTCGATGAGACTTGAACTCGAGACCTCGTCGAGACCCAAAAGGACATCTACCACTGAGCTTCACCCTAGGGGCTATATATATAAATATATAAATATAAATATATAAATATTTAAATATATAAATATGTAGATATATAAATATTATTTTTTTTAAGTATTATTCATATATTTATAAATAAATAATAATATATTTAAGTAATTATAAAGTTATAATAAATATATTTAAATAATGAATATTTTTATATTTATATATATTTATTATATATTTATATATATTATTATATAATTATATATAATTATATAAATATATTTATAATTATAAAATTATAATAAATATATTTAAATAATGGATATATTTACTATATTTATATTTATATATATTTATTAAATATATATATAATTAAATAGATATATTTATAATTGTATATTTACAATATTTATAAAATTATATATTTATAATTATAAATAAAATAAAATATATATTTTAAAAGTATTAATGTAATTATAAATAAATAATTATATATTTTAAAAATTATAAAATTATAATAAACAAATATATAAATATATTTTTTTTAAATTTTTTTTTATAATTATAATTATAAATCCGTTATTATTGATAATGATTTACCACTGATAAAGGTTAATTTTATCTGTGCTTTTTTAGTGCAAATAAAGATGCTTTTTATCAATGCTTATCAATTTAGTGCTGAGAAAAGAGCTCTTTGTTTGTTCTTTTTTTAAAGTGTTGTTAAAAGTATCCCTAGTCTATTTAAAAGAACCTTAAGTGTGACTCATTCAATCATGATTCTCAAGCTCTCATAGAACTCCCCTGCTATATGCGCTACACCTCTACGCTCTCTCAGACGAATTAAGGCTAGAATCTAATGTATGTTATTTTATCCTTTTCCTCTCTCATTGATTGATTTTTTAGGTTCCACGATTTGTGTTTTTTCATTTTTCTTAACCATGACAAACCCTACATCTCATGACTCTCTCTCTCACTTAACTATACTTACCCAATGTCACCCCAACTATGTAAACTCATTCTTTCTTTATACGAGACCATTGCGAACAATGTCTTCATCCGTTGTTGTAACTGATAGTGATTTTTTTATGTTTCCATTCTATTATTTCGTGTTACCTTATAGATAGTGTTTCTTTTAATTATTTGATTCTTGTTTCAACAGTATGACATGCACATAAATATGGAAAGAATTTTAACATTATATTGGACTAATTTTAGAGATAATGATATTTGATATGAATAATATAATGTGGGTTAATATACATATTGTTTTAATTTGAATGGGTAAATCTAGTTTACATAACTAAATTCTAAATTTTAAAATTTATATTGGTTAACATTATCAATATGTTATATATATATAATTTAATAAGGAACAAACTATTTAAAATTTCATAGAAATCAAAATAATCATACATTTTCAGTTTTTTATTTGATCCAAACTCAAAAGTTGTGATATATTGTCAATAATAGGTGTGTTTATAATTGATTAATAGGTTCCTGATATTTGTACATTTACTAAAAAATATATTCACTAAAACAATATAGTTATGATATAAAATGATATTCAATGGGTTAGGGAGATCATTAAAGGAGATACCTTTTATTTCCATTATCAGTGAATGGTTTCCAATAATTTCCCATGCCCTTTAAATTTATAATTAATTAAAATAACTTTTTAATTTTTATAAACTATTAGTAATAGATTTTATGAATTTACTTTATTTTACATTTATAAATGAAAACATGTCATAGAACAACACACCATATTAGATTCCGATAGAAGAGTTTCCATATGAGGCGTCATTTATAGAAGATGTTATATATGATTTTACTTTTATATCAAATTATTTTATATATAAATTCCTCTCTATGAATGAATAGATTTTTTATGAAGTGACCTGATTTAAGAAAATTTATTTTCTTTATTTGTGTATGTGTGTTATCTTATTAATTAATTTCTATTTTATAAAACTATAACATCACAATATAGTCCAACTATTAATAAACTGACCTAAGTTGAATCAAAATATTACTCAACCCTTGTAACCATCAACCAAATTCTAAAGGATTGATAATAAATATGCAGCATTCAACATGATCCATGAGAAATGGTTTAAAAGACCAACTCACATGAAAAGTAAATCTATGTAAGATATTCCACAATAGAATCCCATGAATATAAATGCCTACAAATATAAAAACAATAACAATTTGATAAATCCGAGGTAAAAATACAGCCTTATACAAATAGACAACCTACAATTGATGTCACAAACTCCACAAGTCTCCACCATCTATCATTTGATACAATATCCCTTCTAATAAATAATCAATCCTTGCAACCTTCAACCCGAGGAAAATTGGCTACATATGCATTAGTATGCACATAAAGTGGTTAAGTAATGTAATTAGGTAAGTTTTCTCTGATTATTTTCCATGCCCCCAATCCTCATGAAAACCATGTATCTCATTTTTATTTTATGAAAATATTCCTACTACATGATAATTGAAAGATTCATACAACAAATAATAGTTGTAAGAAACATAAATGACTTTTCATAAAAAAGGACCATGGGTTTCACAAATAAGTTTGTGTAAATAAGGATTCATTTTGGTAAGATAGATATACAATACAATGTACTTCATGCATAAAAGTTCACATTTTCATAAATCATGCATGAAAATTGTTACTATCTTGAATAATTATATAATACATAAATACTCCACTACAACTAACCTTCACTACCTTTATTTAATCCATCCTTAGACATTTGATTGCCTCCCATCTCTTGATGATGCATTGGACTCCCTATTCCAAACTAGCCTTCCTCCCATCATTGTGGTTCCAAAGTTCCTTGATGACATACCTCAATCTTGGAATGTATTCATTAATATCCATAAAATCTAATACCATGAATTTGAATATCGTATCTCCCAACTTATTCTTCAACTCTTTAATCCTTTCATCCTCCTCATTTACTACTTCCTAAGAATGCAAAAAAAGACACCTAAAGATTAATCAAAACACAATGAATGAATTTGTTTGGTTTGAATGTCCTTTTCTTCATTTTTTAAATGTAATATGTTGAAATCCATTATTAAAATTGAATTTAGGTTATTTTTGAACCATAGTGGATATATTGATCTTATATTTGAGGTACAGGTGAGGGAAAAGGAATAGTGACATCGGTCAGAGTTGGTGTATCTTAGTCGGGATGAGTTTCTCTTCTTGTGGTAGTGTGAGGGGCCTTTCATCTCCCGAAGAGTTATTATTGAATTTTGTTTCTTGAGACTCATCCCTAATATCTTCTATGATGTTTGAACAACTCTGAGAAATAGTCGTCCAAAATGATCACATGTACCTGGTATGGGATACATTTTGGTTAGAGTATTTCAAGCAAGATAGGTGGATGTCCTAAAAATATGGGGGATGGATATCAAGTAAAAAAATGAAATAGTAACTTTTTGGGAGTTATTTCATCAAATAAATTTGTAACCATAATGATGGGAGGAAGTTTAGTTTGAAAGAGGGAGTCAAATCCATCATCAAAAGATATAAGGCAATCAAGAATCTGAGGAAGGATTAAATAAAGCTAGTGGAGATTAGTTGTACTGGGGTATTGAAGTATTATATCTCTATTCAAGATAGTAATAATTTTTATTCAAGAAGCATACAAATGTGGACTTTCATGAATGGAGTGTATTTTATTATTGTTATTTAAGACAAATTAAATGTTTGACTACTTATGTAGACAATGTCTTCTACACATGATGTTGTTAATAATCCTGAGGAAGAACAAGCTATTCATGATGAAACTACATAATTATTAAGGAATCAATAACACATTGATGAAAAAACAACAACAATGCAACATCACAATGGTGAATAAAATTATCAAGGAAAGAAGTCAGGGTATAAAATTTTAGGTTGGTTGGAGTCAATGGGGCCAACCTATTGACCCCAACAAGTAAAAATTCATTAGTTATCTTGGGGTCACAATGAGGATTAATGTGATGATTGATATTGAATCATGGTACCACATAAAAATAGTAACAAAGTAAATAATTTAGAAAGATATAATGATAATATTATAATATACTTTCTCTATTTTACTAAAAAATTATATAATAAAATGCTGATTTAATTTTCATTATTTTTTAGAGATTTTGTTTATTTTAGAATATTTTTGTAATAAATTTTTCTTAATGGCCACTAGAAAAGCCCATAGAGGCTTCCAGACTCTTCTTATGAAGTTACATCTAAGGGATGTTGAGGAGAAAGTAAAGTCCCACCCACCAGTTAGTTATGAACACATTATAAAGTTAGAAACCTAGGCTGATTTCATCATTCATCACAATGAGAAATCATTTCAGGTGCATTGCTGTAGATAATTTATTATTTTAAAATATTTGTTTTATCCAACTTGATTCAAAAATTTAATTTATGAAATAGAAAATGAGTTCTAAAAATAAATAACATGCATCAAAACTAATGTGCCCCTATCACAAAGAAAGTATGGGGTACAATTCATTATATAAGAAACTGGTATGTATTTTAAATCAATAATAAAATTTTAATTACATGATATGAAATAACATAAGTTCCTTTATTTATATATTAATTGATGAATGAAAATATGAATCCACTTCTATCCCATATCATGTGCTATGGAAGGAGGCTCTTGTAATTAATGAGGGTAAATTAGTTGATGAAAACATAAAAATAGTATGGGAAACATGTGTAAGTATGACATAATTGTATTTTGTTATGCTTTATAAAATATTACATAAAAATATCAATTTATTTTCATATTTTTTAATATGGTTTAGACATAATAATTGGAAACAACCATACCAAAAGATAAGCTACTTTCAGTAGCTTTGAAGTGGATTGAAAAATATGGTCACGTTAGAGAATTTGGTTTTGGAGTCTGTCCTTGAACTTATTTTGAGATGATAAAAAATATGAAGATACATATAATATGAGGAGATGATTGTAAACAAAAATAGACTCACTGCAAGATATTATTGTTCAGTCGGGTTGGCATACCAATGTATGAGAAATGATCAAAGTGAACCGACGGTAGAGCAAATATCCTCACATGAACCAAATGGTCCCACTATATTTGAGTCTAGTCATTCCCCCAAACCGCATACTTTACCAATGGTAATCAATTTTTCCATTACTCTTTCTCCTAAATTCGAATAAAACAACTTGAAATAACTTTGTATTACTAAAATTTCATAGGGTACAATTTTACGAGATTTGTATATTTCAACACCCATGCACCGCTGTGTTGTGATGGGTACAATGTATAATATCTTGGGAGACAAGATACACAATCTAGACCTCTCAAAATATCACATGCAAGTGGGTATTAATGTAGATCATGAGATGATTTCTAAGTTTCCTGTTCCACTTTATGGTCCATATATTACAATGATCGATGATGTAATTGTAGCTTTCATAGCAAGACCATATAATCTTATAAAGATACATGAGGTATGTATTTAAAAAAAGATTCATATGAAAAACCTGTAACAGTTGATGAAAAAAAGGTCTGAAGTGAGGTATAGTATTATTGATGGATAAAGTGGGGGGAAATGGAAGATCGAATCACGAAAATCTAATGAATCGAACAAGAAAATAAAATGAACATTCGAGAGTACCTTCTCCCCACCAATTCTAGAGAAACATTTATTATTATTACGACATCATTAAGGGACCAAATTTAAAGATAAAATTATCACTTACATTGAATATGAAGAATAAATATATGTAAATTCATTTACAGATGGAATTGGACTCAAGACACTAAATGATATTCTCAAGCATAAATGGTTGGGCATCTAAATTTTTAATACATAAATAAGGTACATTTTCATAATACACCTGTAGAAATAGTGAGATAATATGTTCGTTAAAGTTAATAAATATTTATATTTTCTATAGGAATTTATATTAAAACTATATAAAGGGAAGATCGTACAAAGTATGATTTGGATTCATTAATCCCTATATCATTTATATTGAAAAACTTACTTTTGATGATGAAGAAATTAAGAAGAAAAAAAGGAGAGTTACTCAAATAATTTAATAAAAAAATATTATAAAAAAAACTCTTTTTGATGACTACAATGAAAAATTAAAACTCTGCAATATAATCACATAAAATATATTTTAAATTTTTTCATTACTTAATTGTTTTTGTTTTTTAGGGCACAGTGAATGCTGATCATAATCAATCTGGACACCTGAGATATTTATTTTTTGGATCCAATGCATGGATATCCAAATAACCGACCACACATGATGTGTATTGTGAATATGTAATATAATTCAATTAAAATTTTATAGATAAAGTTTGAGTTATATGTTTCAGTCTGTGTTTTAATAAGAATTTTGTTATGATAGGACGATCTCTAAATATAGGCTAAATCATGTCTTAAAGTCAGTTTTTGAAGAGATAAAGCCTATGGATTACTAAAAATAGAAACAAATTATGGTATATATAAAAATTTTTAACTATTAAAACATTTCAAAAAAATTACTTATTTTGGTAAATTTTTTGACAGTGTCTGAAATAAGATTATGACATCGATTGTGGATATTATGTTTGAAAATTTATGAGAGAGATCAGAAATCATGAAAAGACCAGCATCCCCCAATAGGTAATTTCTAGATTTAATTACAATTTCATTAAATATATTTCAAAATCATTTGTTTGTCTATATTTTCTCAGTACTATCAATATTTATAAAAACCTAGATACTCAAAAGAAGAAATAAATTTGTTTAGAGACAAGTGGGAAACATACTTTTTGTTAGAATGTATAGAAAAAATAAATTTAACTGATTACCTACTTTGTTTGTGATATTGTATGATTTATGACATTTGAAATATATTTGGTGTGTGAAGCATTAATGTTATAATGCTAATAATCTATTTTTGATCTCTTTCTCAAGGATAAGTATAATAGAGGAAATCAATTTGTTTAGAAGCGTTGGTCTACAAATGATAAAATAATTGGGCAATGGTGGAGTCATAAGTAGAGGAAGAGGTGGAGGTGGAGGCATAGGAAGAGGTGGGGGAAGAGCCGGAGTTAGAGACTGATATGGAGGAGGAGGCAGAGGGGGAGACCAAGGTGGAGACCAAGGCAAAGTAAGAGATTAAGCATTGGCTTTCAATAAATAAAATTGTTGGGTAATTAAGTATAATGAGGATCATACAAAGATTCTATTTGATAATAATTGTTGAAAAGTGCACACAACACTTATCACTTAAGATAAGATACATTGTTCAAGTGTTTTACCTGGATTATTGAAATAATTTCTTTCACCAATTGTTTAAGTGATTTTATACAGGGTAGTAATCCACCTGTAAGATCATTTTGTATTGGAAGCTTCAATTTCTCCACTAGTGTCATTGAAGAAACATCTGTATATCTCCTCATCATAAAACAGGTATATAATCCAACTTAAATGTTTGAATAAATATGTATATAATAAACCACCAAAGTCATTAGGTGTATGAGAGGAATATTAGAAGAAAACTAGCATTGATATATCGTGGTCAATGAGGAGGGCTGGTGTTAAAGTATCCATTAGCAGTTTATAATTGTCATTTTAATACAAAAAGTGTCACTAACTAAAAACCAATAAAACGTGCTCATATTTTCTAGATAATTTAGGAAAAATATTCTTAATTCATTTTTAATGTGTATTAATCAGTCTCATGTCAAACCCACACACGATGCGACTCATATGACTCAAAGTTCGTGTTTCCAGTTTAAAAATACAATTTAGTAAAAAAAAGTGGCATACTAAAAACTAAGGAAACACATTAAAATTTATTCGATACTTTAGGATAAAGATCCATAAGTTATTTAAGATGTGTTTGAATCAGCCACACCTCAAGTCGACTCATGATGTGATCGGTATGACTCCAAGTGCATATTTTTATTCAAATTTGACATTAATTTTAGGGAAAAAAACTGGCCTCTAAAAAACTAATAAAATTAATTCATATTGTTTTGGAACATTAATATAATGATCAATAATTAAATTTTTATGTGTATGATTTATCTGCACCTCAATCTGATACACGATGTTCTCGGTATGACTCAAAGAGTCTGTTATTAGTTTAAAATTGAAATTTTAATACAAAAAATGTTACTCACTGAAAAAAAAAACATGCTCAAACTATCTTGATAATTTAGGAAAATGATTTATAATTTATTTTTGATGTTTATGAATCAGTCTTATGTCAAAACCACACACGATGTGACTTATATGACTCAAAGTGCATGTTTCCATTTTAAAATGACATTTTAGTAAAAAACACAAGTGGAACACTAAAAAACAAGGAAAAACATTAAAATTATTTTTATACTTTATGATATCTATCCATAAGTCATTTGGGATATGTATGAATCATCCACACCTCAATCTGATGCATGGTGTGACCGGTATGACTCCATGTGCCTCTTTTTCTTCAAAATTGACATTAATTTTACAGAAAAAAACAAATGACATACTCAAAAATGAGAAAACAAATCCAAGTTGATTTTTTAATTTATTAAAACAATCCATAAGTAATTTGGGGATTTTAGGAATCAACCTAACCATAATATGATACATGATGTTCCCATCATGGCTCAAAGTGTCTGTTATCAGTTTCAAACTGACATTTTAATACAAAAAGTGTCACTAAATGAAAACTAAGAAAACACACTCATATTGCCTTGATAATTTTTTAAAATGATTAATAATTCATTTTTTATGTGTATGAATCATTCTCATGTAAAACTCACACATGATAAAACCTATATGACTAAAAGTTCATGTTTCAAGTTTAAAATGACATTTTAGTAAAACACACAAGTAGTGTACTCAAAATTGAGGAAACATATTCATATTGATTTGATACTTTATTAAAATTATCCATAATTCATTTGAGGAATTTTTGAATTATCTTCACCTCAATCCGACGCATGGTGTGATCGATATGACTCCAAGTGCGCCTCTTTATTCAAATTTGACATTAATTTTAATGAAAAAAACAAATAACATACTCAAAATAGAGAAAACGCATTTATATTATTTTGGTAAATTAGGAAAAGGATACATAAGTCATTTTTGATTTGTAGGAATCATCCAAACCTCAATATTATACATGATGTTCCTAGTATGACTCAAAGTGTCCATTATAAATTTAGAATTTACATTTTAATATAAAAAAGTTTCACTAACTTAAAACTGAGAAAACATTCTCAGATTGTCATGATAATTTAGAACAAAGATTATTAATTCACTTATGATGTATATGAATCAGTATCATGTCAAGACCACACACAATGCAACATGTATAACTAAAAGAGCATATTTCTAATTTAAAATGACATTTTAGTACAAAACAAAAGTGACATACTCAAAACTGAAAAAACACTTTAGGATTGTTTTTATACTTTATAAAAATGATTCATAAGTAATTTTGGATTTGTAAGAATCATCCTCACCTCAATTTGATGAACGATATGACTGGTATGAATCTAGGTGCGTCTTTTTATTCAAAATTGACATTAATTTTAGTAAAAAAACAACTAACATACTTAAAACTAAGGAAACACATTCTGATTGTTTTGATACTCTAGTAAATGACCCATAAGTCGTTTTTGACATATAGGAATTAGACTCACCTTAGTCCAACTCACAGTGTGACTAATATGACACAAATTGTCCATTATCATTTTTAAATCGACATTTTAATACACAATTGTCACTCATTGAAAAATAAAAAAATGAACTCAAATTGTCTTAATAATTTAGGAAAATGATTTATAATTATTTTTTTAAGTGTATGAATTAGTCTCATGTAAAAACCTAACATGATGCAACCTGTATGACTCAAAGTTCATGTTTCCAGTTTAAAATGACATTTAATTAAAAAAACAAGTGGCCTACTCAAAACTGAGGAAACACATTCAGATAGTTTTGATACTTTATTATAATGATCTATAAGTCATTTGGGAAAATTATGAATCATACACACCTCAATTTGATGCACGGTGTGACTAGTATGACTCCAAGTGAGTCTTTTTATTCAAAATTGAAATTAATTTCATTTAAAAAGCAACTGAAATTCTCAAAACCAAGAAAAAAATTTGGATTGTTTTTTAATTTAGTAACATGATCCATAAGTCATTTTTTATGTGTAGGAATCAACCTCACCTCAATCTGATACATGATGTTTCTACTATGACTTAAAGTGTTTGTTATTAGTTTAAAATTGACATTTTAATAAAAAAATCACTCACTGAAAACCAAGAAGATCCTCTAAGATTGTCTTGAGAATTTAGTAAAATGATTCATCATTCATGTTTCATGTGTATGAATTAGTCTCATATCAAACCCACACACGAATCAACCTATATGAATAAAAGTGCATGTTTCCAGTTTAAAATGACATTTTAGTAAAAAAAACACAAGTGGAGTACTCAAAACCAAAGAAACGCATTTGAATTGTTTTGATACTTTAGGAAATTGATACATAATTCATTTGAGATGATTCAAAATTATCCACACCTCAATTATATGAATGGTGTGATTGGTATGACACCAAGTGCATATTTTTATTCAAAAGTGACATTAATTTTAGTGAAAAACAACTAACATACTCAAAATTGAGAAAACACATTTGTATTATTTTGGTAATTTAGTAAAATGACCCATAAATAAATTTTTATGTATAAGAATTAACCACACCACAATCTTATACATGATGTGCCCAATATGAGTCAAAGTATCCATTATTAGTTTAAAATTGACATTTAAATAAAAAAAGAGCCACTCATTAAAAACTGAGAAAACACGCTTAGATTGTATTTATAATTTATTACAATAATTCATAATTTATTTTTGATCTGTATTGATCAGACTCATTTCAAATTCACACATAATGCAACCAGTGCGACTAAAAGTGCATGTTTCTAGTTTATATGATATTTTAGTAAACAACACAAGTGCCATACTCAAAACCAAGGAAACACATTTAGATTGTTTTTATACATTAGAAAAATATCCATAAGTCACTTGGGGAATGTAGGAATAAACCTAACCTCAATCTGATGTACGTTGTGACCGATATGACTCTAAGTGTGTCTTTTTATTCAAAATCTTCATTAATTTTAGTAAAAAAACAATTGACATACTCAAAACCCAGAAAACACATTTAGATTCTTTTGGTACTTTTGGAAGAATATCCATAATTCATTTGTGATGTGTAGTAATTAGGCACACCTCAATTCGACTCACAGTGTAACTGGTATCACTCAAATCGTCTATTATTAGTTTGAAATTGACATTTTAATACAAAAAAAGTGTCACTCATTGAAAACTGAGAAAACACTTTCATATTGTCTTGATAATTTTTTAAAACAATTCATAATTTATTTGTGATGTGTATGAATCATTATCATGTCTAACTAACACATGATGAAACCTGTATGAATATAAGTGCATGTTTCTAGATTAAAATGACATTTTAGTAAAAAACATATGTGGCATACTCAAAAATAAGGAAATGTATTCATATTTTTTTGATACTTTAGGAAAATGATCCATAAATCATTTGGTATTTGTATAAATCAGTTGCACCTCAATCTGAGTGTGATTGGTCTAATTGCATATTTTTATCCAAATTTGACATTAATTTTAATAAAAAACAACTGATATACTCAAAAATGATAAACACATTAAGATTGTTTTAGTACTTTAGGAAAATGATCCATAAGTAATTTTTTATGTGTAGAAATTAGCTACACCTCAATCGGACTCATGGTGTGACTGGTATGACTCCAAATGCACCTTTTTATTCAAAATTAACATTAATTTTAGTAAACAAATCACATACTCTATAATAGTGGGTTTTTCTTGTGTTTGTGTTGTAAATTTTATTTCATTTAAATTATGTATTTTTATATTATTTTGATAAATTTTTATACTTTTTCGGGTGATGTTTCTGGTGATGTGGTGTATTGTTACAGCACAATTCATGCCCAATTTCCATTGCTGCAGTGTGTTGTACCATCACACTACCGTTTTTCACTTTATCAGTGCTTTTAAATGTGCTAATAAATGAGTCCTTTATCAGTGCTTCTAAAAGATCTAATAAGTGGTGTCCTTTATTAGAGCTTCTAAAAGCGTTGATAAGTGTGTGATTTATCAGCATTTTTTTGCACTGATAAACCACCCCTTTATTAGCACTTTTTTGGCGCTGACAAAAGCCACGCAATTTTAACCGTGCTACGGTAGTCATAGTTTTTTTAGTGCTGATAAAGGCCTTTTATAGAGTTTATAAAGGCCTCATTTATAGTAGTGTCATTAGTACACATCATGTACTATGACTGAGATACATGTTGTGGGCCTAGGCATTTATCCTGGATACACATAAAGTGAATAACATGATGTAAAACTCAATAGTACACACCGTGCGATATCCTAATAAATAATAGAATTAAATTATATTAAGAATAATTAATTGTGATATTAAAAACATAATTAAATTGTTGGCACCAAAATGTGTAGACTATGTAATAAAGATTTTAAGAATTATTAAATGCTCAATTAATTCCATGTAATTAAATATAATTATTGGTCATGTCATTTATTTTTCCTAAATTCATTTATTATATGTATCTCCATGATACTTTATATGATCATAAATATAAATATAATTAATTAATTAATAAAAACATGTTTATCTTAAGAATAAATAATGAATTGAAGTGAAAGCTATCCATTTTACCTTTTCATATTCATTGCATTTGTATGAATGATCATGAGCTTTAACCAGACCTATGTATGAGTTGGTCTAATTTAATTCAATTCTACTACATGAGTTTTCAATTATTTATTATTAAATTAAATATGATTTCATGTGGTTCATCCCTCCCTATATTATTATATAGGACATGTGTGTCTATGTTTTTTATGTAATTCCCCTGAACCAATCCTTTGGTTATCCTCACCTACATGTGAGTTACAAGCATATGTAATAAAAAGAGTATCTCAAGGTGCATGAAGGTTGTTCAAGATGGAACCGATATGAAACCAACCCGATTGATACACATGTGCATAGGTGGAATATTGAAGCTCATGCCAAGACATGCACAAGGAGTTTTCCTATAGGGTCATAGGTTGATTTATTTTCTACTTAATAAATCAACCAATATATAAGTTCATGTTTTATTCATTTATTATTTATTTATTTTTGTCAAATGTTTGATTTATTTTATGGACTCATGACTGTGATCACATAAAATAATGGACTAATATAAAATAATGGAATAAAAATAAATGGATTATGCATAAATATTTTATCAAAACATAGTTAATCTCTTATGTAAAATAAACTTAATATTAACAAGATATGTAAAGGATAAAATAGTAAAAAAATTCACGCCTAATAAAACAAAATACCTTAAGTTAATATTAAGTAATTATTCATTCAATCATGTAAATTAATATGAAACCATAATTAAAGTATCAATTCAGGCCATAGTTAGGGGAACTTTTAATTACCGGGGAGTATTAACTAAGATGATGGGATGAATTAATTGAACTTGAATTGAATTTAATGTCCATATTCTTTTTAATAAAAATTTAGGGGTAAGTGTTGATGAAATCCTAGTTAGGATTTATGGATTAGGGACTTCACTCAATGGTTCAACGAGCTTCTAGTTTAATGTTAGCAAGACCTCTTACCTAAATAATTTCTTATGGTTTTCATGGCCATAGCCTGGATCATAAATAAGTGAAATATGGATCCTTTCCACTAGAATGTATCAAGTGGTGGGACACTCCTTGTTCAATGGTGAGGTCCTTTGGTACTTGATAAAATATCAAGAGACATAATAAAATTAAAATTATCATTGCACCCCACATAATTTGTAATCAAGTAAAATACTAATAATATGATCTTTTTATAATGTGGAATAATGTAAAGTTCATCAACCACATTATACCTATGAGAAATTTTGTAGAAATACCATCTTTTAATTGGCAATAACTTCTAGGAATGGTTTAAATTCCAGTAGGTTGTGTTGCTCCATAAACAGAAATCTTACATGATAAAATATTTACTGCCTGATCCATCTTCAAAGAAGGAAGGTTTTGAAGAGTTATCTATCTATGATAAACACTTCAGCGATGTGGTTTAAATTTAGTGTTTAATTCTTTCATCCATGTCTAATGAAATCATGAAATCACATAAAGACATGGATGCATATAACATGACACAACATCTCTGTGGTCTTTACTATGATATAGAAATATAGGAACGATTTGAGATATACAAGGCTCTATTTCAGAGAAATTATGCCAATTGAGCTTCACACAGTCAAATTCATTGGCTATATTGATTGCCTATAGGTTTTAAGGTTTAAATTACCTAATAAATATGCATGGATATCATTATTAAATCACTTACTCAGAGCTTCTCCAAATTTTTTGTTAACTTCAATATGAAAAATATAGAGAATTATCTTCTAGATCTTATCACACTACTTCACCATATTGATAAAGAAACAAATAAAAAAAAGAATTCTATAATTATAGTGAACACAAGGAAAGGTTATACAAAGAGATATAAATCTAAATATTATTCAAAATTATCTTCCAAGAAGATAATAATTAAGGGAT
This sequence comes from Viscum album, assembly GCA_963277665.1. Classification (NCBI taxonomy): domain Eukaryota; kingdom Viridiplantae; phylum Streptophyta; class Magnoliopsida; order Santalales; family Viscaceae; genus Viscum; species Viscum album. The sequence goes on from OY728137.1 coordinate 815,315,829, forward strand.
ACGAAAGAGAATAAGATATTGTCTATTTCACATTTGGTAAAAACTGCCATTGAAAAAAAACTACACTCATTTAAAGGAACAAAGGAAAAATTCAGGTGCATTTTTTATTGAGTGAAATTTATATGTTTCTAAAAATTGAGTATTAGATACAATATAAGGTATTCATATATGTATTCAAATATAGTAACCAAGTAGATTCTAGAAGATTTTCCAAGGTGAGGTAGACTTACGAGCAGCCAATAGAGCCAGACTTGCTACTATGAATATTGGGGAATGCCACCTCACATTGCCAACACAAATTATATTTGTTTTAAAATATTGTTTTTATTTTCCATCTACATCCAAAAACATTATTTATATATCCAAATTGACACAAATGGATTCATTTTAAATTTTGGGAATAAATTTTTCTACTTATATAAAGATATAATTTTTTGTGGTAAGACATATTTAAATAACAATATTTATGTGTTAGATTTCACATACCAAGTAATTATAATCCATAACGAAAATAGTTCACATGACTCATACCACACCCAACTATGGAATCACCAATTAAGTTATGTAAATGAAAAACATTTGACTAAATTACACCAAGATATATATTTTAATTCTTTTGAACCAAACCCACTTGATTTATGTCATTCCAATTTACATGATAAAATGACCAAAATCTCAATTAGTGGAAAAGGTGAAAGGGATAAGGAGCTTCTTAAATGAGGTTATACCGATTATTTTGGACCATTTCAAGTTGAATCAAGGGTGGGTAATCATACTTCATAACTTTTACTAATGATTTAAGTATATATGGATATTTCTACTTAATGAGGTATAAGTCATATTCCTTTGACATATTCAAGGAATATAAGAATAAATTTGAGAATCAACATGGTAACAATATTAAGAAAATCCACTTAGACCATGGTGGAGAATATCTTAATCATGAATTCATTGATTATTAATGGGAGTTTGGGATTATATACCAACTCACTCCTCCTTATACACCTTAGTGGAATGTTTTAAGTGAAAGGAGGAACCGCACCTTGTTAGACATGGTCAGATCAATGAAGATTCAACCAATTATTCTATTATCCTTTTAGAGATACACATTACAAGACACAACATACATACTAAACCAAGTGAAAACTAAAACAATAACTAGTATTACATATCTTCTTTGGTATACAAATAAAACCATGTTTTCATATAGGAGTGCGGGGTTATAAAGATTTTTTAAGGCTATTTATAGAAAAATACTTACAATCTAAGGCACCAAGTCTATCTTTATAGGGTATCCTAAAGAAAATAAAGGATTTTATCTATATGATCCTACATATAATAAAGTTGTGGTTAACAAACATACCACCTTTCTTGAAGGGGATCACATATCTTATGGGAGATAATGGGAGTGGGATAGACTTTAATGAAGTCCAGACTTAAGATAAACAAGAGTTATCACATGAATAGAATCCACAAGGCCCCATGGAAGAGAAAATTCTAGAGACACAAGTACTGTGTAGGAGTAAAAGATAGGTTTGAGAACCTAAAAGAAATTGTTTTCTAGTCACCAGGGATATTGACTCATTATTAGTTGATAATAATGGTCTTACAACCTATAAGGAGGTAGTAAGTGGTACAAATGTTACCAAGTGGAAAGAATCTATTAATTTTGAAATGGATTCCATATATCAAAACTAAGTGTGGATTTTGGTATATCTTCCACGGATGTAAATCTCATTGGTTTTAAATTGGTATTTAATAAGAAAATAGACATTTATGGATAAGTTGGTGCTTATAAGGCACGACTAGTTGCAAAAGGGTTCAAACATCATCATGACATAGACCATGATGAAACCTTTTAACCAGTTTATATGCCAAAATCCATCACAATTATACTCACCATAGAGGCTTACCCTGAATATGGGATTTGTAAAATTGATGTTAAAATAGAATTCCTTAGCAGGAACATTCATGAAGATGTCTATATGAAAAAAAAACCTAAAGGGTTTGTGACTCCAAAGGATTATAATAAGGTATAAAAGTTAAAAAGATCCATTTTATGATTAAAGCAAGCATCCTGGTCATGGAATATTTGGTTTGATGAATCCATAGAAAAATTTGGTTACATAAAGAATGAACATGATCCTTGTATCTATAAATGGTTTATTGGGTGTAATTTCATTTTCCTAATAGTTTATGTCTACGACATACTACTTACTAGAAATTAAATATCATCCTTACATTATATTAAAGATTATTCATGATGAAATTAATAAAAGTAGTACATATTATTATGATCAACGTCCATCATGATAGATTCAATAGGCTTCTTGGACTAAGTTAGAGTATATATACTGAAAAGATACTAAATAGATTTAGTATGTAACAATACAATATGGGATTGTTTCCAGTGTCACATGAATTCAACTTTCCAAGAAAATATGTCTTAGATACCTAAGGGAAGAAAAATAATTGAAAAGACTCCATATGTGTTGAATACTGAGTCATTCATATATGTTATTATATGTACTAGGCTGGATGTCTCTTATACCTTAAGTGTGGTAGGAATATATCAAGTTGACTCAGGTGACCACTATTGGATGGTAGTCAAGACTATCCTTAAGTATCTAAGGTATACTTATGATATGTTCCCAGTCTATAAAGGAGATGAAAAACTAATGATTAGTGGATATGAATATGTCATATTCCAAATATATCAAGATGATCTAAAATCATAGTCAAAATACATTATCACTCTCAATTGAGTTGTTATAGTTTGAAGTTCTCAAAGGAAGCCATGGTCACAGATTCTCTAATTGATTCAGAGCATATTACTTCTTCTAAGGTATCTAAATAAGTCATTTGGATATGAAACATAATCCAAGAGCTCAAATTGATTAATAATAGTAATGACCCTTTCACACTTTATTGTGATAATACCGAAATGATGACTCTTATAAAGGAGTCAAGGTCGCATCAACTAATGAAGCACATGATTTGGAAGTATTATCTCTTCAGTTTTTTTATAAAAGTGGTGAATTCATAGTGAGTAGAGTCTCCATGAAAGAAAAAAAATTAGACCCCTTTACTAAATCCTTCACTCAACAAAAGTAATATCATCATGTAAGGTCTAATATACTAAAAGTCATGGGTAGTTTTCTCTAGTCCATGTGGGAGTCTATTAGAGCTGTTGTTCGAGAACCAACTATTTATAATTTAGATTACATGTATATTTAAATAATTTAATATTAATTAAACATCTTATTACATATTATACATTATCCTTCATGACATTAATGTAATAATGTCATAGAGTATATTTCGCATTGATAAGGTCATGGTAGTTCCCCTCTATGATGAGAACATTGAAATTCCATGATGATATTCTTAAATATAGTTCTATAGTCGGATAATATTCTATTATAGGACACAAATAATGTTGAATTTCAGGTGTGAGTACCCGTAAATTAAGATGACACTTCTTCTCAAGTAGTCAACGTTTGGTAATTTCCAAGATGGAAGATTATGAGAACAGACCCGCCTATAAGAATTCTGCATATTTATGTGTCATTATATATTCCTATCTATGAGCATGTGTAATTATCCTTACACTTTAATATTATTATTAATGTTTGTCAGGAATTTTACACCATGATGTATTTCATAATCCATGATGATACATTTCATGGATAAGTTGGATACGTTGTGTGTGTGAAGAGTGATTGTTATTAATTAATAAGATGAGGAAGGATTTAGTCCTTTTACATTTATAGAAGTTGATATCTCAACCCATTAATTTAAATGGATATGTCACATTAAATTATATGTTCATGTTGTAATGGAAATTTTATTTTAGATAATTAATGAAAGATGTATCAAACGCATAGGTTGGTGACACATGTGTGCAACCTACTTGATTAGATGTTGTGATAAAAAGATTATCGTACACAGTAAGTGTTTATGTGTGGCTATCAATGTTGTGACATTTACATCACTATTTTGGGTTCCTTGACCCATTGTTAGATAGTAATCTTGAAATTTAGGAAAGCCCGCCTAATTCCAATGAGAAAGAAGCCTAGAGGGTCACACACTAAGTGTTTCCATTAATCTCAATTAAATTTTATTTGAATTTTATTATATTAATAAATATTATTCTCAAGACCAAGGAATAATTTTGTTTATGTTTTATTGATCACAAATATTATTCACAACGTAATAAATAATTATTTATTCAAAATAAATAATTTATTTAATTACGTGAAAATTTAATAAATATTTATTAGCAAGACTATGAATAAAAAATTTATTTTATTTATTGAATATTTAATAAATATTTATTAACTTGACTATAAATAGAGTACTTATTTATAAATATTTTAAATATTTATTTGGGTATTTGGTAAATGATGAGGAGGATGAGTGAACCAAGATAGTTTATGGTAATATTTATTATTTTTAAAGCTGATAAAATAATATTTATCATTATGCCAATTAGAATACACCCTAAAAATAATAATATTATTACTATTATATGGAATGGGGTCATATAAGGTTTATTATATTATTTAAGTGATGTTGTAAAATTAAATAATACTTTAACTTAACCCTAACTCTATAAATAGATGGCTACGTCTATGGTGTGGGGTTAATAGATAATTGAGAATCATTGTGCACAATGGATTTCTTTCTAGATTCCTACTTCTCTCATCCTCTCAAGAATGATAAGAATAATAGAGATTCGTTCAATCCTGAAGGAACTATAAGTTATCAAGAAGAACAATGCATGATGCGTAATCCACTATGCTAGCACCCGAAATTCCATTATTGTTGTTTGGAGATCAAAGGATCACATCTGGATAACCGATAAAAGGGATCTATTTTGGGTCCTCCCTACACAAGAGCGGTAAACTATAAAAGGGTTTTAGATGATCAATATATTAATCAAATAAAGATCCTAAAATAAGGTAATATTTCTTCTGATCTATTTGAATTAATTATAAACTTACCATGAAAAATACTATCTCTTTGTTCTAGTCTCTCTTTGTCAATATTTGATGGAAAAATTTCATTGGTCAGGACATTCACATCTTGTACAATATGTGAATGCTCCATCAAATATAACTACATCATTAATGACTTTATTTCCCAAAGGTTCTTTCAATTCATCCAAAGCCATCATATATCAAACTGTATAAATGTAATGGTAATCAAGGTATATATAGGAGTTAGGTATAGAAAACCCACTCAAAATACTCCAACTTTCACTAGATCCAGCTACTAAAAATTCTCAACCCACTTACTCTCACATGAGAATCATACTTCTGATAAGATATGACTTTAGTCAGGGGGTCTTACACATTATCCCTTATGACTGCTCCACTAACTATGAATTCACCACTCTAATTAAAATTCCTCAAGATATGAAACTAATAAAGTATATGATTTGTCATCTAGTGTGACCAAGGCTCCTTGGAGAGTGCCATTGTTGTAGTATTGTCACAACAAACAGCAATAGGGTTTACACTGAAATGTATAAAAACAAAATTTTTGATAAATATGCATATCTAGACCACTTCCGTAACTGCATCAGAATATTCTATATACTCTGATTCTACAGTAGAATTGGTGACCACAAACTACTTTGAGCTTCTCTATCTCACTGCACCACTATTTAGAAAAAATATATAGCTTGATTACAATTTCATATAATTATGATTTGTTTGAAATCTAGTATCAGTTTATCCCCTCACTACTAGATCCTCATCCCCTCCATACACTAGGAACATATCCTTAATATATCTCAATTACATCAGTATAGTTTTTACAGCTGACTAATGTAGCTCCCCTCGATTAGATTCATATCTTCCCACCATGCTTAAACCAAAGACAACATCAAACCCAGTACATAGCATGAAATACATGATAGATACCACTACCAAATAATAAGGAATTATACTAATATTTTAAATCTCTTCAAGTGCTTATGACACATATTCTAAGATAGATCGATACCGTGTTACATTGGAAACAACCCTCTCTTGGATTGTTCCATATTATGAATTTTGATCACATTATCAATATATATACATTAATTTATTTCAATGAGACTTAGAGATCTATATCGATAGATCTTGATCCCTAGAATATAGGATTATTCATTTAAGTATTTTATGGAGAATTATTCATTTAACCAAGTCTTAATAGACTATAAGACTTACACTTTTTTTTCTATAATTAATATATCATTCAACATATAATACTAGGAAAATGATGGAATTTCCACTAGCCTTCTTATATGGATAAATGGATTGATTTTATTCTTGCAAAAACCAAATTATCTCATGGTATTATAAAAATGAAAATTCCATGATATTGATGCCTGCTTAAATCCATAAATGGATCTTTAAAAATTTCATACTTTATTGTCACTCTTTGATATAATAAAACCATTGGGTTGTGTCATGTAGAAATCTTAAAGCTACTAACCATTTAGAAAAGTGGTTTTTGACATCCATTTTACAAATATCATAATCATGGAAGGCTACTATTACAATTAATATTCTGATGGATTTCAACATTGAGACTATTGAGAAGGTTTTATCATAGTCAATGTCTTGACATTTCCTAAAACCCTTCAAAACCAGACATAATTTATAGGTACTTACTTTAATGTTCATGTCCAACTTTTTCTTGAAAACCCATTTATATATAATAGGTTTTACATCAGTTTTATACTAAAATCCACACTCGATTTTGGTACATGGACTCCATTTCAAAATTCATGGATTATTTATATTTAGTAGTATATTTTCAATCCACTACCTATTTATAGGTAATATGTTCATCATTCTCTAGGATTAATGTGTCATTTGATTCAATGATAAGAAAAAAATATCTATATGAGTCTCTAACCTCTCTTGTATACCTATATAGTGCATTTGTATTAGGAATATCTTCATCTCCCACTGTCTCTTGTAGATATTGTTCATGTAAAACTATTGGTCATCTGGAGAATCAACTTCATCAAAGTTAATCTTGCTCCCACTATTTACTTTGGAAATAAGTTCCCTATTTAGAAATATGAAATGTTTTTTCCAAAATAAACATTATATCTGAAGGGTTATTTAGGTAATATCCTATATTTTCCTTAGAAGAACCGATAAAGATGCACTTTTTTCTTTAATATGATAGTTTTTAGGTATTTTATTGAAAAACACCACACATCCCTATATATATGTATGTGAGATAGATTGGGTTTTTTTCCATACCATAACTCACATGGAATCCTATCTTCTACCTTATTTGGTACTCAGTTTAGTGTATAAGTCAATGTCTATAGTACATATCCCTAAAAGGATACTGGTAGAGTTATATGAATCATCATTGATCTTACTATATCAAGAAGGGTATGGATCCTCCTTTTACTTACTCCATTCCATAGAGTTGTATAAGAAAGAGGGAGTTGGGATATTATCCCACACACCTCCAAGTTATCAATGTTATCCTATTTTAGATATTCTCTACTACAAACTGATTATAGTTTTTTTATCTTCTTATCAAGATGGGTTTCAACTTCACTATAGTATTCCCTAAATATATGAAAGTATTTTAACTTATACCTCATTAAGTAGATATAGTCGTACCCACTATATTCATTGGTAGAATTTATTTAGTAATGAAATCTACCCCTTTCTACTACTACAATTGTACCAAATACATTAATTTGAATCAATTCTAGTAGTTCCATGGTTCTTAATCCTTTCCTAGTGAAGGTTGATTTGGTTGTTTTCCCTTCTAGACAAGTATGTTATAAATCCAAGGGTTTTAACTCATTTGTTTCTAAAAACTCTACTTAATATAACTTATGTAACACTTCTTTTTTACACAACAAATCCTGAAGTTCCATAGGCAGGTAAAAAATGATTCATCCTCACCAGTATTTTCATTGATTTCCAATATAGTTTTTTCAAGTTCAAGGATATACAATCCATTTTTAAGATGATTTATACAATAAAATATGTCATCCTTATACTAGAAACACTCAGTCAGAGGCAAGCCTCAGACCAATTATTTATAAAAGAAAAAGCATTAAGCAAATACAACAAGTCCGAAACAACTACATATCATAGAAATCATACTCATAACCACCACCTTTAGAGATTATGTCCTCTGCAATATCGGTCTCCCACTCTGAGATTTCATTGTGTTTAAGAATCTTGGCATATTTTCTTCTAAGATTTAGCTTCTCCAAGGCCAGAAATTCCTTCGAGGACTACATATCCCAACTTTCCTTCCCAATAGAAAATCTAGTAGACACTGGACTTAGAAGATAAGAATAATATTTCTTTTCTCTTCATCGTGGTGGGTCAGTCTTAGTACCTTCATCCCTGTGCACCTTCATCCTTTCACCCTAAACAACATCACTATAGGAAGGTTGTACCACGCCACTATCCTTTTCCTTATCACTATACGAGATTTTACCCCACTTTCACAAGATTTTCACATCTTGATAACCATCCTCTAATACACAATCCTACTGGACCTAACTGTTGATGTAAACTATAGCAAGTCATTGTGATGGATCCATCAGGTTCAGCATGCCTTCCCCCGTTGCAGCATCTATTGGACCAACAACAATCTGTAAGAGGCCACCTTCCTGCCTCATAGTTATCCCCTCATCATGAAATTCCTACTCATTCTCCAGTTCTAGGAAACTATTTCTAGTAGATATCATGATCTCCACTCCCCCATCATCATCAGCATGCCCTTATGGAACGCAATCCTCTAAATCCCCCAAGACAGGAACAACCGAGTCCAAAATAGTATCAAACATAGGCTCTGACCGCAAGGAGTTGCAAGCCATATCTTGCAATTTGATATCATGACCAATATGCCTCGCATCCTTAGCCACAACCTATCCAGAGGTCACCAAAATAGCTACATCACGGTTCACCCCTAAAAAAGGACCGGAGCCACGTGCTCCTCCACCAATGCATAGCCAGTACCTCCCACCTGGATGCCCAGCATCTCCTAAGAAGAGCATGCAGGAACCACAGTAGCACCATTCTATATTGCCTCCTCCACAGCACCTGCATTACTTTTGTTCATATCCCTATGATCACCAGCCATAGTGGCCCATTGTTCCTTAGAGGAAGGAACCATCTTCAAGTGACATGAAATCCCCTCCACAGTAGATCGGGACTCCACTTCAAGAACATACTTCATCCTGTCGAAAACTTGCATCACCGATGGATTCAAGGATGCATGCACTGCCTTCACACCACATGTAAGGCTCGGTACATCAGCAAACAAGCCACCAAATTCAGTGAAAGAGGAGCCCAGCCAGCCTCCCTACCCATATGAACCTTCAGTTCTGATACAAACATCAGATTCAACAGGTGCACTCATGACTACATCCACCCAACCATCTTTCAAAACCTTTTGAGCCGGCCTCACAGCATCACGAACAGAACATCCCTCTCCGCATTTTCCTTTCACCACATATGATCTACCACTCATCCCTCCACTACGGAAAACAACCTCCAGATGTCCAAACCATTTACATTTCACATATAATTTCATCCATGACTCAAATACAACCTCTTGCATCTAGCAGAACTCATTCTCATCAGTAATCCAAACATGATGCACAGGAGGCCTCGCGACATCAACCTCAACACATATTCGTGAGAAAATTTGATGATACACAAAACCAGTTCATTTATCAGAACAAAGATATCGGCCAATCATATTACCAATTGCACAGCGAATCGAGGGATTTTAAAAGGAAAGAGGGAGACTGGGGAGACTTACCCATGTCGCGATCGAAGAAGGATCACACTGCATATGAAATTCAAAACTCTATCAGAAAAAATAAAAGGAAGAATCATCACACCTTCTAGGAGTCCTAGAGCAAGAAACAATCATATCCTCCTCTGATCCAAAACGAACCATTAAATGTATCCTATCAAGAAGTCTGACGACCGCACGCTCAAGAAGCTCCCAGTATTTAGAAATGAACTGAGCAAAAGCTTCCAAAGAGGGTATTTTAGGATGAAAGAGAGCCACCAATGTGAACTTGCACAGATCCACAACACTATTTAGCTTCGTTGGAAGAAGAGATAGTTAGGGCGCCTCCTGGAAGAGACCCAACACTTTTGGGGAGATGGAGATCTTAGGAAAAGGCGGTGACGAGCCATGGCATGACGAAGGATCCTCCCTCCCAGGAAGCAACGAGCGCGAACCTCCCCCCTCCGATAGGGAGGGGGAGTAGATCCTGGGGGCATGGATCTAGGTCATCGGGAAGGGGAAGCTCTCGGCATAGTGAAAATTTATTTTTTCATAAACATAGGAGGATGAAGATATATATCTATGCCATCCTTATAAAAGAGACAACATTTATTTCCAAACATGAAATAAAACCCCATAGTATTTAAAATTGACACTGTGATTATGTTTCTCATAAATAATGATAAATAATTACAGATTTTTAATATAAGAACTAAACCACTAGGAAAATTTAGATGATAATCTTCCAATGTAAAGGTTATTAGTCTTGCATCATTTGTGACCTGAAGATCCACCTCATCCTTTACAATATTTTGGAATCCACTTTATTCCTATATGTGAATAAAAATATGTGATCCACATGTTGTATCCCATACACAAATTTTAGATGAAGATAGATTGCATTAAATGATAAAAACCCTAAGGTAGAAGAATCTCCTTAGTTCTTCTTCTAAACTATGTAATTATTGTTCCAGTGACCATTATTTCCATAATAAAATCAAACTCACTCCTACTTGTTTCCCTCCCTCTAAATCCTTGTATTCTTATAGAGGTGGTGCATTGGTATCTTTGGCATAGACATAGACTTAGACCCCTTCACCTTTAATTCACTCCTTTTGTTGAACATAAGGACTAAAGAGTTGATATTCTTTATATTCTTATCAGTTTGGTGAACTAATTCCAATAGATTTAGGAGTGAATTTTTCATGTTATTTATCTTTTAATTAATAATAAAAACTGATAATCTTGATAGAAAATAAGAAATAATGATATTATTCATTATTTCTTGTTTCAACATGAACCCAAGGGATTTTGGTTTCTCTATGTACCCAATCATTTAGAGTACATGAGGGCCTACCTGACTCCCTTTTTCTTACCTACAACTATAAAGTGCACTGGATATCTCATGTCTTTCTAACCGATCTATATCTTGATAAAGCTATTAAATATGTGAAAATTTTTATTTCCATATTCATCCATATGAATTTTTTACAGGTCATTAGACATAAATGAAAACATGATGTATGTAATCCCTCTATACTGTCCTCCAGATAATCTTCAGGAAGTATTTAATCCAGAATCACTCTAGAAGAAATAGATTCTAAAAGGTACTCTCCAAAGTTTATTGTTCTTGAACATAGAAGAAATGAATTCACCCAAATCACCATACTAAGTTGAAATAAATCCATCCTTATTAACCCAAAAATATACAATACATTCATGCATAGAATTTAAATGTAAGTAAAAAAAGGACACATTGGTTTCACATGGTTTGGACTAAAATTCCTACATTCCCAAGAGAAAAATTAAAACATTCCATTTATCTGGAAACAAATATGGAAACTTATGACTAGTGAGTCATGTGGATTAATACAACAAGTAACTATTTATTTTTAAACATAAAAATAAAGTAGACCCACCCTCCTATATATAGATAGTTCCACTTGGTTATCTGGCTACACTGACCTTCGATAAATGTGGGAGTCCATCCATTCCATTGTTCTCACTACTGATCTCCTTTAAAAATACTTAGGGTCACTGCCACCATTAGTATATCAACAACCTATCAATGAAAAACAAAAATTCCTCAATATTCTATAATTCCTAGAAAAAATTCAAGAACATGGCCACCAAGATCCGAGAACATAAAAAAACCTCATTTTGAATAAACTTATTTCCAAAATGCACAAGGAAACACGGTTTTTGCCACTATTTCAAAAAACCAAAGATATTTTGGAGCCAAAACTTTGGGTCAAATGACTCTGATAAACTAAATTAGACTTCAAAAATTCCCAACACATGATGCACTGTACATCTAAGGGTAACTACCCAAGATAATTTTGAATTGAGTTACAATATACACCTTATCCAATGTATTTGATTCCTATATGGTACTTCTCCTAGTCTTGGCATGGTTTCATCTACATTCATCCTTTTTATTATGAGAAAAACTCACACATGGTTGAATGGTCTTGAGGATTTGAAATACACTTGTAAGAAATAACTCATGAACATACCACCCATTATACATATAATGAGTGAGAGAGATGATACACAGATCATTATTTTATAATTAAATTTTACAAACATCAAGTGCATTTTTAATAATTAATTTAATTAAATAAATTCTATACATATATTTCCTAGTCTCTCTTATGATTAGTTTTCATGCAATAATTTTGAAAAATTAAATTAAATATGAAACTAATTCTACTTAAGGAAATAAATTATGAATTAAAATATCTTAAACTAATTTAAATATATAATTAAATTGTCATATAGTCCTAATTTTTTTATAAAATTAAAAATATTTAAAAATATTTTTGTATAATTTTTTGTATTTTTTAGGATCTTGAGGGACATTGGGTCTTCATTGGGCCCATAATAGACTAGGTGGGTCGGGTAGGAACAACCCAACCCTAATCGAGGTGAGATGGCTGAGCATCTGGATCAGTGAGTAGCAGAGATAGTCAGAGAGAATGGGTGGTTCCATATAGATAAATAAAAGAACAAAATAATTTTAATTTTTTTAAACATGGATAGTACTAGCGACCCTATAAATATCCTCAAATAGTGTGGAAATAATTCTATTTAATAACATGGAAAATTAATCCCCCCACTAAGATTTTTATTTTATTTTTTATTTTATTTTTTTCTTTTATCTTTTCTGATGTCAAACTTCTATCCTTTTGTTTGTTTCATTCTTTTTCTTGCATAGACCCATAATTATTACTATTCACCAATATGAATAGTAACTAGATTACTAGTTATCCAAAAAATATTTATTTCATATATTTTTTAAACTCAAAAATCATAATTCATTATTCAAATGAACAGAACTCAATCATCTAAACTCGGATTGAATTATTTCTAGTGGCACTGAGACCACATCAATTCCCTCTACTCAAGTTCATGAAAATTTAATTTAAACATGGATTAATTTGGAACACGATCACTCTAACACAACATATTGGTGCTGAGTATGCAGTGAAAGTTGAAAATAATGGAATATCAAAATATAATTACCAGAATTGATGTAATAACATCATCTCTAGTGATTCTTAATACCTCATTTCAATATGAGGATCTTATGTGGAAGAAATAAATCAAAAAAATGAATTTAACTTCCACCTCATACGATTTGAAGACACATTCATGATATGATCATCACCAGTGATCACTACTTACAGGAATCGATGTCGGATCCCTTTAGATCATGAACATATTCTCTAAACGTTTTATGGTTCATTGATCATCGATATTTGAGTGACAAAATTGATAATCAACAAACCTTTTGATATCCTAAAAATAGTCACATCATCGTTTCTTCAATTTGGGAAGAAAAACTTGGATTAAGGTGCTTGGAATGACTCATTCTCTCACTATGATATGGGAGAGATGAGATTGGAGTGACCAAATTCATGTGGATGAATAGTCTATAAATAGAGAGATCCTCCCAACTTATATAAATTGGTCCAAACACTAAAAAAATTTACTTTTCCCGCTACAATTCTTAACCTTATAAATAATCTCTTAAATGAAACTAATGACCTGGTATTCATGCCAAAAATGTCATTAATATTTTACCACATTCTTATAACATAAAAAATTTGTAATATGAAAAAATATGTGTAACGCTCTGTCCCGAATCACCTTGTTCGAGCTGGTGTGCTACATGACCTCATGCACACCTCCTAGTACACAAGAGGTTTCCAACTAGAAGCAAGGGTCCAAATAGTACAATGGGGATACTATACCCTCAGTATCAATATCCAAACACCAAAGTATTAGCATGAGAGAATAATAACCCCAAAAGGAATAACAGAAATAAATAAAATAAAATTCTATAACATATGGAAAGTTAGGTATCACACGTCATACATAGTAATAAACCAACGACCCACCAATTTGGAAATTCAATCCAATTTAATAAACAGAAGAAATATAAAATAAATAGACAACGTGTCATCCATATGAAGTCCACTCTAATACAGCCTCTAAACACCATGATACATCCCCTTAGCTAACTTCCATTGAGACCTTTCCTTTCTATGGATCCCTAATCATAAAGTTTTCATGCACATTGAGATACCCATGTAGTTTATGAGTATAACCCCAATAGGACACCACCAATGAATCCTTAATATAAGTTCACATTCATAAGTGGTGTATTCCATGATAATAAGTAAATGTGAAAGAAAAAAAACAGCCAAACATGTGTCGAGTGATCATTATATACCTAATCCTCCATGAAACCCAACCATACCTACTTTGGATCTATTCCTAAATGAAAGTCAAAACATAAGTCGTGATCATGGGTCACTAAAATGCCCCCATATCTCTAAGGAAAAACATGCCAAAAAGCCTCAGGTCAAGACATAAGGTCATCATGTCCCTTTAACTATCATGGTTCAGGTCATAAGGACATCATTCCTCATCTCTATCATGGGTTAGGTCCCAAGGAAAACATACCCCATAGTTTCATTAGGTCAGGACCTAAGGCCATCATATCCCTACTCCATGTCTAGGTCCCTTATCGTCATTTTCACAAGATGAACATGCTCCCCCTCTAAGGGATAACCAATCCATGGTGGCCCACCTATCATTTTATACAAGAATAAAAACCTCTATATCCCACAAATTCATATACAACAAGGCATTGTACATATAGTCATAAAATATCATAACAATCCTGAGTCTCGTTAGCCAAAAACACACACACACATGCAATCACTATCAAGCCTGGGTCTCATGAGCTACACACGCACACATATACAATCAAAAACAAACATGGGTCTCATGGGATAAAAATTCACACACATGAAATTAATATCAAAACAACAACTTTATACAAGGGATCTATATAGAAAGGAACTTCCTATATCAAGCGTGTTGATTCCAAACACCAAGATTGTAAAGTTTCTATACTCAAGTGACACCTGCACACCAACCAGATAAAACCCTCACACCAAGGATCCCTATAACCAATGATAATTCATCAAAATAAGTTTCTAGAACAATATTTAATAAATATATGGTGACAATGGCTTAGAATAAAAAAACTAAACCAAAGAAAACAACAATCAATAGTATATCTAGACCTGGTCCAAGGAAAGGTTGCCAACTCAATATATCTGATGTCGTTCTATCAATAGACCAAGAATATTTCATTTTATAATGAATGAATCCATGGATATAGATAACATATCTTAGATCTATGGATAATTTTGGAAGAAGAAGAAGATTCAGGATAGAACAGGCAAATCCTACCTCATGGAATCCAAAAAATCTATCTTGACTTAAAGTGTTGAAGAGAGGATAAGGCGAGGACCAAATTCACCTAAAGATATATTATAGGTTCATTTTGGATGAATGGGGATCAAGCATAGATACTTGGATATTAAAAGGAATGTTAGAGTGATATTAAAGTGGCTCCCTTACACATCAGGCTATCTAAGCACCACTGGTAGGTTGATGAGACCTACACAAATGCTGGTATTCTTTCACCACCCCTTGTTAGCTTCTGGTGTGCCACCAGCTAGCTGATAAAAAGAAAAAAATTATAGATAAAAGACAACAACTACAAAAATAAGAATATCATAAGGTAGAGAAAGATGAACCTAAATTTAAATTCTCACTTATCACGAAAACCAAGGTGGAGATAGAACTTGAGGAGATTGAAGAGAAGGAAAAAGTACTCATGTTCACCCCTAAACTCGTCTTTATAGTGGCTATAAACTTTAAAGAGGAATTAAACTCTAGAATCATTAAGGGATTCTCATTTAGTTTAAAATTTTCTTTATCTAGTTTTATTGAAACTCAATTATCTTTTGACTTCTATTATGTTATAGATGAAAAAGAAGAAATATTTTTGGACATTGGATGATAAATATAAAGTATGAATGGATGAACTCTACTTTAAAGAAATAATTGAAGAACCATTGTGTCTAACCTCTAATATTGAATAGGGAGATGAAAAATTAATTCAGATAGGCATTGAGAAATCATTTCATGAAAAATATATATGATATTATACTCCCTATATTAACCAATGAATCATCAAAAGGGTGACTAAATGTGTTAAATACTGAAGAGAATTTGGAAGGCCCGCTTCTTTCCCCCTAAATTATAGAATAATTCCATGAGGTAATTCACTTTCATGAACAAATATAACATCAAGATGAAATAATTGAAGGATATAATCTTATCTTGATCACATTTCAATCATGTTTTTATAAATTGCATTATGATTTTTCTATATACAACACTACTGATTCAGTACCATTTTCACATGCGCGTGATAAAGAAACAGAGTTATATTAGTAATTTTTTGATAATCTAGTCAAATACGATCTAGAAGAAGACATACTAGTGGATGTACAAGATTAAATGAACCTGAATTATGTCCATGTTAACCCCAATCCTCCGTAAACTTATAGAGAAAATACAACAAAATAAAAAATTAGACTACGAGGAGGTATAAAAAGATCAACCTGAATTGAAGTTCTCAATTATCATGAAAACCAAGGTGGAGATGGAACTCAAAGAGATTTAGTAGGAGGAGAAAGTACTCATGTTCACCCTTAAACTCATCTACCCAGTGGATATGCACTTTAAAGAGTAATTAAACTCTAGAATCATTGAGGGAAACCCATTTAATTTGAAATTTTCATTCTCTGGTTTTATTGAAACTCAATTATTTTATGACCTCCATTAATTTATATATGAAAATGAAGAAAGTTTTTTTCAGAATTGGATGATAGATAAAAAGGAAGAATAGAAAGAAGGAATTGAAGAACCAATATAGCTAACCTTTGAGATTGAAGAGGGAGCTGAAAAATACATCAAGATGGACATTTAGACATCATTTAAAGAAACAATGGATGATAACATACTTTATAGAGTAACTAATGAATCATAAGTAGGGTGCCCAAATGTGTCAAATAATGAAGAGAAGTTAGAAGGCCCACTTCTTCCCTGTCATTTCTATCAGAATTCCATGAGGCAGTGCACTTGATGGAAACCCAAAACATCATGATGAAATAATTTAGGGATATATTTTTATCTTGATCACATTTCAATCATTTTTTTATAAATTTCATTCTGATTTTTTTCCTACAACACTACTAATTTAGCACCATTTTCACATTCCTATGATAAAGAAATAGAGTTAGATGAGTGGTTTTTTGATAATCTGCTCAAATAAGATCTAGAAGAAGACACACTAGTGGCTCGGAAAGATGAAATATACATTAATATTGATCATATTGAAGATAAATGCATACAACCATCCCTGTAAAATGAACATAATTCCACTGATGAAGTATTTGATACAGAAGAACAAGATGGAGATATCATGGGACCTATGGTGAAGCCACTGCTCCATCAAATCTATATTGACTACAATATAGAGGGGGGAAACCTATTAGACTTCCTAGTTGTCCTTAATGAAGAAAAAAAGTTTAAGTTTCTAAATATGAATGGAATAATTTAGATCTTAAGCCAACCTATTTTAATCTTATACAATGTAAAATATTAATTGGCCCTCCCTTTGATGAATATTATGAAGCCTCATTAATGGAGATACCACTGGATGAGGAGGAAACAATAGCTCTGGTCGATGAGACCCAATACATCATCCTACCACCCTCACTTGATATGATACATTGAAATGATGAGGGGGTATATCTAAAGTATTCTGGAAATGAGGACCTCCAAATGTAAGTATAATTTTCCTACTTTAGAATAATGTAGATGTGGTTGTTTTCATCACATAAACATTATCCTTCAATGAACCATGGATAATTATAGGACTTTCTAGCTATGTAAAATCTAAATACAACCCCTCTTGGGAGGAAAAAACCCAAGAATCTCTTCCCTTATATTTCTTTTTCATTTTCTTTACTTCACTTTTTAAAAAAATTATAGTATTTATTTTTTTCTATAGGTTTTCCCAAAGTGGAAAACACAAAGGAGGATAGCTCAAGTCTGTCTATAAAGAACCTGGGGGAGATAATAACATGATCCTAATAAATAAATAAATAAAATCACTAAGTGGTTTATGTAACATCCCCAACCCAGAATCCACTAAACCAATGCCCCAAGTTGGGCCACCACATGAACTCAAGCACACATCCTCGTACACCATAGGTTTCCGAATAGCAGAAAGGGTATAATAATCCACATGGGGACACCATACCCTCTTTACTAGAGTAATCCACAACAGATAACTTAAAAAATAAATGAAATAACAACTAATAATCCTGAAACATGCATAACCAATCACTTCCCAAATAGGGTACCAACCATAGTCAATAGTAAAATATGTAATTTCATGATAAATAGTGCCAAAGTGAACAAAAACCCAAAATAAAAAAAAAATAGTGGGACTCCAAAATAGGTCCGAACTCAATTCTAGATCCTCAACCATGCATGTCCCAATCCCAACTCAACTCCCTAGTAGAGGTCCTTTTCCCTTTTCCTCACCTACAACCATGAGATCTGCTCAGGTACCCAACAGTGGACCGAGCAGGGTGTGAGTACAAATCTGTAGGATACCACCAATGGTGTCTATAAAATATCCATTCTAAATATATAGTGTATGAAAATATGAAATAAATGACAAGATAAACAAAATACAACTTGAGAGATGTTAGTTAACAATATTCACTTAAACCATTTTCATCATTATTTCCATGCTCATGAAAAAAACCATATTCAATACTTAAATAATTTTCATCACTTTCTCTATGAGTTAGGTATTTAAATCATTTTCAAAATGGCCTAATCTGGTCAATTACTAATCATAAGGGAATAAATCAAGTTCCCCATCTCACTAGGGATAAAAATTTTATAAACAAATACATAACACTTACCTCAGAGCCTTAGTTCAGGAAGTCTCATCAAATGCATCTGTTAGGAGCATAAATCCACAATCCCATTACTTAACCAATAAATTATGTGGTGAGGTTTAAATACTCAGTCTAACATGACCTGTGGGCATAGATCCTCAAGTCCAATACCCCACAACAACCACTACACATGCTTATTTATCCATACCATATATACCATATCACAAAAAATTCATAACAAATACACATAACATAACATTTCACATTTCAAATGACATTTTAACATCATTAATCCTTAACTCAATATCATATTTACTATTTACTTATCATAGACCATTTAACCCATTTCCCTTTTTATACCTTAACCTGATTGTCATAAACAACTATTCTCATACATTAGGCCATTTAACACTTTCATAAATTTCCATTTGTTAACCCATTTAACATATTCATTCATTCTTGTAAATTAAAACATTTAACACTTTCTTTAATTCAATTTCCTTAATCCATTTCCGCATTTCCCTTAGTAACTCCTAATTCATTGACACATTCACATTAATCCATTTAACCCATTTTCATATCATTCCAAACAATACCGTATTCCATTGATAACAAATAGAAACAACTAAAAATAGTGTCTCTATATAATTTAAACCTACTTTTCAACACATTTATCTTGGTATCTACTTATTATAAATCAATTATCATGCCTAACAATACAATTCTCCTTGTTTGTGAATATTGGTGCACCCCTTGGGTGGCCCTAAAATGGATGAACAAACCTTAACGCATGCCACTGGGATCATGAGGAGTTCAATTCCTCATTTGTACATCCAAAATACAAAAGCTCACTAAAGTAATCAAAAGCACAACTAGGGAAAAACTAAGAACACAACCATATATGCACAAATAAACCATAAAACAATGAGATAAAAGTTGTAGACCACCTACCTAAAATTTGTTGATGAACATACTCCCAATATTAGCCTTAGATATGGATTCAAGTACCCCTTGAAGCCTCAACCTAGAATACATTGGAAAAATAGGAAATAGGGATTCATAAGAAGATAGATGAAACCAAAATTCTTAATCTAGAAAAGATAAGCAAGAGGATTTTTACAATTAAATGGATATTCAATCCACACCCAACGATGCTCTAAACAACCCAGAATCGAAGGAGAATGGTCCTAGGAAAGATAGGGTCTTACAAGTTCATAACTAGGGTTTCAAGGGAGGAAATGGTGAATAAAATTGAGTCAGGGTCTTAAAATACCGATGGGGAAAACCTGAAAATTTACACTTTTAATGAGGTGCACGGTTTTCCAAACCTTGTTCCAACCATGAATCAACCATTGTCCCTAATAAATTGAGTCACACAGTTACCTAGGGAGTCCCACACAGTTTTTAAAATTGTGCGCCAACCGTGTGGAGTGCCACTATCCAAGAGGGGCTGGTTCACACAGTTTTCTAGGGAGGCTACACGGTTTAGAAAACTATGCACCAACCATGCAGAATACCACTATATGAGCCCACATGATTTTTATCTCCCCCATGCATAGTTTCTCAAACAGTTCACCCCTCATCCTAGCTAGCACAGTTTGGTAACACAGTTTACACTAACCATGTGCCAACTGTGAAACATACATAAAATTGATATTTCTTCCTTAATATATTCATGTCCTGAATCTATGGTACACCTTCGAGATTTCTCATACACCCGATAAACATTTTATTAACCCAAAATAAGTGATTGAAATAAAAATTTAAACGTTTACATGCCTTCACAAATTATGGGATCTTACAGTTTTTTCCTTGTCATTTGTTTTTGACACTCATAATTAATAATCTATCTTTCATTGATAAATTTCATACTGAAAATCATGAAGGGTAGTGTCATTGATAAGGGTGGGGGAAGATATTTAGACCAGTTTAGGGCTATATTTTAATTCTTTTTTATAATTTTTAAATAAAAAACTTTTTTGAAAAAATACATATAGAAAATAAATGAAAAAAATATTCTATCTCTATAAATACTGTATATATCCATTTGTATAGTTTTTGTTATGATTTTCTAAAATTTCATTGATCTTCATTATGGTCCTATATAGTTTAAATATCATTCTAGAATGGAAGCATTTCATTGGTACTAAAATTGTAAGAGTTAAATGAATGCTTAGTGAATTTGTCACTATTTTCATTAAAATTTGGTTTTAGATCTATGAAATGGAGTGTGAGTGAAAATATTTTTATAGGATTAGGATTATAACATGAGGTAAATTGAATTATATAAAAAAATAACACTTTAGGGATCTAACTCCAAAAAATTGATATAAGTCCTATGAAACTATATTAAAATGGTTGATTGGAATCCCACAATGAATCTCTGAGACATTGGCACTGGGTGTGTGAGTTTAAGCGCTCTATAAATATTCAATAAGTGCCTTTTCACAATGCTTTTCACATACATGGTTGAAAAAAAATTCAATAAATTAATAAATAGTGTCTAATCATAAAATATGAATTCATTTAGGTAAAGGGAATATTGAACCCATATGAAGAAGGGGGAAATTGACTTATGATGGAATTATTTTGATTTGTATAAATGAAGTGAAAAATGGACTCTAGATTAAGAAAATTTGGATGAAGAGATGAATGAATGTGCTTCTTATTAAAACTTTGATTTCACTTAAATATTATTTGATCCACCCTTAGACATATAAATATCACTTGAATTTAAATGAGGTAGTGGATTGGTTCATAGAAGATGCATGATAATTCAAATAATATAATAACCTATTATTTTCAAATTATATGGATTATATGTTTAGGTCTAGGTAGGACCATATTTTTTGTCTTTAATAAATTAAATTCAATTATAAAATTTCATGGGAGTGAAATAGTTCAAGTGTGGGTGTAAGGGCATAACCTTAATCATTACATATTCTAGTGTTTATGAACTAGACTTCTATTTCTTAAAATCCCAAGGATCTTTTTAGTTTAGAATATTAGAGAATTAATAAAAACTCTTACATAGTAAACCCATAAATTCTAAGGGCAAACCTATAATTGGTATCCATTTTTTCCACCCAAAAAAACTTTTTAAAATGAAACAAGGTTTCTTTCCATGATAAATCTACACAATTTTCATCTTGACCCCATCATTGTCCCTAAGCTTCCTTAAACCCTATTATTTTTTTTAAAAAATGTGGGATAATACCAAAAATCTCAGCAAGGGAATTAAAAATATAATAAAACCATTAGTTCATTGAAAAATATGAAATCCCATGAATTTTTTTCTTAAAACATACGTTTTTACCCTAAAAAGGGAATCATATTTTTAAAAAAATATTAGTATCATACCTTTTTGGAAATAAAAATATTTACATGAAAACTCATTAACAATCATATAAAAGGTATGTAGGTATCTTGGGACATAATTTTTTATATCACTCTAACAAATGGAATAACCAATATGGTCAACTTCCATCTTCAGAGTACCCAATGTATTGGTGGTTAGAACATAACAACCCATCCATGATTTAACATGGAACCACCAGTCATGGGCTAATAACATAACCACCTATCCTTAGTTTATCATGGAACTACCCGTAATTGGTTTATAATAGAACCAATCATCATCATAAATAATTCCGAAGAAATATATCATAACCATAAAACATGAATTCTTGCATCATAAAAATATTCTCAAGGAAAATAACCTTTTCATTTTTAAATCTCATATTTTTAGAAAAACTGTGCACATACAAAGGGAAAATTTTCTTTGAAAATAACCAAGTAAACATGTAAAGGAATATCAAAATAATTAAGGTTTCATGATATATGGAAAATATGATAATTCATTATAAGTTAAAAAACATTCCTTTTTGGATTTTGTAAAAAAAGAGAATGTTTAAAAGAGGATTTTTAAAAATAAAGTCTCATACCCTAAGTCCAAATAATCTTTTATGTGTTTTTTATTCCTAAATAATAAATTTAGGTTAATAATTTACTTACTTAATAACATTTTCAAGTTAATTATTCATTTTGTATCACTTATTACCATGTTAATTACTTAATCATTTAAATTAACATATGGTGCTTTAACAATAATCAGTACTTAAGTCTAAATTGACATTGGTTGGTTGAATATGGTCAAAGAGGTTGATATTCCATCATTACAAAAATAATAATAATGACATAATTATATTCTTTATACATCAATTGTTTTTTAAAATAAATTATGAAATATGGTTATGTAAAATGAAACATGTTACAATCATGGATATGATAGGTCGTACCTATGAATGAGTAACATTTCCATTTTTTAATGATCATTATGAAAAGAAAGAAATTATTATTTTATATTTTTATAATTATAATAATATCATATGTATAATATTAATTATTTAAATATACTTATATATTCCATCCATGTGATGTGGTGATGATAAAATAATCACATCGCTTCGTGAAGGTGGTAGTCCACATGTACGCACGAACGATGTTATCATTTTTATGTGCATGGAATGATAAGAATGTAAATGATATATTTTATTTTCATAATGATAAATATTTTATTAATATAATATATAAAAATTAATTCAATCATTATAACCAATATTTAGAGACAATTATGTAAAAATAATTACCTCAGTTCGTGAGGTGATAGTCTTCCATCCACACGAATGATGAATTATTTTCCCATTTTCTGAAAGTGGAGATGGATTTAGGTCATGAAACTAAAATAATAACATATAAGTATATTTATAATACTAAAGGTTTTATTTTATCATGTTTGAATAAGTTTTTGGTGATGTGGAAGAAAAAACAATACAGAAACACTCGATTAAAAATGTTAGTTCAGACAATCTCATTTTCTTAACACATTTAGACCAATGAGGTTGGGTTTCTACCTAAAAAAGACCTATATAATGAGTTAGGTATTATAAAAATGTATTTGGTCCGTAATTTTCTGAATAAAAAGGGTTTTTAATTTTGAAAGAATGATAAGAATATGATCTCTTTTATAAGAGAGGAGAGGGGCACTCTTGGAATTTCTCAAAATAATAAAATTATAAAATAATAAAATAATATTTGATACCAAATTTCACAAAACTTATTAATTTTAAAAATAAGATGGGTATGGGTTTAAATATAAACATAAAATAAAAATTAGATAAGTTTTGACTATATTTATACCATTATCTTTTTGTTTTAACCCTTATTTAACTTCTTTAACTCTTACCATGAAAACATGTATTTTTTCACTTTGAGATTTAATATAGATACAATAAAATAAAAAAGAACCAATAAATTTATTATGGTTGATATTTTCATCATTATCTTAATAACTTGGATGAATTTAAATTTTTTAGGAATTGTATATCATTTAATAAAATATTATTTATTATAAAATATCATTAATGTTAATATTTATAAATATTTATTTATTTAACTTTAATAATATCAATATAACTCTTATAATTTGAAAAAGTATTTTATTATATCCCTAACATGTCAAGGTCATCTATAAAATTTGTTTATCATATCAATTATCACAAATTATATTTAGTTTAATATTTTTAATATCATTTATTTGATTTTTCCATTAATTAAATAATTACTACATAAGCATTGTGCAATAATTTAAGGTAATTATTTATTTACTAAAAATTTAAAATAAATTATCATGATGAATATAAATTTGGTTTTTTCTATAGGTTTTTAATTTTTTTCATAAATGGGATAGGGTCCCAGTTTTTTTTAAAAGAGTCCCGAGAAGCATGAACATTATTCACGCTTCTTTCCTCACTAAGAAGTGTGAATGGGGTTCACGCTTCCTGCATGAATTGTATGAAGGAATCATGAATGGGTTTCATGCTTCTTCCATAAATTTTAATTAAAAAATCATCAATATTTGTAAGTATTAATTAAATATAAATACATATTAATTAAAAAAATCATCAATATGTATAAAATATCAATAAATATAAATAAATATTAATACATGTTAATTAAATAATTGAAAATATTAATAATGGTGTTCATGGGAATTTTGATCAACTGGTCTGATTCTTGGTGCATTGATCAATCGCCAGTAGTGTTTGTCCATCAATTTTTGTAGCAGAGCCATACATCCAAAAAACAATTCCAACTGAATATGTAAATATGTTAATATATCCACTTTACATTACCAAAAATTCATTCCACTTCCTCTCTCATATATAAACAAGAAGTAAAATGTTAAAGGTAAAATGGTATCAATTCATGCTTATCCATTATTTCACTCTAAGTCTACATGAGGTATACTCAGACTTGAAAACAATAGGTTTTGATTTGGGAAACAATGTTATCCTCTACCAACTGATCATGATACCACATGAAATGAGAACACTTGTACTTATCATCAAGGGTAATCCAATTTTATTTCAAGATGAAGATATTAAATGAGATATAAAACTTTTATTAGAACAATCAACCTAAAACTCATGCACTCACTTTAACAAATAGTGGAAAAACATTCAAGTGAAATAAGAAGGAAAAGAATCTTTTGAGCACATCCATACTTCAACTTTTATTATATCATTGATTAATTAAATTACAACCACTTTCTATTGAATTTATTTTTTTTGTTAAAAAAGGAAGAGAAATTTAGAAAAATACACCTCTTTCAATAATATGATCTTTATAGTAATTAGATTTTATTCTAATTTATATACTAATTCTGGTAGTAATTTCATATTTTTTCATTTACCTCCCACTCAAGGGAAACACTCATAAAAAAATTTATAATGTTGGATCTCTTCAATAATGGTTTTCAAGGTGTTCTAATATAGATAATACACTCGAATTCATCTTCGACTTATGACTGTCCAGATTTGAAAACTTATATAACTTCACAAAGGATGATCTTCTTCAATACATAATCTTCAAGATACCAAAAATATGATCAAACCATGACGATATATTATTTATTATTATTTTCATGGATATGATAACAAATTTTTAAATTCATCAATGATGACCCTCCTTCTTATTTTGATTTGAAAACCAATTGAGGATTCATTAAAGGATGATAACTTCTTCATATTTGTAATCAAGAATTGATAGAACTTACTTATTCTCATGTTATCCCCCTAAGAACTTGGTTCTCTATCAATTCATTATATCATAAGAATACATAAAATAAACAATTATTAAGGAAATATGGTAGATATTCCTTACTTATTAATTTTAATAGGAATGTGGAGTTTTTTTCTCAATAATGTTGGTCTAATTTCTCTAGTATTCAGGATTGGACATCTGAACATATGTTCTGATTTATATTGGTGTAGTAGGGATCTCTTCACATTAAATTATAGTTTTTTTGGAGATTTTTCTTCTTTATTATCCTTTATGGATGATGCAATCTTAACCTTATTAAATATTTTTTATTATTCAAGAAGAATATCAAATAAATATTTTTATACTATCCATAATTTTATCACGTGATGGAGATATTTTAACCTTAAAATTTTCCAGTGAAGATTGTGTAGTAGCATAAATTTTCTCCTTATTTTATAAATAATTAATATGTATCTCCTCGAAATTGGCCAAATGAAATTCTTATTCCATACATCCCATATTTTGGTTTTTCTGATCTTCAATCATAATCACCTACTCTTCACAAATACCCATTATTCATTAAAATTTATCTTCATGTAACTTAATTTTTTTAACAAAGACTCATGTTCCATGATATTTTGGGATTTTACATCCAATTTCATATCATTGAGATCAATAATATTTTTCAATATTTCTTCAAGTTCACATATCATTTCATCCAGAGTTTTTTGAATTGAAAATAATTAATATTATTAATATTTATTAATTAATTTAAGAAACTTATTTATTATACATATATAGATAATAATATTATGTATTAATATGAATAGAAAATAGTAATTATTAATTTTGGTAGATAATTTGATAATAGTAAGGAAATTATTAAAAAACAACAAAACTCTATAAATTATAATAGTAAGGTACATATAACCTTCATCATAACTGAATGGCCTGAAGTCCTTATATTTTTTATTTATTTTTGATAATACCCCTTTTAAGGGTTGAGGGGAACCCTTTACATGGCCCATAGGCTTTGTGACATTACAGGACCCAAAGGTCTTTGAGGAATTCTTCCCAAACAATGAAAACTTGGAACTACTCCTCCTTAGAGTTTATGTCTTGATTCTATCTCTCCACCTTTGCATGGATGTATGACTAGATATCATGTGAATAGGTTCAAAATTTTGGTATTCATGGAAAATTCCATACCCTCTCATTCTTCCAATCCATAAGCTCTACTCTTTTGAAAGCTCCTCCTATGAATCCTCTTATGGAGCTTGATCATTGTAGTCTATCAGGTTTATTCTTCACATCTTGTGGCTCAAAAGCCTTGTGGTGTCCCAAAGTACTAGATGTGGTCCAAATGCTTTGAGGTTTTCTGAATGCCTTACTAGTATGAAGGCCTTGGGTGTCCCAAATCCCTTAAAGGACTCGAGGACCAAACCGGTGGCCCAAAGGCAGAAATAGATGAATAGTTCTGGCTGATATAGTACTAAACAGTACCTGCTATAGTAAATACTACAGTACCTACTATAGTACTAGCCACATTATTTCTACAGTGACCTGAAAATAGACCTCCACTCGGATTTGATCTCAGGTCTCATGGATGCACTTAAAAGAGTCCTCACTATACTAGATGAGGCTCATATTCCATAAAACATTTATCGTAAATCTAATATCAACCTAGTTTATTCTTGTGGTCTAGATGCTTCTCTATCCATAACCAGGCGTATACTAGATGCATCCATCCCATGTATGTTTATGTCTTTACTTTGGCATATGTTACTCTTGTATATCACCATTGGTAGCTACCTCTACATCCTCATATGCGAGAGGCGATGGATGTATAGTCTCACTACTTTTACCCTGTCTAACCTCTAAGGATAGTGAATGTCGGATGGAACACCCACCAACATATGAAGAAGATGGATAATGTGCTATGGATGTATTCATAACAGGGAGTAATAAAGCATCCATCTCAGTCCAATAAAAATTTATATCTACCTCTAGCTGTGACTGAGAAGCTGGAGAAGCATATAACTAATCATGATGAACACCCTCCTTATCATATAACTAATCATGATGAACACCCTCCTTCTGTGGAACATCAACATCCATAACAGGGTAGTCACCCCTGATACATCTATATCAGGCTCAGTAGGCTCAAAATCATCATCATCGTGTGGTGGATAAAACAAAATTCCATGATAAATCTTGTCCATGGAAGGAATCAACTATTCCACAATACTGTGAAAATATATGTTGTCAAATGAGCCTACCTCTATTGGACCGGAGATATAAAGAAGACAAGTGATACGAGCATCCTAATAAAAAAATTAAGTAATGCTAATATAAAATTTGTTCCACAGTGGAAGTAATAATGAATATAAACTCATGAAATCCCCATACATATCGTGTTAGAAATATGACTGGGGACTGGTAGTACCAGGATGCATAATCTTGATGATCTAATAACTGCAAACGTAGTATTCTCATCCCTAATAATTGGGACTCCTGTCATCTATCCCATAAATCAATATATGTTGCATGATATATCCTATAATCAAAGGGTCTATTCACTGACATCTTTAGGGAATATAGTGAAGGTAACTGACTGGACGGGTTAGGAATGGGCTGAAGGAATCTTAACTACCTCATAACTCTTTTAGTCTGATGTCACTCGACAATATGAAAATGAATCAACAGAACCACGAAGGAGATAGTGGCAAGAATTTTCGTACAATACTATGGAAGACTCTGGATGATATCATCATTATATGAAATCCCTATAATATGAAATAAAAAATGAATAATCAATTAATAAATGAAGAGATGTACAATAAAAAAATAAATATTTATCAATTTAAATAATAATCACTTACATCATCTAGCTGAAATCTGTACAACATAAGTCTTTAGGTGTGGACGTCGTGTTTGGAAGTATGTGAATGTCGATGTGTCTGAATCCACCTATAGACAACATTATTATTGTTACGTTTCATAATATAAAGGTATACAATTAAGTTGGACATTAGAAAGAATGAATAACACACCATCATCCACACAAAGCCTCTACTATAATATCTGTAGCCAATGGAGCATGAGCATGTGGAATAAAGTGAGGGATGTTCTCTCATACCAATATTTATAGAAGAACAACACATCATGTGATATGTATCATATCGATGGACATGCGCTGCATAGATCCCTATATGTATATGAAAGATATGAAGACCCCCATCTATACTGGCCTACTTAGTCCAAATCCTCCAATAAAGGTAAATACATTAGATGTACAAATATTATGCAGTGATCAACAAAAAACATGCCACCTATCAGCCTCAAAATATAATCACATGAAAATCACAGCATAATGATCTCGTCAACATCCTCTTCTAGATGTACAAAGTGATGGTATAACCAGGGAATGTGTAATATATTGTTGACGACAGGCCTTCCTTCACCATGGAACTCTATTCTCGGTAATATATGAACAATCTTGAACCAATCTTCTCCGACTCAACCTATCACATCTACACTGTCAATAGGAAGGACCAACATAATGGACACATCTTGTAGTGTAATAGTCATATCACTCTCTATAAAATGAAATGTATGTGACTCTGGCCTCCATATCTCTACAAGCACAACAATGAGCTGATGGTCAACAAAGGTGAAGTCACAGATCAATATTCCATAGAATTCAGTGTGATGAAGATGGGGGATGATAGCGGGAGGTGGTGCCGCATGATAGAAAAGATTACATCTATGTACAATCAAATGAGGCACAAGATAACCCTCCAAAACAAGTCGTGAAACATGTGTAGCCTGGGATGTGAGAAATGGAGGACCTTCCATCTATAAAAATGATATCATTGTTACGTTTTTTATAGTGAATTCAACAAAAATTGTAAACTTTTTTAAAAAAATTACGATGACCAAAATAAGGTATAAAAATATATGTGGGCGGTGTTGTTAGTATAGTTTATCAATTTCTTGTTTTATTTATCTCCAATGAAGTTCAATTTATTCTAATTTTTTTATACAAATCAGAATTGATGAGAAACCCACATTGAACATGTGTATTCATGATATATTCATTTTCATTGTATGTTTATTGTTTTTAATAGTTATAGTATCACAAAATTATTTCTGATAGAATCCAGAAATGAAACAAACCAAAATTGAAACATTTCATAAATGGATCATGCCAAAACTAAAAGGATTCATTATGGAAACATCCACATATGAAACAAAATATAAACATTTGTGATAAAATACATAGACTCGGTCATGGGTGATGGGATGTGGAGATCTATCGTGCTAATTGAGAACATCTCTTATGACTTTGTCCTTCTGTGTGACAAATTTTGCATCATAGTCCCCCTCCTCATTGTGGAGGCCAATCCATCACATTTTAAATTTGATTAGACTTTTGTCTACCTTGGGGGAACAACATGTTAGTATGAATCCAATAATTTAAAAAATTAAATAAATTGAAAAGAAACATAAATTAAAACAAAACCAACTTACAAAACCTAGAAATATCAGGGATGATGGTCAGATGATCAGAAAGCAATGGGATAAAATGAAAGTCACCAACAGGCATCCAAAATTCACTATAAAAGTTAACCAAAGTGATCATGTGATAAAATGGGTCAACATAGGGATACCATGATATATTTACCAAATAAAAAGCTAAAACAACATGTGCATAGGGATATCTCAATGCCTGAAAGTTGCCTTAATCAATCTGTTATCCAACATGACCACAAGCACTCAGCCACTAGTGCATATAGCTCGGTCGTATCACTCTCATACCTGAAAGATCCTCTTTTACAAATAAAAGTTTTGAATACTCCATCTTGAAGCCTCGTGTAGTATCTGATCACTGTCACTTTGTAAATGCTGAGTAAATTACATTCCATTTTTTAACCTCTGATATGCCTTTTAGGACTGTTCAACAAAGTAGTGCACACATATATAAAATTTCTCTTGCACTAACCCTATAATAAGGAGTTTTCACACACCCTTGAGGACCCCATTTATGCACTATACTATATTAGTGGTTATATAGCCATATATCCCACCACCATCATATGATAATGACCATTTTTTCTTTGAAATACGCATCATATATTCATACACATCTTCATTATCCCTTCGAATATCTATAAAATGTTGATCAAACCTTTCTTTTTGGGGATCATATTCTTAAACCATAAGAGAATAATGTATTAAAAAGTATATTAAATTTTATTTAAAAAAAGTAACTTTAGAAAAATATACCCAACTTGAGGATCACCTTTTTTATTACATCATCTCTAAAATGATTATTCACATTACTTGCAATATGTCTAATGCAATATCAATGATAAGAATTTGAATCTATACAAGAAACCCCATCACTATTTATAGACTCTATAATCACTCAATGAAGATCAGTTATTAGACACACTTATTTGTTTTCTATGACATGAATGTGTACACATGCTAAAAACCAACTCCAAGATTAAAAATTATCCTTTTAAAAAATAAGGAATTAAAGTGGTAGAAGATCATGATTACCATCCTGTTTCATAGAAATGAGTAAAACACTTATATACATGCCATAAAGAAAAGTTCCATGAACCTGAATAAATTGTTTATAATAGGGAAAAGCAGTGATGCATGTTCTGAATTCCCAAAAAATCCTATTGAACTCCACCTTTGATTGATCAACTCAGTGATTGGGGGAACCATACTCAACAATGTAAAAATGATAAATAATATGATTCTCGAGAGAAAATAATTCCATAATTTGTGGAAACATTGTATAATATTCATCCCAATTACCATACACTTTTACAATTTCCTTCTATTTTTTATTCCAATATTTTTTTAGGATATCTTATAGTTAAACAGTTATTGGATTCTTTCTTGAACAATGGAAATGGGAAAATCCTAACATGTTCATATCATCTCTACAATAATAGTTGATATAAACTATATATCATGTGAAGTGTGATCCTGTGATAAGAATGGATGCATACAAGTGTGCAGGCCTTCTAATTTGGTTATATTCCAATACGAAAAATAATTATCATATATTTCCCTTAATCGAAATTTACATTCCGTCCAATATTTTTCACATCGAATGAGATATTTTTTATTCTTAAACTCATCAACCACATATGTGAAATGCCACTCTATGTGGTATTTTTTATTATATTTTTTCATGGAATGTTTACATTAAAAATCCTATCCGACATAGATTTCATTATCATTTGATGCAGATCTATGCCCTATAATTCTAGGGAATTTAGAAGCTGGTGTAATGAAATCCTAATCAAAATGTTGTTTATGTGACATTACATCAACCAAGGAACTCAATACTAAAGGATGATTACCACTAACTGGTGGATTCCAGGGATTCTTGTCTCTCATAGGAACCTTGGAAGGTTCATTCCCCACATCATCTCTTGATACCTCAACAGATAAGTCTTCCTCAAACAAACTTTCATTCACTGTATCAGTAGTACACAAAGGGATATCCCCTATATTTCCTTCCAAATTTTGATCATATTCTTCATAAGTTGGTTATATCACAGGATTCATATGAGGGGAGGCAATGGATAAGAGTGTTGTGAAGGACCAACTTCTAGAGAGCTCACAAAACATTGTTCTATAGTAATTGGTTTCACAACATCAATATCACAAATCACCACATACAATTCCATCAGACCATTACTATATTGTTGCCTAAATAACAAAGATGCATCCATCCTATCCTCATCATTGACTAGAGGGTACTCATTGTTCTCTAAACGTTCAGTATATTGAAGATGTCGATATGTTGTTGAAGTAATTGATTGATCAACCCTCAATTTTAACTGACTATTAATCTTATTGCAAACTTCATCCAATGTCACAAAACCATGAATATTACACACTCTTGTAGGTGGAAAACTATTTCTAAAACCCTTATCAATATAAATTACCTCACCATTGCAATATATTTGTGCAGACATGATTACCTATAAAAAAATAATTAATAAAATATTATATACTACATGAAAATTTTAAATTATTTAATTTGGTTATGATTGAATAATTGACCTGATCTTGAGACTTTTTTATGGATTGGTTTATCACTATTGAGGTATATTGATGGTGATATTATTACCAAAGAAAATTTAACATAACTTTATATATTTTTATACCACATCATCAAATATTTCATAAATCTTAACTACTTATGAATAAACAACCATGACTTGATCTTGAGACTTACTATGTATTAGTTTATCATTATTTTATAAACTAACCAAAAACTATGGGTGGACTCCTAGAGTCTCTATTATCAAATATTTCAGAAACTTCTAGTCTCCTTTCAAATAGGAATGACTCTTGTTGAATGCCTCTTATGGAATACCTATTCTTGAACGCCTCTTCAGAGGTGACTCTTATCGACCACCTTTTAATTAAAAATTTACTCACATGCATGTGAGGGGGTCTAGGGGTATGAAATACATAAATTTTTTTAATTGTACATGGAGGTCCTTATATACTCAGTGAAATTTGAATCGTAGGTCATCAATACAGAAAAAGAAATACAATTATTACAAATTATATAACCACATACACAAAAAAAGACATGCAATTTCAATTATGCATTACTCAGTCATCTCAAGACTAGTCATCAGACAATATTCTTAACTTGTTTTTTTGTATACTTATTATGTTCTACATATTATATAATTTTACCTATTACTAAATGAAATATATATTAAATATCTACACCTATTTTCCAAAAAATTAACTTTTCAATTTATATGTATGTATATATATTAAATAATAAAATTAAATAAATTAATTAAAACTAATATAATTTACACTTGCATAACAACCATTACAATACTAAACACTTATGGTATTTTCAAATTTATAAAATTTCATATATATATATATATATAAGATATTTTTTTTCATTCTACTACTTTCCAAAATATAAGTAAATATATTTTATACTTTATTACTTGAAAGAATAATTATTTATACTTAATATAATTTAAATTTATTGATAACAATTATTATTATTTGTAAATAAAAGTAATGTAATTTACACTTACATAAACACCATTTAAATAATATAAACTTATGTTATTTTCAATTTAAGAAAATTACATATATATATTTTTTTGTCATTTTTCTACATTCCAATATTTAATTAATTATATTTCACACTTTATTACTTCAAATACTAATTATTTACCCTTAATATAATTTAAAATTATTATTAATAGAATTTTTTTTTATACCATTAATAAAAATAATTTTCTATATATATTTTAAATAAATTTAAATATGATACTTAATATAACTAATATATTTTTAATAAATTATATAGCTACTTTATATAATATTATAATTAAAATTTATATTACTTTAAATATAACATATTTTATATACATATATATATATATATATTAAACTCTCCATTTAAATTAAAAATATATACATTTTTAAAAAGAATTTTATGTTGGTGTATAGAATATTATAATTTATATTTATATTACTTTAAAAATAAAATATTTTACATACATATAAATATATTCAACTTTATATTTAAATTAAAAATATATAAATTTTTAAAAACAATTTTTTCCCTAAATATAAATTACATTTTAGACACACCATATTTAAATTTCCTAAACATTCAATATGAATTATATCATACAAAAAAATAACTCATTTAGAAAATAATTATACAAAATAAACTACTTTATACATTCATACATGCATTAATACATATTAAATAAATAAACCATACACACAAGCACTAATTTTTACACATCACATATTAAATAAATAAACCATACAAACAAAATAAATAAACACAATTAAACAATTAAAATTTTAAATAGAAATTTTAGCTTCTTAAAAGTAGTAAAAATATATTGTGAAAGTTTTTTTGATGGGATTTGCAACAAAAATCATAGGAGATTAACGAGATTTGGGGGGTCCTATTATATAATTCATCCAAGAGGATGTTTGAACCCCATTCATGCATCCTACATCACGTTTGTGAAGGAAGTGTGAATGGGGTTCATGCTTCTCTAGAGGTAGAGAGAGAAGCATGAATGGAGTTCATCCTTCTCGGGTCCCCTTTTTAAAAAACTGGGGACCCTATCCCCTTTAAAAATAATAATAAACCCATTAAAAAACTCATATACATATATTAACTCTCACAATACTATTTATAGTTTAACATATCCTCTAGATAACACCTAATTAAAAATATTACACTTATTAAAAAAGAAAAATACAAATTTAGGGGCGGTTGAAACAACCCCTAAAATTAGTAACTTAATTATAGGGTGTTTAAACTCCCTCTAAACGGTCAATTTCTAGAAAATTAGGGTAAAATTAGAGGGGGTTTCAACCCCTCTAAAATAACCACTATTAATTCTCACACTAATTTACCAGTGGTTTCTAAACATTGTCGCTTACAACATAGGGTGGGAAATTAGAGGCAGTTTTCCATAACCATTTCTAAATACTTTATAGGGGGTTATAACCCCCTCTAAACACAAAAATAACCCCTCTAATATCTTTATTTTTTTTGTAGTAAATTACCCAATTTACCCTTTACCGTGGTAAGATAAACTACTAAGTTTAGTATTCATGTTGACCAAAAATAAAATTGATCTATTTACTAAATTTTTACCCACTGATTCCAAATATAGAATCCATTTTTAAAAAATCAAAACACAAAATTTGTATAATTTAATGTAAAATTAAACTGAAAAAAAAACACAATGAAAAACAGTTTTTTCATAAAAATTCAATTTTAATATAAAATATTTTTATACTAAATTAAAGTGTAAATTTCATTTAGGAAACCATAAAATGATTATTTTACATTAAAATGAACTAATTATAATTTAAAATTAATCCAAAACATAATTTTACCATGTTAATATTTTAAAATAATATACAGTTTTCA
Organism: Viscum album; assembly: GCA_963277665.1. Taxonomy (NCBI): domain Eukaryota; kingdom Viridiplantae; phylum Streptophyta; class Magnoliopsida; order Santalales; family Viscaceae; genus Viscum; species Viscum album. The sequence continues at coordinate 815,352,060 of OY728137.1, forward strand.
ATAAAAATCAGTATTTATCAATATTCCTTGAAAAATCAATATTCTCAGAAAATTATCAACAATTAATTTTAAAATACTATTTACATGATGAATTTGAAAATTAAATTAATATTTTAAATTCTATAACTCCTATAAATTATAATATTCACTCATAAAAAAACACATTTTTGAAGAAAACATATTTTTTGAAGAATAAAATGACTTTAAAAAAAATTTGTGTGATTATTTTCTAAGTGCTACCAATACATTAATATTGAGTTATACCTTTATATTTACTTCATAAATAAGTTATTACTATTAATACCCACAAATTTAATGGATAGGTTTTAATGGTCACATTTAAATAATAATATTTAGTTGTTCATTTAAGCTTGATGAGGCATATCTTTTACAATATCGAACATATTGTTTCCTTTTAAAATATTGGGATGTTACATTATACCTCCTTTTTAAAATTGATTCCTCTTAATTCTGAACTTGGGCATGTTAATAATTATTTTACCTTTCAAAATACATTTATTATAATCACACATCGTAAAAAAGATTAATAAAACTTCCACTTGATAAGAGTGAAAAGAAAGTACGAAGGTCAACTAAGATAAACCATACTAGGTTTCCATATAGGAAAACACAGACATGGAAAAGAAAACTAACTCCCAAGGAATGATAAATAGTGATAGATAACATGGTCATGAGAAAGTTAACCATAAAAAATAGTAAATTTGGGATGGGTTAAAATGTGATTGATTTATCGATAAGGAAAATGATAAGATAACGTTTTTGTTTCAAAATACATTTCCTAAAGTTAAGGAATTCCATTTATATATATACTATGATTATAAGGGAAAATATACTTTCTTAAAAAGTATAATTTTATACTTTAATCAATTTGCAGCAAAAACTCATCTATTGTAAAAAATGATGAGTAAGAATTTTTTCATTCCTAAAGAACTTGAATCAACTTCTATATATATTAAAATTCACAAAATAAAAATAATATATTCCTCCCATCTTTAGGCATTAACCAAAACCAACATGGTTACCACAAGGTAAGATAATTCTCAATAATAATAAATCATCATGTGAGAAAAACTAATTTAATATCAAAAATTCAATAGTCATACCCAAAATTCAACTTAGATCATTCAACAAATAAGTATCCTCAAAAGTCCTCAAAAATATTCCATCCTAAGTAAAACCCCAAAATTAGATTGATTTTATCCCATCATCTTCCAAAATAAATTTAGAATTATCTCCTAATCAAATCAATGAATCCTAAAGTATCATACCAAAATATAATTACCCTAGTCACATAATCTCTAAGATATGATAATAATTTCTATAAATAACCCAAATCACCATAAAATCACATATTCTTTCAAAATATAATTTGACCTTTATTTATCAAATAAAATCTTATAATGTTCCCAAAAATTATAGTGATCTTCATTAATCACCAAATCACCAAGTCATTTTCCAATCACAAATATTATCTTTATGATAAAACATATGTTCCCAAAAATCAACTTATAATTTCTCCATCAAATCGTTTAAATAAAAATAAAGTTTCATACTAAGTGGGACTTCACGTAGGTCATTGGTAGGAAATGCACCCATGTCACCCTTTGGTTCTGGGTTCAAGAGATGCGGCCTTACCGGACACAACAGGTTGTCACCCAATTTTTGAGTTATACTTTTTATAAAATTATATAAGTCTTACAGCATTACCTGAAATATGATGAACATATTCAAAAATAAATTTAATAAATCATCTTTAAAGATAATTTTTTAACCTCAAAGATTATCTCATACCTCTCATTTTTCATATGAAAATTTAATAACCCCTAATTACTTCAAATTCTTAATTCATGATGTCTTTTATAACTTGAAATTTTAAATTTCAACTCCCTATGATTTAAAAAAATTATTCCAAGATAAAATAAGTTTGTACCTTGATCATGGTGTCCACCAAATTTCATTTTCATTTTGTTCTCATAGATAGAATGTCCACATGTCAAAAAAATGATTTATAGATTCTTCAAAGTCCATTTATTCATTTTTAAAAATTCACCTTATACAATTCGGGTTTTATAGATGTTGGTGGAGAAATAGTTTTGTAAAATCTTATTGTATGACATATAATGTCAAAACATCTGATAAAACTTGATTTTTATAAAACACTTAGACTGATATTGTTTTAAAACATTCAATCAAGGGTCCTTTTAAAAAACCATATGTATGGCCTATAAAACTATAAGTTAAAACCAAATATAAACAGGCCACATGAGGGTCACCTTCTTCAGAAGTTGTGTTAAAATCAAAACATGCTTCAAAGTCCTATTATAGTGAAAAATATTTTAAGATTCCTTAATGATTCTTACCATTTTGAGAAAGATGATAAAAATGGAAAACTATGATTTAATTAAAAACAACCCATGAACCATGATGGTATTAAGGTATAGAGGAGATGTTTGATATTTCATACAACTATTTGAGGGAGAGTTATATATTGTAAAATGCTTCAAAATTATAAGGAGATTTTGAAAGTTCCTTGATGATACTTACATTGAAATAATTATTGAAAGTAATTCATCAAGAAGAGAAAGAAATATTGTTTTATATACTTATACTTACATTTTAAACTGATCTTCATTGATAAAAATAGTTACAAAATAAGGATTTTACTAAATGAAAATACTGAGAATACTTAACCTATGATAAACAAAAAAGTCCCAATCTCCAAAGTTTTATAAACTCTTCTCTGAAACCAACTATAATAAATCAGACTTAATTATTACATATTCTAGTGTTTTTGAACTAGATTTCTCTTTATTACAATCCTAAGTATCATTTGGGTTTTGAGTTTTAGATAATTAGAACAAACTCTTACATAACAAACCCATACATTACCAGTGGACACTTATACTCAGTACCCATTTTTTCCACCAAACAAAACCTTTTTAAAATAAAACATGGTTTTTTCAATGATAAATATTCATAATTTTTATCACAACCTCATTCTTATTTCTACTCTTCCTTAAACCCTATGAAAAACATTTTAAAAATGTGGGATGAGCACAAAAATATCATTATGGGACATAAAAAGTAAAAAACATTAGTCTAGTAAAAAACATGAAATCCCATGAAATATAATTTCTTAAAACATACTCTTTTAACCTAGAATGGAATCATGTTTTTTAAAAATATCATTATCACAACTTTTTGGAAATCAAATGATTTCAATAAAAACTCACTAACAATAATATAAAAGGTATATAGGTATCTTGGGACATCATTTTCTATATCACTCTTATAAATGGAATAACCAATGTAGTAAAATTCCATATCTGGAGTACCCAATACATTTGAGGTTATAATGTAACAATACATCATTTCTTTGACATGGAACCACCCATCATTGGCTAATAACATACCACTTGTCCTTAGTTTAACACAGAACCTCCCATCATTAGTTAGTAACCTACCAACCACACTTAATTTATCATAGAACCAACCATCATTTGTTTATAATATAACCAACCATTATCATAAATAATTCCCAAGAACCATATTGTAATCATAAAACATGAATTCTTGCATCATAAAAATATTTTTAAGGAAAATAACCTTTTCATTTTTAAATCACATATTTTTAGAAAAACTGTACACATATAAATGAAAACATTTTCTTTGAAAATAACCAAGTAAAATTTTAAAGGAACCTTAAAATAATTAAGGTTTCATTATTTTTGGAAAATTTTCTCATGCTGCATAAGTTAAAGAACATTCTTTTTTACTTTTTAAAAAAAATAAAAGAGGGACTTTAAAAGAGATTTTTTTAAAAGAAAGTCTCTTACCTTAAGTCCAGCACATCACGTACATTCTTTATCTTATTGAATAATAAACATAAGTTAATTATTTACATACATAAGAATCTTTTTTATTTTCATTATTCCTTTTATATCACTTATTACCATGTTAATTACTTAATCATTTAAATTCACAATGGGTGTTTTGATAATATTTGGTACTTAAGTCCAAAATGACTTTGGTCGGTTGAATATGGTCAAAGAGTCTAGAATTAAATCATCACTACAATAATTATATTTAAGTAATTTTAATTTTAATTAATAAATTACATTTTTAAAATTAATTGTGAAATATGTTTATGAAAAATGAACTATGTTGCAATCATGGAGACGGTAGGTCTTACGTATGCATGAGTAATGTTTCTATTTTTCAATGATTATTATGGAAAAGAGGTAAGTATAATTTTATATTTATATAATTATAATAATATCATATTTATCACATTAATTCTTTAAATATACTTATATATGTCATCCATGTGATGTGGTGATGAAAAATGAATCACATCGTTTTTTGGAGGTGGTAGTCCACACGTACGCACGAACAACGTTATCATTTTTCTATGCATGGAAAGGTAAGAAAATAAATGATATATTATCTTTTAATAATGATAAATATGTCATTAATATCATATATAAACATTAATTTCATCATTATAACCACTCTTGATAGACAGTGACGTAAAATGAATCACATTGATTCACGAGGTGGTAGTTCTCCGTACACACAAACGATTAATTATTTTCCCATTTGGTGGAAGTGGAGATAGATATAGGTCATTACAATAACATAATAACATATAAGTATATGGATAATACTATAGTTATTATTTTATTGTGGTTTAAGAAGATTTTAGAGATATGTAAGAATAAACAATACATAAACACTCAATTAAAAACAATATCCCTTCTTCGGACAATCCCCTTTGTTTAACACCTTTAGACCACTAAGGTTAGGGTTATACCTAAACCAATACATCTAGAATAATGAGAGGTATTCTAGGAAGGGATTTGGTGTGGTATTTTCCAAAACAAAATGTTTTTTAAGTGTGAAGGAATGAGAAGAAGAGGTGCCCTTTTATGAGAGAGAGGAGGGGTACTCTCGGAATTTCTCAAAATAATAAAATAATGTAAAATAATATTTAATACCAATTAGCTACATAGTTATTAATTTTAAATATAATATGGGTATGGGTTGAAATCCTATCATCCAATAAAATTTTGATAATTGTTTACTATATTTCTACTATTATCTTTTAGTTTTAACCCTTGTTTAACTCCTTTAACTCTTTCCATGACAACATGAATTTCTACACATTGAAGGTTAATATAGTCTCTATAAAATTAAAAAAAACAAATAAATGGATCAGGTTTAATATTTTCAATATTATCCTAATAAATTGGATTAATTTAAAATTTTTATGAATTTTATATCATTAAATAAAATAATATTTATTATAAAATATCAATATGGTCATGTTTTAGAAATATTCATTACTTTGGATTTAATAATATAAATATAACACTTATAAGTAAAAACGAATATTTTATTTTATCCATAACATGTTAAGGTCATCTATAAAATTAATTAATCACATTAATTATCCCAAATTGTATTTATTTTAATATTTTTAATATCATTTATTTTATTTTTTCCATTAATTAAATAATTGTTGCATCAACGTTATGCAAAAATTTAAGGTAATTATTTCTTTAATAAAAATAAAAAATAAATTTTCATGATGAATATAAATTAATTAGCTCTTACAATACTATTTACATTCAAACATATCTACTGGATAACACCTTATTAAAGATATCACACTTATTAAAAACAAGAGTGTTTCATGTTTAAATTTTATTTAAATAAAACGCTATAAAGGTCATAATCTTATCCAAGTGGCCTCAAAAGGTCATAAATTAAACCCTTGTATGATTATAGTTGATATATAATCATATAATAAACTTTCAGAAAATGTTAAGGTAATTTTATGGTCCTTATCATTTTATTTTTAACCTTTAATTACCTAATTTACGCTTTACCGCGGTAACAAAAATTACTAAGTTTACTATTCATGTTGACCAAAAATAAAAACACTTATTTCCTAAATTTGGAAACACTTATTCCAAATATGAAATCTATTTTTCAAAGTTTAAAACACAAGAGTTTCACAATTTAATTTGAAATTACCAAAAAGATCTAGCCAGAAGCGAAGCTCACAGTCTTTTATATTAAAATAAATAAAAAGAACAAAAGAAAGGTGGATGGGGTCCAACAGAGAGACTTTCCCTCATTCAATAAACCATATTAGTAGTCATAATATAAAGGATCATTCCCAAATTCATAATAAAATTTCTCTGTAGTATCTAACTCTGATTGTGAGTTACCTTAATTAAGAATTCTAAGGATATCTACCTTGGACCTTTCCTGCTTTGGGGTGAGTATGAACTTTTAACCCTTGGAAAAAGATCTCATAGACACATTACTTTGTTTAAAAAAATGTTATTTCTAAATATAAAATGTTTTTATACTAAATTCAAGTATAAAAACTATTTCAAAAACCATAATTGAAAATTTTTAAATCAAAACTAATGAAAATTTAAAAATAATCCAAAAAATAATTTGATCATGTAAATAATTTAAAATAAAATAAAATTTTCAAAAGAAATTGATATTTTTTCACTATTCCTTGAAAAATAATTATTCCCAGATAAACCATAATTGAATTATTCTAGGCCTCTATATCTTTCAAGGATGTACTTTCGTCTATTGCACTTCCATCTGAACTTTGAATCTGATAAAGGGCCTCATCATTTACTCATCGCACACAACCATAGACCTTCGATACACTTTCTGTACTCCATTAATGAAGGTTTTTCTATAGCCTGTATCATCCATCTACCAACTAAGATGAGATTCTTCTAGAGACCTAGAATGTGTATAACTTCTTTTAGTCATAGAAAGCACCATTATTCATCCATAGATTTACATATCCTTTCTAATCACTTTCAAATCTTCATCATCAGTGAGATAAACTTTCCCAAAGATTCCAGATACATTATTGATCATGAACTCATGATAAGCCATTGAGTGGAAGGATGTACCAGAGTTAATCATCCATGACTACCACTACTGAAAATATTGTCTACACCAATGGACCTATAACAAATTTTTTGAAAACCATTGGTATAGAGTGTCCATAACAACATTTTGAACAAACTATTCATATATATGAAATCTATAGAAATAGTTTTGGAGAACCGTTGGTATAAGAACCCAAAAGGGACCTATACGAATGGTTATCCAAAACCATTGGTATAGGCTGGGACATTTTTGTATATTTATGTATAATAAAATTAAATACTTAAAATATATAATTAATTATATATATATATATATATAATTTTATAGATGTAAAAGTGGTTATAGGTTAGTGGTTAAGTCTTTCAGTTATAAGAGAGGTCTTTGGTTCAATACTCACCACCATTTATTTATGCATAAAACCTATACTAATGGTTTTAAAAAACCATTGGTATAGGTATTTCCTTTGAAATTACCTATACCCACAATTTGAGAACTGTTGGTAAAGACCAACTATACCAAAAGTTTGACCAAACTATTGGTAATGGTCTATCTCAATAGAAACCCACTCAATAGATGCACCTATCATAGCTTCTAGACAACTCACACACAAGAATTCAAGCAGATAAAGAAAAGGGTAAAGTGGATGCACAAAGATTTACATGATTCTGACTTTTGTCTTACATACATGAGAGAAAATTTCAAGGTTTTGTGTTACCAAAAGTACAAGGATAAGGATAATTAATATAGGTTAATATCTAGATATTACATAGAATCTCACGTTTCAGTATTTCGATTGAATGATTCAAATATCCTCAGAATCTAATCCCATATCTATTTTAGTGAGGTAATCATATGTTCAAACAAGTTGCACCCACATCCAAGAAACATGGTTAGTCATATATTGACCTCACCATTCTCTAGTCTATCACAACACCTCAACAAACACCGCAACCACAATAGACAGAAAACAATTCACAATCCTCATTCGAAAAACATATACCAGCCTACTCATCCCATAAAAAGTTCTCTAACTTTTAGAAACCATACCTACTTACTAAATACATTGTTCCTGCTACCTTCACAAGGTCAAGATGAACTTTCACAGGTCCTCTTACTGGTATGTTGAATTTGGTTCCTTGAACAAGTTTCACATTCCCAACAAACCCCTCAATGATTTCCATAAATATAAAACTTTGAAAACTCATGTGTTTGAAAAAATAAATAAACTTATAATTCTAAAATTTGATAATTGTGATATAAATAAATTTTAAAAGTAATCACAAACACACAATACATAAATAAATATTCCATAACATAACCATCAACTTGAAATAAAACAAACGTTTTAAGGTTAACCTTGGGAAAATAAGATTCAGTCAAGAGAATAAAAAAAGGAAAAGGGATAAACTACATGAATACATACAGCACCTAAAATACATAATCGAATCATCACTATTACTAACCAACTTGGGTCGATCTCACACATCACCCAAGTTGGACCACCATAAGATAGAGATAAAAAAACAACCAAACATGTGTCATGAATAACTTAGAAGAGATAAACCAACATAATATAGTATGGAAGAAGAGTAGAAACCCATGAGGCATACAATGCCAAGCCAAAAAGGATAAACTTGAATATAAAACAAGATAAGAAAAAAATTTAATTTCCTTGTGACCATCTATCGCCATCAATCTGTCTCATTAAGAAGAAGAATACAAACAAGAAAAGTTAGTGAACTACATGACACCCTTACCTTTACCTATATCCTATAAAGTCACATATACAACCACCTAATGTAAAAGGTTGGGTTTGATCACAAATCCCAGTAGGATTTCAAAAAATAATTTATACAAATTCAAACACCAAGAAATTATTAGTTCTAGCATTAAAAAAATTATGTTATAAAGAAATTTTGAAAAGTGAAATCATTTTTTAAAACATACTTTGGTTTTAATAAAAACATTTCATATTCACATGAATATGGAATATGAAAAGTACATTTATGGTAACATGAAATAATAAACAAAACCATCGATTGATATACCATAAGATAAACAAGTGAGAAACTAATAATGAAAGGTACCATTATGTATAAAACCAAGAACAAGTAGGATCTAACCTATGGGAATACATAATCCTACACATTAAGTAACACTAATCCAGGAATAATTTGAATTCTACCGATATCAAGTCCTTCTATAGTATATTGATAAAAAAAATATCCCCTAGAGGTGTCACACACATTAAGACCACACATGTCCATTTCCCGATGCATCCATTGTTCCCAATTTTATATGTTTTCCAAAAACCATATGAAAACCATGATCATAATTTATAAAATATTTTCACAATGAATAAACACTGTTATCATGCTTGAAAACCCAATTTATATTTAAAATCACATTTGAGTAATTTCATAAAACACATAATGTGTGTAAGTTTGTTTTTAAAATAAAAACCACTTTTAAAAACATGCATGTCTTGAGATAATTCCACTTTGATGTAAAAATTTAAAAAATATAACCAAAGTAATTTACAAGACCATCAAGTAAATATTGATTTAGAACCTTTTTATAGAGACACCTACCTTAAGAACATAGTAAAACCAGTCACCTTCAAAAATGGTGATTGGAATTGAAGAGATAATGTCCTTATGAGAAAATATGCATAAGAAACGCCATAAATTTTCAATAAAACCAAATATATATGGAATCCATAGATCAGTTAGGTTCCAAAAAGACAATGGTAGAAGAGATCAAGCATGTATCTGAGAAGAGGATGAGAAATAAAATCAAAAAATTAACATTACTTGAATAGATCCACCAAGAACGTAGGGAAATCACCAAGGAAGAAAAAGGACAAGCCTCTAGAGAATTAGAGGAAGTTTAGATAAATTATAATGGATATTTGGAGGTAATTAGATATAAAAATGAACAAGGGTAAAGAGATAAATTCTAATTTTTTAAAGGCTTTGACTAAGCCACACGGTTAGGTCACATGGTTTAACAAACCTTTCACAAACATTTGTGGCCCCTATCATTTGAAAATCAGAGGTGCACGTCTTCCTGAGTAGAGCCTCACGATTTGGGAAAACCATGGTTAAGCCATGTAACACCACTAAAAAGACACCCAGACAACCACATGGTTTTGTTAGTGATCTGCACAGTTTGACTAATCATACTTAAACCATGAAAATTTTCACTGGAGTCTCATGGTTCCAAATCACATGATTACCACATGGTTATTACTAATTATACACCTAAACTATGCATCAGACCTTTTTTCTCCAAAAAAAAATATAATATTTCAACCTCTAACTCCCAAAAACCTCTAGAACAACTCAAATAATGAACTAAACTCAAACTAAAACATACCTATGGTCCATAGGGTATCACAATTCTCCCCACCATAAAATCTCTATGTCCCCAAAAAATGCTCAATATTCTGGACTTGCAAAAAGAAAATTCTACCCCACCACATCAATGATTCTTGCTACCATGTCTCATGGTTATCTCTTATACACTATCATAGTACATGGTGCAAGGGAATTGTTTTACCACACAATACCTTATCTTGGATATCTATAATTTGAATAGTTTTCTCAACCAAAATAGTTTCATTATCAAGATCGATATCATTCCATTCAATTACATGGAAATGGTATGGTTGATACCTCATAAACTGGAAAACATGACACATTTCATGAATCAATGTCAGGTGTGCTAGTAATTCTAACTAATAATACACCTTTCCAAGTCGTTCAATGATCTAAAAGGGAAAAAATCTTGGTGCAACTTACCCTACATACCTAATTGATGGTACCCCAAGCCTGATGAAACTTTGATAAATACCTGATCACTAACCTCAAACTCTAGTGGGTGACGATGAGGGTCTGAATTGTATTTTTGATTATTCTGAGTAGTCATTAACCTCATACAGATCGGGTGCACTTTTTCTATTGTCTCTTTAACAAAGATCATTCCAACCAAGGACCACTCTCCCAACTTTTCCAAGTATAAGGGAGATTTATATGGTTTCACATAAAATAATTTTAAGGGTTTCATCCGAATCAATGCATGATATCTATTGTTATAGTAAAATTCAACCAGAGGCATATTATTTTCCCATGAACCTCAAAAATCAAACATGCATGTCTGAAGCATATCCTCAAGGATCTAAATAGCTCAATCAGTATGCCCATCCATATATAGATAAAATTCCATCCTTAATTTCAACTAGGAACTTATCACCTCTTATAAGACTTTCCAAAACCTATATTTAAACTATGGATCCTTGTCAAAAAAAATTGCATAGAAAACTCCATGAATCCATAAAAACTCTCAGAAGTTCAAGTTTATGAGAAGATCCAACTTTTTTGTCTCTTTGATATGGAGGAAGTGAGTTTAATTCACAAGTAATTCAATGATCACCCAAACTAAATCCTTCCCATTAGGATTCCATAGAAAAATAATGACAAAGTCTATAGAAATATCTTCCCACATATATACTGGAATGGGAAATGGTTGAAAAAAACTAGAAGGTCTTTGGTTCTCTCCATTAATTCTATGAAAAGTAAGGCACCATGACATAAATTCTGCAATCAACCACCTCATCCCTCACCACCAATACTGACATCTCAGGTCATGATAAATCTTGGTATTCCTATGGTGTATCAACCAACAATACTGGTGTTCACTGTCCATATATTCATACCTTAGAGATATAGTAACCAACCTTCCTCAGAAACAAAAAGCATCAGTGGGAGACTAAGACTAATCACCCAAGGTATCCCCACCATTTGAAATTTTACTAAAACACTAGAAATCAATGTTTGTTACCTTTTCATGTTGAATATAATCATCATATGATGAGTCATCCTTCACATAAGATAATAAAACCCGACTAAAAACCTCTTCCACTCCCAATATCATCTCAGTGAACAAAATAATCAGATACCACTCCTCTACTAATTCCTTCAAGGACTGAGTCAGTAATTTCCAACTCAACACATCGGCAGTAACATTACCTTTCTCAGGAGTATAACCAATATCAAAATCAAAAGTTTGGAGATACTCAACCCAACCGCACTATCAAAAAATTATATAACTCTAAGTAAAAATATACTTGAAGATCTTATGATCAGAATATACCATAAACTGCTCCCCAAAGAGATATTTTTTGTAACAATCGGGCCTCACTGATAGCATAGAAACCTCGTCTTAAAAGGGAAATTGGGTCCTAGCCCACCAGGTACCACCAGTTTACCTACAGACGCATTGTCCCCTCCCCAGGGCCCGCCCACATACTCGAATAAGTCATCTGACTAATGAAAGTCCCCACATGACACCACGTGGAAGTGTTCTTTTTCCTCACTTACACGCACCCTCAGAAACACAAAGCATCAATGGGAGACCAAAACCAATAACCCAAGGTATCCCCGCCATTTAAAATTTTACTAAAACACTATAAATCAGTGTTTTTTACCTATTTATACTGAATCTAATCATCATATGATGAGTCAGCCTTCACATAAGCTAATAACACCTGCCTAAAAACCTCTTCCACTCCCAAGATCATCTTGGTAAAAAAAATCATCAGATACCACTCCTCTACTAATCCATTCAAGGACTGATTTGGTGATTTCTAACTCAACACATTGACAGTCACATTACCTTTCACGAGAGTATAACCAATATCAAAATCAAATGTTTATAGATACTTAACCCAACCAAACTATCAAAAATTCATATCCCTCTGAGTAAAAATGTACTTCAATATATTATGATCAGAATATACCATAAACTGCTCCCCAAAGAGCGAGTGGTAGTAACAACTAGGCCCCACTAATAGCATAGAAATCCCATCTTAACATGGTCATTGGGTCCTCACCCACTAGGTACTGCTAGTTTTCCTACAGACACATGGTCCCCTCCTTGGGGCCCACCCACATACTTGAATGGGTCATCCAACTAATGATTGTCCCCACAAGTCACCACATAGAGTTGTGCTTTTTCCTCACTTGCACGCACCCTGGGAAACTTCCGATAAGGTCACTCATCCCATCACTACTCCAAGACAAGCATGTTTAACTATGGATTTCTAATCAGGTAGGCTCCTGAAAAGAAAGGTGAACCTTGTTTACCTAAGATATATCATTTAGTCATTTAACCATTTATCATTATGGGGTGTTACATTCACACTCCCTTTAGAGCACAACATCCTCGTTGTGGACTCTACATATCAACCCTGGTAGCATCATTGCACTTAAGGCTATGTTCCTGCTCTAATACCAATGTACTAATAGGGTCCTACTAACAGCAAAAACACCATGCCTTAACATAGTTGTTGGGTCCTGGCCCACTAGGTACCACCAATTTCAAAATAGACACGTGGTCCTCTCCTTGGGGCCCACCCATGTGCTCGAACAAGCCATCTGACTAATGACTATCCCCATTGTCCAACACATATTCTTTATAGTGTTATTTTTCCTCACTTGCACTCACCCTAGGAAACGTTCTAGAAGGTTATCCATGATGATCACTACTCTATGACAAGCATGCTTAACTATGGATTTCTAACCAGGTAGGCTCTCAAAAACAAAGGTGCACCTTGTTAACATGATTCATATCATTTAGTCATTTAACCCTATATAATTCTAGGGTGTTATAGTGGTGTTATGTTTTGATATTGTGTATAATATCCTCCAACTCAAGGTCATGGGTAGGATAGTTCTTACCTTAAGGGTGTAATTGGAAAGATCCATAAGTCACCACTTTCATTCTCTGCATCAATACACACCCCAATATCATACCTGAAGCATCATAGAAAAGATCATAACCCAAAATTGGTTCTAGAAGAATCAAAATTAGAGTCAAATTTAACCACTTATTTAGTTCCTAAAAAGACCTTTAAACTTTATGTTCCACTAAAACTTAACACCATTGTGAGTTAAAGCTATCATTGGAGATGAAATCTTGGAAAGGTCCTAAAAAACTACATGTAATAACCAGCTAAACTCAAGAAGCTGTGAATATCAAATGCATATTTTGGCTACTCCCATGACATTACCACCCAAATATTTTTGTGAGGGTTTACTGAGATTCCCCTCTCAAATATAACATGGCCCATAAAATTCACATATTGGATCCAAAATTCACATTTAAAAAATATCACCATATATGAAATGTTCATTCAAGATTATAAAGGTGATATATACGTGTTCCATGAATTACTCCTCTGGCTTGGAGTACCCCAAAATATCATCCACAAAAATGATAAAAGAAGATGATAGGAACCGATGAAAGATCCGGTTCATAAATGTTATAAATATCACAGGAGCATTAGTGAGACTAAATGGCATAACTAGGAACCCAAAATTACCATATCAGATCCTAAGCATTTTTTTAGGTATATCCTCTTCCCAGAATCTCAATGATTGGTTCCCTAACTGCATGTCAATTTTTAAAAACCAATGATCCTATATGAATTTATCAAAGAGATCATAAATTCTTAGTAAGGGATACTTATTCTTAACAGTCACCTGATTAATATTTTGATAATAAACACAAATTCTGAGACTTATATCTTCCTTTTTAGCAAGGAGAATAGGTGAATCCCAAGGTGACGTGCTTGGTTGAATAAATCCTATGGCCTCAAGGTCTATATTCTAAACTTTAAACTCATTTAACTATGTAGGTTCCAAGTAATATGATAGAATAAAAAATAGAAATAATCCTAGGGAGTATGTCAATAGTGAAATTGACCTCTCTCTATGGTGGTAACATAGAAAAATCACCTGGAAAGACCTCAAGGTCCTCACTCACCACATTAAGAGTTTGGATTCTCAAGTGAGAATTAATAGTGTTAAGTAATATCTCTAACAACTGACATGATATCATTCCAGTATAAGGACCGATATGCCCTGATCCCTCTAATATAGAATCCAACTCACCCTAAAATAAACGAGAGAATCCAACAGTAGATAAAAACTAAACTCGATGATGATAATAGTCGATTTGGTTCTAAAAATAGAACATTTAATCCATGCCAATAATAAGGTCAAAGATATCAAGAAAAAGAACCAAGAAATCCCAAACCACTTCATAATCGGCTATCGACACCTAAAAAGTGAGAAATTTAAAACTTGTTCTAACCTCTTTCTCTAAGGTATGGAAAGTTCCAATATGAAAGAAATAATCTTGGAACATAATTCCAACATGTCAATTAACTTAAATGATATAAAAAGAGTGAGTTTCACCTGTATCAAACAATGACATAACCATAGAATATGAAATAAACATGGTACCTATAATACTAGTTAGTCCTTCTTCAGGTTCCTATGGACCATACTATGCTACATAAATACGTCCAGCCTCAGTCCCTCCCTGAGCTTTCTTCAGATCCTAAGTATCCCCCTTAGTTTGACTGTGGGATCCAGCACCCTTTGATGTATCATAATGAACCTAAGAGGCTTTGGTGAGTGTATATCTAGCAATAATTCCTTGAGGAATCTTCCCACAAAAACACCTAAGATGAATAGATTTTCAATAATGATAACATGTATTAAAAGATTCCATATAGTTAGGCTTGGTATGACTAGGCCTTCCACACTAATAGAAAACAAATTTTTTTCCTAAATAAGTTCCTGAAACTGATCCAAATGTAAACCAAGCACCCTTATAGTTCATTTTCTATATAGAAGAAATCGCCCGGCTACCTACGGTGACAACTGAAGCTCCACCTAAACCCATTTTTACAGTTATGCCTACCTTATCCATAGCTGATTTATCAACTACCTCCATAAAGTTTAAGAGGTATAAGAGAATTATCATTGACTGAATATCATCCCTCAAACCCATATTGAACCTCCAATACATAAGGTAATCATTAGTAATAATCTTGGGTGCTGGGTGAACCAACTCAATGAAATGGGTGGCATACTCCACACACAACTAGAAAAAGGTAGTATTTACACACTCATATTGACACAGCTTACCAAAATAGTGGCAATAGCTTATGTAATACCATGGTTTTAATAAATAGTGGCCATACATTCACCCAAAATTAAGCCTCCACAGTGAGCTCATTCGCAACCCTCTTCCCTCTTCATGATTGATCAAGATCACCTTCGAATCCCTTCTTATTTCCCTCTTTACGATCGATCAATCCCACCTCCATAGATCTACTCCCATCAAGTGCATCCCTTATTCATGATTGAGCCAAAACCTCTGTAGATCTACTCATGATGATACTTCTTCTCTGATGCGACTCCGATGTAGCCAGCCCACCTCCCCACCGATGTGGTTCCAATGTGGCCTCCCCACCTCCTTGATGATGTGACTCCAACACGATCTCCCCACCTCCCCATGACATTCCTCCTCTGACGTGGTGCGACGTGGCTCTGATACATCTATCGCACATACCTAATATTCTTCTCCTCTGAAACAGCTACCCCAACTCCCTATTTTCTCACTCGAACCAAAAATTTCCCTCAAACACTTGATTCCCTTCCTCCATATTATGTTGCTTACATTCTTCTATTCAGGTTCTAATTTATATTTACATTCTTCTAATTTAGATTATTCTAGTTTATAGTTCTTATTATTCTATTATGTGTTTGGAAACATCCCAAAATCATTCATTGTAATTTTCCACCCTTTGAATTTCCATGTTTTGAATGGTAAACTGATTTCTTTAAATCAATAGATTACAGTATAGGAAATTAGAATTCATGATTCATATATTATGTGATATACCTATTTGGGAATAGATCACTTATCACATGTTTTCTTCCATAGTTTCCTATGTATCTCACTTTCTCAACATGATCTAGTGTTAAGTTTTATTTTGTCATATCATAATTTATGAAATATATTAATTTTTCTGAAAACATAACATACAAATTGCATTTATCGTATTTTTCTTGTGTTTTTAAACAAGATTCTACAAGTATTTTTAGAGGTCTATAATGTGTCTATCTATATCATTTTTAAATCTAAATTCATTAAAAAAAATTCACTTTCCTCAGATTAATTTTATTAGGGGAAACATATTAATTATAGTTAATTATCTTATATTGTATTTAATAGAACATGCTATATTATGGTTAGTGATTCATAAAGTGGTCATCAAAATTCATTATTTTATTTTTTGTAAATTTTTATTCAATCCAAATATATGTTTATAATTTTATTTTGGACCTTAAAAATGAGTTTTATATTCTATATGATAGTAAATATTATTAGTGTTTTGATAGGTTGCTGAGAAAAAAATATTTGTGCTTAGGCCACCAGGTTTCCTTTAAGTTTGTTTCCATAAAAAAAAATTATTATTATAAATTCAATAAAAAAAATTTAATGAGATATGGTGTCTTTAAGTTCTAATTTTAATTTCTTTTCCTTCTATATTTCATATTTTTTTAACTGTACACTTAAATTTTAAGATGAAATTCATTTATAATGATATGTTCATTAACATATAATTCCAAAATGATTTCTATTATTTTTTTCTTATGTTGTTCTAAAATATTTTAAAATTATTATTTGAGTAGTTAGGTTACATGAGATTTTGTGGAATAAAAATTCAAGCACCATTCGCTAGGTGACACAAATTTTAAAACTATCACTTGCGTAATTTTATTTTAGATCTTTTTTACAACATGTTTTTGAATTATGGGGGTAATGAACAATGTATATTTATAATTCTCTTTTCATTTATTCTAGTTCATCTGATTATTGAATCCTTATGAGAATTTATGTTCCTATATCATAATAGGGTTCCTTGTCCTCTTTGACTTATATTAACTATCAATTTATCATGGCCTTCGTATGTGCTATTATGTGAATTATAGACTATTTGTTTCTTTAAATCGATTCTATATGTTACTTTGATTGATAATTACTCTAATTGATGATAAATATATTTTTGTTGATTTGTAGAATGATGATTGTGAAGGTTTTGGGCATAGTGGAAGCATGTGATGGGTTGTTCCCTACTTTTATTTTTATCACGATCGATGATCAATCTGAGTTTTACATACTGATAAAAATCATGATCAATGGAATTGAAACAAATAATATAGATAATGGATAAGATTATGGAACCAAATCACATAATCGTCACATGTTATTTATAATTAATTAAAGCAATAAAGAATTACCTTGTGAGAAATTATTTATTTAATAATGGATATGAAAATGGATATACATCGTATAATCATTGAGATTTAGGAATCAAAATTATATTTCCTTTAGCAATGATCCACATATTTTCCACAAATCTCTGAGCATCACCATAGGAATCTCCAGGTACTAGCATGAAATATCCTATCATTTGCATTATTTTCCTTTGATCGCCCAGAGAATTTATTCCAAAGGATTCTTCTTAATCTCTCTTGACTTGAGACTCGAAGGTGGAGGAAGATTTATATCTGTTCTTGGGATCATTCTTGGAGAAGATAGATATCTAAGTTTTTGATAGGATTATCCTGATTTTTTTGTACATAACCAAATAAATTAATTAGATATCATGAAAAAATAATATAATTGGGTTTGTATACCACTAGGGTTAAAAATAAATAATTGTACAAGTTCCCTTTATTTTTTATTTAATCCATGTGGAACCCCATTTCAATATAATAATAATATTATTATTATTTCTTGACATGCACTAAAATCGAAAATTAAATTAAATATTATTTTACCAAAAAATATTCAATATATATTATTTTTCATCGGACCTTTAAACTCAGTTATCTATTCCTCCATAATATTTATCAGTCCATGAATAATGACTATTTATTGAATAAATAAATACCACTGTATTATTCATCAATAAATAAATAAATATTATATCCACGAAATAGCAAATAGATATTTATTAAATATTCCTCTCTCATAATATTCTCTCAAATAACTAGTGATGGAATATATGCGATCAAGAAAACATGAATAGTTTTTAATCCATGTACATGAATAATATTTATTCAACTTGTAAAATAATAAATAAATAATATATTATTTAATTGAGATTCAGGATACACTTAGTGTGTGACCTTCTAGGCCTTTTTCTCAGTGGAATTAGGCGATGTCGCCTAAAGTACAATGTTGGAATTTACCAACATGCAAAGGAACCCATAGAGAAATAAGTTAATATTGCAATGAAATAATACCTCATATGAACACTCACTATTTAATTTAATCTCTTTATCATGATATCTCAAATCAAGCTGGTTGCATGCTAGTGCCATCAACCTATGTGATCAATGTCTCTTTATTTGAATTTATAGAAATCAAACATGTCTATAGAACACCATGGACATGGATTTATTTAGAATATATCATCCCCATCAATGGGCCTGAGATATCAACTTTCAATAAATAATTGAAGAGAAAAATTCTTTCTCACATTATTCATTAATGAAATATTACTTATGTCACACCCAAAATATTATACCTTTCCATGAACATATGTCGTTGTGGTTTTCATCAATACATCAAAGTACACGACTTATAATACTCATTAATAATATTATTAAAGTCTAAGGATCAATACACACATCTATAGATAAGAACATCCAAATACACATATAAATGTGTATTTCCTATTGGCAGGTCTCATTCTTATAATATCTTACACTGGATATTACCAAGGGCGTACACCATGAGAAGGTGCCTCAAATTCCTATGAGTCTCCACCCCTAATAGACTATGTAATTTTTGTCCCATTAAATGTTTTCATATGTCTATATAACATATATTTAAGAATACCATCATGGAACTTTTGGGTTCTCATCATAATGGGGAACTACTATAACCTTTTAGTGTGACAGCTACTCTTAGAAAATTATCACATACTATGTCAGGAATAATAACAATAATGATGTGATAAGGTTTTTATTAATATTCAAAATAATAAATAAAGGTTATCATATAGTACACATAAGTTTTCTCTAGGGTACTAACTCCATTGAACTCCTACTTTCACTAGATCCTACTACTAACAGCCTTCAGTCCGCTAGCTCTCACATGATGCTCATACTTCTACTAAGATAGGCCTTTAGTCAAGGGGTCTTCCACATTTCCTTCTGGGGGAAATCTTCTTACTAAAACTTCACCCCTTTAAAAAAATTCATCAAGAGGTGATTTGTCAATTGGTGTGACCTTAGATCTTTTGAAAGATCCACTACTACAGTATTATCATAATACAATGTGATAGGGCCTTTACTGCTCGGTACCACATCAAGCTCTTAGAAAAAGTTTCATATCCAAATATATTCCTTGATTTCATTAGAAGCCACTATATACTTAGAATATATTGTAGAATCAGGGGCAATTGGATTATTTGAACTATTCCAGCACATAGCTCCTTTGTTGAGATAGAATCATATCCTAACTGCAACTTCATATCTTTGTGATCTATTTAAAAACTAGCATCATTATAACCCCTGATGACTTTTTCCTCGTATACTCTATACACCAAGAACATATACTTAGTTATTATCATATACTTGAGGATATCTTTAATAGAATACTGATTCTATTCTCCAATATATGCTTTATATCTACCAACCATGCTTAATGTATAGGCAACATAAATTCTAGTTCATAACATGACATACAT
Source organism: Viscum album (assembly GCA_963277665.1). Classification (NCBI taxonomy): domain Eukaryota; kingdom Viridiplantae; phylum Streptophyta; class Magnoliopsida; order Santalales; family Viscaceae; genus Viscum; species Viscum album. The sequence goes on from OY728137.1 coordinate 815,372,638, forward strand.
GACTGATCCTATCACTAAAGCATATGATATCTTACTCATTATCTCTTTCACCAATTGTGTCTAAGGAAACATTTTCTTATAAATATTTATACCATGTAACATTGGAACCAATCTCCTCTTGGATTGTTCCACACTAAATCTCTTTACTATATAGTCAATGTATGTTCTTTGACTTAGTATAAGAATCATCTTAGATCTATAATGAATGATATTTATCCCTAGAATATAGGATTATTAACATAATTTTTTCATAGAAAAACACTTATTTAACCAGTCCTTAATAGATAGTAAGACTAGTATGTCATTTCCAATAAGTATTATGTCATCAACATTTACTACTAGGATAATGACTTCATTCCCACTAAACCTATTTTAGAAACATGGTTCACATTAATTTTTAATGAAACCAAATTCTTTTTTATATTCATAGAATAAAATCTTTAATAACCTAGATACTTGCTTCAATAAATAAATGAATCTCTATAACATGAAAATCTTTTTAACATCACTAAGAGTCACAAACCCCTCTGATTATGTCATATAGACATATTCTTGAAGATTCCCATTAAGGAAATAAAATTTTATGTTCATCTTACAAATTTCATAGTCATGGTAAGCTGCTATAGAAAGTATAATTATGATAGATTTAAACATGGAAAGTGGTGAAAAGGTATCATTATAGTCAATTCCTTAATGTTGTTTAAACCCTTTATCCACTAGCCTTTCTTTATAGGTATTTACTCTACCTTCCATGTCTAATTTTCTCATAAATACCCATTTTAAACCTACGAGATTTACATAAATTGGTGCATTGATCATAACCCAAACTTGGTTCTGATACATGGAATCCATTTTTGAATTCCTCGCTTCTTGCCATCTTACAACTTCTAAGATGTCTACTACCCCTTTGTAGGAGATTGGTTTATCATTTTAAACCAATAATGAGGCACCATGTTTGGTAACTATAGATCCACATATTTATAGTTATCTTACCACTCTAGTGATCCTCAACAGTACTTGTGTTTTTGGAACTACTTCTTCCATGGGGGCCTATGGAATCTGTTCCTATACCAACTCTTGTGTATCTTGAGCATCAACTTCATTGAATCCAATTTTTATACCATTTTACTTATTTAGGATGTAATACCTCTCAAGAAATATGGATTATCTAGTGATATTCACTTTCTTGTATGAGGGGTTCTATAGGCAGTATCCCTTTGTTTCCTTAGAATACCCTATAAAGATACACATTGTGTTTTGGGTTTCTTTTTTGTTTCTTGAGAAGGGATTAACAAATTCCTCACAACCCCATACACATATATGTGAAAAAATAGGTTTCTTTTCACTCCATAACTCAAAGGTATTTCCATTTTTTTTTTTGGTACTTGATTTAGTGTGTATGTTGAATTTTGTAGTGCATATCCTCAAAAGGATTATGGAAGATCTGTATAAATCATTATCAACCTTACCATGTATAACAAGGCATGGTTCCTCCTTTCACTAACATCATTCCAATGTGGTGTGTAAGGTAGAGTGAGTTGATATAGAATCTCAAATTCCTATATAAATTCAATAAACTCTGGGTTAAGATATTCACCACCTTAATCTGATAAAATCTTCTTTATCTTATTTCTATGTTGATATTCTACTTTATTCTTGAATTATTTTAATTTCATAAAGGACTCAAACTTATACCTCATCAAGTAGACATATCCATATCTACTCAAATCATCAGTAAGAGTTATAAAGTAAGAATACTCACCTCTATCTTCTACTAAAAATGGTCTACACACATTAATGTGTGGAAATCCTAAAAGATATGTGGCCTTTTAACCCTATCCATCGAATGTCAGTTTGCTAATTTTTATTTAGAAACTAGCATGACATATTTCAAGTGGTTTTAGATCAAAAATTCTAAATAAACATCTTGACCGAGCTTTGTCAAACTCTTCTTATCTACATGACCAAGATGGTGATGCAATAGTTGGGTGTAATATGAGTCGTGTGAATATGATTCTTTATCTATTTTTAATACTTTATTTTTGTAATTTAATATATAAATATAATTAATTAAATGTTCCATACCATAACATATGTAGTATTTATAAATGAAATAACTTTTATTTCCAAACTTGAAAATAAAACCATGTGCATCTAGTAATGATGTTGAAATTATGTTCTTGGTAATAGTAGGTACATAATAACAATCCCTTAAAACCAATATCATTATTATTGGTAATGAAAGGTGGTAGTCACCAATGGATAGAGAATTCAGCCTCGCACTATTGGAAGCTTGCAGATCCACCTCTCCTCTATCAACATTTCAGAATCTACTTGGTTCCTTCATTTTGATATAGATGTGAGAACCACAAGTTGTATCTAATACCCAAGTGTAGATATTGAAAGCTAAACTCAATAACGAAAACACTTTTAGATTCACCTTACTTCTCAGTGAAATTCCTCTTTCAGTGGCCTTGATTTCCACATGAAAAACATACTGCCTCATTTTCCTTGCCCTAAATCTGGATCTTCCTCCTTTTGGAAAAAAGATGATCAAGATATTTATACTTGTTCTGGGTCTTGGGTATCTTTTCCTTGTTCTTACTTTTCTTAATAACCACAAGGATTATGGGTTTTTCATGCCCCATGTCCTTATCCACTTGTAGAATCATAGTAAGAAGTTCTAAAAAACTTTCTCATTAATGATCATGTTATAATTTATAATAAAATTGTATAAGGTATTGGGTAGTGATGAGAGTATGAGATATGTGTGCAAATAATCCAGGATTTTAATCCCTAAGATGTTTGAGAATTAAATGTAGCTAATAAGATTGACTACATGAGTCCTAGATGGCACCAACTCTCCAAGCTTAGTTATAAATATAGAATTAGATATCTCATAATTTTATTGTCTTTCCTTCTCTTGGTAGAGTTCCCAAAGGTGAGACACCATGCTTTAAGCATCAATATCCTCATGTTACTTTAAAATATCATTGGTCATGGATGATAGCATGAAACCCTGAACATTTTTGGAGTCATTCAAATGTTTCTCATACAGAGTTAACTCTTCATCACTAGCCTCATTACCAGGAACGTCTGGAATAGGTTCTTCTAGCACATACAATTTCCTTTCATGGTGTAGGATGATATGTAAGCTTCTTTTCCACTCTTTGAAATTTGTGATGGTGATAATTTTATCCTTCTCAAGTATGGATTATAATGATATGTTTGAAGTCATTTTAACTATTGTTTCTAAAAATAAGATGAGAAAAAATTAGTTCTTAATCTAATAAAATTTAGACAAATAAACAAATATTATATTTATTAATCTCCCACTCATTTATAAAAACCCAATATCCCTCATCATCGGATTTGGAATATCTAATTTCTTAAATATTCTAATGTAAAGGATACATATTTCCCTTCCCATCACCCCAAATTTGGTCGGTCAAGCAAATTGAAGGTTTTTAGTTAGGCATTCCAAATGCCAATCGCATTAACTCAAAATTCTATGATATGTTGAGTGGAATCCTCAATCCTGAAATCCATAAATTGGATTTCCTCAAACCTTTCCTCTTAGATACACCAATTCCTACTTTGGTATTAAACCCTTGATGTGAATTATGTTAATTCAACTCAAAAATTCATGTTAGAATTCCCAAATAATTGAAAGCCCCCAAACTTTGTCTTGTCATGCACTTTTAATTATGGTTTAATTTTAACTGAACTAGTGGAAGGATATACCAACTTAATATATATAATTGATATATTTTATCTTTATATGTAAATTGAAAATTATTATCTTTATTACATGCTTGTTAATATTAAGTGGATTTTCTCAAGTGATTAACCATTTCTTAGATAATATTCACACATAACCCAATTTATTTTAGTTCTATCTTTTATGATTATTAATTCATTAATTCATATGATCCTGAAAAAATATTCATAATGAAATAACCATGAAAATTTATAGAAATGAAATAATAAAGTGGTATGGTCATGATATTTCACTAATGGTTAGTCTATCTTGCGGATGATAAACTAACCATTGGCCTAGATGGAAAACAACTTAAACCAATTAAGGTTCGTGTTGCAGTTGTCCCCCTATCCACTTATATATCTCTCTTGGATTTGTTTTGCATCAACTTCAAACTTTAACCACCACCACTATCTTGGGAGCTCCATCCATTAAATATTCTTTTACTCACATGAATGTGAGGGGAAGGGGTTTACATAAACTAAACCATGGTCATGAAAGCCCTTACACAATAAGAGGAGAGATGGTACATGAGCCAAAATTTTAATTTAATAATAAATTAAAAGAAACCATTTACATAAAAATGTATGGTCTAAGATCAGGATCATCCATATGCATGCAACAAATTATTCATCTAATAAAATTAGATTTTGATTCTTAATAATTCTTATTTAAGACAAATCGTGTTCGAATCAATTAATTACCTTATTTAATTAATCAATTATTTTATCTTAATTCTCTTCTGAATTTCCTTGAGAATATCATCCATCATATTTTTAAACAAATTAAATAAATTGATTTAAAATTAATTTTGTATAATACCAAATTTACCTTGGTGGAAACAGTGTGAGTACCCATATGAACCAACCAATGTGTATTATAATCATATATTGTTTACTCTTGAGACATGTGGCACACACAACTTACCACATAATATCATGACATCTACTATCAACTTAATGAACACATTATTTACATGATTTCTATTTTTTAACATAGAATGTAATGCTTCAATGTGTAGAGTAATAATTGTAATATGACTTATACATGATATGTAGATATGAACATTACACAGAAATTAATTAGGGATTTATATATATAACCCCCCCACACACACACACATGGTATTTCTTATCAAATTAATGACTACATGCAAGATCATGGTGATAAGTTCTACATAGTATAATAAATTAATTTTTAATTCTATATAATTCAGTGTTAGTACTTGGCATGTAGAAGCCAACTACATGGTCTATACTATTCTCATCATCTATCTGAGGCACACACCTAGGGACTCGACATGTACATGTGTCGTGGAAATTATTATAGTAAATGACATGTACATAGGATACATGGCATGTGGTCTCCAATTCACACAGTCATCATTCAAGGAGACCATGTAAGAAGATACACGACCCATCTGTGAATAAGGACAACATATTGTGTACAAAAGTTACATGGTGTGTACTCTAGCTGATCGTGTGCTAGACTGGATTGGTCAACACATGGTGCATAATTAAATTCATTGTGTATAATAAATTCACACACATTGAATTAATTACAAATTAACTCTTGGTGCATTAAACACTAGTAAATGGTGTGTAACTTCATCTACACATCATGTACTCTTGTGTTATCCGGTCAGATTCCTCGACACCTCCAGATGAGATATTCAAATTTATTTTGTTCGTAAAATTAATCAATTTGATTATATTTAAAATAAATGAAAAGTAAAAAGAATATATCTCAATTATAATTTAAGAACAATTAAACTGGAATTGAAAACTAATTTACAATTTTGTAAATCAATCAGTGATCTTTAAATAATTATAAATAATTATGCGACCCGCTATGATACCACATGAAGGTTCTGGGCATTGTGGAAGTGTGTGATGGGTCATTCCCATTTTTTTCATAATCGATATTCAATATGATATTTATACAATGATAAAAATTGTGCTAAACAAAATTGAATCAAAGAATACAGAAAATTGAAAAAATATTGGAACCAAAGTGCAGGATCATCACATATTATTTATAATTAATTTAAGAAATAAATAATTACCTTGTGAGAAATTATTTTTTTGTTAATGGATCTGACAATGGATCTATATTGTACCATTGTTTCATTATAAGAATAAATATTAGATTCCCTCTAATGGTGATCCACACGTGTTCCACAAATCTCCAAACATCTCTATAGGAATCTCCAGGTTCTATCACAGAAGATCATATTGCTTGCATAATTCACATTTGATCACCCTAAGAATCACTCTCCATTATCAGGAGTGTTCTTTGAGAAGATATCTCTCTAGGGCTTCAAGAGTATTCTCTGGATTTTTTTATTCACAAAAAAAGAAATGAATCAACTCTCATGGAAAAATAATATAATTGGGTTTATATATTACTAGAGTTATAAAAAATAATTTCACAAGTTCCATTTAATATTTATTTAATCCTAAAGAACCCCATGTTTATAATAATAATAATATTATTATTTATTGATATGGACTAAACTCACAAATTAAATTAAATATTATTTAGTCAAATAATATTAAATATATATTATTTCTCACTGGACCTTTAAACTCAATCCTTCATTCCTCCAAAATACTTATCAAGACTCAAATAATGACTATTTATTTAATAAATAAATATCACTGCATTATTAGCCAATAAATAAATAAAAATTATATCCAGTAAATAGAAAATAAATATTTATTAAATATTTTGGTCACATAATATTTCCTCATATAACTGGTGATGAAATATATCCAATCAATAAAACACGACTGATTATTAAAACACATACAGGAATAATATTTATTAACTAGTTAAACAATAAATAAATAATACACTATTTAACTTATATTTTATATACACTTAGTGTGTGGATATCTATGCCTCTTTCTTAGTGGAATTAGGAAAAGTGGTCTAAAGTCCAAGGTTAGCATGTAACATCATGCCAAGACACCCATAGAGAAAGTAGTTAATTTTTCAATGACATAACACCTCATACATATGTTCACTATGAATATAATATCTTTATCATAATATCTCTAATCAATCAAGTCGCATGATGGTGCCATCAATCTAAGTACTTGATTTCTCTTTCTTTGAATTTATAGAAATTGAACTTGCCTATAGAACACCATGGTCATAGATTTATTTAGGCTATATAATTTCCATCAAAGGGCCTGATATATCAAATTTCTTTAAATAAAAAATGGGACAAATCGTTTATCTCATTATTCATTAATAAAATATTACTTATGATGCACCCAACGTGTCCTACCTCACTGTGAACATATGTCATCATAGTTTTCATCAATAAATTAAATTACACAACTTATAGTACTCATTAATAATAATATAAAATTCTAAGGATAAATACACATGTCCTTTTATAGGAACATCCAATGACACATATAAATGTGGATTTCCTACAGGTAGGTCTCATTCTCATAATATCTTATATTGGATATTACCAAGGGCATACACCATGAGAAAGTTCCTTAAAGTACAATGAGTCACCAACCCTGATAGCCTCTATCATTTTCATCCATTAAATGATTTCATCTGTATATAGAACATATATTTAAGAATATGGTTGTGAAACTTTTGGGTTCTCATCATAGTGGGGAACTTCTATGACTTTTTAGTGTGACAGCTACTCTTAGGACATTATCAAATACAATGTAACGCAAAAGAATAATAATGATGTGATAAATATTTTATTAATATTCAAAATAATTAATATAGTTTATCATAAAGTATACAAAATTTGGTTCTAGGGAACCACATCCAATAGAATGTGACCCTAAAATGGTGATATAGGGTTCAAATTAAGTTTGTACATGTTTAAACTGATAAACTAGGTGGTGAAAGGTGAATATCAAATGTATAAGATAAATGGAAAATAATGTGGTAATTTTAGATAGGTAAATAAGGATAAACAAATAAATAATGGGAATAAAGTTATATTATGTTTTAATTAGTTATTTTTAATTTCATATGGTGGAATTATAAGTTTCATTATGTCCCCGTGATATGTTAAACATTGCTTGGTAGTTTTAGGGGGTATAGTTTCTACTAAAATGGTCATTTACTCATGTGGATCTGGAACCCATTTTTTCAACTATACGAGGTAGTCGGTATGGATATGGTTCTTCCCTATGCATTGGTTGTTCCCTATTCATTGATTCTTCTTGCTAGTCTTGACATCAGGTCTCCCCATTCCCAAAACATCAATTTGTTTTTTTAACACGGAGCACTTACTTTTGTAAGAATGTTTAAATTTCATTGAAATAGATGGACCTATCATTGAAAAATTTTCAACTTCACATAAGTTCACTAATTCAAAATTTTTTGCCTCATAAAATTATCCATTCATAGTAAAGTCAAAAAAAGGTATGCATTTGGTCATATTACTCAACAGATAAAGATTAAAATGTCATGTTTTCTTGAAGTTGTGAGTTTTTTTATTTTTTTAGTATTTGTATTTATCTTATTTCCATTTTTGTTCATGATTTATTTTTTATCATCTAGTTCATATATGATTTCCTAACTCATGTTTCTTGAGTACTTTTATATCATTTGGGGTAGTGATGTTCATGTTTTGCAGTGTTGATATTTCTCTCTCTATTTATCTCTCTCCACCCCCTTTAAATATTTTTTAGTTTATTATTCCTAGAGAAGATAATTTTTTGATATGGTTTATTTTATATAATAATAAATATCAGTGAAATAATTTTTAGTGGGATTTATATGTAGCAATTAATGTTGGTGGTTGCTTATTGGAATTCATCATCTTCAAAAATTGGGATGTCATTGTAGTGTTAATGTACAATAGCAGGTAACTAATCTCATGCTTCAAAATTAAAAATGAGATTATAGATTTTTTATAATTGATCTCATTATTCTATATTTTTTTTAGATTTATTTTTGAGAAAATTTTGCTACCACGTATTTTAGTGTTTTCCTACAATATCAATGTTCTTACAAAATTTGAACAAACACCACTTATTTTTTAAATCTGATTATCATAAGTGATAGGTGATATAAAAAAAATTCAATAAGTGTTTACAAAATGACCTTGTTCTATTTACTTGCATATTTTCAAATTGAATATCTTCAACATGTTGTTTGATTTCAATTTTTTTTGTGAATTTTATGGTCTTTAAACTATTAATTCAAATCATTTATTCAGTGCTAAAAATGTTGATAGACTGAATAGATAAAAAGAATAAAACATAGTATAAGTTAGCTTCTCATTCTTCATAAATGACCAATGTCATTTTTTATATCCATTTACCACCATTTTAGTAATTCAAGGGTAAGTGTTCTTTCTAAAAACAAATCAAATTACATTTCTTTTTATAATCTAATTATCTAACTATAAAATTATGGCAGATTTTTTTAATAAGTGTTGTCAAATAGAGGGTTACACTAAAATTATATAGGAAAAAAATTTAAATACATGACATAAAAACACATTTCCAATAAAAACTATTCAAACACTTAAAACCACTTAGATACATATGAATTAAAAATTAATTTCTTCTTTATTCATTTCATTATTCCTTTTAAAATATATAGTTAGTTATTTTTTGTTAGTGGCTACTGTTTATTTATTTTTATCAACATATATATTAGTTCAAAACTAATATTTTGATCTAATATTTTTAGAGAATGAAAAGTGTCTAGAAAAATAAAATACATATATATGTAGTATAATAGTGTACTGGCCAATTTGAATGGTTGAAAATAGATGGAATTTTAACTCAACTATGTTTCATTTTCTAATGATATTTCAATCCATGTTATCTGGCGTTTTTTTGTGTAGCTCATTAGATGACACATGATTTGTAATGAAAGAATCTAATTATTTTCGTTCAGTTATAATATTTGTGGCTTTCACAGATATGTTAATTTTTGTTCCCATTAGTGTGTGTATTTTGTGAGGGTAGCTATAGGTATAATGTTTTATTATTTCATGATTCTCTTTTTTATATGAACCCCATTATTGGTGAAAAATGGAATCCAAAAATTATAAGAAATTTAATTGTAAAAAAATACCTATAAATAGAATACCAAGTCTCAAAGTTAGATTATTGATGTATTTATGAACTTTTGATCATGATCCAAGTGATGGAGAGTGCTCCTATTTGTTTAATCTTTCAGTGTGTCCTTACTTCCTCTGTATCAGTGATATTTTTTAAAATTTTCTATTATATTTCTTATGTAATCATTTTTATTGATTCCAATCTCTTGTCATCATTTAATTTTTAGGGTATGGGCATATGATGTAAATATTTTACCAAATAATATCTAGGGATGAGAGATTGATCTTAGGATATTTTTATTTAAGAAACCCTAAGGTAGGTTCTTTCTATTTGAATATATTAGATCAAAGAAGTTCAATCTAAGAAATTCTTGTTAATATATTAAGTTATTGATCCTTTTTTCTCTTTGGGTTAAAATAAAAGAAGTTTAAATGATAGGAAAACTTGAATATCCTTTGTTTAATAATTTTTTTTATTAAATAATGTAATATGAACCACATTGCTTTGTTACATTCGATAATATTCACATTTTTTTCTCCATTTTCAATTTATATAATTTTTGGAGTGTGTTTCACTCTATATTGTTACTTTGTTTCTACTATCCTTTTTTACTTTTTCTTTAGTAGTTCATAATGAAACCAACATCAGTCCATTTGAACTATATTCCTAGGTATTTATTTTTAATAATTTTTTAAATCTTTAATTCACATGCCACACCCCTCTTGAATCTGTTTATCTATGACAACATAATATTTATCATATATCCAAATGGATGTAAAAAAATTGTTTAATGGTCCTCTCAGTTGTTCAATTACAAGTTGAAAATACAATATTAAGTCCATATTAGAATATTGCATATGGGGTAATATTTTTGGTCAAATAGTATATTTCTTACTAGATACCCATTATGTTTCAACTTGTTACTGGTTAAGCTTTGAGTATCCAAATTTTTCATTGTATACATTGGTAGAATTGATGCAACTTCTGATACAAACCTATAATTATACCAATCTAGCTTCATTGGAAATTTATCTTTTGTTACTATGTTTCATTAGATATAAAGAAAATTTAGATCAATCTCCATGATGCTCCAAAAATTTAATCTTTACGATGTAAGTTCAAACTACTACTACATAACATATGACTTGTTGAAACATCCTTATTCATTTGAGCTCCCAACATCTACATATAAGTTCCAAAGAAAATTACATATCTTTAATATATATTAGGAACCTAAAATGCATGTTAATCATGATCATCCATGCATCTTCACATATAATATCCAAACATCTCTATATATTTTTACTATCATGAGTATTATTTATCATGGTTGATTCACTGCACAAATATTTACACAAAAATGTTTTTTACAGATTATATGTTATTAAAATTTTAGTTCTAATTACCTTTAGGTATGATAAAACATGACCTAGATGTATCGTGATAAATTTTTGGTGTTATATCTAATAATATAGATGTTCTAGAATCTTCCCCATGATAAAGATGAGCTCATGAACTTTTTTTATCTTCCTTATAGTGATACAATTGATGATTTAAACTCTAATTATTCTTTAGTGGTTCATCTTTATTAGAATTTTTTAACATTATCAAAAATGATAATAAAGTGACTATCATTGAAGCTAATGAATGATGAACAGGGACCAATGATATTCTTCACACTCAAAAAATGTTAAATGTTACATATTCCTCTTTACCTCTAGGTAACAAAACTAGTATCGTTTTTTTCTAAAAGAAATAAGTAGTTTAATATTTTTTTGAAAATAAACCTCTAAACTTGTTATATTGAATTGATGTTATTAAAAATGTTAAATTTACACATTTCATAAATAGTACTGAAATAAAACATAGTGCACACATGGAACTTTTTTTAAATTTCACCACCCAATTTATAAGACAGCATAATTATTGTTCATGGTGTGCTACATGTAAAATTTTAACCACTTATTTTATAAATAAGATTATAAATGGTTGCATGTGATCCTCATACCCATAAAATGATAACGACATCCCGCTAATTTATTCAAGAATCCCTCTTATGATATAATAATCCATCTAATTTTATTCCAGATGTGTTGTACCATAGGTTAATGATGAATCTATTCATGAATAGATTTTAGATCTTTACCAAAAACATATGCTATTCACCCTAAAAGTAAAAATTCATTAATTATTTTAATAAATTATAATCATTGTCCCTTTTCAGTAAATCCCTACATGAATGTAAATATAGAATAATATCATCATGAACTAAATATCATTTAATATTTTTACTATATTTAGACTTGATTGATCTATCATTCTTCTTATCTTCCACTTAGATCATAATCCTATAATTAAGTCACTTATGCTCTTACTTTGTATCCCAAACATCTTACTTCTTTCTATTAAATTTTATGTTCATGAATCATCATGCATAAGAAGTATTATATAGCTCCTTTTGTGGAATTTTATATCAGACCATAAATATTTTAATCTTATTCACTTCTATCTCTCAAAATATTATATGATCCTCACAGTGAAATAGTGATCCCATGAATAATATATTCCTTGATTCACCATGAAAATTTAGATCTCAAAATATATTAATTTTATATAACGATTACATCCCATGTTTCAAATACTTTTCAGCAATATATAGCCTTTAATATAATGCATTCACTATTATGTATCAGTAAATAAACCATCACATAAACTCTAAAGAAATAATCTCTCACTTGCATGCCTTCTGAATTATTGTTACTCAACTTGAATAATTATCATAAAAATATTATAAAAAATATATTCAACCCATACATAGAGAGAGTAAATTCTAGTTCACTATTATGAAAAATTTGACTAACTATTATACAATATTATTTAATTGTTATGTATGCAGTTCAATATCCACTTCATCATTATGAATGGTTCAAAAAACCCCAATCACTATTTTGAAATGTTGGAAAATTCCATTCCAGGATCATAAATTTTTTAGAAACTTTAGCTTTTCCTCACTCAATTATTTGAAAACTTCATCTTCAAATGTAAACATTAGGAATCCCCAAAAATATACATCTATAATATCTTTAGATTATTTTATTTTTAACTTAATTATCTTATAATAATCCCTATATAAACTTTGTATTTTTTCATTAATTAAATGTGTTCACATTTATATGTATTCAGTTTATAAATATTATTCACTTTGGCCACCAATCTCGGTGAATATGACAATGAATATGTCAATGCTCATGATGGTTATGATATCAATGGTATGAGAGGAGTTGATAATGATTTTTATGTTTATGTGGGAGATTATTAGGATTATGATGGTTCTAGTTATACTAATATTGAGGTACATTTTATATTTAAATTTTATTTTTGGTTTATACATTGAATTGTATCATACTTTTTTTTTATTCTGATGATATTGATATTCAAATTTTATATGGTTTATCTTGGAGGTATTTTGAATTATCTTGATATACAATGTATTTTGTTTGAGTTATGTTGTAAGTTGCAAGGTAAGAGTTTTTTTTGCAGGCAGTTGGAGGATGTGAGTGTTGTTGTAAGTTTCAACAAGTTAGGAATTTTCTCAACGGTATATGGACATTATATCCATAGTTTAAACTATGTTTTTATCTTCCAATTACCATAGTTAAACCATGGATCTAGTTATAAATATCCACGGTTAAAATTGTGGTGGTGTATTTTAATTTCCACGGTTTTTAACCATGGATTTAGGGACCAATTTCCACAGTTTAATCATGGTTGTTGCTATAAATTTCCATGGATTAAGCCATGCATATAATAGAGAATTTCTATACTTTTAACCTTGTAATTGGGGTCTAATTTCTAATGTTAAACCATGGTTTTATATTCCAGTCATCGCAGTTTAAATCATGGTTATACATGGCCTACTACCTGTATTAAAACCATGGAAATTACTAAAGACAAATTAAATGGATTTAGAATCCACGGTTGGGGAAACTTTGGAAATATCCTATTTCCATGATTTTTTGGGCTATGTAAATAGTTTTAAATTATAGTCGTAGGATAATTTTCTAGTTGTGACAACTGAATGCTCTCTTTTCTCTAAGGTTAGAAATTCCCTAGTCTTTTCCACTCGCAATGTTTTAGGGTAAAATTTTTGGTTGAAGAACATATTGAAATAAGTCTAGGTAAGATCCTCATGTGACTTAGCTTTCATGATGGAGTCCCACCATTTCCTTCACAGTCCTTCAAGCATGTAAGTGGAAAATCCCACCTAAGATTCCTCTGGAGTTTTTGGAAAATAGAAGATTCTTTCAATCTGTTCGAGCCACTCTTCAAATTCCTAGGGTCCCTTATCGCAATGGAAGATGGGTGGGTTGTTCTTAGAAAATTAAGAGCCATGATCCACTATTCATCCCTAGTTTTCAACACCCACCTGACCTAGAGTCTAAATAGTGTGGATAACAGCTTCCACCAAATAAGGGTCCACTGGAGAATTTTCCTCTGAAACTTGTCTCACAGCTTCCTCTCTTGGACTTAGAAGAGATTTTATAGGATTCATTGTCTAATGAACACAAAATAAAATAATTAATTAGCTTAAGAGAAATTCCATAATCAAATAAAATCTCCAAGAATCCATATAAATACATTTAAGTATCAATAATTTTAAATCAGTCATGGATTATATGAATAGGAGACAAAAAATTAAAAATAAATAGGTTCATTTAAATAAACATAAAATAAAATTAATTTAAATAACCTCAATAATTAAGTCTCTATCTTATAAAAAATACCTAACCACCCATGGTAACTTGAGTTCAATCATAGAAGTGAGCTGGGAAGACACCCTCCCATGCTTACTTTTTGAATTCTGATGTTCCTAACTATTGTTTACCAAAGTCCTTGAACCAAAACTAGGTAATTTCATCACACTTTGGTTGGTTAATAGATCTAATGACACTTTATAATGAACAAATCTAGTTCAACTTGACACATCACCCAATTTGGCCTGCCATAAGATAAATATCAACAAATAGCTAAAAGTTTCACATAAATAGACAAGAAGAGATAAACTAGCAGAGTAAAAAGTGGAAGAAGATTACACATGAATGAGACCTAAAATTTAAATCCAAAAGGCTAAACTTGAAATTAAAACAATACAAGACAAAAAAATATCCTCCATTTGACCTTTTTTCACCACCAATCCATCTCACTAAGAAGGAAAAGAAAACCAAGAGAAGTCAATGAACTATATGACACCCTTCCCTTTACCTGTATCCTGAAAAACCATATACACAATCACCTAAGGCAAAGATAGTGTGTGACCAAAATTCTAAATAGGATTTCACCAAATAATCTATACAAAGTCTAACACTAAGAAACCATTTAGCTCTAGCTTTAAAACAAATCTAGGTTATAAAGCAATTTTAAAAAGGGAAATTATTTTGTAAAACATCCTTTGGTTTTCATAAAAACATTTAATATTCACATAAATGGGGAATATGAAAAGTACATTTTAGGTAACATGAAATCATAAGAAAAATCATCCATGCATATGCCATAAGATAAAAAAGTGAGAAACCAAGAATAAAAGGTTTCATCATGTATAAAACCAAGAAAAAGCAAGGTATAGCCTACGGTAATACATACTCAGAAATGCTAAGGAATACTAAGTGATTAATAACATGAATTATACCAATATTGAGTCCTTCCAAAATCTATTGATATCAAAAAATTAATTCCTAGTGGTGCCACACACACTAAGGATACATACGTCTATTTCCAGACACACTCAAGGTCCCCAATGCGATATGTTATCCAAAAACCAATTGAAAACCATGGTTACAATTTAGAAAACATTTTCACAAAACATAAATACCACTCTCATGCTTGAAAACCCTTTGTAGAGTAAAAATAACCTTTGAGGTATTTCATCGAACACGGTGTGTATAAATCAATTTTTAAAAGATAAACCCCCTTTAAAAAGACACATCTCTTGAAAAAAATATACTTTGATATCAAATAAAATAATTCCATAAATCAAACTAATTTAATTAACAAGAACATAAAGTAAATAATAATTTATAACCATTTTTTAAAGAAACCTGCCTTAAGAATAGAGGAAAACTATTCACCTTCTAAAACAGATATTACAATTGAAGATATTGAGTCCTCACGATCCAAGATCCCTAATATAAACCAACAATTCCCTATAAAACCCACTAGATGTGGAATCCACAACCCAATTGGGAACCAACAAGACAAAGGGAGAAGAGATAATGAAATGATATAAGAATAGGAGAAATCAAATTTAAACGAAACAAAACTTGAACAAATCCACTAAGAACGAAGGTAAATCATCAAGGAACCAAAGGGTTGAAGCCTATAGATTGTTGAGGGGAATTTTAGTTCAATCTTAATGGAAATTAGGGTGTTATTAGATATAAAAATGACCAAGGGTAAATATGTATGTTCTATTTATTTAAAGGTATGGATTGGGATTCAAGGTTAGATAAGATGGTTTAACAAACCATGCACCAACCATAAATTTATATATATATTCACAAAATATAGCACATTTACTTTATTCACAGAACCCAAATATTTTTATATTTCTCACATAATATTATATTTTTTTAGATTATTACAAAACATTATTTATTCATATTACATTTGATTGATAAAATATTTTTTTATATGACACTTTATATATATGTTTTCATATATTAACATTTATAAAACACATATTATTTCCACACACCAATATGTAACATTATATATAATACGATATAAACACAACATTTTTAAGGTGTTGTTATACATCATGTTTTCATTTTACATAGGAATCTTTGATAAGTAGTTATAATCGTAATAATAATCATAAATGTACATACATGTGTTTTATATATAATCCAAGACATTGATTATATCTATCAAAAACTAATTGTAACAAACATGATCCAATTACAAGAACAACATCAGGTCAGGGTCACTGCAAAACCTTAAGCACACCTCCCGATCTACCAGATTCTAGCATAAACACTAAGAGTTGAAAGGTACACGTGTGAGAGATACCCCCTAATTGTTTGATACTGAATAATATAAAGTTTATGCATGTAGTTGGCATAAAATTTTTAAAGATTGAGTATACCAGGTGAATGATTTTTCAATCGATGGAAGCTTGTGTAAGAAAAAAACTGCCACACAAATAAATGTGATGACCATGCATCACATACAACTGAGACCCAAAAACATCCATAAAATCTATAAAACATGTGAATCTTTACCAAAATAGTTTTTGTTGAAATTGGTTTTCAAAATAAGAAAAATTAGTTCATTTTTACTGTCATGAAATTTTTTTAGGTTTTTATTATTATGCATGTTGTACTAGGATTCTGTTTTGTTTGTTTCCTATTTACGGGCCTCTATGTGGGCATGCAGTGCTACCGGGCCTTGGTGTGTTTTCTATTAGCATGTAGGGTTTTGGGGAATGGTTTTGTTTCTCAAGATTAATCTCCAATTTCCTTGTGAATATCTGGATGTTGATTACTTCTCATCTAACATTTCTCAAATGTGGGTTTTGTGTTTATTTGGAGATCCTCTTCCCCTTGACTTCAAGTTATCACCTGCCGCATGTCCTAGATTATGCACGATATATTGTGTCATTGTGATCTTCTCAATACTTTTGTGAACTCTCCAGCATCAGAGTGTCCCCCTCACCTACAAAATCTGAAACCATCCACCTATATTTCCATTATTACTGGCCACACTACTTCATTATCATTGGCGTGATTGTTTGGGTTTTTTAAGCTTCCTTTCATATAGAAGATATTTTTGAGAGAGAAAGATAAGCTGTGGTGATTCACCTTTTCCACACCTTTATTTTCTCCCTTTTTTGGTCATCATCTTTAGTGGAGAGAACAACCCTTGTGATCTCTATCTAGACTACATCCTCTTCAAGATTCTATAACCATGGTAGTGATACTTCTCTGTAAAGAGATTTGGGATCTAGAATTGTGATATTTTTCCTTTTATGATTTGGATTTCCATTGTATTTTCCTTTATTTTTTTGGACCATGTGTGGGGTTGTGTGCATGATTCTATCAATTTTGAGGGAGTAAATCACTATCTTTGAGCCAGGGTTCACCATAGGCTTTTGGAGTGACAAGGTACCTCTGCTCGGATAGCATATGTGGTCCACATGTGTTGCCTCTCTGTTTTCATATCCTCTGTTGTATTCTAGCTATTTTTTTTGCATAATAATAAATTTGGCAGTGGTGTTATTATAGTGGAGTAGGAACAAACTGGTATGAACCATGTAAATCTCTTATGTTTTTTACTTTTTATCACTTCCTTTTTTTATTCATTTCTATCAGCTTATTTATCTTTTTTTACTTCTAGTTTTCAAACCATTTTGTTTATCAATATTTTTTTCTACTACCGTGATTCTTCTTGTCTAGGAGTTTGGTATAACCCCCCCCCCAATAATTAGTATCAAATCATTTATTTCAAGTCCACAATTTCATCTCTTAAGATATAATTTGAGAAGTTTGATGGACAAAATAATTTTAACTTATGAAGAGTTAAGATGAGGATGTCACTTGTCGACAATGGACTCACAAACATTCTCTTAGGTCCTAAGAAGCCTATAGTCACTTTCACCACTAATGAGTAGACATCTACCACCTATATTGATGTTGACCCTAATATTCTTAAGAAATATCATCAAATAATGTTGTTAAACATTGTTGATAATGTATTATGAGAAGTTGTGCATGAGAAAAATACTAAGGATATATGGCTTAAACTTGAACATTTGCACATTTCTAAGTCTCTTATTAGCTGTTTATATAAGAAAATGTGATTTTACACTTTTAAGATGAACCCTAGTTATTCTATTAACATTCATCTTGATGGTTTCAATAAAGTGTTACTTGAATTAACTAATATAGATGTTAAATTAAATGATGAATAAAATTCAATTATCTTTTTTTACTTCCCTTAATGATTATTTTAATTCTTTAAAATATTCTATGATGTATGGTAGAGACTTTTTCACCTAGAAAGAGGTTAAATCAATTATGTTTTCCCAAGAGCTTCAAACACATGGTTTGAAGGATAAGTCTAGTGGAATGAAATATGAGCCTTAATTAATGCATGTTAGGGGTCAAATGAAAAATAATAATAATGAATGAGAAGATAGGAACCAGTAAAATAGATTCTGGTGTTTTGAGTGTAGTAAGACCATCCATGTTAAAAGATATTGTCCCAACTTAAAATCTAAGGATAGTATGGTCCAGTCTCATATGGAATGCTTCGGGCTTTCCATTGCTGATGTTCTTTAGTTTCTCTTTCTAGAATCCATTTAGTTAGGATTAGGCATAGATTCTATGTAGCATCTCTTATATGATCCTAGGTATGGCCCTGCTTTTATTTGTGGGAGAAATAGGTTAGAATAGAGGGTGTGTTGGGGCTGGTCTAATCCATTTTGGCTTAGGTGAATATCTTTCTCTTGTTGGCCATCTTGTTTTGGTTACTTTGTGCTTCCACTTCCTTTTACTATTTGCATTATTTTTTTACGCTTTTCTATGTTTTTAAGATTGTTTTATTTTACCCCTGATGAAGGTTTTGTATGTTTGTAGGTGTCTCTATGCTCAGGAGATTCGTTATGTTAACAAGCAACCACTACTAGAATTTTTAACTTTCGAGGTGGTGGACTTATAGCGGCCACCATTTGGTGGCCGCTAATACTATCAACAGTGGCTGATGAATTTTTCTACACCTCATGCCCTAATTTTTTCCTCCCGACCCCCGCGCCCTAATTTTTTCCTCACCGACCACGCGACCCACCCCTCCCGGACCCTGTGACCCTGACCCCCAACGACCCCACCCCCCAGAGACCTCGACCCTCGATGACCCCCGGCGACCCCGACCCTCAGCGACCCTGACCCCCGGTGACCCCCACTCCCTTGCCTCCACGTTGCGCCACCCACAACCCCGGTGACCCCCACCACCTTGCCTCTGTGATGCGCCCCCGTGACCACGACACCCCCGCGACCTGGCAACCCCCACCCCTACCTCCGCGCTGCACCTTTGGGAAGTCATTCCACTGTCGTCCCATCATGGCCCCACTGCATCCCTCCATTTATTCCTCATGTCCTACCTCTTTTGGACCCTCCTGGTCCGTCGTGGCCTGCCATGTAGAACCCTCCCATGCTTCGTCCAATAGTTCCTCCCCTTTCTTGTCTGGCTGTCGAACCCTTGTCGTCAAGTCGCTGCGCTGTCATGGATTCTCAATCGTGTCACACCCCATTACCCACGGTCGATTCCTCTATAGGTAATGTTTTTTATCCTTCAAATTAGCTTTGAAGTCATTGGTTTTAAAATTTTAGAGATCACTGGACACAATTTGCGTGTGTTCCATACATTCTACAGCGAGTCCCTCCAGGCATTATTCATGCGTCATGGCAGGATTTGGTTGTGTTTTGGTCGAGTGAGGTGGAGATGGTAAGATTTATTACATTAAATCTATAAATGACTAATTTTTCAAATGTCTATTAATTAAATACATTGAATGTAGACCAAGTCTGCTCATCATTCACATAATCGGACGATTCAGGGCATGCCTTCCAGACTTGGCACTCGACATGTGTCACAGCTCAGACATGATGTAAGTTTAGAATTCACTATTCATTCATATTTTAAAAATATTTTATTATAACATGGTGAACCCCTTTATTATAGTTACACCAATGTGGAGAGCAGATCGATCGGATGTCCATATGGGTGAGGACTCGTTGGGCGGGTGATCCCGATGTTTACGGTGTTATAGTAAGAAAATTATTTACTAATAAATGTATTTTTATTTTATTTAAATTATTCATATTTGTTCATTGATTCATTATATGCTACAGGCTCAGTTTGACGCTCAGTTAGCAGAGTTTCCAGAAGAGCAACATCATAGTACTGTGCGTAGAGATGAAATATTTCACCGTTTCGTGGGGCATGACAGTCATGGTTATTCTTTGACTTATGGTGGTGGTGTCCCATGATGTGCAGTTGTTATAGAAGATGTGATGGGTGCATGTAGAGATTCAATGATGCGCACATAGACTGAGATAGATGCTGACATGCAGGATATGGAGTGCAATATGGATGCGCAGTTTCAGCAGTTACATGCAGAGTATGAGGAGAGGTTGTCATAGATGTCATCACGTACTGATGAAATGACAACGCAACAAGTGAAACCATAGGTAAACAATAAAACAAACCATACTCAAATTGACTTTTATTGATATGTTTAAGATACATAATATTGATATATATTATAGGCTCCAAATATAGTTGGTGGACATCACAGTGATATTGGTGATCCATATGAGGATGAACCCCATGCATGAGGTAATTTAATTTGTGTTGATGAATTCTCTAGAAGTTTTTATATCCTTGATGAATAGAATCTTCCATTTTTACCTAGATTAGTTTGTTTTATTATTTGTGGATGACATCTTTGTGCACTCCAAGACTGATGATGATCATACCTAATATCTTGACATCATCCAGATTACACTTAAAGTGCATCGACTATATGCCATGATATATATATATATCACTTTTGTATTGATTAGGTATAGTTATTGGGTCAAATAATCTCAGAGGAAGGTGTGTCAGTGGATGGAGAGAAAGTTCCGGAAGTTGTTTCTTGGGAGAATCCCAAGAACTATTTCAATATTTATAGCTTTATAGGGTTATTAGGATACTATATAATTATTATTTGTGACTTTTACGAGGAGAGGACATATAAATCGAGCATGTGGTTTGCGCGGTACGGCTCAATATGCATTTTTTAAGTGTAGGGAGTGCTTTAGAAACATGTGTGGGGTGGTCCAAACTATCCAAACAACATCGTAATGGCCTTAAATTAGACGTCAATAACCGGTGAGTAAATTGTAAAGTGGTCAGGCAGATAGCACATCAATCGGAGGTGTCGTGTGCCCGCGGTAACCGAGAATGCACTTCTAGTGTCATAAACAGCCAAAACGGGCGTTTAACGGTCAAATGCATAGAGGAAGACATCATATTGACCTTAAATCATAGGGAAACAATTTAATTATTATTATTGACCTGTACGAGGAGACTGCACGCCAATCGGACGTGCGGTTTGCATGGTACGACTCAATATGCATTTTTTAAGTGTTGGGTGCGCTTCCGAAATGCACGTGGGGTGGTCCAAACCGGCAGAATGCCATTTGAATGGCCTGAAATCATACAAAAACAATGGTTGAGTGAATTTTGAATTGTTCGGGTAGATGGCACATCAATTGGAGGTGTCGTGTGCCCGCGGTGACCAAAAACGCACTTCTGGTGTCAAAAACGGCCAAAACGGGCGTTTAACGGTCAAATTCATAGTTAACGATATCAGATTGACCTGAAATCACAGGGAAATAATATAATTATTATTCATGAAATGTAAGAGGGTACGGAATATCAATCATACATGCAGTTTGTGTGGTATGGCTCAATATGTGTTTTTTTAGTGGTGGTTGCGCTTCAGAAACGCGAGTGGGGTGGGCCAAATGGGTCAAACGATGTCGGATTGGCCTGAAATCAGACGAAAACAATGGGTGAGTGAATTGTGAAGTGGTTGAGTAGAAGACACGTCAATCGGAGGTGTTGTGTGCTCGCAGTGACTGAGAAGGAACTTCTAATGTCATAAACGGTCAAAACAGGCATTTAACGGTCAAATTCATAGCGGACGACATCTTATTGACCTGAAATCACTAGGAAACAATCTAATTAGTATTTTTGACATGTAAGAATAGATGAAACATCAATAGGATATGTGGTTTGCATGGTACGTCTCAATATGCATTTTTTAAGTGTTGGGTGTGCTTCAGAAACGTGTGTGGGGTGATCCAAAACCGGCTGAACGACATCGGATTGACTTGAAATCAGATGACAACAATGGGTAAGTGAATTGTAAAGTGGTTGAGCAGACGAAACATCAATTTTAGGAGCCGTGTGTGTAATGACCCGAAATTTTGAATAAATCGTGTTTCTTAATTTTGTGTGTTATTTTATTTTTTGTAGTCAACAAAACAATTTTATTTGATAACATGAGTATAATTAAAATGAGACCATTGGGTTTTGATTGTCATATGACCATTGGTCAATATGACCGCTGGAAACTAAACGTTTTGATTATTGTCTCTAAATACAAGTGATCTTGGTTAATTAATATAGAAAGAAGATTCGATGGCCTCATCCAGTAGTCTTGGACCGATCGAAGCCCATCTAACAGAACTTGGGAAGAAGGAAGCACCACTGGGCTTTGCTCTGGACCAAACCCAAGCTGAACTTCATCGTGTGAAGCTAGAACGGAATCTCCTTCGTGAGAAGTTCAAACTGATAGAAATTACTACTCGTGTGATGTTGGTCGAGCCTCCCTCGGATTCTCTCACCTTAGCACACCTTACACTTAGGTCCAATGCTGGTGTGATAAGGGGATATGTAAGGAGACCATAACTTCCTTGTGTAATCCTTTGTTTTAAATAAAAAATTTGATTTCTTTTTATGTTGAAGTTTATGAATTTTCAAAGTCCGGATAAATATAGTGTGCATATTTTTTATGAATTTTAGAGAAAATATATTTTAAAAATGTTTATGTAAACCTTGAATAATTAAAAATGTGTAATGATTTTCAAAAAATGGTCTTCTACAATTATGTTCAGTACGAAATTTTGAGTCTACTAAGATCAACTTAATTTTTGATGAATAGTAAATTATGAATAGTGATTTTATGCTTAGGATTAGTAATGTGACCAAATGGATTAGTAATCTCACTTAAAGAAAGTATTAATATAATCTAGGCACCTTGATTAAGTAATGTGATTCAATAAAATGGTTAAGTAACGGTTTCATAAATTATTAGTCAAGTATTAGTTTTTTCGGGTGAATAGTGTTTTTTAATTAAAAATTTAATTAAAAATATTTAGAAAATTATTTTTATAAAATGGATTTCATTTTTGAACTCAGAGCATCGATATTATGTTAAGGTAATTTTTGGGGATTTTTCTGAAAAAAAATGAATTTTCGGTGAATAGTGTATTTATTTAAAAATTAAATTAAAAATATTTAGAAAATTATTTTTATAAAATGTAGTTCATTTTTGAAATCAGAGCATTGATATTTGGTTAAGGTGAAATTTTGGGATTTTTCTGAGAAAGTTGAATTTTCAATGAATAATGAAAATACAGATTTTAAGTTACGGGTGTTTAATGACATCATTAAATGATGTATTAAGTATGTAATCAATATGGTCGACTTATGAATAGTAATATAAGGTATTATGTGTCTCAAGTGGCCAATACAAGGGGAAAATACTATGGGCAGGCCCATGGTTTTGCCAAAACCACCAATGAGGTGTCCCTTGGCCATTAATGCCTTGTCCCCTCACTTTCCCTATAAATACCAATCCATCCTCTCATCCATTCGACTCCAAAATCATACTCAACGAATTTCGGATCTCCTTACCTCCCAATTAGTCCTCCTAAGGTGCCCCCAAGCCCTCAAGGTCCCAACCTTTGAGTTTTAAGAGTTACATTTAAGGTAAGGGATCCTACCTCTCTCTTTCTTTTCAAGTAATCTCTTTTATGTCATTTCTTTTATTCTCCATGGTCTTATGTTGGAGGATGATATTTTATATTACTATTACTTCTCTTTTCATGTTAATATGATGATATACCCCCTCTTTCTCTCATCAATTCATTTTAAGAAAGTTTAAGTGGCGCCGTTAGGCTGACGAATTTTTAAGGGATTCTTTCACCTTTCTCATTTTTCAAAGTTCTACTTTCATGTAAAGTATTTAAAGTTCCTTTTTATTATGTTGAGTTATTATATCTATATCTATCATACTTATCTTTTATGTTCATATTATGAGATACCCTATTTTTATCTCATCAATTCATTTTTGTTGAAGTTTAAGTGGCGTCGTTAGGCTGCTGAATTTTTAAGGAATTCTTTCACCCTTCTCGTTTTCAAGATCTATTTTCATGTCAAGTCTTTCATGTTTCCTTTTATTATACTGGGATATGATCTCTAAATATATAATAATTATATTTTATGTTCATATGATTATAGACCCTATTTTATCTCATCAATTCATTTTTTTTGAAGTTTAAGTGGCATCGTTAGGCTACCGAATTTTTAAGGGATTCTTTCACCCTTCTCGTTTTCAAGATTTATTTTCATGTAAAGTCTTTCATGTTCCTTTTTATTATTTTGGGGTAGGATCTCTAAATATATCATACTGATCTTTTATTTTCATATGATGAGAGACCCTATTTTATCTCATCAATTCATTTTTTTAAGTTTAAGTGACGCCGTTAGGCTGCCGAATTTTCATAAGAGAAATCTTATTTTTGTCTTCCTTTCATGTTCTTCATTTCATATGGTATGTATTTTAAATTTCATTACCATTTTCTTATATCCTTTACATTCTGTTCCCCTACTATTTTATGGATCATTTAAGAATTTTTAACCCATGTCCCCTCTCTTTTCAATGTTTTCTAAAACCCCGAAACATAACCGTTATGCTGCAGAATTTCCGTCTCAAAATGTCTCTCTATTTTTTATAAAGTTATTTTATTTTTTGAATACTCAAAGATCTATATTCAATACGGGTATTCACATATATACCAAGTTGTTCTATTTTAAATTCTGGGATTTACATACATGAGACCCACTTTCCCTTTCCGTGGGTTTAAGGTGACATAAAGATCATGTCTTTAAAGCAGTTTTAAAACGTTATGATTATGAAATGAAACCCATTTCTTTTATGATATATGTGTTGTTTATGAAATGATTGATGATGATATATGTGTCTCACATGATAATAAAGACATGTCAAGGGTGCGCCCTGATATCTCTCCAATGCATTGGGTAAAGACTTAATCTCTATAGATGACTATTTTTAACGACGCCTTGGTGAATAACCTTGGTAATTTTTAATGACACCTTGGGGATGGACCTTGGAGAAACAGAAATGATTTTCAATATTAAATTTTTTAGCCACATCTTCAAGTTATGAAAAACGTTATTTTTATTATGATATTCCTCATGATGTCTTTCTCATGCCTTAAAGTTCTTTTTCATGACATTGTTGATGTATCTCAAGTTCACATGTTAAATGTTTCCCCTTGTTTCCCTTACTGGGCCTTTTTCTCACCCTTTCTTTTGATGTATGTCCCCAGGTTATGAGATGCAGTAATGAACCTAGGATGAACATAAGGATAATCCTTTCAAGTGTTTAAGAAGAATGTTTTATGTCTTCATGTTTTAAGTTCCTGGTTTCCAAGACACTAAACCATAAAGATCCTTGGTTTTGTAAAATGTAATAAAAGTTTATGTGATAAAAAGGCGGGATGCCACAGTTGGTATCAAAGGATGGTTTAGTCATTGGGGGAAATTAGGATATAAAAACATTAATAAGAACCCTATAGAAAATTTTAAATATAGGAAAACTTCCTGGTATTTTGGTAAGTATTGAGTAAGTGGTTTATCAAACAAATACATCTCCGTCTGGATATGAGCAGGTAGAGGCGGCTCTGGCACCGATGTACATAGGGGTAAAACCCGAAAACACCACTTTGATCTAGACTCAAACGGGAACTGGTGCACGATAACGGGCCTTGCTACACTCTTGGTTATAACACTCCTGGGGGATATGTGTGGTTAATCACAAGCTTTTTATGAATCATTAAGAAGGAATTATAGAGAAATATAATTGTCTATGTCATGTTGTATTTTAGTTTGTGCTCTATGAGCATATCTTCTATGATTTCTAAGATCATCGTGTCACTACCTAAGAAGATTTTATATCATTAATGAAAACATCTATTGTTATGTACCACATGTTGATGTAGTGAAGTTGTTCTTCTTTAAAAAAAAGGTGATTAGGGGATTAAAAGAAGATTATTATTTTGGAAGATGTTCACTATTTTGGGAACCCTATTCAATTGAGGTAAATAGATTACTACAATATTTTCTTGGATGAGTAAAGGTTGACTTATATTTTAAAGAATCTAAGAATTTAAGGTTAACTTATAGTAATTAAGTTACATATGGAAATGATTAACCTATCTTAGGGAAATGTGATTAGGTTAGTTACTTTTGTTATAAGATGATAAGAGTGGTTGATGTTGTTTGGATATGAACGATAAAGTCTATCTTGGAAGACTATGTTATGAGATCGTTCTTATAATTGGTTTCAATCTTAGGTTGGTTTATTTTGAGGATTTTTAAGGACAGTTATTTATGGAATGGTCTATGATGAACTTTGGGTAGTACCATGGAACTTTGAATATTTAAAAGTAGTTTCCCTTCGTATGGGATTCTTTCTTTTTGAATATTTGTTTTATCTTACCATTTCTGTTTTTGAGATAATTTTTAAAGATAAAAGAAATTGATTGTTAATCTTTTGTGGATTACGTGACTCTCAAGGAGATGATTCTTGTGTTTTGATGAGACCAAGTGTTTTTGAATGCTCATCTTTTGGAGAAAAGATTAGTTTTGGTAGAAACTCATTAAAGGATGAAACTCCAATTGAAGGTAAATATATTTCCTTGTGTTTTTATTCTATGTAGTAAATGAATTCCTCAAAATTTTGAAAAGGAACGTAAAACAAAAACGTTGTTGGTTTATGTTTCCTACTAGGTAATGAAATACTGTTTACACACATCATAAGTTTGTGATTTTCTTGTGGTTAAATTTCTCCTAATCATGTTTTCTATCACTCTCCCTCATAACTTGACCCTTTGTTTTTTCATCCATATCCATGTTTTCCTACATGGAATCCTGG
Organism: Viscum album; assembly: GCA_963277665.1. NCBI lineage: Eukaryota > Viridiplantae > Streptophyta > Magnoliopsida > Santalales > Viscaceae > Viscum > Viscum album. Next base: position 815,400,311 of record OY728137.1, read on the forward strand.
TGTGGGTTAACTCGGGTGACCTTTGTACTTACCTTTTTTTCTTTTCAAAAAATCATTTTACTGACTCTTTTTCCGATGTGGGACTTTCAATGAAATTTCAAAACCCAATTTTAAAAAAATGTGAGGATGCAATTTCTTAAGGGGGGAAGATTGTAACGACCCGAAATTTTGAATAAATCTTGTTTCCTAATTTTGTGTGTTATTTTATTTTTTATACTCAATAAAACTGTTTTATTTGATAACATGAGTATAATTAAAATGAGACCATTGGGTTTTGACTGTCATATGAACCTTGGTCAATATGACCGCTGGAAACTAAACGTTTCGATTATTGTCTCTAAATACAAGTGATCTTGGTTAATTAATATTGAAAGAAGATTCGATGGCCTCACCCAGTAGTCTTGGACCGATCGAAGCCCATCTAACAGAACTTGGGAAGGAGGTAGAACCCCTGGGCTTTGCTCTGGACCAAATCCAAGATGAACTTCATCGTGTGAAGCTAGAACGGAATCGCCTTTGTGAGAAGTTCAAACTGATAGAAATTACTACTCGTGCGATGTTGGCCGAGCCTCACTCAGATTCTCTCACCTTAGCACACATTACACTTAGGTCCTATGCTGGTGTGATAAGGGGCTATGTAAGGAGACCGTAACTGCCTTGTGTAATCCTTTGTTTTAAATAAAAAAAATTATTTCTTTTTATGTTGAACTTTATGAATTTTCAAAGTTCGGATAAATATAGTATGCACATTTTTTATGAATTTTAGAGAAAGGATATTTTAAAAATGTTTATGTAAACCTTAAATAATTAAAAATGTGTAATGATTTTCAAAAAATGGTCTTCTACAATTATGTTCAGTACAAAATTTAGAGTCTAATAAGATCAACGTAATTTTTGATGAATAGTAAATTATGAATAGTGATTTTATGCTTAGGATTAATAATGTGACCAAATGGATTAGTAATCTCACTTAAAGAAAGTGTTAATATAATCTACGCACCATGATTAAGTAATGTGATTCAATAAAATGGTTAAGTAACGGTTTCATAAATTATTAGTCAAGTATTAGTTTTTTCGGGTGAATAGTGTTTTTAATTAAAAAATTTAATTAAAAATATTTAGAAAATTATTTTTATAAAATGGATTTCATTTTTGAACTCAGAGCATCGATATTATGTTGAGGTAATTTTTGGGGATTTTTCTGAACAAAATGAATTTTCGATGAATAGTGTATTTATTTAAAAATTAAATTAAAAATATTTAGAAAATTATTTTTATAAAATGGAGTTCATTTTTGAAATCAGAGCATCGATATTTGGTTAAGGTGAAATTTTGGGATTTTTCTGAGAAAGTTGAATTTTTGATAAATAGTGAAGATACAGTTTTTAAGTTATGGGTGTTTAATGACATCATTAAATGATGTATTAAGTATGTAATCAATATGTTCGATTTATTAATAGTAAGATAAGGTATGAGGTTTCCCAAGTGGCCAATACCATGGGCAAGCACATGGTTTTTCCAAAACCACCAATGAGGTGTCCCTTGGCCATTAATGCCTTATCCCCTCACTTTCCCAATAAATACCAAGACATCCTCTCATCCATTTGACTCCAAAATCATCCTCAACGAATTTATGGTCTCCTTACCTCCCAAGGAGTCCTCCCAAGGTTCCCCCAATCCCTCAAGGTCCCAACCTTTGAGTTTTAAGAGTTACGTTTAAGGTAAGGGATCCTACCTCCCTCTTTCTTTTCAAGTAATCTCTTTTATGTCATTTATTTTATGCTCCATGATCTTATGTTGGAGTATGATCTTTTATATTACTCTTACTGAAATTTTCATGTTCATAATATTAGAGACCCCCTCTTTACCTCATCAATTCATTTTAAGAAAGTTTAAGTGGCGCCGTTAGGCTGCCGAATTTTTAAGGGATTCTTCCACCTTTCTCATTTTTCAAAGTTCTACTTTCATGTCAAGTCTTTAAAGTTCCTTTTTATTATGTTGGGGTATGATCTCTATATCTATCATAATAATATTTTATGTTCATATGATGAGAGACCCTATTTTTATCTCATCAATTCATTTTTGTTGAAGTTTAAGTGGCGTCATTAGGCTGCCGAATTTTTAAGGGATTCTTTCACCATTCTCGTTTTCAAGATCTATTTTCATGTCAAGTCTTTAATGTTCATTTTTATTATGTTGGGGTATGATATCTAAATATATCATACTGATATTTTATGTTCATATGATGAGAGACCCTGTTTGATCTCGTCAATTCATTTTTGTTGAAGTTTAAGTGGCGCCGTTAGGCTGCCGAATTTTTAAGGGATTCTTTCACCCTTCTCATTTTAAAGATCTATTTTCATGTAAAGTCTTTCATGTTATTTTTTATTATTTTGGGGTATGATCTCTAAATCTATCGTACTGATATTTTATGTTCCTATGATTATAGACCCTATTTTATCTCATCAATTCATTTTTTTGAAGTTTAAGTGACGCCGCTAGGCTGCCGAATTTTCATAAGAGAAATGTTATTTTTGTCTTCCTTTCATGTTCTTCATTTCATATGGTATGTCTTTTAAATTTCATTACCATGTTCTTAAATCCTTTATATTCTTTTCCCCTACTGTTTTATGAATCATTTATGAATTTTTGACCCATGTCCCCTCTCTTTTCAGTGTTTTCTAAAACCCCGAAACATAGCCGTTATGCTGCAGAATTTCCGTCTCAAAATGTCTCTATCTTTTTCTAAAGTTCTTTTATTTTTTGAATACTCAAAGCTCTCTTTTATATAGTGGTATTCACATGTATACCAAGTTGTTCTATTTTAAATTCTGGTATTTACATACATGAGACCCATTTTCCCTTTCCGTGGTTTTGAAGTGACATAAAGATCGTGTCTTTAAAGCAGTTTTAAAACGTTATGATTATGAAATGAAACCCATTTCTTTTATGCTATATGGGTTGTTTATGAAATGATTGATGATGATATATGTGGTTCACATGATAATAAATACATTTCAAGGTTGCGCCTTGATAGCGCTCCAATTCATTGGGTAAAGACTTAATCTCTATAGATGACTATTTTTAACGACGCCTTGGTGAATAACCTTGGTAATTTTTAATGACACCTTGGGGATGGACCTTCGTGAAACAGAAATGATTTTCAATATTAAATGTTGTAGCCACATCTTCAAGCTATGAAAAACATTATTTTTATTATGATATGCCTCATGATGTCTTTCTCATGCCTTAAAGTTCTTTTTCATGACATTGTTGATGCATCTCAAGTTCACATGTTAAATGTTTCCCCTTGTTTCCCTTACTGGGCCTTTTGCTCACCCTTTCTTTGGATGTATGTCCCCAGGTTATGAGATGCAGTAATGAACCTAGTATGAACATAAGGAGAAGCCTTTCAAGTGTTTAAGAAGAATGTTTTATGTTTTCATGTTTTAAGTTCCTGGTTTCCAAGATACTAAACCTTAAAGATCCTCGGTTTTCTAAAATGTAATAAAAGTTTATGTGATAAAAAGGCGGGATGCCACAGTGTGCCCGTGGGGACTGAGAACGGACTTTTGGTGTCATAAACAGCCAAAACGGGCATTTAACTGTCAAATTCATAGAAGACGACATCAGATTGACCTGAAATCACATGGAAACAATTTAATTATTATTCGTGACGCGTACTAGGAGACTACACGTCAATCAGATGTGCGGTTTGTGTGGTACAGCTCAATATGCATTTTTAAGTGTTGGGCGAGCTTCAGAAACGCGCGTGGGGTGGTCCAAATCAGCCAAACTATGTCGGATTAACTTGAAATCAGAAAAAAAACAATGGGTGAGTGAATTTTAAAGTGTTCGGGTAGAAGAAATGTCAATCAGAGGTGTCGTGTGTTAGTGGTGACCAAGAACGCACTTCTGGTGTCATAAACAGCCAAAAGTGGCATTTAACGGTCAAATGCATAGCGGATGACATCATATTGACCTGAAATCATGGGAAAACAATATAATTATTATTCTTGACATGTACAAGGAGACGGAATTTCAATCGGACATGCGGTTTGTGTGGTTTGTGCGGTACGGATCAGTATGCATTTTTTAAGTGTTGGGCGCGCTTCAGAAACGTGCGTGGGGTGGTCCAAACCATCCGAACGACGTTATATTGACCTGAAATCAAACCACGACAACAAGTGAGTGAATGTTTAAGTGGCCGGGTATACGACACGTCAATCAGCGGTGTCGTGTGCTCGCGGTGACCGAGAACGCACTTCTGGTGTCATAAATGGCCAAAACAGGCGTTTAACGGTCAAATTCATAGAGGACAACATCGGATTGACCTAAAATCACAGTGAAATAATCTAATTATTATTCTTTCCATGTACGATGATATGACATGTCAATCGGACATGCGGTTTGCGCGGTATGGCTAAATATGCATTTTTTAAGTGTTGGGTGTGCTTCAGAAACGTGTGTGGGGCAGTCTAAACCGGCCGAATGACATCTAATTGACCTAAAATCAGATGAAAACAATGGTTGAGTGAATTCTGAAGTGTTCGAGAAGACGACACATCAATCGGAGGTGTCGTGTGCCCGTGGTGACTGAGAACACACTTCTAGTGTCATAAACGGCCAAAACGGGCGTTTAACTATCAAATTCATAGCGTAAAACATCAGATTTACCTAAAATCATAGGGAAACAATCTAATTATTATTCGTGACATGTACGAGGAGAAGACATGTCAATCAAAATTGTGGTTTGCGCGATATGGATCAATATGCGAATTTTAAGTGTTGGGCGCGCTTCAGAAACGAACGTGGGGTGGTCCAAATTGGCCGAACAACATCGGATTGACCTAAAATCAGACAAAAACAATGAGTGAGTTAATTTTGAAGTGTTCGGGAAGAAGAAGTTTCAATCGGAGGTGTCGTGTGCCTGCGGTGACCGATAATGAACTTCTAATGTCATAAACGGCCAAAACCGGAGTTTAACGATCAAATGCATAGCGGACGACATCAGATTAACCTGAAATCATAGTAAAAAATCTAATTGTTATTCTTTACATGTACAAGGATATGACACATCAATCAGATGTGTGGTTTTCACGGTACGACTCAATATGTGTTTTTTAAGTGTCGGGCATCTTCAGAAACACGTGTGGGGTGGTCCAAACCGGCCGAACAACGTCAGAATGGACTAAAATCAGACGAAAACAACAGGTGAGTAAATTTTAAAGTGGTCGGGAAGATGACACGTCAATCGGAGGTGTCGTGTGCCCGTGGTGACCGAGAATGCACTTATGCTGTCATAAACAGCCAAAACGAGCGTTTAACTGTCAAATGCATAGAGGATGACATCAGATTAATCTGAAATAATAGGGAAACAATATAATTATTATTTGAGACGTGTACGAGGAGATGAAACATTAATCGTATGTGTGGTTTGTGTGGTACATCTTAATATGTGTTTTTTAAGTGTTGGGTGCGCTTCAGAAACGCGCGTGGGGTGGTCCAAACCAGTCGAACGACGTCAGAATGGCCTCAAATCAGACTAAAACAATAAGTGAGTGAATTGTGAAGTGTTTGGGCATATAGCACATCAATCGGAGGTGTTGTGTGCCTGCAGTGACCGAGAACGCACTTCGGGAGTCATAAACGGCCAAAATGGGCGTTTAACGGTCAAATGCATAGTGGACAACATCGGATTGACCTGAAATAACAGAGAAACAATCTATTCATAATTTTTGACATGTATGAGGACACTTTACATCAATTAGACGTGTGGTTTGTGTGGTACGGCTCAATATACGTTTTTTAAGTGGTGGGTGTGCTTCAAAAATGCGCGTGGGGTGGTCCAAATCAGCCAAACGACGTCATATTGACATGAAATCAGACGAAAACAATGGGTGAGAGAATTTTTGAAGTGTTCGGGTAGACAACACGTCAATCGGTGGTGTCGTGTGTCTGCGGTGACCAAGAACGAACTTCTAGTGTCATAAATGGCCAAAACGGGCGTTTAACAGTCAAATTCATAGTGGAAAACAACGGATTGACCTGAAATCATAGGGAAAAAATATAATTATTATTCATGACATGTACGAGGAGACGGTATGTCAATTGGACGTGCGGTTTGCGCGGTATAGCTCAATATGCGTTTTTTAAGTGTTGGGCGCGCTTCAGAAACACACATTGGGCGGTCCAAACCAACCGAACGACATCAGAATGTCCTGAAATCAGACGACAATAATGAGTGAGTTAATTTTGAAGTGTTCGGGTAGAATTAATTTCAATTAGAGGTTCCGTGTGCCCGCGGTGACCAAGAATGCATTTCGGGTGTCATAAATGGCCAAAACGGGCGTTTAGTGGTCAAATTCATAGTGAACGACATCAGATTGACCTAAAATCACAGGGAAACAATACAATTATTATTCATGACATGTAAGAGGATATGTCACATCAATCGGATGTGTGGTTTGCGTGGTACGACTCAATATGTGTTTTTTAGGTGTTGGGCGCGCTTCAAAAACGCGTGTGGGGTGGTCCAAACCGGTCGAACAACGTCGGGATGGCCTGAAATCAGACGAAAATAATGGGTGAGTGAATTGTGAAGTGTTCAGGTATACTACACGTCAATCGGAGGTGTTTTGTGTCCGCAATGACCGAAAATGCACTTCTGTTGTCATAAACGACCAAATGGATAGCGAACGACATTGGATTGACCTGAAATCACAGGGTAACAATCTAATTAGAACCATAGAATTAACGATTTTTAAATTTTAAAATGGTAATCGAAATTATGAATATATTTTAAAAATCAAATCCTTTCGATCTATTACAGTAATTTTGAATTGAAATATGTTAATTTTATTCAATTATTTTTTTATAGGTTTCATTCGGTACTAATTTTGTTATTAAATTTTGTTATGCAGTTATATTTGATGATGGATATAGAGCTTAGAAGACGACTGATGATATTTATGTGGGTATAATTTATTGTATTATTGATATTTTTTTTAAAAAAAACCTAGAGGGGCCGCCATTTGGCGGCCGTTGTAGGTGATTCCAGTACCACCTACAGCGGCCGCCGTTTGGCGGCCGCTGTAGCTCTAGGCTATAGCAGCTGCCGTAGGGCGACCACCATAGCCCATACCGGCTTACCTTCAGTGTCCACCAAATGGAGATCATTCATTGTAACAACGACGGGCCAAAAGCGGCCATCGTTTAGCGGATGCTAGGAGGCCGCTATAGTCCTTTAGCGACGACCGCTAAAGGTCTTGATTGTACTAGTGAACTCATATTTGTTTGATGATGTCTATATAATTTTGTTTCTTAAATATTTTACCTTCAAATCATGTTTTTTTCTGTATGATAGTAGTAGATGGGTAGTGCAGGTATAACATGATCCCCTTATGATGCATGCTAAGTGGCATTCATGCTGGGTGAATATTTTAGACTTAGGTTTTCTATTTTATAAATTCACCTGGACTACTGGTAGGATAGCTTTTCAAGAACATCATTTGTTTGTTTTTTCCTGTTTTATTTTGAAAAGGTGGAGCTTTTTTGAAATTAGATTTCAAAAGTAAAAATATTGCTTCCTTTTGATTTACATGAAAAAATCTTTTAGATTTTATTATTATGCATGTTGTTTCAAGATTCTGTTTTAAGAGATTCCTATTAATGGTCCTCCATGTGGTTTTGTGGTTTTTCTAGGTCTTGGTGTGTTTTCTACTAGCCTGTTGGGTTTTGGGGTGTGGCCTGGTCTCACTAGCTTGATCCTCGCCTTCTTTCCTCATGTGAGGGTTTTTTTATTACTACCCATATTAAGACTCTCGAGTGTGGGTTCTTCATTTCATTGTTTATCATCTTTCCCTTAACTTCCTGTTGTCACCTACCATGTTTCTTGGATTATGTGCGATTTGTTTTAACATTGTGGTTTTATGAATCATTTTATTTAGGCTCCATTATCCACATAATGTGGAAAACGGGATCATATGATCAGTATATTCATCAAATAAATATCCTAAAATGATGTAATATTTCTTCTGATCTATTTAAATTAATTATAAATTTAATGTGAGAAAGACCATATTTTAGTTCTAATCTTTCTTTTCCAATATTTGATAGAAAAATTTCATTGGTCATGAAATTAAAATCATGTACAATATTTGAATGATCCATCAAATCTGACAAAAGAAATAATGGATTTATGTTCCAAAGTTTCTTTCAATGCATCCAAAACCATCATATATCAAATTTAATACATGTAATATTAATCAAGGTATATATAGGAGTTGGGTTTAAGGAACCCACTCACAAAAATCCCACTTGCACTAGATCCACCTTCTATCAATCCTCAACCCGCTAATTATCACATGAGAATAATGTTTCTCTTGAGATATGAGTTTAGTCAAGGGGTCTACCACGTTATCCCTTATGGATACTCCACTGGCTTTTACTTCACCTCTCTGAGTAAAATATCTCAAGATATGAAACTTATGAAGTATATTCTTGGTCCTCTAGTGTTACTGAAACTCCTTTGAAAGTTCCATTGTTGTAGTATTGTCACAATAAACTATAATAGGGTCTACAATTCAATGTATAACCCCAATATTTTTTTATAAATATTCATATCTAGACTGATTCCTTAGCTTCATCAAAATATTCTATATACTCAAATTCTACTATATAATTGGTAACCACAAACTACTTCATGATTATCCAGCTCACTGCACCACCATTCAGGAAAAAATTTATAACTTGATTGAAATTTTAGATCATCATGATTTGTTTTTAAATCTAGCGTCAATATATCCCCTCACTACTAGCTCGACATCTTCTCCATACACCAAGAACATATCCATCATACATCTCAATTACTTCAGTACAGTTTTTACAACTTCCCAATGAAGCTCCCATTGATTGGATTAATATCATCCCACCATGCTTAAACCAAAGGAAACATCAAACCCAATACATATCATGACATACATGATAAATCCAACTTCCAAATCATAATGGATTATACTCATCTTTTCAATATCATCCTTTTTTTGTCACATCCTCTTGGAGAGATTGATACCATGTGACATTGGAAACAAACCTCTCTTAGATTGTTCTGTATTATGCCTTTTGAGCACCATGTCAATGTATATACTTTAACTTATTCTAATAAGACTTTGAGATCTATATTGATAGATATTGATCCCAATAACATAGAAATATTCCCCTAAGTATTTTATGGGGAATCAATCATTTAACTAAGTATTAACTGACTATAAGACTTTCACTTTGTTTCCTATAATTAATATATCATCAACATATAATACTAATAAAATTATAGAATTTTCACTTACCTTATTATAATACATGTATCTCTTTTATTTTTGACAGAACCAAATTCTCCTATGTCCACATCAAAATGAATATTCCATGACCTTAATGCATGAATCAATCTATAAAAGGATCTCTTTAGATTTCATACTTTATTGTCACTCTTTGACATAATAATACCATTGTTTTGTGTCATGTAGACATATTCAACCATCTTTCCATTTAGAAAAGTGGTTTTGACATCCATTTCAAAAATATCATAACCATAGAAGGTTACAATTACAAGTAATATTCAAATGGAATTCAACATCACAACTGGTGATAAGGTTTCATCATAGTCAATGTCTTAAAATTTCCTAAAACCCATCACAACGATACATACTTTATAGGTAATTACTTTACTGTTAATGTCCAACTTTTTCTTGAAAACCCATTTACATCCAATATGTTTTACATCAGTTGTATACTAAAATCCACATTTGATTTTCGTATATTGACTCCATTTTAGAATGCATGGATTCTTTCTATTTACCAGTATATTTGTTATCCACTACCTATTTGTTGGTTATAGGCCCATAATTCTCAAGGATTAATGTTTCACTTGATTTAGTGATAGTAAAACCATATCTCTATGAGTCTCTAACCTCTCTTCTATACCTATATAGTTTTTTTTATCAAGAACATCTTCATCCCCCATTTTCTCTTGTGGATATTGTATATGTACCAACTATTGTTCATCTAGAGCATAAAATTCATCAAAGTCAATCTTGATTCCACTATTTCCTGTGGAAATATGTTCCCTTTCTAGAAATATTCCATGTTTTTTCAAAATAACTTTTATATATAATGGTTTATTTAGGTAATATACTTAATTTTCCTTAGAATAACATATAAATATATACTTCATACTTCGATATGATAGTTTTTATTTAGTTATTTTATTGAAAAACACCTCTCATACCTATACATGTATATGAGATAGAGTGGGTTTCTTTTCATACCATAACTCATATGTAATCCTATCTAATACCTTAGTTGGTACTCGGTTTAGTGTATAAGCTGCTATTTACAGTGCATATACCCAAAAGGATAATGGTAGAGTTACAAAACTGATCATCAATATTACTAAGTCAATCATTGTACAATTCCTTCTTTTACTTACAATATTCCTTCAAGTTGTATAAGAAGGAGTAAGTTTGGATACTATCCCACACTCCTTCAATTGATCGATAAAAGCTTGTTTTAGATATTCTCTACCACACTTTGAGCATAGTTTCTTTATCTTCTTACCAAGATGGTGTTCAACTTCATTATAGTATTCCTTAATGTAACACCCCGACCCCAGCTACCCAGAGTCGATGCATTACTTTGTAACATTGGCATGATCACAAAAGATCAAGTCTCGAAAGACCGTTTAGTTTACTAGCCTTGGAAACACTAGATACATTCATAAGTGTTACATTACATCATAAAGTGAAAAACTAATAACAAGTCTTCATAGTCCACACTCATATCCTCTTATGACTATCCCTGCAGGTCATTCATAAAATACTTCTTCACATCCTAGAAAATATTAAAACATTGAAAGGGGTGAGATCAGATTCTCAGTAAGGGTATCAATATTGCGGAAGCTTTCATAAATAAACATAAACATTTAAGGCAATGTATAACTAAACAAAAGCCTTATTAAACTTGAACTTCAGCATAATATGGAAAAAGTAAAATCAAATAATGTGATTACTTACTCACATGGATATTCTACTAGACAAATAATCACGTGAAACATCAATAACCACTTTCATAATGAGGGAATGTATAATGCCAGACATTCTGAAACATTTTGTCAAGGCCTCGGCCAAGATGTCTAAAATGATTAAGGCCTCGGCCAAAACCATAAATCAAATTGGGAAAGGGCCTCAGCCAATTCCACGTCTAGTTGTCTCATGAGACCTACCGATGCATCGAGGAGCTATAGCGGGCTCCACCCGTCACATATTAAGTCCAATACATTCCTCATATGAATAGGCTTAAACATAACATAAATATTCGTATTAAAACTAGCATACAAAATGTCAACAATTTCTCCATAAACTATGGATGGTATAAAAATAACACATCCACAGTCAAATATTTCACAAAATGTTCAATGGAAGTTTTGTATCATAAATCAATTTCAATTAAACTTAAAACCCATCAAAGGATGTTGACATGGATGAAATCAAAGCTATTTGAGAGAAATATCTCTCCTTTTTGAAATCATTTAAAAGTCCCATAATTATAAAATAATACATTTACTTTGAAGATATTCTTATAAGCTTGTTAGGGAAGCTTCGACGAAGTTATAATGGCGGAAAATAGCCGCACCCGCCGTATAAGTTAAAAAACATTCTTACCTTAAATTTGTCAAAGAGGTCAAAAAGTACATTGTTTGGAAAACGACGGTAAGATTCCTTTAAAAAATGTATAAGGGTATAAATGACTTAAACACATTTTCCATTAAATAGTAAAAATGTTTTGAAAGGCATTTTTAAGAAACATGGATGTGGATGATAACAAGGTCCCAGTAGATAATTATGTATAAACAACCTTGGATAATGAAGAGGTTGTGAAGTAAACCCTTACCTTGTACTTTTCCTTGGTTGGGATAGGTTAACCTCCTGTATAATGGTGAAATAATTGTTATTAAATTATACAAGAATCATATACATTCATATGATATCATATATGATCTTTTAACATTGCTTTGTTAACAATATCTTAGATTTATCGTTGTTTCGGGTGTTAACTTACTCGTTTTCTTTTATATGTTTTGTTACGTAAGTCATGTTTTTCATGGATAGGTTGTATCTTATTCATATCCAGAATGATATCATGTCCTTAAAAATTATTTTTAAATCATCAAATGATAATTATACTTGAATGGATACGACAGAGAATGAATCTCATCGCGTTCGTGGAGACGGTAGTCCGTACGTACGCACGAGCGACAATATCATTATTTTGATATTAAAATAATATATAATTGGATAGTATATCATATATACAGAATAATTATCATGTTATATTTATTATTTACATTAATTACATATCATTATTATACCCATCTAAATAATAATATATTGAATAACAATTACACCACGACGTGGAGACGGTAAGTCGTACGTACGCACGTATGGTGACATGTCATTCAAATGATGGGTAGAATACTGAATATGGTTGTTCCATATTTATAATAACATCACAGTATATAGAAGATACTGGATTTATAATTTTAGAATTGAAATAATAAACAAAGAGGGAGTGGAAGAAGAAAGAAACTTGAAAGAGGGTGATGAAAATGTTACCTCTTCTTCGGGTTCTTCCTTTTGATTTGATCAAAAGGACTCCTTAGGATGGCTTTATGACTAAAGTAAAGCTTCTAGGATGAAGGGAGAGAAGTTGGGAGAGTATTTGGGCAGAGTTTGGCCGAACCAAAAGGCTTGAAAGTGTGAATAAGGTGGTAGAGGTGGGGGCCTTTTATAAGAGGAGAGGAGGGGCTCTTTTGGAAAGATTGAAATGTTACATTATTATACAATGATTTTCGGATTCTAAAGGTCCCACACTTATAAAATTAGTGGATAAGGTGATAAGGGTTCGAAATCGCCTCATCCAATAGGCTTTGGACAAGTGTAAGCCTTGGATTTTGCATTATCTTCTCATTTTATTTAAATCGTTAAATAATGAGGTCATCACTGCATCATAATGATGTCATAAATAATTTAATTTATTTAATGTCTAAAAATTATAAAAAAAATACTATGATGTATGAAATCTTTTTATATTTATAATGAATATTTATAATCAAAATTTGGACTTGTGTAACCCCACTTAAAAACTGTTTTAGTAAAACAACTCATGTTTGTGTCAATTTAATTTTAACATTAAATAAATATATATTAATGTCATTTTCCAACCAAAGTGGCTCCATGGGGTCCCCAAGTTGACCCATGGGTTGTCTTGGTCGGCCATGACTCATCCAATAGGAGTAGGACAAGTGTCAAGCTCATATCATATTATTAAAACATTATTTTTACCTTAAACTACACTAATTACCTCTAATCGCGATTAAGAACTTAAAAGGTTACTATTCACCAAAAAATTATTTTAATCTCATTGAACCACATTTTGCTTCTTAATGACAACCATGTATGTCGGATTTTTGAAAATCAAATTACAGAAGTGGTAATATTTCATTTTAACGAAAAATCAGTTTTTAACAACCACTTAGTGGTTTCACTATTCATCAAAAATTGAAGTTTTTCAGAATAAGGCCAAAATTTCACCCTAAGCTATAATTGATATTCCAAATTCAAAAATGATGTCTATTTTAGAAAATTCCAAACATATAAGTTGCATTAATTAATTTTATAATTAATTCCCGATGTTACAATAAATAGCGTGTTTTTAAGAAACAATTTATATCAAAAGATTGGCAATTGTTTATGTCCAATTTCAATGTTAAATTAATTATAATGATCACCATTAGATAAAATGGTAAAAATATATTCTAATTATAATTTAAAACCACTAAATAGTATAATTTATCACTATAAATTATTTTGATTTAAAAAGTTGTTTTTAAGTATTTTTCACTATTCATAAAAAATTAGAAGTTCTCAGAAAAATACCAAAAATTCAACATAGGCTAATTTCGATATTCCGAATCCAAAAATTAAGTCCATTTTGATAAATAAAATTTCTATAACTTTAAAAAGTGGTTATTACTATTCATAACGGCTACTTTGATTAGTCGCGGTGTTTTAGAACTCGAAGTTGCGTTCAATGCAAGCTATTGCATTATTGAATGAGAAGCGTATCATGGAAGCTCGGGGTGTTACATTCTCCCATCCTTCAATAAATTGAGTCCTCGCAATTTGAAATTTTTCTTTGTAAATAAAAGGTTGAAAATAGAAAATACCTTTGTGGAAAACCCACATCGGAAATAAGGTTAATAAATATATAACATTAAAAGAAAGCAAGATAAGTACAAAGGTCACCCGATATAGCCCATTCTAGGATTCTATGAAAATATGGATATGGAGGAGAAACAAACCATCAAAGTCTGATGGAGAGTTATAGAAAATAGGATTAGGAGAAAGTTTAACCACAAGAAAATCACAAACTTGTGATTGGTTAAACGGTCATTGAATCCCCAGTTGGAAAAGTTAACCGACAACATTTTTGTTTTAAGTTACCTTTTATAATGTTGAGGAATTTATTTAGGAGATTTAGTAAGAACGTAAGGGAATATACATACTTGTTATGTATACTTTCATTCGTTAATAAATTTTTTACCACAAACCCAACTTTTACTCCAAATGGTAACGGAACTCAAAAATATTCTATTTATCCTAATTGTATAAGGTTCCAAATGTTAACACATACCATTTAGATTAGTAAAATTATTTTGTAATAACCAGGGACTTCCTGTAGGCTAGTGGTAGGAAATAAAGGTCTTTCGCACTTTGATTGTGGGTTCGATTCCTGCAGCTTTGTCCGACGCGACGGGTTATGCCCCACCCTACAGGTTGTCCTTTTCCTAAAATTATAGTATCATAATATTCCAAAAATAATCATCATAATTTTTTTAACCATAAACAATACTATCCAATGATCAACTTAATCCACTCCAACCTTAATAGTTATCCAAAATACCTCCGTCCAGACTTTCTCTAAAAGGTCTCTAAATTCCAAAATCAATTGTAACATCAGATTCCCCAAACAAAGAAAAGTTTCTCTTATTGTCACATACTAAAAATATGATTACCTTAATCATATTAAAACCTTACTGAAATCAAAAATTGCTGCAGTACAATCTTTATATATATCACATTATTCTTATAACCAGAATATAATCCTTGAGTCCAAAAGCACCAATACATTAATTATTCCGCTTCAACTGTAGTCACAGCATAAGATTGGCCTTGATCCCTTGGCCTTTTCTGAGGTAAGTTTCCTTGATGCTTAGGACATTAATTTGCATAATGCCCCATTTCCCTACAATTGTAGCATTCAACTTTGACAGCCTCTTTCTTTCCCTTGCAATCACGAGCCTGGTGACCCTTTTCTCCACATTTATAACAAACTCCCATTCCTTTTAGGCATGTACCAGGGTGATTATTCCCACAATTATCACATAATGGAAAATCCTTCTTTCCATTTTTCCCTTTATCTGTCTCTTGTTCCACCGTTCTCTTCTTCTCTTGCTTTACTTTGTTGTCATAAGACTTAGAGAATTCCTTTTCTGTCTTAATAGCACACGAGACAATATCTTCGTATGATGAGAAGGATTGTGATACTAATGCTCGACGGAGAAATGGTTTTAACCCATCAAATAAACCATCAATCTTACTCTTTGGGTTACGTATATAATCGGCAGCATGCCTCGCTAACCTTGTAAAGTTAGCCTCATACTTTGCGACATTCTCATCCTCCTTCTGCCTCAGACTCAGAAATTGCCTTTCCATATCTGCTCGATGGTCACGAGGAAAGTATTTTTCTAAGAAAAGCTCTTTTAACTCCCTCCATTCCATATTCGATACGTCATCATCTTCCTTTGTGTTTTGAATCAGCAACCACCACTGATCGGCATCTCCAGTGAGGCGGTAAACTGCCATGACAACCTTCTCCCTTTCACTACTCCCCAAGGCATGGAATATTTTCTCTAAGGAATTTATCCATTGCTCAGCTACTATAGGATTTGTACTCCCATTGAAGGTTGGTGGTTGTTGCCTCATGAAACAGTCTAGCATTGATCCTCCACGTTGCGGATCAAGGTGCTCCATACGAGTAAGGTTGTTATTCATAACCTGCGTGAGTTGTCCCAGTACGGTGAGAAGCTGATCAGCACCAGTTGTATCACTAGCTCCACCATAATTATCTTGAGCAGGAGGGCAATCCCTACACGGAGTGCGTGCATTGATACGGTTTCCATTCCTTCCACTAGGCTCCATTTCTAAATAATGGCATAAACTAGATTAGTTCATGAATCAAAATACATAATTCTATATTTGTAAAACACTTAACATAAATTGAACTAATTATGGATATAATCCATAATTATAAAAATGTTTTCTTTGAGGAAGTATATACTCGTAACCCTTCATAGTGGTTTGTAAAGAAAATGGGAATTATCCAAAGCATATCCCCCGGGAGTATCGTAACCAAGAGTGCAGCAAGGCCCGTTGTCGTGCACCAGTTCCCGTTCGAGTCTAGCTCAAAGCGGTGTTTTCGGGTTTTACCCCTAGGTACATCTGTGCCAGAGCCGCCTCTACCTGCTCGTATCCAGATAGGGATGTATTTCTCGGAACACTCACAACATCTCTACAATACCAAAATTCTAGGAATTTCTTCTATACTAATCCTCAAAGTCTATCTTCGGGATATGTGCTCTAATCAGAGTTTATCTAAATCTAGCTTCCAAGGTTAGTACTAAACTGCCTCTGATACCAACTGTAATGCCCCGACCCCAGCTACCCAGAGTCGGTGCATTACTTTGTAACATTGGCATGATCACAAAAGATCAAGTCTCGAAACACCGTTTAGTTTAGTAGCCTTAGAAACACTAGATACATTCATAAGTGTTACCTTACATCATAAAGTGAAAAACTAATAACAAGTCTTCATAGTCCACACTCATATCCTCTTCTGACTATCCCTGCAGGTCATTCATAAAATACTTCTTCACATCCTGGAAAATATTAAAACATTGAAAGGGGTGAGCTGAGATGCTCAGTAAGGGTATCAATATTGCAGAAGCTTTCATAAATAAACATAAACATTTAAGGCAATGTATAACTAAACAAAAGCCTTATTAAACTTGAACTTCAACATAATATGGAAAAAGTAAAATCAAATAATTCCATTACTTACTCACATGGATATTCTACTAGACGAATAATCACGTGAAACATCAATAACAACTTTCATAATGAGGGAATGTATAATGCCAGACATTCTGAAACATTTTGTCAAGGCCTCGGCCAAGACGTCTAAAATGATTAAGGCCTCGGCCAAAACCATAAATCAAATTGGGAAAGGGCCTCGGCCAATTCCACATCTAGATGTCTCATGAGACCTACTGATGCATCGAGGAGCTATAGCGGGCTCCAGCCGTCACATATTAAGTCCAATACATTCCTCATATGAATAGGCTTAAACATAACATAAATATTCGTATTAAAACTAGCATACGAAATGTCAACAATTTCTCCATAAACTATGGATGGTATAAAAATAACACATCCACAGTCAAATATTTCACAAAATGTTCAATGGAAGTTTTGTATCATAAATCAATTTCAATTAAACTTAAAACCCATCAAAGGATGTTGACATGGATGAAATCAAAACTATTTGAGAGAAATATCTCTCCTTTTTGAAATCATTTAAAAGTCCCATAATTATAAAATAATACATTTACATTGAAGATATTCTTATAAGCTTGTTAGGGAAGCTTCGACGAAGTTATAATGGCGGAAAATAGCCGCACCCGCCGTATAAGTTAAAAAAACATTCTTACCTTAAATTTGTCAAAGAGGTCAAAAAGTACATTGTTTTGAAAACGACGGTAAGATTCCTTTCAAAAATGTATAATGGTATAAATGACTTAAACACATTTTCCATTTAATATTTAAAATGTTTTGAAAGACATTTTTAAGAAACATGGATGTGGATGATAACGAGGTCCCACTAGATAATTATGTATAAACAACCTTGGATAATGAAGAGGTTGTGAAGTAAACCCTTACCTTGTACTTTTCCTTGGTTGGGGTAGGTTAACCTCCTGTATAATGGTGAAATAATTGTTATTAAATTATACAAGAATCATATACATTCATATGATATCATATATGATCTTTTAACATTGCTTTGTTAACAATATCTTAGATTTATCGTTGTTTCGGGTGTTAACTTACTCGTTTTCTTTTATATGTTTTGTTACGTAAGTCGTGTTTTTCATGGATAGGTTGTATCTTATTCATATCCAGAATGATATCATGTCCTTAAACATTATTTTTAAATCATCAAATGATAATTATACTTGAATGGATACGATGGAGAATGAATCTCATCGCGTTCGTGGAGACGGTAGTCCGTACGTACGCACGAGAGACAATATCATTATTTTGATATTAAAATAATATATAATTGGATAGTATATAATATATAAAGAATCATTATCATGTTATATTTATTATTTACATGAATTACATATCATTATTATACCCATCTAAATAATTATATATTGAATAACAATTACACCACGACGTGGAGACGGTAAGCCGTACGTACGCACGTATGGTGACATGTCATTCAAATGATGGATAGAATACTGAATATGGTTGTTCCATATTTATAATAACATCACAGTATATAGAAGATACTGGAGTTATAATTTTAGAATTGAAATAATAAACAAAGAGGGAGTGGAAGAAGAAAGAAACTTGAAAGAGGGTGATGAAAATGTTACCTCTTCTTCGGGTTCTTCCTTTTGATTAGATCAAAAGGACTCCTTAGGATGGCTTTATGACTAAAGTAAAGCTTCTAGGATTAAGGTAGAGAAGTTGGGAGAGTATTTGGGCAGATTATGGCCGAACCAAAAGGCTTGAAAGTGTGAATAAGGTGGTAGAGGTGGGGTCCTTTTATAAGAGGAGAGGAGGGGCTCTTTTGGAAAGATTGAAATGTTACATTATTATACAATGCTTTTCGGATTATAAAGGTCCCACACTTATAAAATTCGTGGCTAAGGTGATAAGGGTTCTAAATATCCTCATACAACAGGCTTTGGACCAGTGTAAGCCTTGTATTTTGCATTATCTTCTCATTTTATTTAAATCGTTAAATAATGAGGTCATCGCTGCATCATAATGATGTCATACATAATTTAATTTATTTAATGTCTAAAAATTATAAAAAAAATTCTATGATGTAGGAAATATTTTTATCTTTCTAATGAATATTTATAATCAAAATTTGGACTTGTGTAACCCCACTTAAGAACTGTTTTAGTAAAACAACTCATGTTTGTGTCAATTTAATTTTAACATTAAATAAATATATATTAATGTCATTTTCCAACCAAAGTGGCTCCATGGGGTCCCCAAGTTGACCCATGGGTTGTCTTGGTCGTCCATGACTCATCCAATAGGAGTAAGACAAGTGTCAAACTCATATCATATTATTAAAACATTATTTTTACCTTAAACTACACTAATTACCTCTAATCGCGATTAAGAACTTAAAAGTTACTATTCACCAAAAAATTATTTTAATCTCATTGAACCACATTTTGCTTCTTAATGACAACCATGTATGTCGGATTTTTGAAAATCAAATCACAGAAGTGGTAATATTTCATTTTAACGAAAAATCAGTTTTTAACAACCACTTAGTGGTTTCACTATTCATCAAAAATTGAAGTTTTTCAGAATAAGGCCAAAATTTCACCCTAAGCTATAATTTATATTCCGAATTCAAAAATGATGTCTATTTTACAAAATTCCAAACATATAAGTTGCATTAATTAATTTTATAATTAATTCCCGCTGTTACAACAAATAGCGTGTTTTTAAGAAACAATGTATATCAAAAGATTGGCAATTGTTTATGTCCAATTTCAATGTTAAATTAATTCTAATGACCACCATTAGATAAAATGGTAAAAATATATTCTAATTATAATTTAAAACCACTAAATAGTATAATTTATCACTATAAATTATTTTGATTTAAAAATTTGTTTTTAAGTATTTTTCACTATTCATAAAAAATTAGAAGTTCTTAGAAAAATACCAAAAATTCAACATAGGCTAATTTCGATATTCCAAATCCAAAAATGAAGTCCATTTTGATAAATAAAATTTCTATAATTTTAAAAAGTTGTTATTACTATTCATAACGGCTACTTTGATTAGTCGTGGTGTTTTAGAACTCGAAGTTGCGTACAATGCAAGCTATTGCATTATTGAATGAGAAGCGTATCATGGAAGCTCAGGGTGTTACACTTAAATACTTGAAATTATTTTTACTTATACCACATTAAGTATATATATCCATACCTACTATAGTCATCGATAAAAGTTATGGAGGAAAAAAATATACCCCTTCCCACTACTATAAATATACCTAATACATCAATATGAATAAATTATATTAGTTCCTTGGCCCTTAATCCTTTCCCAGAGAAGGTTGATTTGGTTTTTTCCCTTGTAAACAAGCATGTAAAACATCAAAGGGTTATAACTTAGTAGTTTCTAAAAACTCTACTAAATATAACTTATTTAACACTTATCTTTTATATGACAAGTGTGAAGTACCATAGGTAAGTATAAAATGAGTAATCCTCACTGGTATTTTCATTGATTTCTAACACATGTTTTTCAAGTTCAAGTATATAGAATCCATTTTTAATATGTGTTATACCATAAAATCTCTTATCCTTATAAAATAGACAATATTTATTTCCAAACATGAAATGAAACTCCACTGTGTCTAAAATTGAAACTGATATTACATTTCTGGTAAATAATGATAAATAAAAGAAGTTGTTTAATATAATAACTAAACCACTCGGCAAATTTAGATGATAATCTCCCACTAAAAAGGTTGTTAGCCTTTCACCATTTGTTACTCAAATATCTGCATCTACCTTTAAAATATTTTGGAATATAATTGGTTCCTATATGTGAATAAAAATGTGTGAGACACATGATGTATCCAATACACAACTTGTAAATAAATATGGATTTCATTCAGTGATAAAAATTCCTGATGTAGAAACATCACCTTACTTCTTCTTCCCAACCATGCAATTTTTCTTCCAGTGACCCTGCTTTCCCTAAGAAAAGAAAATTGTGTTGCTTGTTTCCCTCCCTCTATATCCTTAGCTTCATGGAGAGGTGGTGCATTGGTGTCTTTGGATTAGACTTATCCTTATACCCCTTCACATTTCCCTCAATCCTTTTGTTGACTATAAGGAATGTAGAGTTGATATTATTCATATTATTATCAGTTTATTAAACTAAATCCAATAGACATGGGAGTGAATTTATAATTTTATTCATGTTATAATTAACAAAAAAAGTTGAAAAGATTAATGATAAAGAAGAGATAATGATATCAGTCACTATTTTTTGGTTCAACTTAAACCCAAGGGATTTTTGTCTCTCAATGTACCCAATCATCTTGAGTACATGAGGGCCTACCCAACTCCCTTCTACTAGTCTATACATATATAGTGCACTTGATATCTCATGTCTTTCTTGCTGATCTATCTCTTGATAAAGATCTTAGATATGAGACAAAATTTTATTGGCATATTAATCCACATGAATTTTTTAAATCTCATTATACATAAATGAAAACATGATGTAGATAATCCCTCTCTATTATCCTCTATATAAACTACAGGAAGTAGTTAATCTAGAATCACTCTAGTGGAAATAAATTCTAGAAGGAACTCTTTAAATATTAGTTTTTTGGAAGTTAGAAGAAATAAATTCACCCAAATCACAACAATAGGTTAAAAAAACCTCAGCCATGTTCACTCCGATAGATACAAATCATTCATGCATAGAAAGTAAATGTAAGCAATAAAGAACACTTTTGGTTTTACGTGATTTGGACTAAAATTCCTATATTCCCGAGAAAAATATTACAACATTCCATTTCTATGGAAAGAAAGATTACAACTTATGACTAGTGTGTTATTTAGATTACTACAACAAGTAATTATGTAATGTTAAACATAAAAACAAAGTGTACCCAACCTTATGTTTATAGATATTTCCATCTAGTCATCTGGCTGCACTTACCTCCAGGAAATGTGGGAGTCCATCTATTCCATTTTTCTCACTATTGGTCTCGTGTAGAAATCCTTAGTGTGACTTCCACCATTGGTAAATAAAAAACCTATCAATAAAAATTAAATTCCTCCATATTTTGTAAGTCATAGACAAAATTCAAGAACAAGGCCTCATAGAGTTGAAAACATAAAAACACCTCATTTTAAACAAACTTATTTGAAAACCCTGAAAGAAAACATAGTTTTTGCCACTATTTTAATGAACCAAAGATCTTATGGATCCACTCCTTCTGGTTGACTAACTCTAATCAACTAAAGTAGAATTCACCATTCCAAACACATGATGCACTTTACGTCTAGGGGTAACTACATGAGGTACTTCTAACTCGAGTTACAATGCCCACCCCATCCATTGTATTTGAGTCTTGTATGGTACTTCTCCTGGTCTTCAAACAGTCTATATCTATATTCATCCTTTTTATAATGAAAAAATAATCACACATGGGTGAACAGTATTAGGGACATGCAATAAACTTTTAAGAAAGAACATGTGAACAGATTTACCCCTATACATATAATGAGTGGGGGAGATGATACACATACCATAATTTTCTAATTAACTATTACAAACATCACATGTAGTTGCAATAATTAATTAATTAAATAAATTCTAGAAAAACATTATTCGATCTTACTTATGATTAGTTTTCATGAAAAAAAATTGAAAAATTAAATTAAATATTCAAGTAATTAAACTCAAGGAAATAAATTATGAATTAAAATATATGAAACTAATTTAAATTCATAATCAACTTGTCACACAGTAAAATTTTTTTTATAAAATTACAAATATTTAAAATATATTTTTTAATTTTTTAATATTTTTTCAAGATCTAGAATATTTATAATACTCTTAAAGGGACTCTGGTTATTCATTCGGCCCATACTAGACCAGGCGGGTCAGGCAAGGCCAACCTGGCCCTAATTAGGGAAAGCTGGCTTAGCGACTAGATCAGTGATTAGCAGAGATAGGCGATTATAATTGCTAGTTCCAAATAGATAAATAAAACATCAAAACTTTTTTTAGTTTTTTTTAAACTTGTATATAACCAGTGACCATATCCCTATCCCTAAATAGTGGGTAAATCACTCTTTTTAATAACATGGACAATTAAACCGCCCACTAAGTTTTTTATTTTTAATTTTATTTTATTTTTTATTTTATCTTTTATCATTTTTTGGATAAACAGTATCCCAGATACTATTCATCTTGGTGAATAGTAATCATTGGGGGGCTATGTAGGCAAAAGAAATAAAAAACAAAAGGATAAGAGGTATCCTACTGAGATCTCATCAATTACCTCTACTAAAATTCATGAAAATTTAATTTAAACATGGCTTAACTTAGAACATGATCACTCTGATACCACTTATTGGTGCATAGCATATAGTGAAAGTAGAAAACAAGGGAATGTAAAAATTTAATCACTGGAGTTGATGTAATAACATCATCTCTAGTAATTCTCAATACCTGATTTCAACCCAAAGATTTCATGTCGAAGAAATAAACCACAAAAATGAATTTAACTATGCATGATCTACTCATCACTAGTGATCACTGCTTAATGGAATCAACATCAAATCCCTTTAGATCAGCCACATATGCTCTAAAAGCCTTTTGGTGCATCAATCATCGATATTTGAGTGTTAGCATTGATAATCAACAAACATTTTGACATCCTAACAATATTCACATCACCTTTATTCAATAAAAGAATAAAAACATGGATCAAGGTGCCGAAAGGACTCATTATCTCACTACGATATGGAAGATATGAGAGAGGATCACCTAAATTCAAGTGGATGAATAGTAACTAAATAGTGAGCTCTTCCCAACTTATATAGATTGGTCCAAAAACTCAAAAATTTCACCTTTTCACCATAAATGTTTAACCTTCTAAATAAGCCCCTAATTGAAAATATTAACCTGGTATTTATGCCAAAAATGTCATTAATATTTTACCACATTCTTATAATATAAAAAATATATTACATGATAAAATACGTGTAACGCTCTGACATGGATCACCCAGTTTGGGATGGTGTGCTACATGACCTCATGCACACCACCCTGTACATAAGAGGTTCCTAACTAGTATCAAGGGTCTGAACAATATAATGGGGATACTATACCCTCAGTATCAATAGCCAACCCCCAGAGTATTATCATGAGAGAATAATAACCCCAAAAGGAATAGTATAACTAAATAACATCAAATTTTATAACATATGGAAAGTGATGTATCACAAGTAATACATATTAATAAACCAATGACCCCAAATGTGGAAATTCAACCCAATGTAATAAACATAAGCCAAAAAAATAAATATACACAATGAAATCCATCTGAAGTCAGCCCTGGTACTGCCACTGAACACCAAGCTTCATTCCCTCAGCTACCTTCTATTAGGACCTTGCCATTCTATGGATCCCTAATCATAAATTTTTCATTTTCATTGAGATACCCATGTAGGGTGCGAGTATAAACCCAGTAGGACACCACCAATGCATCCTTAACATTAGTTCACATGTATAAGAGGTGTATTCCATGATAATAAGTAAATGTGCAAGAAAAAACAATCAAACATGTGTTTAGTGATCTTGTGCTACCCAATTCACCATGAACCCCAACCATACCTAATTTGGATCCATGAATTAAGGAAATTCATAACATAAGTCATGATCATGGTTCAGCCACAAGGCCACCATATCTCTAAGATGAATCACACCAACAAGCCTCGGGTCATTCCATAAAGTTTTCATGTCCTGTAAACTATCACGGGCCAGGCCACAAGGCCATAATACCTTATCTTTATTATAGGTTAGGACTTGAGGAAAACATACACCATATTTTCCTAGGGTCATTCCATAAGGAAATCAGACCCCTTGTAAGATCCCATCTTTTTTCAGGTATATTTCTCTCTAAGTTTTTCATTTGAGCCTTGGTGGTTGAGCCTTGTTCGATGACAGAGACATTTTGTTAGGGTAAATGACCTAAGGTTTAGGGATGTATACTTATTTGAGTTAATGGAGTCTAGGTATAAATTGATGGAATTGTTTCACAGGTTCTTGGTAATTTGAGAAGATTTAAATAGGTTTTAGGTTTTAAAAAAGGAAAATGGGATAAAAACTCAACTACAGAACATTTACACGTTGTGTAATGTTTCGTGGGTTTTAATTAAATAAATATAAAGTGACAGGTTTTTCAGTGAATACCATTAAAAATATTTATATGACGTGTAACTGAATTCCATGCCATGTAAATACATGACCTACTATTTTAAATATGTTGTTCATATGAAATTATTTTTATTTTGTTGCAGTTCCTATCCTCTAGACCCTAGGGAATTCTCCAAGTGATTTTGGAGTTCCAATCTTCATTCTAGATATTTCGTTCCTTTCTTTAATTCCTAGTAAGTTCCTTTGGTCATATTTCTTCCTTCTTATCTTTGGTTCTCCAAATTTTGTTGTAAATCCTTTACCCAATTGCATTGTTGGTTTTTATCTTGAACAATTTTGATCTAGGAGCCTCTTTGCAATCATCTACACATCCTTCCTCATGGGTGTTGTCTATAGGAAGCATTTTTGGATCATCAGTATAAGGTAGAGAGTCTAAAATTTAACCCTATGGTTTGATAATTCCAATTTTATGCAATATCGTGATTGCACCCTCATTGTGTGTGCCCAAATTCATTAAATAATTTAATGAGATTATCCCTTTAATTCCGTTGGTTTCAAATGGATTTTTAATCAGCTAATGGATTAAATTATGTTTAGCATGACATGTGACCTAGGGTGATTTCTTGTTATAGAATCCCAAAATTATGGATTATTTCTTATTGATATAATTTTCAATCAATTATAAATTTAATTTCATGTGACATATGAAAGAATAATGGTAATTAACATAATTAACCATTGAGATATATGATGTGATATTATGATATCCATGTTGTATGATAGGAATTGTGTTTCATGCTTATATGATTATATAACGGGATAGTCCTAGGCACTTGCACACAAATATGTTGTAATTCTTATAAAGAGTGGGCTCATCCCAATCCCATGTTGTAATGATTAGAGGGATTTTACCCTGAAATGCTATAATGATTAGAGGGATTTGACCCAGAAATTTTGTAATGTTAATAGTGATTTAACTTAGAATGTTGTAATGCTTATAGGGATTTATCCTAGATTGGTTGTTGTGACTATACCATGGTTATATGGTTATGGTTTTCAAGGTCATAAGACATGATCAGAGATATTACGGCATAGCACTGAAGTAGGTTGTTTACCTTGGTTATATGGTTGTGGTTGACATGGTCATATGAAATACTCAGAGATATTCTAGAATGGTGTTGAAGCAGGTTGTTGTGTTTATTTAGTTTTTGAATTAATTAATACACCTCTTTATCTCCTTATTTAATACAATTCTTATCAGACTGGTTTTATTTATACACGGTGGTGTCAACCTACTAATTTATACTCACATCCGATTTGGGACTCTGTTAGGAACCCAGGAAGATTTTGTGGATATAGGTTTGGACTAGGGGAAATGACCTTGTAGTTGATTACTTATTTGTTTTTGGGATAGAGTTTGGAGATGGGACCGGTTTGGAGATCAGGACCCAGGGATTTGAGTCTTTTATTGAGTTTTATAGTATTTTTCTTATATTTTTATGGCATGACATTTAGTTATATTCGATCATGTAATTAAATTATTCCTTTATTATTATTCAATTATTTAGTTGTCCTTTATTGTTAACTTCTATTATATTTTTACTTTGATTAATATTTTCATTTTATTATGATTTTTTCTACTACTATGACACTTAATTATAAGGGGCATAATATCCCCACTATACACTTTACACCCCCATTTCTAATTATTATCCTATAGAGTACAGGGAGGAATGCTTGAGGTCTCATAACCAACCCTTTTCGACCACATGAGACAATGCTAGATTGGGGGACATTACAAAGTGGCATCAAAGGAGTAGGTTTTATTTTCTTCTAGTTTACAATTTTGGAAAGGTATAAAGGAGACTAGACTATGTCAGTACTTGGTAATGAGATTGTGCATGGGAGTAGCTAACCCATGTATAGGGGGAATCTATATACCTATGGATGGGATTTTTGTTTGTATTGGGTGCTTTTTACCATTGGTGATATTTCACCTTGGGTGGTTCACTTGTTGTTTAACGTTATTGTTTTATTATGTTATTATTTCTTGATATTTGTACTCATGTATCGGTTTGGTGTAAGAAGATAATGCATGGATCATAATAGGAACATAGGGATATATTGACATGCATTTTTCATGATAAATACATATCTATTTTTTTATGTAAAATATACATGCCTGTTAAATTGTGATATGAGATATCTTTTTCACTAGATTAATAAGATGATTTTTCATGTCATGATAAAATAATTTTAATCCATGTCTAGAGAGACTAGGAGTTTGTGGTTCTCTATTGCAGTCACCTGTTGGGTTTACCTTGTTGTTAAATAGTTCTCTAATATGTGCATTTATATTATAAATAAAATGCATCCACATGATATTGAACTTGAGCATCAAGAGAGAAGAAATAAGCACGCTCCTAACACAGCTAAACCTGAACTTCCTATAGTTATTGAGGAGTATATGGATGTTTATCTTCATGATAGTATCCAAAGGGTCATGCAATCCATGAAAAGGGAGACTGTTTGTATCATTTCTTCAATGTTTGAGCTGACAAAATATTTTCAGCTTTAGCATCCACCTATGTTCAATATGGAAGGGGGGGCCGAGGTAGATGAGTTATGGATTGATTCATTCCATAAAATCTTCAAGCATCTCAACACACCCATGGATAGGAGGGTGAAACTTTCCGTGTATATGCTTCGTGGACCTATTAAGCATTAATGGGATATTCTAGAGAAAGATGGGCAGTAGGATGATCTATCTTGAAAGGATTTTGAGAAAAATTTACTAATCCATTTTTATACTGAAACCATAAGGGGTGAAAAATATCTTAAGTTCATGCATCTGACATAGGAGGGTCTTTCAGTGTAAACTATGTTGGATGTTTTATCGACCTACATGATTTGTGCCATATTTGGATACTGATGATATCTCTAGGGCGAAGCATTTCTAGGATGACCTTCACTATGAGATCTAATTGCAGGTAAAATTTTTTTGTTTAATAATCCTTGAAGATGTGATGAATCAAGAACTCATCATGTAAAAGAATCTAATAGAGGCCCTGATCAGCGGTCAGGATGTTTCAGCGGAGCGATCTGGAAGTTCTTCTTTGAGTGGTAAGAACCGCTGTTATGATATTTTACACCAAGTTAGTAATGGGAAGAGCAGTTTGGGGTAGTGGACAACCTTATAAATATCATATTCTATTCCAATACTATAAGTGTGGAAAGTTTGGTCACATGTGCCAGCGGTGTACTTACTCCATAGTCGATTATCGCATCTGTGGAAGACTGGGTCACCTTTAGAGGTTCTGTGATAACTTATTGCAGTAGAACAGTATAAAAGGATTAGGATTGGCACCAGAATTGGGAGGGGGATTTTCTACACCTTATTAGGCTAGTAGTTGGGGTTCTATAATCTATTTAGGATGAGGTAGGGGACATGGTACCCCAGTGTAAGAGAAATAATACTAGGAAAGGTAAGTAGTTTATATGACAACCCTTCTTTTTATTACAACTTAAACATGATTTATTACATAAAAATTCACTTGATACAATAAAGAAGATCGAGAGGTTTAGTGTCTTTGGGGCTTATGATCATTACATAAAAACTTGAAATATAAAATACAACATCTTTATTGAAAACTTCCTTTACATGACCACTACATTCCTTCGTACTTAGCATTGCATGGGATAACCTGAGGACTTGCATAAGAAAAGGGTGATCTATAAAGCCCAGTAAGGGAGTACACATGGAATAGAATGAGGAGTACAATACATGTTAGAAAATAGGCATATCAATAGAGCATAATAAAAACATGAACATAAAGGCATGATAAATCATGATAATCATAACATGGAAATGTGGCAACAACACTTAACATGGAATTAGCATGAGCCAAGGCTCATTGCACATGGAGCATGAGTAAATCCTCATTTCACATAAAGCACGAGTAAACCCTCGTTGCACTTGAATTATCATGATTCAACACTCATTGCACATGACATATCATGATACTATACTTTACCCAATGCATTGGAGCGCTATAAGGGTGCACCCTTCTTAAACATTTCATTTCATGCATAAGTGTGCCACATGGATCATAAAACATGGATTCATAAAACATAATCATTTATTCCATGATAAAGGAATTCATAATTAGCACATGAAACTTTATAATCAATAAGTAAATGTGCATAAAGGTGAATACTCTTGATGGGGAAATGGGAATGGTATTCACTACACAATGGCATTGGCTTAGAAAATTGGTGCAATTTCGGCAACATAACGGTGTGACATAAGAATTCATAAAAATGGTTTATGAGAGAGAAAGGGGTTCCTCATCATATATACATGTAATGGAAAGTAAGGAGGTCATATATATACATGTACCAGAAATTGTAATGGAATATAGATTCATGATACAAAAAGTATTGCTTGAATGTAAAAGAGGAGAGAGAAGTTCCTTTCGGAATTTCGGCATAGTAACGGGTGTACATGGGAGGCATTTAATGAGAGAGAAAGGGGTATCCTATCATTAAACAATAAAGATGGATGTATGAGGGACTTGGAAAACCATACCCCAACATTCATAATTGAAATTAAAATGGAAAAACAAATTAAAAAAAATTGGACCAAAATGAGAAAGGAAGAAAAAACCCATACTTGGAAGTGTGCTTCCAAAGGCTAGAGAGATGCTTGTGACAGGCTTATTGGGAGCTTGGGGAACCTTGGGAGGATTATAGAGAGAGTAGTTCAGAGTTTGGACGAACTCCAAAGGCTTTGAGTGAGGAGGAAGTGGAAGCTTGGGTGGGTTTATATAGGAAAGGTGAGGGAATTCTTTATTATTTAGGTTTGGGACCCCTTATATTAAATTAATCCAAACCACAAACCATACCATGGTTTTTGCCCATGGTTTTTGGAAAAGGGAAGAGGAAAAAATATTTTATAAGGCCAAAGTCTGAAATTCTTAAAATAATAGGGTTTCTTATGTGGAGGTGAGTCACACTCCCATGCAAATTAATTTAAAAAGACAAGCTGTTTAATAAGTCTTGAGGGGTCCATTAATGCTTTGAAAAGTAAGTCAAACAAACCCAATATCACATTATTTTAATGATAAAACATATATTGGCCGAAAATAAAGACTACAGTGTTTTATTACATCACTATTGGGTCATTATGATGTCATAAAACACATTATATATTTAAACGGTATTTAATTTTTACCCAAAAATTTGACTGTCACAGAAAATTATGAAAAATTCACCGTTGGATAATTTCGACGCCCTGATTCCAGAAATAACATTTATTTTATCTAAATAATTTTCTAAATATGTTAATTTTCACTTTTAAAATAAAAACCGACATTTATCAAAAATTCACGGGTTTTGACAGAAATGGATTTCAAACCTTAATAAAAATTATAAATGCATTCATAAAATTATAAGATCATTTATATTTAATAAAAATTAATTTAATAATAATAATATTTTATTAAAATATTATTTAATTAAAAAATACCTTAATTTAATAAAATAGAATTCTTAATTAAATAAAAACTAAAAACACTATTTGTACTTTAAAAATTATTTACAATGTATCAATAATGAAAAGAAGGTATATGCATTATTATATACAAATAATAATGTACATGAACATAGTACTATTGATTCGTTACATAACCCCTTAAAACAGCCGCATAAGACCTAATGGTAAGGTGTGTGATGGTGACAGACTCTTGGGGTGGCTCGGATAACATCGCTCGAGTGGTAATTTCTATCAACTTCCACTTCTCCCGTAGACGGTCCCGTTCGAGCTTGACATGGTGAAGCTCAGCTTGGGCTTGGTCAAGAGCGAAGCCCAAGGACACCACCTCTTTTCGAA
The DNA here is from genome assembly GCA_963277665.1 of Viscum album. Classification (NCBI taxonomy): domain Eukaryota; kingdom Viridiplantae; phylum Streptophyta; class Magnoliopsida; order Santalales; family Viscaceae; genus Viscum; species Viscum album. The sequence goes on from OY728137.1 coordinate 815,431,610, forward strand.
TCTCAGATAAATGGGCTTCTTATGGGGAAATTCTACTGGATGAGGCCATCGCTTCCTTTGTCTAAGTAAAATTGGATGTGTTAAAGCCCTATATTTATACTAATCATGTGATCACTGTTCAATGGCTATAAAAGTAACGGTCACAATTCTTATCATAAAACCAATGAAGTTGACATTTTATAAAAACATCTTATATAAAGAGACATTTAATAAGATCAAGAGGGATTTTCCATTAATGAAACTTTGGGTCGTTATAGTTTATGGTAGTCAGACTGGAGAACATGGTAGAAGGAAAAGTTAGTTTCATGTTATGCACACTACTCTAACCAACATGGATGCAGGACCATCTACCGTCAAATGTACAATTATTATACAATATATCTTATCTTTTGTTTTGTTTGATATAGGAGCATCGCATTATTTTTTATATCCTCTTTTTTCAAATATTTTGGGCTTGGTTGTGGAAATATTAGATAGTGTTTTAACCATTGACATGATTTTGGGAGTGTTGTTAGAAAATATCAAACGTTGCAAGGCATATTTATTAGAGAATAGTGTTTTTTTAGGATTTGTTCATGCTAGAAATGATAGGATTAAACTTGATTATGGGTATGTATTGGTTATTTCTATACCATGTTCATATCGACTATTATAGGAGGAGAGTCACTTTCCTATCTTTAGAAGGAAGCAGCTATTCTCACCAAGATGTGAGAGAAATTCAATGCCGATTGAATTTTATCATGTCTTAAATCATCATTATTTATCTTTATAATGGTGTAATGTAGCATGATTCATTTCCTCCAGTGGTGGACCATTTTTATGATGTCTTTCCCAATGATTTCTCTAGATTAATGCTCAAGCTAGAGGTCAAGTTCATGATCAAGTTAGTGTTAGGACCAGAGCTAGTTTTTATCCTTCCTTACCAAATGGAAATAAAAGAGCTTTGGGAGTTGAAGGTTCAGTTGGAAGTTATAAAATTTAAAGTCTTCATACAAATGAGTACATATCCATGGGTTTAATTAGTTCTCTTCATCAAAAATCCTAATGGATATTTTTAATTATGTGTGGATTATCTGAGTTTGAACTAAATGACGGTCAAGAACTGGTATACTCTTTCATGAATTAATGATATTTTCAATCAGTTGAGAGGTGATAATATATTCTCTAATATTGATCTAATATGAAGATATCATTAGTTAAGGTTGGGATTATTGAAAATAACTTAGACTTATTTTAATATCAAGTATGGCTTGTATAAATTTGTAGTGATGCTACTTGGATTGACTAATTCGCCTGCAGTATTCATGGCATTAATGAATATGATTTTTCATTCTTCTTTGGATTAGTTTGTGGTGGTTTTAATCAATGATATCTTAGTTTAATCCCAGTTAGTAGTAGATCATGCTAAACATCTTAACATCGTCCTGAGTACATTGAGAGATCATCAACTTTATGAAAAACTAAAAAAATGTAGTTTCTGGATAAATGAAGTGAAATTTTTGGGCCATGTCATCTCAAAGGTAGTAGTGTCAGTGGACCCAGAGAAAGTAACAACCATGATATCTTGGGAACAACCCAATAATGTATTCGAAATATGGATCTTTCTAGGTTTAGTAGGTTATTACTGACATTTTATCCAAGGATTTCTCTCGTTTCGCCGCACCAATGTCTGGGATGAATAAGAAATGGTTGAATTTTGTTTGGTTTTATGCTTGAGAAATATATTTTCAAGAGGTAAAAGGTAGGATGACCTAAAAACATATCCTCACATTACCCATGCTGGGTAAATAATATATCGTTTATTGTGATGCATTAGGATTTGGACTTAGAGTAGTTCTGATGTAGGAGGATTGAGTGGTTGCTTATGGATTTTTGAAGTTGATACTGCATGAGAGGAATTAACCTACTCGCAATATGAAGTTAGTAGCAGTGTTACATTCCCTGAGATGTTGGAGACACTATCTCATGGGTTATAGGTTTTTGTTATACATGTATCACAAGAGCCTCAGGTACATATTTTCTCAGTGAGACCTTAATCGTTGACAGAGGAGTTGGGTCGAGTATCCACAGTATTTCGACTTTGAATTGAATTATACACTAGTAAATGGCATCATCCTTATTGATGCTTTGAGCCAAAAGACATAGACATAAGTAGTATGTGATTCTTGTGAAGAGTGGAAGATAATGGATTTTTTTGTAGACATGCATATAAATGTTTAGGAATCTTAGGGGAGAGTAACTATGACTTCAAAATCTCTCATACCCATTATTTTGGATTAGATTAAGACTATGAAATTGTCTGATTTGGAGGTTTGAGTTATAATAGACAAATTATATGATGGGGAGACACCATTGGGATTGTCTCTTGGTAGTGTAAATTTTCTACTTTTCCATGGTTCAATATGGGTTCCTATGGGATTGTGTGAGGAGATAATAAGGGACTTTCATGATTTTTTATGGGAAGTACATCCAAGTTTAAAAAATATGTATCATGATCTTCATATAGAATATAGATGGTCGGAAATGAAGAAGTAGGTTTCAAGATTTGTTATTATATGCCTTAATTTTCAGCAGGTGAAAGCAGAGCATTAGAGGCCAGTTGGGATTTTGAAGCCTTTACCCATCCTAGAGTGGAAATGGTAGGATGTCACAATGGATTTTTTGATAGGATTACCCAAGATGAATCATAAGAATGGTGTTGTATAGGTTTTTTTGGATCGAATTACTAAGGTATCCCACTTATTGACTATCAGGGAAACCTTTATAGTTGAAGATTTGGGAAATATTTATATGTGTAAGGTTGTTTGATTGCACAGTGTTATGAGGAGTATCATGTCAAATAGAGATCCTCATTTCACATCGTGTTTATGTACGGGTCTTTAGAAAGATATTGGATTACGAGTTCTTTTAAGAACAACCTATCATCCATAGACTGATGGTCAATCTGAGAAAACTATTCATGTTCTAGAAGATATGTTACCAATATGTGTTTTGGATTTTAGTGGTTCATGGGAGTAACATATGACACTCATGGAGTTTTCATATAATAATAGCTTCCAGGCATCAATACAAATGGAAAATTTTTAGGCCTTTTCATTCACCTCTTTGTTGGATGGAGATAGGTGAGTCAGCACTTGTTGGGCCTAGACTCATATATTAAACGTATGAACAATTTTAGTTGATCATACATCAGTTTCTGACTTCTTAGAGCAGGAATAAATCATATGCTTCCCATCAGAGAAAACCTCTAGAGTTTGAGGTTGGTTATCATGTTTTTTGGGTGTTACCTTGGTTGAGGAATCTCTATATCAGGAAACAGGGAAAGCCAAAACCTAAGCTTGTCGGACCATTTGAAATAGTGGAAAGGGCCGATCTAGTGGCGTATCATTTTTCCCTTCCATAGCACTGAAATTACATGAATTATGTGTTCCACATGTCGCAACTATTAATATATAATCCAGGCCCTTAGCATGTGATAGACGTAGAAGATGTTGAACATTGTACCGATGTGTCCTTTGAGAAGAATATGATATGGGTTGTTGATTGTAGTGAGAAGTATCTTCAGTGTTAGACTGTACCATTGGTTTGAGTGCAGTGGCAATATGGGAAAGTTCAGGAAGAGGCATGAGAGAGTGAATCAGATATGGAAACATAGTGGCTAGGATTGTTCACTGATACCTCACACTGATGCTTGCAACAACTCAGGGATGAGTTGTTAAGGTGGGGAAGTTGTAATATTCCGCCTTTTTTTAGGTACATTTCTCTCTGAGTTTTTCATTTGATCCTTGGTGGTTGAGTCTTGTTCAAATATGAAGATCATTTGTTCGGGAAAATGACCTAATTTTTTGAAATGTATGATTCTTTGAATTCATGGAGTTTAGGTATAAATGGGTTGAAGTGTTCCATGGGTTCTTAGTAAGTTGAGAATATTTAAAGGGGGTATGGGTTGTCAAAAATAAAAATGAACTGTAAACTCAACTACAAAACATTTACAGGCCATGTAAAGGTAATACATGTCATGTAATGTTTTGTGGGTTTTAATTAAATTAATCTGATGTGATGATTTTTTCAACGAATACCAATACAAATATTTACATGACATGTAACTGAATTACACATCATGTAAATACCTGACCTGATGTTTTAAACATGTTTTGCAGTTGAAATTATTTTCATTTCACTGTAACTCCTCTCCTATCAACCTTAGGTAATTCTCAAGGTGATTTTGGAGTGATAAACTTCATTATAGATGTTCTGTTCATGTGTTTAATCCCTGGTTAGTTCCTTTAGTCATGTTTCTTCCTTCTGCCCTTTGGTTTTCCAGCCGTTGTGGTAAATCATTTACCCAATTACGTTGTTGGTTTTGATCTTGATCAATTTTGATCTAGGAACCTATTTTCAATAATTTTCACATCCTTCCTTGTGGGAGTTGTCTATAGGAAGCATTTCTGGATCGTCAGTATAAGGTAGGGGGTCTAAACTTTAAGCCTATGGTTTTATAATTCCATGTTTATCAAATATCATGATAGCACCCTCATTGCATACACAAAAATTTATTAAATAATTGAATGACATTTTCCCTTGAATTCCTTTTATTTCAAATGGATTTTTAATTCGCTAATGGATTAAAGTATGTTTAGCATGACTTGTGACCTAGGGTGATTTCTTGTTATAGAATCCCTAAATTGTGGCTTATTGATTATTGATATGATTTTTAATCAATTATAAATTGAATTACATGTGAAGTATAAAATTAGAATGGTAATTCACATAATTAACCATTGATATATATGATGGGATGTTGTGATATCCATGTTATATGTCAAGAATTTTGTTCTATGCTGAGATGATTATATAACTGGCCCAAAGAACTCACACACAAATATGATATAATGATTGTAGAGAGTGGGATCAGCCCAGTCCCATGCTAGAATTATTATAGGGATTTGACCTGAAAATGATGTAATTATTATAGGGTTTTGTCCCAAAAATGTTGTAATGCTTATAGGGATTTGACTCTAAATGATTTAATGCTTATAGGGATTTGTCTCAGATTGGTTTTTGTGAATGTACCAAGGTTATGTGGTTTTGTTTAGCATGTTTGTAAGACATGATCAGAGATATTATGGAATGGATCCAAAGCAGTTTGTTTACCTATGTTATATGGTTGTGGTCGGCATGGTCATAGAAATGCTCAGAGATATTCTGGTATGGCGTCAAAGCATGTTTTTGTGTTTATTTAATTATTTAATTAATTAATACATCAGTTTTTCTCCTTATTGGATACATTTCTTATCAGGCTGGTTTTGTTTAGACATAGTGGAGTTGACCTACTGAGTTATACTCACACCCTATTCGAGACACCGTTTGGCACTCAAGCAGATTTCATGGATGTAGGTTTAGATAATGGAAAAGTATCATCCTGTTGATTACTTGTTTACTATTGGGATGGAGTTTGGTGATGGGTACAGTGTAGAGATCGGGACCTGGGACTTTGAGTATTTTATTGAGTCTGGTAGTCTTTTTCTTATATTGGTTGAGCATGGAATTTAGTTAATTACAACATGCCATTGCATTATTCCTCTATTATTATTGGATTATTTAGTTGGCCTTTATTGTTATATTATTCTAAGTTTTTTACTTTGATTAATATTTACATTTTATTATGTTTTGTTCTACTGCTATGAAACTTCATATCAGGGAGTATAGTCTCCCCACTATACACTTTACACCCTCGCTATTGTCAGCAGCCTCTAGAGTATGGGTAGGCACTCTTGAGGTCTCATGACCAACCCTTTCTACACTTCTGAGAGAGTGCTAGATTGGGTGACGTTACACCCCAACTCCATGTTTAGGTTTCTCATCTTCATCATCGCAAGATGAACATTCTCCCCCTCTAAGGGATAACTAAACCATGGTACCCCAAATATCATTTTCAACCAGAATAAAAACCTCCATAGATCATACATTCATAAACAATAAGTAATAGTACATATAGGCAAAAAATGTCATAACAAGCCTAAGTCTTGATAGCCAAAAACACACACACATGAAATCACTATCAAGCATGGGTCTCATGGGCTACACACATACACCTGTAATCAAAACCAAACATGGATCTCATGGGATACACATGAACACATAGGAAATTAATATCAAAAAAATAACTTTATACAAGGGATCTATATAGAATGAAACTTTCGATGTCAAGTGTGTTGATACCAAACACAAATATTGTCAAGTTTTGATACTAAAGTCACACCTACAAACCAACCAGATCAAACTGGCACACCAAGAATCCCTAGAACCAATGATAATTCATCAAAAAGAGTTTCTAGAACAATATCCAAGAAGGATATGGTGAAGAAGTCTTATAATTTAAAAAAACATAACCAAAGAAAATACCCATCAATGGTAGATCTAGATCTGGTCCAAGGAAAGGTCTCCAAATCACTAGATCTGATGTCGATCTATCAATGTACCAGGAATAATTCATTATTTAATGAATTAATCCATGGATATAGCTAACATATCTTAGATTTATGGATAATTTTATAAGAATAATAATCTATAGGCTAGAACGGAAAAATCCTAACTTGTGGAATCCAACAGATCAATCTTGGATTAGAGACCCAAAGAGAAGAGAAAGAGAGGTCCAAATTCACCTAAAGAGAGCTTATAGGGTCATTTTGGATGAATTGGGTTGAGAATATAGAAGTGGATAATAAAAAGGCATGTTTGAGTGAAATTGCAGAGGCTCCTATACTCATCAGTTCATCTTGGAACCACCGGCAGACCGACGAGACCTATAGAAATGTTGGTTTTCTACCACCACCACCGATTAGCTGATGGATCTATACCAGTAAGTCAGTAGATCTCCAGTAGATCCAATATGTTTGTTAGTGCCTCCATATCCTTTGATTCCAATTCTATATCCCCAAAAACCTTTAACGAGTCTCAAAAAACACAATTAAGGTATGCTAAAACTTAAATCGACACACCTTGTAATTTAGAGGGTGTTATAAATCTCTCCATTTAATGGATTGTCATCCTAGAGAAGTGCATCTAGAATTCTTTCTCAAACAAATCAATTCATTGATCCCAAACATTAGAGTCATGCTTCCATGTATCCTATTAGATCTGTACATATTTCCACAAGTCTCAAACAAGTGGTATTATCCTCCCTATCAACACCTTGTCACTTTGATATATAATTCACATTGGGCACTCCATAAACGATGAATTTGGTTCCAAATCAATTCCCTCTTATTCGATCACATGCATAGGGCTAGGCTCATGAATCTGAAGCTAAGAGATTTGGAACACATTATTCATGCCTCGATATCATGGAGAAAGTTCTAGTCGGTAAAACACTACTCTAATACACTTTTTGATCTCAAATGGTCCCAAAAACCAGAATTCGATTCCAATTTCCTCTGTAAATGAAAATTCCCTAACTGAAGTGGCACTTGTAAGAAAACTCAATCACCCATAGTAAACTCCAATGTTCATCTCGTATGGTCGGTATAAGATAATTTTATACTCTAATTTTTAACCAACCACTTTATAATCAACTATAACCTCTCCAAGATCTCTTGCACCATACTTGTCCCAATGATAATTACCTCACCCGCCTCACACCAACATATTGGTGAGCGACATAGATAACTATAAAGAGCCTCAAATGGTTCCATCTTGATAAAAGCATGGAAATTATTGTTATACATGAAATCCATGAATTATATATGATCATTCCTTTGTCCGCCAAAATCCAGAACACATTTTTGAAGCATACCCTCCAAATTTGGATTGTCCCTTTGACCTCCCATCTATTTGCAGATGATACACTATACTCATATTTAAAAGATTCCCCAAATCCTTATGTAAACCATGAAAAAACCATGAATTAAAATGTGTGTCCTTTTCTGATACATTACTTGAAGGTAATCCATGTATTTAAACACTCTCCTAAATATAAAGATTTCCCAAATCATCAATAGAGTTAGTCTCTCAGATCAAAAAGAAATGTTCCACTTTCACTAGACAATCTACTATCAACCATACAACATATCAACTTCTTGGGGTCCAGATAAACCCCATCACAAAGTCCATTGTCAACACTTCCCACTTCCTTAAGGCGCAAGATGTTTCCAAAGTAATACTCATGTTCGATGATGTTTTACCTTGATCCTCTAACATGTCAGAAAATATGAGATGAATCCTACAATGTCTCTATTTATATTCAACCACAAGAAGCATCACTTGATGTCCCAAAGCATCTTCATAAAACCATATTGCACTTCCCATTGATATTCACAAGAGTATCTCATCAGCTCTTACCTCATGGAAGCAGGAACTAAAAATCTCCCATGGATAAAGATCATGTCTTCACTACCCACTGACCATCCTGAAACTTGGTCACTTCTCTCTAATTGTTCATACTCTAAGAATCTAAGATCCAACTTATGGATGGTCTTCACCCGGTCTACCAACATCAATATGATAACCAAGGGAACATATTTCATCACCCCTTGGTCCTTAGATGTATCCCCCAACCATTCAGCTAATAATCTCATCAACTAGTATTCCTACTTTTAAGGTCTCTCTCTAAGATCATGTATTTTCCTATTTTAGAGAATCTACAAAAACATTACCTTTTCTTAGAACATAATCCATCTAGAAATAAAATATCTATAGATACCCCACCCAATGGCTCTATCATATATTCAAATCCCATTGAGATAAGACATAACAAAATCTCTTGTGGTTTGTATATATGAAAAATCTCTCACCAAAGAGATAATGAAACCAACACATCAAAGCATAGAACACATATTCCAAATCCAAGTCTTGCATGGGGTAGTTCAACTCATGGGGTCATAGATGATGAGACCCGTATGCTACCACTTGAACCCTCTACATCATAACATCTCCCAAACCTACACTTGAGGAATAATAGTAAATTTTATATCCAATCCTTAGATCTAAAAATATCAAGATTAGAGTAGTCATCAATTTCCTATTTAGTTTCAAGAAGGAGTCTTCGGGCTCATTAGTCCACTCAAACCTCACCCCCTTCTTAGAAATACTAGTCATAGGTGTTTTTAGGTTGGAGAAGTCCTAAATAAACCATCATTAGTACCCTTATGGTCTAAGGAAACTCTTAGTCTCAAACACATTTCTAGAGAATTTCCAACACATCAAAACCTCAACATTCTCCAGGTCCATATAAATTCTCATCATGAATATTACATGCCTAAGGAAACATACCTCTTGGATCTAAAAGTGAAACATTGAGAGCATAGAATAGAGTTGGTGCAATCATAGTGTACTCAACATAATCTCCAAGTGTCTAGTGTGTATCTTTAAGTTCCACAAGCATATGAGGATACCATTAATGAACACCATAACAAAAGAGTCAAGATAAGGATGAAATTTCCTATTCATGAGATCCATGAACACCGCAAGTGAATTTTTTAACCTCAAATTCATGAAAAGATACTCATACAGTTTTTATATACTCTTGAATGTTGTATATAGAATATCCTATTCTCTAACATGAAGTTAGTGGTAGCTTGATCATATATCAATTTTGGATAACCACCAGGATCCCCACAATTGATCAAAAAAGTCATTTATCCTTAACAATGTGTCCATATTCTTCATGGACACCTAGTTCAACTTTATATAGTACATAAACAATCAAGGGCTACCACCCACCTTCTTTGTGAACAACACCAGATCATCCCAGGGAGATGTGCTCAGTCTGATAAAACTCTCTGCCTCCAAATCCTCAAGTTGTACCTTTAGCTCTTTCAGCTCATCTGACACTATATGATACGGAGGAATCGATATAGTTTGATTTTTGACATGATTTTGATCTCAAAATCATTACCTATTTTAGGATGGATTTTGAACAATTCATCCATGAATGCATCCTGATAATGGTCTAATATAAGAGTAAAAGAGGAAGGAGTTATTGCCTGGTATACCACAAGAACCATAACTTCTACATGTACTATAATAGCTCTAAACTGACTCAGGTATTGGATCATTATCCTTACTCCAATATTCCATTCACTGATAAAAACAAGCATCTCTACCTTAGGCATGATAATAGATACTCGTCTCTTATAGCAGTTGATGTGCACCCAATGACTGGTCAACCTCTCCATGCCAAAAAACACATAAAAGCTAGTCATCTCAAGAATCATGAGATGCCATAGATGTTCATATCACTACTATAAAACTCGCCTTTAACAGTGCTGACATTTATCAGCACTAGAAAAATATGCAGATAAAGTTCATCTTTATCAGCACTGATAAAGATCCAGAATAAAATGAAATAATTAAACAAATAAAAATAAATCTTTTAAAAATTTCATTAATTAAATAATTATTGTTAAAAATGATTAAATTGAATATACATATATATAAATCTTAAAAATTAATAAATAGTATATATTAAATATATAGATATGTAAAATGAATAAAATGAAATAATTAAACAAATAAAAATTTAAAATGAGTAAATTAAGAAAAATATTAAACATTTTATTAATTAAATAATTATTGATAAAAATGAAAAAAATTAATATACATATATATATTATAAATATTAATAAATATTATATATTAAATATAGATATACAAAATGAATAGATTTCAATAAATAAACAAAAATATAAAAATGAATAAAATGCCAAATTATTTTAAAATTTATTAATGAAACAATTATTAATAAAAATGAATAAGTATAATATATATATATTATAAATAGTAATAAATAATATATATTAAATATATGTATAATAAATAAAATTAAAAACATATTAATGTCTTATTCATTTATAATGTTGTTTGATTTTTCAATTTAACATATATCAAATGTTGTGTGTTACATTAATTTCATGTACACACACACACACATATATATATTTAATTAATTCATTTTTATATACAAATTCACACACAAAAATATTTACGCAATATATAGAAACACATAAACCTGATATTTATGAAATTTATTCAAATTTTAGTATATTTTAGAATTTCATTATAACATGATATATGTAATATATTATGTTTTTAATTAGTCAATTTTATTTATTTATTTTTAATACTAGTATAGTTAGGATATTCCTTTTTAATGTTATTTTATTTTTTATTTTATTTTGGAATTTGGTCATTTTTTATTATTTATTTATATATATATTTACTATGTTTTAGTATTTTCAATTTGTATTCATATTTACATCAATATATATATCCATATTTTTTTAATAGTTTATATTTAACTAATAAAACTTATCCATTTTTTCAATATTTTTAAAGTGTACTCATTTTGAATTATTTAATTTCACTCATTTTTAAAATGCATGTATTTAATATTATATATCCACTAATAATGTTAAAAATATATTTGTAAATATATATTTATAAATAAATATATTTATATATTTATATATTTATAATTATTGTAAATAAATAATTATTATTTTTTAAATAATTAATTATATAATTATAAAGAAATAATTACATATATTTAAATAACAATAAAGTTATAATAAATTTATTTAAATAATAATTTTAAATCCTTTATCAGCACTAAAATTTTAGCAGTGATAAAGGGAATATTTATCAGTGTTTTTTTAGTGCCGATAAAGATCGATATTTATCAGCCCTAAAAAGCACTATTAAAAATCATTAGGAGTGTTAAAACGTTATTGCTGATAAATAAGTCTTTTATCCGTGCCAAAAAAGAACTGATAAATTTCCTTTTTATCAGCTCTTATCAATTTAACGCTGATAAAAGGGACCTTTATCAATGCTTTTCTGAAAATGGTGTTAAAAGTATCCTTGATCTATTTAAAAGAACCCTAATTGTGAAAGAGTCACTCATGATTCTCAAGCTCTCATGGAACTCCTTTGCTTCTAGTGCGACTTCACTATGTTCCCTCAAATAAATCAAAGCTACAATCCAATGTATGTTATTTTCTACTTTTCCTCTATCATTGTTTGCTTTTTTGGGTTCTGTATTTTTCATTTTTGCATTGTTCTTAACCATGACGACCCTATATCTCATCTCCTCACCCCTGAAATAAAATGAGTGGTTCTATTTCATCTTTTTCCTCTATATACAATGGTTTCAAAGAAAGATAAGGATAATTTCTTATGGTAAGTTCAGACGACATATGTGTATGGGATTGTATGGATATCAAATAGATTTTACACCACATGCTACTACAAAGGTAATGTTATCTATATCCTTAGTATTGACACAAGAATTTAGTGATCGGGAAGTGTGTCTGAGGTGATTTGATAACCTGAATTGAGAACTATTTGGGTATACTAGGTCGAAAATGTTACAAAATTGAATCAGAGTAAAACTAGGGATATGGGTATTGATTATATCCAAAAGAAAAAACTTTCTAGAGATAAGAATTAATTATTAAATATGTCTGGATAACATAATTATGTTGGATACTTGATTTAACATATGAATTCTATGTTGTTTTTTTATTATTTTTTCCTTGACCTATCTTCTTGAGTCTCATGCCTCTTATTTAGATGTTTATAGGTATGAATTGGTAAGAATGTATGAAATTTTATGTTCTTATGTGTCTTTGTTTAATTTTTTTTATAGAATCAATTATAAATTTATATTAATAGAAACATGAATCATAAATAAATAGTATATTCTTATGTACTTATTAGTGATGATTAGGTTTATATAACTTATCAATTGATTGATTTTTTCTAGTAACCCCCTTTATCGATAAAATTAGTTAGTTGTTTAATACTTATATTTAAAAGAATGCTTATAACATCTTATAAATTATATTTAATGTATTAAAATACTTATTAAAAATGAAATGAATGAGAGATATGGGCAGGGTGTTCACATTTAATATAAATTATTTTGTTCCTATTTTTGAAAGATTATTATTTTTTGGAAGGGGAAAATTATGTGAATCTCTACATTAATATAGATTATGTCACCACTCTGGCCACTAGATCTCCCTATGAAGGATCCAATGAACATCCATTATATGCTAGAACTTATATTTATCCTCATTACCTAGATTTAATTTTAGATCCACATCAAGGTAGGTGGTATAATTTTTAATGACAGGAACATACAATATCTATGGTTCCTCTAATATTTTATAGTAATATATCATAATAATAAATTTAGGATTGCAATGAATATATTCATTTCATTTATAAGAGTAAAAAAATCTAGATCAAAACTGATCATATGTTGAAAAATTAACCCTTTAAAGGGATGTATGTTATTGGAGGGATCTTATGGTGGATTAAAAAATATCCAAAATTGGAACATAAGGAATCCTTGAGTAGATAGAAGTGATGTTGAATATAGGTGTGGTGAGATTAATTTATTCAAGACCATTAGAGTGGAGGTACTCCAATTCCTCTTCAATTGAGGAGAATGTTTTAGTGATTCCATTAGTGTAGGTTCCTAGGACACTTTAATCCTTATTACCTATTTGATTTGAAGCATTTACATTGATGTGGTTAGTTAGGGAACCTCCAATGGTCCTTTTGAGATATTCCTTCTAAGTAGGGTCATTATATATGATGGGTAGATTATTTATGGTCGAGTAGTCTATGGATGATGCTTGAAATAGTTATCATATAGTGATAGGTACAATCCCAGTATATTGTACTCTTTTTTATGGTCATAGGTCACAAAAGCTTCCAATTATTTATTTATGAGTATCTTATATTTCATCTAGGATTGAGATTAGAACCTATTCACAATGTTATTAACATAAATATTCTCTATAAGTAAACATATGGAAAAGGAGTAATTAGTGTCAATTTTATTTATGAGTATCTTATATATCTCTCTCCCTCCCTTACCTATACCTACACAATGTCACCCCAACTCTGTAAACTCATTCTAGATTCATACGAGACCACTGTGGACTGAATCTCCATCCATTGTTGTCAAAGAAGCATACAAAACATAATAATCATAAGCAATATAAATAAATTTTCATAAAAAAGGACCATGGGTTTCACAAATAAGGTTGTGTAAATAAGGATTCATTTTGGAAAGATATATATACAATACAATACACTCTATGCGTTAAAGTCCACAATTTTATGCATCTTGCATGAAAATTGGTACTATCTTGAATAGAGATATAATATTTCAATACTGCAGTACAATTATCCATAACTACCTTTATTTAATCCATACTCAGATGCTTGATTTCCTTCCATATCTTGATGATGTATTAGACTCCCTCTTTCAAACTAGATTTCCTCCCATCATTGTGGTTCCAAAGTTCCTTGATGACAAACCACCTGCTCAGATTGTATTTATTAATCATTGTCAAAGAAGCTGCCATGGATTTGAATACTGCATCTCCCAACTCATTCTTCCATTCTTTCATCCTTTCATCCTCCTCATTTACTACTTCCTGGGAACACATAAAATGACACCAAAAAATTAATCAAAACATAATGAATTATTTTTTGGGTTTCTTGATATGCATTTTATTATATGACTCACTTTTTTACTTTTGACAAAACTTCATCTAAATTACTTTTATTTTAAGTTTGTTCACATTGGATCCTATTAGAACTCCTTAGTTAAGCATTCTTGGATGAGATTACTACTATGATTAGTCATCTAATCTGACTCTTGAAGGTGTTCCTCCCACAAAGAGTAGTACTCTCGGACCCTATTTTCATCTTAATCTTTAGGATAATTTCTCGTGGAAGTTTGGATAAATAGCTGACTTTCAAGCTCTCCCATCCACCTCAAATAAATAAAACCATAAGTTTGTGTCTTCTCTAATTCCTACCAAAACGAAACATTTTAGAGGATTTAGAAAATTATAAATTATTGTGAGTGGAAGTGAATGACTGCAAGTGGAAGTTAGGTGGATTTGAATGTTCATTCTTTCATTTTTGTAATGTAATATTTTAGAATCCATAATTAAAATTGCATTTAAGTTATTTTTTAACCTCACTGGTAACTTGACTTTCATCTCTAGAACATTTATTATTTAATTTTGTTTCTTGAGACTCATCCTCCATCTCTTCTATGTTACTTGAACTATTCTGAGCAGTATTCATCCAAAATGATCATCAGTACATGGTATGGGATGAATTTTGGTTAGATTGGTTCTAGAAACATAGGTGGATGTCCAAAAACTATGGGAGACAAATATCAAACAAAAAAATTCAATAATAACTATTTGGGAGGTATGTTATAAAGGAACTTTAGAACCATAA
This sequence comes from Viscum album, assembly GCA_963277665.1. Taxonomy (NCBI): domain Eukaryota; kingdom Viridiplantae; phylum Streptophyta; class Magnoliopsida; order Santalales; family Viscaceae; genus Viscum; species Viscum album. The sequence continues at coordinate 815,446,883 of OY728137.1, forward strand.
TGATGAGAGGAAGGATAGTTTGAAATGGGGAGTCCAATCCATCATCAAGAGATGGAATAAAATCAAAGTGTAAGGATATATTAAATAATGGTAGTTAAGGTTATTTGTATTGAAGTACTGAAGTATTATATCTCTGTTCAAGAGAGTAACAATTTTCAGGCAAGATACATGCAAATGTATAATTTTATGCATGGAGTTTATTGTATTGCAATTATTCAAGGAAAATTAAATGTTTTACGACTTATACAGACAATTTCTTCTACACATAATGATGTTACCAATATTGAGGAAGAACATACTATTGATGAAGAAACTGTGGAATTATTAGGGGATCAACAACATGTTGATGAATAAAAATAAAAATTACACAGCATTAAAGTGGTTAATAAAATTATAAAGGCACGAAGTCAGGGTATAAATTTTGAGGTTGGTTGGAATCAACGAATCCAACCTATTGATCCCAACATGTCAATGTTCATTAGTTATATTAGGGTCATAATGAGTATGAATGTTCCAATTGATATTGATTCATGGAATCACATGCAACCTATAATGAAGGAAATACTTTGGAAACATATAATGGTAATGTTACATTATACTTTCTCTATTTTATTTAAAATTTATATAATTAAATATTGATTTAATTTTCATTATTCATTGAAGGGTTCATTTATTTTAGAATATTTCCATAATAAATTTTTCTTAATGGATGCTGTAAAAGGCCATATAGGATTCTAAACTTTTCTTATGAAGTTATATCATAGGCATGCTAAGGGGAAAATAAATCCCCACCCACCACATAGTTATGAAAACATTATAAATTAGGAAACATGGAATTATTTCATCAATTGTAGTAATGAGAAATCATTTCAAGTGTATTACAGTCGATAATATATTATTTCACATTATTTATTTTATCCAACTTGATTCAGAAAATTTAATTTATAAAACAAAAAAAGAGTGATGAAAGTAAAGAACGTGCATCAAAACCAAAATACCCATATCGTAAAGCAAGGATGAGGTACACTTAATTAGAAAATAAATTGGTATATATTTTAAATAAAAAATAAAAAGTTTAATTATGTTATATGAAACAGCAAATTTTACTTTGTTTATATGATGATTGATGAATAAAAATCTAAATCCACGTACATCCTACATCTTGTGATATGGAAGGAGTCTCGTATAAATAAAGAGGGTAAATTAGTTTATGAAAACACAAAAACAATATGGGAAGAATGTGTAAGTATGAAATAATTGTAATTATTTAGGATTTATAAAAATATATATTTATCTATTTATGTTAATATTTTTTATATGGTTTAGAGACAATAATCGATAATGACCATACCATAAGAAAAGATACTTTTAGTAGATTTGAAGTTTCTTGAACAATATGGTCACATTATTGGATTAGGTTTTGGAGTCTCTCCTAGAACATATTTAAAGAATATAAAACCACATGGAGATACATATAATATGTTGAGATGATTGGAGACACAAATAGACTCACTGCAAGATATTATTTTGCGGTTTAGTTTGGAAGACCAATGTATAAGAATTGATCAAATAGAACTGGTAGTGGAGAAAAGATCTGCACATGAACCAAATGATCCCACTAGCTTTGAGGCCAGTCATCCCCCTAACTGCATACCTTACCTGGGGTAATCAATTTTTTCATTACTCTTTCTCCTAAATTTAAATCAAATAACTTCTAATAACTTTATATTACTAAAATTTTGTAGGGTACAGTTGTATGTGATTTGTATCTGTCAACACCCACCTACCGCCATGTTGTGATGGGTAAATTGTATACTATTTTAGAATATAAGTTACACAATAAATAACTCCTAAAATATCACATGAGAGTGGGGATTGAGGTATCTTATTAGTCGACTTTTGAATTGTTTGTTCCATTTGATAGTCCTGATATTACAATGGTCAAAGATGCTATTTTATTTTTCATAGCATGACCATATAATATTATAAAGATACATGATGTATGTATTTAATAAAAAATATCATATTAAAAACATGTAATATTTTATGATAAAAGGTACAAAGTGAGGTATGATAATACAGATGGATAAAGTGTCATAGAAACAAAAGGATGAATCAAAAAATCTAGTGAATTGACCAAGAAAAAAAACGACCTTTCGAGAGTACCTTCTCCCCTCCAATTCCAGAGAAACATTTATTATAATTAAAACTTCATGTAGATACCACATTTAAAGATAAAACTATATATTACACTGAATATGAAGAAAAAATATATGGAGATTCTTTCATAGAAGTAATTGGTCTTGAGACTCTAAATGAGATTATCAATCATGAATGGTTGGGAATCTCAGTTGTGAATACGTACATAAGGTATATTTTCATAATACATCTATCCAAATAGTGAGATAATATGTTTATTAAAGTTAATAACTATTCATATTTTGTACATGATTTTATATCACAATTGTATAAAGGGAATATTTTGAAAACCACGATTGGGATACATTAATCCTTGAATCATTTCTATGCCAGAACTTACTTTAAATGAGGAAGAAATTAAGAATCAAAAATATGAGTTACTCAAAGAATTTAATAAAAATGAATCAGACGACATAATCTATTTGATTCCTACAATTTAAAGGTAAAACTCTGCCATCTAATCACATAAAATATATTTTTAATTTTTTCATTACTTAATAGTTTTTTTAAGATGCAGTGGATGCTGATAGCAGTCAATATAGACACCCTGAATATTTATTTTTTTGATCTAATGCATGGATATGAAACCAAATGACCACATGTGATGTGCATTGTGAATATGTAATACATTTTAATCAACATTTTATAGATAAACTTTGAATTATATTTTTAGTATTTGTTTTAACAAGAATTTTGTTATGATAGGCAGGTCACTCAATACATGCTAGATCATGGAATGAAGTTGGTGTCTAAAGGGATAAAACCTATGAATTACTAAAAATGGAAACAAATTAAGGTATATATAGAAATATTTAACTATCAAAACATTTCAAAACAAATTACTTATATTGGTCAATGTTTCTGCAGTGTCTAAAACAAGATAATGACATCGATTGTTGATATTATGTTTGAAAATTTATAAGAGAAATCATAAATCATGAATATACCTGCATCCCCCAATAGGTAATTGCCGAAGGTAATTACAATTTCATTAAATATATTTCATAATAATTTTTTTCTATATTTTCTCAATACTATCAATATTTCCAATAACCTACTTACTCAAAAGAATAAATTAATTTGTTTAGAGATGAGTGGGAAGCATACTTTCTATCATAATGCATGCCGATGACATATTTAGGTGATTACCTGCTATTTTTGTGATCTAGTATGAGTTATGAGCTTCAGAATATATTTGGGGTGTGAAGAATTAGTGTCAGAATGATTGTATATTATTTTTTATCTCTTTCTCAAGGAGAATTATAATAAAAGAAATCAATTTTTTAGAATATTTGATCTACAAATAATAAAATTGTTGTGAAATTGTGGAGGTGGAGGTAAAGGTGGAAGTGGAAGCGAAGAAGAAGGATGAGGGGGAGATGGAGGTAGAGGCAGAGGCGCATGTGAGGGCGGATGTGGAGGCGAAGGTAGAGGCAAAGTCGAAGGTAGAGTCAGAGTTGCAGACCAGTGTGGAGGAGGAGGCAGAGGTGAAGACCTAGTTTGAGACTAAGGTAGAGGAAGTTAAGAATAACTATCTTGAAAATAATAAAATTGTTTTGAAATGAAGTAGAATTAGGATAATACCATGATTGTGTTTGAGAACAATTGTTTAAAATTGCACACAACACTTTTCATTTAAGATAAGAGCCATTGTGCAAGTGTTTCAGGTGACTTATTGAAATAAAGTTTTTCACCACTTGTTTAAGTGATTTTATACAGGGTATTAATCCACTTGTAAGATCATTTTGTGTTGGAAGCTTCAATTTCTCCACTAGTGTTATTGAAGAAACATCTATACAACTCCCAATCATTAAACAAGTATATAATCCAATATAAATGTCTGAATAAATAAGTATATAATCAACCACTTAAGTCAATAGGTGTATGAAAGAACTATTGGAGGAAAATAATCATTGATATATCATGGTCATCGAGGAGGTCTAGTGTCAAAGTGTTTGTTATCAGTTTAAAATTGACACTTTAATACAAAAAAAGTATCACTCACTAAAAACAAAGAAAATTTGCTTGGATTGTCTTGATAATTTGGGAAAATGACTAATAATTCATTTGTGACATGTATGAATCAATCTCATGTCCAACCCACACACAATTCCACCTGTATGGATCAAAGTGTGTGTTTTTATTTTAAAATGACATTTTAGTAAAAAACACAAGTGGAATACTCAAAACCAAGTAAAAGTTTTTTTATTATTTTTATACTTTAGGAAAATGATCCATAAGTCATTTAGAATGTGTAGGAATCATCCACACCTTAATCTGATCCACGGTGTGACCGGTATGACTCCAAGTGCATCTTTTTATTCAAAATAAACATTTAATTTAGTGAAAAAAACAACTAACATACTCAAAATAGAGAAAAAGTATTTGGATTATTTTGATACTTTATTACAATGATCTATAGGTCATTTTTATGTGTATTAATCTACCACACCACAATACGATGAATGTTGTGACTGGTATGACTCCAAGTGTCTATTATCAGTTTAAAATTAATATTCTAATACAAAAAAGTGTCACTCACTAAAAACTAAGAAAAAATTATTATATTGTCTTGATAATTTTGGAAAATGATTCATAATTTATTTTTAATTTGTATGAATCAGTCTCATATCAAAACCACACATGATACCACATGTATGGCTTAAAGTGTGTGTTTTCTGTTTACCATGACATTTTAGTAAAAAAACGACACACTCAAAAAAAGGGAAACACATTCTGATTGTTTTTATACTTTAGTAAAATGATCCATAATCCATTTGGGACATGTAGGAATCATCTTCACCTCAATCTGACGCATGATGTGACTGATATGACTCCAAGTGCATCTTTTTATTCAAAATTGAAATTAATTTTAGTGAAAAGACAACTAACATACTCAAAACCATGAAAAAAATAGGATTGTTTTGGTACATTAGTAAAAATATCCATAAATCATTTTTGATGTGTATTAATCATCTTCACCTCAAACTGATGCATGGTGTGACTGGTATGACTCCAAGTGTCTGTTATGAGCTTAAAATTAACATTTTAATACAAAAAAGTGACACTCACTAAAAATCAAGAAAATTATCTGATATTGTCTTCATAATTTGGTTTAATTCTTAATAATTCATTTGTGACATGTATGAATTAGTCTCATTTAAACCTCACACATGATACCACCTGTATGGCTCAATGTGTGTGTTTCCAGTTTAAAATGACATTTTAGTAAAAAGAACAAGTGGTGTACTCAAAACTGAGAAAAATATTATTATTGTTTTTATACTTTATGATAATGATACATAATCCATTCGGGACATTTAGGAATCATCCGCATCAAAATTTGATGCACGGTGTGACCGGTATTTCTCAAAGTGTGTCTTTTTTTTCAAAATTGACATCAATTTTAGTGAAACAAATAACTGACATACTCAAAACTAATAAAATTAATTTGTATTGTTTTGGTACGTTAGTAAAATTATTCATAATCTCTTTATGGTGTTTAGGTTTTAGCCACACCTCAATCCAATGCACGGTGTGACATGTATGACTCCAAGTGTCCATTATCAGTTTAAAATTGCCATTTTAATACAAAAAGTGTCACTCCTTGAAATCTGAGAAAATTCACATATATTGTCTTGATAATTTGGGAAAATGATTCATAATTAATTTTTGATTTGTATTGATTATTCTCATGTCAAACCCACACATTATTCTGCCTATATGTCTCAAAGTGTGCATTTCTAGTTTAAAATGATATTTTAGTACAAAATAAAAGCGACATACTCAAAACTAAGTAAATGAATTCTAATTGTTTTTATAATTTAGTAAAATGATACATAAGTCATTTGGGATGTTTAGGAATTAGATTCACCTTAATCAAATGCACGGTGTGACTGGTATTACTCCAAGTGTGTCTTTTTATTCAAAATTGTCATTAATTTTAGTGAAAAAAACCACTAATATACTCAAAACCAAGAAAACACGTTTTTATTGTTTTGGTAATTTAGAAAAAATGATCCATAAGTCAATTTTTATGTGTAGGAATCATATGTACCTCAATATGATGCACGGTGTGACTGGTATGACTCCAAGTGTCTGTTATCAGTTTAAAATTGACATTTTAATACAAAAAAGTGTCACTCACTGAAAACTAAGAAAACATGCTCAGATTGTCTTGATAATTTGATACAATGATTCATTTTTCATTTGTGACATGTATGAATCAGTATCATGTAAAACCCTCACACAATGCCACATGTATGGCTCAAAGTGTGTGTTTCCAGTTTAAAATGATATTTTAGTAAAAAACACAAGTGGCGTACTCAAAACCAAAGAAACACATTCTAATTGTTTTGATACTTTATTAAAATAATCCATGAGTCATTTGGGATGTTTATAAATCATCCACATTTAAATATGATGCACGGTGTGACCGGTATGACTCAAAGTGCATCTTTTTATTTAAAATTGACAATAATTTTAGTCAAAAAAGTTGACATATTCCAAACTAAGAAAATACATTCGGATTGTTTTAGTAATTTAGAAAAATGATCCATAAGTAATTTGTGACATGTAGGATTAATCCTTACCTCAATATGATGCATGGTGTGATATGTATGACTCCAACTGTGTCTAATTATTCAAAACTAATATTAATTTTATTAAAAAAACAACTAACATACTCAAAACTAAGAAAACGCATTCAGATTATTTTGGTAATTTAAGAAAACAATCCATATGTCATTTTGATAGTGTAAAAAGAAGTCACACCTCAATTATACTAACGGTGTGATCGGTATCAATCCAAGTGCACCCTTTTATTCATAATTTACATTAATTTTAGTAAAAAACAAGTGACATACTCTATAATAGTGTTTTTTCTTGTATTTGTGTTAGAAATTTTATTTCATTTAAATTTGGTATTTGTATCTTATTTTGGTAATTTTTTGCAGTTTTTGGTGATTTAATGTGTTTTTCCATCACACTGCACATGTTTTTGGTGTTTTAGTGTGTTGTATCATCACACTACAATTTTCCCCTTTATCAGCGCTACTAAATGCATTGACAAATGTAGCCTTTATATGTGCTTTTATAAGCACCGATAAAGGAGTACTTTTTATTTCTACTTAAATTGGTGATAAAGGTATCTTTCTCAGTACTAAACAAAAGCACTGATAAATAGATAGCATAAATGTGATCAATAACTTACCTTAGATAACCAATTATCCCTCTCTAGTGTCAGTTGATACCTGATCCACAACATAAACTCAATTAGTCTTATCTCCACAGGCCTACCTCTGAGTCATATCACTTTCGTGGGTTATCAAAGTCTATGGGGGTCTGAATATATTACTTAGGGACATGACCATATTCCTAGGTCATATTTTATGTCTTACCTACACCCTTATGTGATCTTATCCATGACACCCTTGAATATAACTACTAAAGAAGCACATTCTTTCCATACTTACGACACTTGTTTTGAGGTCCTGGTCAAAATTTGTGATAATGGACACTATGTACAAAGTTGAAACTCTAGGTACTTACTCATCCTATAGAGGGGGAAAAAGTAACCATTTTCTTCTTTGATTTACTTACACCACACTATTTAAACTCCCTGAACTTCATCTTCGTGCTACCAAAAGAGGCACCCACTATAGAACTAGAAGTCCACTGATCGATCCACTAAGAGCTAGAAGAAGACCTGAAACTCTATCCTCCTCTAGACCTTTCATGATCATCAAGGCCTTATGAAGAAACTATGAATATAAAATTAGGTCAAAAATACTAACATGACACTTATGTTTTGGTCAAAGGTTGATCTCAAATTTCCAAGCCTTATACGCCTCATTCCCAACTAAGAGAGTAGTGAAGAAAATAAACTCCATGAACTGAGTAGAGTAGGCAGACACCAACATTGGTATCTACTGAAGCTCCATAAAATCATATGAATGATCTAAATTCAGTGTATCTGGGAATAACTCTTGAATAAAACATCCTTGAAGGTCACCTATGAATACCATCATGTATTTTTACCTACTTCATAACACCCCACGACCTTCTAGTGGGTCCCCAAATCATGAAAGAATCCAACTTTACTCATCGATCCTTTGGGGTTTCCACTATATAAAATATTTATTCAATGATTCAAATCCAATCCTTAGTATCCTTTGGCCCTCCAATTTGTTATAGGGTCGGGGATACTAGATATGGAAGTCCTAGGCACAATTGAACATTGTCCTGAAAACTCATCCACCTTAAAAATTCACCATATGGAAGACTCCTGAATATAGTGGTTTCACTACCTAAACCACTATAGTAGGTATAGATTCATGCTCAGCTAAATCCTCATATCCCTCTAGTAGTGGAATGATAGAATCCTCCCTAGTGAGAGCATTATGACCTGCTTTCACTAACAGCCCCCCTATAACATCATCCGGGCAACAATGTCTATAATTCCAAAAAAATCATAGAATTCATATAATAGTTCTCTTAAGATAAAAAAACTAAGTAGTTTATAGTCACACATAAAGGATTTATATAAGAGACTTATCCTATAAGGCAACCCAAAATGATAAGGTATAACCCTACCAATACTACCCAAGGCCAAAGCTTAGTTCTTTTCACCTTCATGTCAGTCATAGTCACACACACACACACATGTATGTATGTATGTATAACAACAAGCATGATAAATTCCAAATAAATAAAATGTTAGTACAACATATCATCGAATCATAAAACACTAATCAAGACATTTAACTAAATGATATACCTTTCATAGAAAACAAAAAACATATATATGATTGGTGATCCCATGTTCCTCTTCATGATGCATGAATGCACCCAAATCCAAAAACTATAAAAACACAATATACATAAGATCAACATGAAACTGTCAATCCATAATTGTAAAAAAAATCTCACCACTGATAACTCAAAGGTTTGTCTCATAAGATTTGGATAGGCACTTATGTGAATCCCCTACCCAAGTTCTACATAACCTATATCCTTTTTACATTTCCCTCAAACACAACCAAGAAGAAAGAAAAGAAAACCTCCTCTGATTCAATGTTATAATTCCTTGACCCAAATTACCTAGTCAGGGCTGGTGAGTTACATGGCCTCATGCACACCTCCTTATACGTAAGAGGTTTCCAACTAGAATCAACGGTCCAAATGGTATAGTGGAGAGACTATACCCTCAGTATCAATAGCCAAGAACCTGAGTATTAACATGATAGAATAATAACCCAAAAATGAATAATGAAACTGAATAACATCAAATACTATAACATATGTGAAGTAAAATATCAAAACTCATACAAATTAATAAACCAAGGACCCCCAATGTGGTAGTTAAAACCAATGTAATAAGAAGAAACAATATAAAATAAATAAAGACACCACAACATCCATCCAAAGTCTATCTAGGTATCACCTCCAAACACCAAGCTCCATCCCATCATCTACTTGCTACAAGGCCCTTTCCTTTCCCTAGATCCCTAATCATGAAGTCTATATGTGCATCAATATTCCCATGTAGGGTGTGAGTATAAAACTAGTAGGACACTACCAATGATTCCTTAACATAAGTGAACATGTCTAAGAGATGTATTCCATAATAATAATTAAATTAAAAAAACACAATAATCAAACATGAGCTAAGTGGTCAAGTGCTAAAAAAGATGCCATGAACCTTGAACATACTTGCTTCAACTCCATGCCAGAATGAAAGTCATAAAGAAATTCATGATTATGGGTTGGACACAAGGACATCTTATATATCTAAGAAACTACATGAAAATAAGCCTCAATTCAGGCCATAAGGCCATCGTGTCCTTTTAACAGTCATGGGATAGGCCACATGGCGATCATACCCTATTTCTATCACATGCTAGGCCACAAGGCCATCATACCCCATCTCCACCTCGAGTTTGGATATAAGGTCATCATACCTATTCCCCATGTATAGGTCCCTCACCATCATCATTTCAAGCCACACATGCTTCCCCTATAAGGGATAACTAATCCACAATGGACCACCTGTCATTTTATACTAGAAGAAAAAACTCCAAAGACCATACATTCATACACAACATGGTATAGTATATATAGGCACAATATACCATAATAATCATGATTCTTGGTATCCACACACACGCACACACATGAAATCACTATCAGGCATGGTTCTCGTGGGCTATACACATACACACATGTAATTAATATCAGACATGGGTCACATGAGTTGTACACACGCACACATGAAATAAATTTCAATGAAATAAACTTATACAAGGTATCTATATGGAAAGGAACTTCCTACTTCAATCATGTTGATTCCAAATGTAAATATTTTCAAGTGTTGATAATCATTTCATGAATACACACTAATTGGTTCAAACCCACATGCTAATTATCCTTAAAATCAAGATTAATTCATCTCAAGGGGGTTCTAGAGAAAAATTCAAGAAGAATATGATGAAAAAATATCAGAATCAAAACAACTTAATAACAAAAAATGTTGTCAATGGTAGATCTAGATTTTGTCCAAAGAAAAGTTAACAACTCTCTAGATCAAATGTTGATTAACCAGTAGACCAAGAATCCTTAATTAGATCATGATATAATCCATGGATCTAGCCAACATAGCTTATATCAATGGCCAAGTCTAGAAAAATATGAAGATTCAAGCTAGAATAGATGAATCCTGTATCATAGAATCTGATGAAATAATTTGGACATTGAGAGATGAAGATAGGATAAAGAGAGGAGAAAAATCATAAAAATAGTGATCCTACGGTCGTTTTAGATGAATGGTGGTTGATCCTAGAGAGATAGATAATAAAAAGGTGCATTAGAGTAAAATTTTAGAGGAACCCTTACTTACTGAGCCATTTAGGCACCACTGTTAAGCCAGTTGATCCATCAGTTAGCTAGTGTACCTAGTAGAGGTGAAACAACTTTTCCTTGAACTACTACAAAACTAGACTTTAATAGCACTGTTATTTATTAGAACTATAATAAAATGATGATAAATGTAAAATTTATCAGTTCTAAAGGAAGTGCTAATAAATTTAACCTTTTATCAGCACTTTTATTTTAGCACTGATAAAGGAAACCTTTATCAGTGCTTTATTTTTAGCACTGATAAAGGGTATCCGTTATCAGTGCTTTATTTTTATCACTCATAAAGGGTAACCTTTATCAATGATTTATTTTTAGCTCTAATAAAGGGTATGATTTATCAGTGCTTTATGTTTAGTGCTGACAAATATTTCTTTCATCAATGCATTTTTAGCGCTGAAAAATGAAATAATTAAGTAAATAAAAAATAAAAAATGTGTTTATTAAAAAAATAACAAGTTTATTAATTAAATAATTATTTATGAAAATGAATTGATTGATTATACATTATTAAATATCAAACATTTTATTAATTAGATAATTATGATAATTAATGTTATTAAATTATATATATTAAATATATAGATATATATTAATGTATATAAATATGATTATATATTAAAAAATATTTATTCTCTATACATTAAATTTTCATATCTTTATTGAATAATGGTATATAATTAAAAATTAATATGAATTAAAAATAGTGACTTTGAGGTGTGTTAGAGGTCATAGGATGATCTGACCTGGTGTTTTTTGGGTAATTCGGGCTAGGGTAATTACACTATCCATCTTCTAGTTTATACCTATAAAGTTTAGTGATAATATAATTTTTTATCTTCCTTTATCTCCCTCTATTTTTTCAAATTCCAACAACCCTTACTATTTGATTTGTAATTTCTAGGCGCTCAGATATTTTAGTAGAAATGATCAATATTTCCCTTATTAGAATTTTCTATTACATTAACTTTTGATAATGAATATCTTATGTGTATTAATTTATATATTGTATAAAATTAATATTTTATGAACTCAATAGTATGGATATGATCCAAAAATATATTCACACTAATCATTTGACAAACGAATATGAATATGGAACTAAAGAGTTCATCAAGTTTGAAAGAGAGCATGCAGAAGACCCTTCTAAAATCCTCTATCCATTTTTATGTTGTTTTTAATCAACAAAAATTAGTCCCAAAGAGTTGGAAGAACATTTGATTTTTCACAGAATAGATCAAATCTATAAATTCTGGACTAAACATGGGGAAAACTAATTGTGGACATCTATTGTGATGATACTATGGTTTATGAATCAATTAATATGAATACCATTGTAATGGATGATGGAGATGTCATGGAATAAATGACAATGGAAATTTTAGATGACCTTTGTGATTGTCCAAATTTGTTTGAGGAGTTGAATAGATGTTCTAAGAAACCATTTTATACCGGTTGTACTAAATATACAACATTATCAGCTATATTGAAGTTATATAATTTGAAAGATGGAACTGGATGGAGTGACACCAACTTTACAGAACTACATGGTCTTATGAAAGATATGATACCAGAAGAAAATGAACTAACATGCTGAACATATGTCACTAAATGAATGTTACATTCAATGGGTATGATCTCAAAAAAATACATTTTTTTCCAAATGATTTCATATTATTTCACAAGGAACATGAATCACTCATCAAATGACCTAAGTGTGGCGCATATCGATAAAAGAAAAACGTATCAAGTCCTTAGAAATCTGTATGGCACATTCCTATCATTTTATGGTTTAAAAGACTATATGGATGTCAGGAAACCACAAGACAATTAACATGTCTTCTGGATACAAGAATTAAATATGAGAACCTATGTCATCCAACATATTCTCCTCAATAGAAGAAAATTGATTACGAGTTTCCTAAATTTGGAGATGATATGTGAGACTTTCATCCTGTGTTATCTACAAATGGAATAAATAATTTTGGTGTATATAGTAGTACTCACATTACATGGCCCATCATGTTGTTAAATTATAACTTTTTTCCATAGTTATGCATGAATAAAAAATAAATTATGTTTTCTCTACTTATATATGGACTAAAGCATCCCAGTAATGATATTGATTTCTATTTGGATCCATTGATCGAAGATCTGAATTTTATGTGGGATATCAGTGTTACAATGTATGATGCTCATAGAAGTGAAGAATCCACATTGAGGTCCATGTTGTATATAATGATAAATGAATTCCCTAATTATGGAAATTTATCTGTATATAGTATTAAAGGCATGTTGGGGTGTCCCATTTGTGAAAAATTCATGTACTCAATTTGTTTGAAACATTCCTCAAAGACTATGTTTTTAGGATATCGGAATTTTTTACCTCGACAACATAAATACTGATCCTAGATGAAAATAGTTGATGTGAATATAAAACAATGTATAATACCATCTTCATCAATGGGTGATCAACTGTACAAAAAAATTAAAAAAGATTGACACTGTTTTCAATAAACCATTTTTGAAAAACCTTAAAAATATGGTTGGAAGAAGAGATCAATTATCATTGAATTACTGTATTGAAACTGTTTGTATGTTAGAAATTTTCTTGATGTCGGGCATGTAGAAAAGAAAATATTTGATAGTGTTATTGGAATGTTACTAAATGTTATTGAAAAAACAATATATGGAATCAAGGTTATGTTGTACTTGATTGAAATGGAGATAAGGTAATATTTGGCTCTAGTGAAGGGTAAAAGGTAGAATTTTCTTCATCTAGCAACTTACACTCTATCCAAACAATAAAAATTGAAGTTTTTTCTTTTCTTTATGAGTGTAAAAGTTCCATAGGGGTATTTATAAAATATCATGAATGTTGTTTCAATGACTAATTTAAAGTTATAAAGGCTAAAATCACACGAATTTCATGTTTTGATGCAAGATTTAATTTCTATTACTTTATGTTACATTTTACCTCAAAATGAATGAAATAAATTAACCAGACTCTACTTCTTTTTCAAAGTCATATGCAGAAAAGTTGTAGACCCGACCAAGTTTCCCATCCTGAATAAGGATATTTCAATCATATTATGTGAATTATAAATGTTCTTCCGCCACTATTATTTGATATAATGGTCCACCTAATGGTTCACTTGGTCAAAGAGTTTTAACTTTGTGGTCTTATCCATTACATATGGATGTACCACATTGAATGGTATATGTATATTTTGAAAGGGTACATCAAGAATCGAATTCATCCAGAATGTTTTATTGCATAATGATATATTGATAAAGAAGATATTGAATTCTGTATTGATTACCTATCAGATATTGAAAGCATCGGTCTCCCAATGTTTCGTCACAACGAATGCCTTTTGCACAAAGGGATTTCTAGAAGATATGTTGTTACAATTACCTTGACAGAGTGGGAGAAATAAAATATTTACATATTATATAATAGTGAAGATTTTGATCCATACATTGAATCCCACAAAGAAATTCTTAGAGATTTCAATCCATCAAGGGTTAAAATATGGATATCAGATACACATAATCAATAGTTTATAAGATGGTTTAGAGATCAATTTTATAATAAGTTATTTGAAAATAAGAATTCAATTATCGAATGACTTCAATGGATATTTATAGTACTGAATGAAAATGTTATATCTTACACTGGGTTTGTAATCAATGTCTATACATTATATATAAAAGAACATGATGAATTCAGTATGATGAAAAATAGTGGTGTTATGCTTGTGGATAATGTGATGCACATATCTGGTTCCAAGTATAGAAATAAAATTTATGAAAATATTTCATATTTTTTCATTATCGAAAAGATATACGAGTTAGTTTATAAAACATTTCAAGTTCCAATTTTTCATTGAAAATGGGTTGAAAATATCAATGGAGTGAAAGTTGATGAAATGGGATTTGTGAAGGTGAATTTTAGTATAGAATAGGGAAAAGATGAGCTGTTCATAATGGAATCACAAAAAGTGCAAGTATTTTATGCCTCTGATTCAACAAATAATAATTAGTCGATTGTCCTGTTGGCGACTAAAACAAATGTTGAGTCAGATGAAAATTCAATCGAGGATGACACTTTTATTAGGACATCACAATTATTTCATGTCGGTTCCAATGTAGACAATGTATTGTACATTATATGGGACCACAAAGAGGGGATTTGGATTCTCAAAAGAGGAACTAAATCCTTTAAACCTTTAAAAAAGGAAAGATAGTTCAATGATAAGGTAATTTTTTTTAATATATTATGTTTTTCCTCATAATATTATATGTTCTCTACTGAATTAACATAATCTAAATTAAATATTTGACTAATCATAAAGATAATGTCTTATGTACATGATGATGTTACCAATCACTCATAAGAAAATACTATAATGAAGTAAAACCTTTAGATAGATGCAAAAGGTAATGTTATGATATATTTTCTCTATTTTACCGAAAAATTATATAATGGAATGTTGATTTAATTTTAATTATTCCTCATAGAGTTCATTTATTTTAGAATATTTCTATCCATGTGATATTCCTTTTTTAGAAGAGAAACAATGTTGTGTCTACTCAATCACAGAGTTAATATTGATGTTTGCACAATAAAATCATTGTCCATAGAATTAATCTATTATTTCATATTTATGTTTAATTTATTTATTTTTAGTATTACTCACATAATAATTGTTTTCTTATATAGGTAGATTGTTTTTTTATTGGGGGTTCTCTGTCCAAATTTCATGATCATTCTCCCTTATAACCTTTTCACCCCTACAGTGGTACATTTATCACTTTCTTTCAAGTTACCTCTACTACCTTTGCAGGAAGAGAAATGAAGATGCCTCTACTCAATTAAAAAGTTAATATTGATGTTTGCAGAGTAAAATAATTATCCATAGAATTAATATATTCTTTCATATGTATTTTTAATTTATTTATTTTTAGTATTACTCACATAATAATTATTTTCTTATACATGTGGATTCTTTTGTTCGAGTTTGGGTGATCTGTCCAAACATCATGCTCCTTCCTTAAAAAAAATTCACCCCTAAAGTGGTGAATTTATCACATTCTTTCAAGTTACCTCCACTACCCTTTTAGGAAGAGAAACGACACTGCCTCTACCCAATTACAGAGGTAATATTGATGTTTCCACAGTAAAATTAGTGTCCATAGAATTAATCTATTATTTCATATGTTTGTTTAATTTATTTATTTTTAGTACTAATCACATAATAATTTTTTTCTTATACAGGTGGATTATTTTGTTTGAGTTTGGGTGCTCTATCTATCTTTCATCCCTTTCTGCACCAAAACTTCTACAGACCTCTTCTCTCACAAAACCATTCAATCTTATAGTGTGGAAATTTATCACTTTATTTCAAGTTCCCTCCACTACTCAATCATAGAGGCAATATTGATATTTTCACAGTAAAATCATAGTACATAGAATTAATGTATTATTTAATATTTATGTCTAATTTTTTTCTTTTTAGTGTTACTCATAATAATTTATTTCTTATACATGTGGATTCTTTTTGTCAAGTTGGGGTGATTTTTTCAAAACAACTCAAGCAATGTTGGCAGTTCAACAAATAAAGTCAATGTAAATCATAATAGCATTGATAGTTAGGATTGTTTTTAATATATGTAATAATTTTTATTTATGTAATTGTATAAAACAATGTTTGAAATTTCTATAATATAGTTTTTTTCTAGTATTTTTGTTATAAATATCATTTAATTTAAATTCTGTATTGGGACTTGTTTTTTGTTGATATCTGATGTGAATCTGGTGATGCAATGTGCTATTACAGCACACTACAGTGGTGTTATAGTGTTCTATAACAACATAGTACAGTATGTCCCTTTATTAGCACTTTTAAAAGAACTAATAAATAGGGCCTTTATCAGATCTTTTAAAAGCGCTGATAAAAAAACATTTATCAATTCTTCCAAATCACTGATAAAAGGCCTTTATCAATGCTTTTATAAGAGTTGATAAATGGTTACTTTAGCAGTGATAAGTTAAAGTGATGATAAATGGGTCTTTTATCAATTCTTTTAAAAGAGATAATAATGGTTGTATTTATCAGCTCTTTTTTAGCATTGATAAATGACCCCTTTATCAGCATTTTTTTAGTGCTGATAAAATTCATGGGATTTTAACATTGCTCACTTTTTTAGTGCTTTTATATCACTAATAAAGTCCATTTTTGTCCCTCTTAAAGAACAGTTTTGTAATAGTGTTAGCCACTAAATATCCTGTGAGACCTATAGAAATGTAGGTATCCTTCAACCACCACCATTTAACGATTGGATCTATATTTTCTAGCCGATGGCACACCAGTAGTTCGAAGATGATGGTTGGTGACTCGAGATCATCTATTTCTAATTCCCATCCCCATTCACTTATAAAAAGTCTTAAAAAATACAATTAAGGTATTCTAAAACTTAAATCAATGCACCTTTTAAGTTTATGGGTTTCACATATGAGTCCTTAACTTGACTCATTATACAAAAAATATTAAACAAACCTTGAATATAAAAATAATATTCATTAATAAAATATTATTCATAGTATTCATGTAAAAACTCATGAATACCGTGAGTAAATAAAATCTATTCATATTATTCTAAAATTGAATAATAATTTATTTATTTATTTATTAGAAATATTTCAATCTCATACATCACTTGAACCTCACGGTGTTTCCCACCATGTACTAAACTCTTATTAACTAAAATATGTCATATACATGAATACACATAGTGTGTGATCACCTAGGAACTTATCCTGAAAGTAATGAGTAATACTCATATACCATGAGGAGTTTATAGTAACTTATCATGACCCCTAAAGAGATAATGTATAGTCATAGAAATTACAACCTTCCTTTGAACACATTCCATGTAATATAGTCTCTTTATCATGTGATATCTCATAAAGCAGGATGCACACTTCGTGTCATCATCCTTTATTTATTTATTATTTTATGACATTACTAGATAGACTTACCTTCTTCTACCATGTATATGGATTTAATAAAGGTGTTATCATCATGGTAAACTAGCCCTGAGATATCTCCTCCTTAACTAGGAAGTGACAAATCTTGTCTTGATCATTCAATCAATTCAATGAAACCAATGACATACCCAAATCAAGTTAAATTTCCACAAACATAAATGCCATGGTTTCTATATTACATCAAAATATTAAATGAAATGGTACATATTGACACATGTAACATGGGGTGTTCTTATTAATGATTCAGTCTTCAGGATTTCATCTATTTGAGATCACCAAATGTGAACTTTATGAGAAGAATTCTTAATGATTATGAGCCTCCAACAACATACAGTTAGAAATCATCTGTGTACGTTTAGTATGATGTATCTAGGCCATATGACATATGTTTATGATTACTATTATAGTACCTCAAGGTTCTCATTATAGGTGGGAAAATCTATAACCTTTTTAAATGAGAAATAATCTATGAAAATTACCATGTAAATAGAGGTTGTAGAATTATCAACACTATTATGGTAAGAGAAACAAATATATATATATATATATATATATACGTCAAATTATATAAATTTAATAGTAATCAAACTACAAAAATGAGTTGGGTCTAGGTAACCCACTCATAATATAAAAATATTCTACTTTCACTAAAATTCTATAAGGACTTTATGAAAAACTTCACAACTCTTTATGAATCTATCCAAACTCTTTTATATATAGTTTTATAAAACTATATTAATGTTAAAAAACACTTTTTCCAATCCAAGTACCTAACTATGTAACCCTACAGGCCTTATCAAAGTTGAAAACAAATATGAAATCCTTATTTCATATATTTAATCAAAGAGCATCCTCTAGCAAAGCATCAGTGCTACTCAAGCTTCTATGGAGTCTTGTGTGATATTCATAAAACATAATCATATGTCTATATGAACATTTACATCATAATATATATCATATACATCGTATTCATACCAATATAATTGTTTTTTACATGATAGAGAGTGACCACTAGACATGAAACATTTCTATCTACTATAAGACTCTCATCTTTCATTGATTATATGAAAAAAAAAAACTTACCAAGATGATGAATGAATCGTGTGTCATTCATCCATATGATAAGAAAATTGCATGTCACTCATATTAGTAGTTGATCAAATTATATATGACACGACTAAGTATGGTTACTCATTTCCTCGGTCTAGTTCAATCAAGGGACATATGTATTTAACTTATCATAAAAGTGGGCACATTCTATCTTGGTTGGGATTTAACCGACAACATGATCAACAACATACCCAACTTCCCCTAATTAACTAATTTTATATAATGAATTGCATAATTTATGTATCAAAGTATGAAGGTTCTCAAGCTTTTTATCTCACTAACCTAAGGCAAGAAGGATTAATAATATGCACAAACCCCTAAGCATATCAATGATCTATGAAATTCCATAAGATATAATTTAACGGATTATCATACCTCATATATAAATATTTTTAATGTGTATAAAATTATATTCATTCTACCCTTAATATATAATCATAACCTAAAAATAATCTATGATGATCATTAGTTAGGGTAACCTCAAAATCATACTTTAAGGGAGTTTATCATTCAACTATTTATGTAAAATAATTTAAAGAACATGTGGATGAATGATAAAAAAATGTCTCCTCTATTATAATAACATTATATATTTTACAATTATTAAATAAATATCTCAAGTATATTATACCAAGAGATTCAACATGACACTTATGCTTCTATTGTGATAATGGTTTCGTCAATGAATCTGTTATATTCTCCATAGTATCCACCCAAATGATCTTTACGTCATTCCTCTCAACAATCTCCCATATGAGATGTTATTTTAAAAGGATGTGTTTGGTTCTTTGGTGAGTCCATGTTTCCTTAGCATGAGAAACAACACTATTGTTGTCACAAAATAACTTGATTTCTCCCTCGATGCTAGGTTCTACACCATGTTCAGTGATGAACTTCTTTATATAAACAACCTCCTTTACAATGCATGATACAAATTGTTCTCAAGTCCACTATGGTGTATTTCTTAGAATTATTCCAACTTATAGCTCCACCATTTAGGAAAAACATGAATTTAGATTGAGATTTCATATCATATTTGTCATATTTGAAACTAGCAATCTATGTAACCCTTTACACAAAGTTCATTCTATCCTAAAATAACCAAAAACATATCCTTAGTCCTTTTTAAGTACTTAAAAATTTTCTTAATAGCAATCCAATGACTCTCACACGGATTGGATTTATATCTACTTATTATTATCAAAGCATAAGAGACATCAAGTTGAGTACACAACATGACATATATGATAGATTCTATGAGGGATACATAAGGTATCCTATCCATAATTTCCAACTCTTTATAAGGATCCCAAATCTTTCTAATATTTATGCTATGAAACACTACTAAATACCCCTTTTTGGAGTTATCCATGCTAAATCACTTTAACAATTTAACAATATATGAGTTATGAATTAGTAAAATAAACCACTTAGATCTATCTCTATGGATCTTCATACCCAGTATGTAATCTTCTTCACCCATGTCCATCATTGAGATACATTTACCCAACTACACATTCATCGAATAAAGTGTTGGGATATCATTTCCAATAAGAATTATTTTATCTTCATACAATATCAGAAACACTGTTATACTCCCACTAACTCGCTTATATACACAATAATCATCCACATTATTAATGAAACAAAACTCTTTGATTGAATCATAAAACTAGATATTCCAACTTTGAGAATCTTTCTTTAGTCCATAAGTAGACTGTTGCAACTTTCAAACCATAGAAGACTCATTTGTAAATTCAAAACCTTTGGGTTTTATCATATACACTTCATTTACTAAACTATTATTAAGGAAATAGATTTTTATATCCCTCAAATATATCTCATAATCAAAATAAACAATTATTCCTTGAAAAATATGAATGGACTTTATCATCAAAAAAAGTGAAAATGTTTATTCACAGTCAGTGCCATGAATTTTTCTATAAATTTTTTTCACCAAGTGTGGTTTATAGGTAAATATTATACCATATACATTATTTTTATTTTGTAAAACCCACTTACATACTATGGGTATTACCCCTTCACATGGATCCACAAATTTCAAAAGTTGGTTAGTGTACACAGATTCCGTCTTAGATTATATGGATTTTAACTATTTCTCAAAATAAAATCATCAATGGTCTCATCGTAGGAAGTACTTTTATCACCTTTGAACATTACTTCATCACAATTTTCCATGAGAAATACACATCTATCTAGTTTATAATGAATCCTATCAGATATTTTAGGTTCTTCTATAACTTGATTAGATTCTTATTCCATAACTCTTTATGGAACCAACTCAACCTCCACCTCCATAACACTCCCTATTTTTTAATCTTGAACTTATCTAAGTTCAACTTTACTCCCATTGAATCCTCAAATTAGATATTACTTCTCATGAAATACACCAGTTTGAGCCATAAAAACTTTATGTTTAGTAGGGTGGTAGAAATAATTTTCCCTAGTTTATTTGGGTTAACCAATGAATAAGCACTTACCGGATTTGGGGCTAATCATATCAGAATCCAATCATTTTATGAGGGATTCAAAATCCACAATTCTCATGAAAGGAATTTTGGGATGTTTATTGACCCATATCTCTAATGGTATCTTCATGAATGGTTTATATAGAACACAATTTAGAAGAAATATAGCAGTTTCTATAGCATAACCCTAGAATGAAATAAGAAGGTTACATAGACTCATCATCAATCAAACCATCTATAATAAGGTATGATTCCTCCTTTCAGACACATCATTCTATCGTGGTGTTATAGGAAGAGTTAGTTTTTATATAATTCCACAATCTCTCGGATGAGTTATATATTCCCAACTTAAGTAATCACCTTCCAGATCAGATCAGATAATCTTAAAATACTTTCCTAGTTGATTCTATAATTCATTCAAAAACTCTTAGAACTTTTCAAAAGTTTAATACTTTCTTTATTATAAAAACATATCCATACCAACTAAAGTCATCGATAAATTTAACTAAGTACCTAAAACCACCATTTTCTTGTACACTCATTGGTCTAGATACATCACAATGTATGAGACCAAATAACCCATGGACCTTTCAATTTTTTTCTCAAAATATATTTTTTTCATTTTTACCTCTAAACAAGATTCACATATATGAAACAATTCATAATATAATGTGTCCAAAAATCCATCTCTATATATTCTTTGAACTCATTCCTCATTTATATTCACAAGGAAACAATACCAAAGGTATTTGGGAATGGAATCAAAATGTAACTTCTAATTATAAATATTATAAATAGGATTATCCATATTAAGAACATATAAACCATTTATAATATTTCCAATGACATAAAACATTTCATTCTTATATATAGAACAAATATTATTCTTAATAATGAATGAAAATACCTTCTTGTTCAAAAAATATACTAAAATCAAATTTCTATTTATGAAAAAGATATAGCAACATTTTTCCAATTCTAGGATCAATCCACTTAGTGAAATTAGATAATACATTCCAACTTTTAATGTTGTATCTCTTTCTTCATTTCTGACACAAATATCTACTTCACCCTTAATAAATTCCCTCTTATCTCTGAGTCTATGTTTATTATTAAAAATGTGTGATGTACACTTGGAATATAATATCGATTTTCCAGAGTTTTTGGAATCTATCTCTATAACATTTACAGTAAAGTAATCTAAATGTTTCTCCTTGAGAACACTTCTCAATCCTATATATTGATCTTTAATTGTTTTATAGGTCAGACCTATTAGTGATGTCAATATGATTGTGATTAAGTATGCCATAATATACAATAAAGACATATTAGTGGGTGAGTATCATGTATTATAACTTTTTATTAAGGAATTTAAATGAAATTTCTCCCACTAAAAAGATAACCCCATACATCATATCCATTTAGTGATCAAAGATCTATATTGCACAAATTTCTGGTTCCCTTTAGTGTTTCCCCCATCACTTAGCTATTTATGTAGGGAATCATCCCAATCATAATAGTTATGAATCTTGGATAGATGAGTGGAAAACTCTTTATCCAAATCACCATATGTATTCACGTAACTCTATTCCTTAGATAGAATAATCCTATTAAGGTCTCCTAGCTAATGTAACCCAAATAAAATGCTAAAAACAAGCTAAAAATGACAATTGAGGGGCACCCAAATTTATCATGAACTAACCAATAGGAAAATCCAGAGTTACTTATTACTTTCTTTACTTATACAAGATAATCTAGGGGCACCTACCTTTATCATGTCCTACTCGGTTGAATGGTCAATGGTTTCATAAGTGCCACTATGAAAGGAATCCCACACTTAGTATTTAAGGGGATTTTTAAAGGGATCACAAATTTAATATACATTACATGCATATTAAATTCATAACTATTACATCTTATGTAATCAATATATTTCTATGTTTTATTCTTATTTTTTTTTGCATGCATGCTTCTAATGATTTAGTTTTGGAATTCTTATTCTAACCACCAAATTAATGCGTTTACACTTTATTAATGTGTAACTCTTTAAAAAACCCAAAAGTTTGTGTTACTCTCCCAAAAACAGAAGCTAAACATATTCATGCATATATAAATGCATCATATTAATAAGGTAAATTAAATCAACATGTAAAGGTTTAGAGTTATATGATATTCACAATCTATACAAGAGTAAGCTTAGAGAGATAGATTTATGACCCCATTCACCCTTGTAGACAAGGCATAGTCTCTGAGCTGGTAGGTGGTCCGACCCCAAGTCCATCTCCTAAATGAGACTATCCAATTCAAGATATATATAACACCTCATATGAACCAACTATGCCCAAAAACTATTTTAGATCTAACAACTCTAAATAAAAAATTGAGTTCAAGGTAGATGAAAAACTAAATTTTATGGAGTCATACCTATCATGTTATGCAGGGATCCAACTCTTAGAAGTAGTTTAATAATTAAAAAAGGCATACTCAATATTCATAGGAAGTTAAAAAATAAAATTTTAAAAAATATGAGATAAATATTCATGAACATTTCATAAAAAATGGTAATTATAAATATTTTATAAATTAATAAGAATATAAATATTTTTATATTTATTTCAATATAAACTCTTTTATATTATATTTAATTTATATGATATTTCATGAATTATGAACATTTTAAAATTTAATTTCTATTATATAAACATTTTATATAAATATTAATATTATATATATTGTAATTTATAAACACATCATAAAATTCCCTTTAAGATTTCTAAATAAAAATAATATTTCTAGATCCTAAATCATGCCATATAATAAGGTAAAAGATATTTTAAATATCCAAATTTAATATATGGGGAAAATATTTCATAAAAAATATTTAATTAATTATAAACAATTTATAATTAGTTAATTAATTATAAGCAGTTTATAATTAGTTAATTAATTATAAATTCCTCATAATTTAAATATTCTCATAATACCTTTTATCATGATTTATAAACATTTTATAAACCATAAAAACCATTTAAAATTTTAATTTTTTCTGTTCACCCTTACATATAATCCCTATTATGCATAAGGGTAACCTTCATTTACCCTTATGTAGACACTCAACATAAGGGTAAAGCAATTTCTGGAACTATTGTGTATTTTAAGTCAGTGACCACCTTTACAAAACCTATTTCATGTAAAGGTAGCTCGAACAAACCTTATATATAACTCTTCTACATAAGGGTAACCTTAAAATTTCTAAAGTTGTGTAAAGGTAAGAATCAAGGACCTTTACACAGTGGCTTATTCTCCTTTACATGTAATGGTAAGTTCTAGTTACCTTTAAGTAAACCATCTGTGTAAAGGTAACATAGATGCTACTTTTACACATACTTTATGCATAAATTTAAAACATTTAAGTATCCTACTTTCATAAGGGTAAATCATATTCACCTTTATACAGATCATGTAAAGGTTTTTTACCATCATCCATTTTATGAAAATGTTCTTCTTCATTTTTCGACTATGATTTTCTCAAAAACTATTTATTCAAAACCAATTAAATCTTGAATAATCTATCTCTGATACCACTTATGAGGTTTTTATGATCATATAATGATCATTATTAGTGAAAAAACCCAAAAATAGATTGATCTATCTTCAATAAATCAAAATTTTAAACTATCTAAAAAATAGAGTACTAAGAAAACAAGAACTTCATCAACTTCCATCTTCATATGTCAATGGAGTAAGTTTTATATAGATCAAAATAATTAGTTAAAAAAATCCTACTACCTATGAGGTAAAACATTGGTCAAGGAATCCCTGATCATATCAACATGATACTCAAACATCCAATGGGGTGCTAGTGTCTTCCTAGAAGAGGCGAACGAAGATCGATAGGAAGAGAGTTTTCTATAGAAAAATTTGCATGAAACTAATGATCACCAGTACATCGAATGAACATGATCCACACACACCCAATAGAATATAAGTATTAACTTTAAATAATAAAATCACAGGATCCTCATTTGTAACACATCATATGTGTTACAACCCATTGAGTGTTATTCATTGAACTCGTTTGAATGAATAACAGAAAATGTTTAAATGAACCAACTATTTGGTTCCCAACTGATGAAACCATTTGAGAGAGATGTTTCATCACATGAAATTGTAAATGTATATCATGTATATTTAATTTATATACCATATATATATATATATATTAAACTTTATACATGCATAGAATACATGGTAATATAAACACACTATATGCATGTATTTTATGTACACTTATATATAGAGTATCATATTAAATATATATATATATTACATGAATTACATTCATGTACATTTTAGTGAATATCTAACAATATCCAACCCAACCCATAATCACCTATCATAAATTAGGGTGAATTTGACAACAATGCAAGGCTAGAAGAATCAAGAAAACAACAGTCAACAAAACATGTCAGCATGTCTTACATAAACATAAGTAAAATAAAGGAAGGGTCCTTACCAATACTACATACTTTGAGCCCATTCTTGGAGTCTAATATGAACACATAAAACTGAGTCATATTTCAATATCCATCCCATCAGGGAAAAGAGATTTGTGTATTCATAGTCAGGGAGATCTTGTAGCCTTTCCCTATGAGAATAAGGGATGGGTATACCTAGTCTGGTCATTTTGATCCCATCCCATACCATTCACATATTCATGAACACATGGGTACCTACTAAATCTCATATATAATAGTGTATGTATATTTCAACATGCCCAACATGTGTGGTATCTCAAATAATAGGTCATGTGACATGCTTAGAAAGTAAAAATTGAAGTGCAACTAGTTAATGCACTTTAAATTATAGTATACAACAAATTAAAATGAAATTATACTCCTTTAATATCTCATTGAACATGAATAAATAAATATTCATTGTAAGATAGAGTATAACCAAGAAAAGGCATATAGTAAATAGACATGGTACATTAACGTGGTAAATTAATAGAAATACTGAGAAAATTCATTTCTTTTCACAAACATTTTCAAAAATTATTTAATAACTAAGAATAATTAATTATGATTAGGTTCAGTCAACCCTAAACCATTTTTAGGATAACACTCTATGATTATGAGAGGAGGAAGGGGTTCACCTACCAAATCAATTCTAAAACACTCCTTTCAATCAAAATAATGGTGGAATGACGCCACTAGAGACAACAAAACAACCTTATTTATGATATGTTTGAATGATTTATAAGGATCAAACAAGACTTTTTTAAGGAATAAGAAGAAAATATAAATCGCATTCCCAAGATTACCATGTCGTGAAAATCTGAAACCATGTATAAACATTAAATGAAGAATATTGTGTATCATTATCCATTGATAAATATTACTTTTGTTCTTTAATCACAGAGGTTGATGAAGATTCTTAAGGAGGAACCAATGGGTTCCTCCCTCTGTGGTGTTTCTAAAAACATATTTTAATCACCTGAAATTCAGGTGGTATTCTCCATATCTCCTACAATATGATTATACATCTCAATGGATATGGGATCAGGAGAAAGAGACATTCCAGAGAGTTGGAGAATCACCAAGGTATTTATTACGGTTTACACTCTCATTCTTATGGAGATTCCATCTTTATATAGGTCTCAGGACACTCCTGATTATTCTAAGACATTTACTCAAACATTACAAAAATATTCAAGTAAATCCTTTGGTTATAACACTTGTCACCTTTGAATTATTTATATTATCCCAGTATTTAATCAAATGAAACAATACTAAATAATGATAACTATACATGGAATATTCCCAAAAGTTATAATTTCTAGTTTTCTCATCAATCGTAATGTGAATTGTACCTTATAATTCCAATTCCTTGTGATGCAGCCTATCATACAGTACAATTGGATTTATATAGAAGCTATACAATATCTTGATATCATATTAAATGATATACCCAAAGACAAAAAAAATGAATTTTATACCATGGATGTCATAACATGTGACATAATCATATCATAAACTATAATATATAATTAAAAACATCATATGTATCTATGGATTTAGGTCATATCTCCATAAATCTCCCACTTTCATTAAATCCTCATAGACCATGTCACATTATATTGTATCATATATAATCACTTGTAAAACCATATCCAAAACTCCTTTTGGATATCTTCTTAAAAAATTATAAATCCATCAAAAAATCACTGTGTATCACATCAAATGCAATACCTTGTGAATACCCCTCAAAAAATCCTTTTAGATAAACTCTAAAACACTTTTAGAGAATCTCTTTGAGTATCGTAAAACTCAATCCTAATTTAGTAAACCATAAAGTGTGAACCCATGATCACTTTCAGCATTGTTGAAGCACATAAAAATACTTCATTTTCCTTGTATTTCACACCAAAGGAGATCATGATGGAAATTGATAAATGGAAGATTTATGAAAAACAATATATCGGTATGCAAAGAACCCCATGGTTTATGTAGAATTGGTTTGCGACCATATATCCTCATTATCAAGAAAATAATAACCCTTAATAGACTCCTATAGTTTACAGTATGAATGTGGAAATCCTATGTGACCACATAACACCTTCACAGACTCTTGGTGTTTGTGTCACCAAGGAATACTTTCCATGAAACCGCATGATTCATTCGCAGAGCTTCACCGTTTCCAACTATCTGATGGGGTTCTTATATGGTATAAGGCTTCCTTCATGAGAAAAATCATTCTCTATCCTATTAAAAGGATTATTAGTAACCATGTAATCTTGGTGGTTGTGTGTTTCCTATGTGTCCAAGTATTCTAGTAATTCATCGCCTATAAATATTGAAGGAAAATTTGAAAATAAAATATTATTCTAGAAAAAAAAGCCCATTTTTTGTCTTAGGAGTTTCTCAATAAGAACCAAATTGTTCACAACCCATTTTCTTCATGAAATAATTCAAAGACAGCTCAAGAAATTGATTGAGTGTTAGTAATGGAAGACCCCCCCCCACACACACAAGGCCATCCATGAAGGAATCCCACAAAAACCTCTTCATAAAGGACTCTCTTGAGGACCTATCTGTAGTGTACTCCCAAAAACACTATTTTTGGAGGTATGATCATGTAAATCATGTTATGAGTGGACTTTAACCTGATTATTATGTGAACTTTGCCCACTTTTCATATGAACCTAATGTTATGTGGAGTGGGGGTATCCTAAAGTGTATAATAACCTCTCCCTAATGGTTATTGACTGTGAAGGATTTGTCCCATGGTGAGTCATTTCATGAAGCAACTCAATTGTGGTAACCAGGCCTATTTTATGTTTTTTACTTCAATCTAGGCCACCTACTGTAAGAACCTAGGTTTTCATACAAGGTATGAATTATTTTGTTTCTTATTTTAAATAATTAATTATGGCCAAATGTGAGTACCCTTTTAGATCATGGGTGTTTTAGGGGTGTCCAGGTCTTGTTCGGAGCCTAGAACCCAACTTTTAGGTTGAAACAGGCCTATCACACAGTTAGTAGAAACCATGAAGGGTAGGTTTCACAGTTACTTCTAACCGTGTGAGGCTGGACAATGGATTCATAAGTCCACACAGTTTGACAAACAAAGTGATTTTGGGTGCATTTCTATACAAAAACTGCAGAGTTTTTTATAGAGGATTTTTGCATGGTTTGCACGCGTCCAGTCAAACCACGCACACCAACCATTTGGGGTGGCCCTTTCCTACAACAATGGGTGAACTGTTGGCACATGGTTTTATCAATAGTGTGGAAAAACCATGTGACCCATGGATTTTGGTAATATTACAAAATTTATCTTACTAAATGTTATAACATAATTCATTCTTCTCTTCTCCTTCATGTTGGACAACCACTTCATTTGGAGCTCCATCTTGAGCCAAATTCTAGGATTTTCCTCCATTCCTCCATCTGATCTCAAATATGATCATCGATCATCTAGTTGGATCCTCATCAGTGAGTACTCAGTTCCTTTTTATCCATTACTCATTATTATTGGTATCTGTGGAACTATTTAGGCGCAAGCTAATATGACCTAATTTCATGTTATTCATCCATTCTTCATTTTTATTCTCACATGGGTCGAATCAGTATTTTATAATAGATTATAACACTATTATCGACTTACAGTGGATGGTCTATACTTTTCCCATTTGGTTTGGTTCTTTATTAATCTAGTTGTCTTGTCCTGTCTGCCAGAATTTCCGATGTGGCCCTGAAATTGAATTGGTTAATTGAATTAAATGAAATGGAATCTATTATGGATACTCTTTTGTTCCATTGAGATGTATGAGTAGTTGTTTCCCAACCTAGGATACCCATGAGGTGTGCCCTTTTTCCTTTGACCGATGTTGAACCACCCAAGGGGTGTGATTATGAGCTTTCATAGTTAGAGTAAGCACAATTATAATTGAATGGAATTGAATTGATTGATTAGAAGTTGTTCTGCCTCCTTTTCCATGTGATCCATGATATCTATTTTATTAACTTCTTAAATGTAAATGGTTAAATGAGTAGTAATACTCATTGATTTTTTTGGATGTAAATGGATATATGAGTGGATAAACTCATGGTATGAAATGATAAATGTATAAAATGATGAATAATTCCATTATATTCCATGGATGTTTCTCCTTAGATCTTGAATGTGGTAGTGGATGACTTGGATAGAGATTTATCCTTGGTTCTTGATTTTGTGGGATTCCTTGGTCCTTTTTACCCTTTGGATCTAGTTTTTCTTGGGCCCGTAGTGGACATGGTCGGTATAGATTCTCCTTAGACCCCAACTCAAGCCTAATTGAGTTTCCATCGAGATGTTCCTAGGACTCAATGAGGATTATTTGGTCTTCTACACCTTGTATCCAGACCTTCATGGTTAGAAACTTCTAATTTTATGGAATGACCATGGTAAAGGTGATATGATTGGTTACATGACTTGATCGTGGATGTTATGAAACTTTTGGTTATATGGTAAGGTTGTGGTTTATATGATATATATGGATGTATGGAAAGGTTGTGCTAGTTATTTTTTCATTGTTTGTAGTTTAATTGTTATATGATCTTAACACTTGTTTATAGGGAGCCTCATGAGGATATCATTATTAATAGTTCTATAGTATACATGCCATGGGATATTTACTTTAATATTTATTACATGTGTTACTTTTCACTCTAATTTAGCTTGTTATATTGCATATCCAGGACTTTTTATAGATATTTGGGTATTTATCTATTGGGATTGTAACTCAAATCCTATTTGGGCCACTATTGGGTACCTAGAAAAACTATAGAGGTAGGGACTGGGGATATCACCCACAGTTCAATGATTGATTTTATGTCATGCTTAGAAGTAGGGGAGCATGTTACTGAGCTGCATCTCATGATGTTATTGATAGATAGTGATTTTTGGTATTTTTGGTATTTTGAGACATGTATTTTATTTTACTTCTATGTTCCTATTTTGGTTATTTTTTAGAAACGTGACATGTATCATCATCCTTTTGTATATGAGATTACTTCTGGTATTGTTTTTCTATTCCTATTATTTATCAACTGTCTAATCGTTATATTAATTCTTCTATGGATTATTATTGATATTCTACTATGTTTCACTCTTGTAATGAGGGAATAGTCTCACCACATATGCACCCTAGGCCCTCACTACTGGTCAGAAGCCTATAGAATCTAGGAAGATGTGTTTGAGGCCATGTAGCCAACAGGGCTCAGGGCTCTGTTGAGTGGCATCCGGGTATGGGATGTTACAAAGTTGTATCAGATATTTATTTTTCTAGTTTATTATTTAGTGATGATTGATAGATATAGGAAGGTAATGGAATTTGGTAATGACTTGTTCTTGAGAGTAGCTAACTCACCTATAGGAAAAAGAAAAATGTCCTCAAATGGAAATGGATTTTTTTTTCTATTTTGACTATTACCATTGATTTGATTCAACTATTGGGTGATTCACTTTAATTATGATATTATTTTTTATATTATTGAGGGTTTTATTTTGTTGCAACATAATGAGATGAGGGTATTCCATCTCATGTATCATTTAGTAACCTGCTATAATTCAAATTCCATGAATTATTCCAAGCCATATAGGATGCATCTCCTTTTTTATGACATTGTGATAAGTTTCATGATAGATATACCTACTGTTGTGATAGACTTCTGTGAAGGGGATTGAGAAACATTGTTGGTACTCATAGTGTATACCATAACCTAAGTAGTGTTTTTCTAATTAGGTTTTAGCTAACACCCTGAGCGGCAAATTGTAGCATGTTGATTCATGGACCATGAGTCGCATAGATTGGAATGTGTTATAGTGTGGATTAGGTGGATATAATTCTTTGGTTCATAAGGAGTATGGGACCTTATGGATTGGAATTTGGTGGATCATTTGGTTCAACCATTTAAAATGAATGCAAAATGAGTATGAAAATTCAAATGAAAAATTGGAAATGTTAGATAGAGAACTCGACCTAAACCGAAATTTTGAGTGGGCAAGAGGCAGTGTCTCTAGTGACTTTTGCAACTATTTCTTTCATACAGTCCAAGATTTAGGAGCAGGTTATTGGGTATGACCTATTATAGAAAGGTTTTGACCTTTCCTCTATTTTTAAGCTATGAACTTTGATATCGAATATTTATGAGGTGTGTGTCTGGTATTATAGAGGCATTCCACCATGAATACCTCCAGTCATATGCTAGGAGGGGCACATGAGCCTTAGCCCGGTTGGTAAGGACTCCGTAAGTGCATCCAAGCAACTAGGGATCAAAACCAGGCAAAGGCAGAATTTTCGGGGGCTACTGTAGCAGGTACTGTAGCAGGTACTATAGCAGGTACTGTAGTAGGTACTATAGCGGGAACTGTACAGTACTATAGCAGGTACTGTAGCGGGAAATGTAGCAGGCACTGTTTGGCACTGTAGAAGCCGGGAATACGCCCCATTTTGGGCCTTCGGGCAACCGATTTGGTCCCTGAGTCCTTTAAGGCCTTTGGGCCACCCAGGCCTTCGGGTCAGTAAGGCATTAGGGCCAGCTCAAGGCCTTCGGGCCACCTTAAGTGCATATGAAAACTAGACAACCTACAAGGAACTAGCTCTACAAGGAGGATGAGTAAGGAGATTTCACCACAGTATAAGCTAAACAGATTGAAAGAATGAGAGGGTATGGATCCAGCCATTGGGACAAGCCTGTGCATGCACGAGAATGCCTAAATGAGCAGTTCTGTGAGGTGTTTTATCTATTCATGTAGACTATTCAGCGAGCACTGTAGCCTGGTTTTTCTATAGATGAGTTGGATCATGTGTTCTAGTAGTAGCATCCTCCCATGTTTTTAGAGGATGGTGGTCCACAGGTTGCTGAGTTGTGCCTTACTACTATTCTTTAGATATTTTAGAATCTAAATATACCTCCTAGGATTTGATTGAATCTCATAACTTATATTCTTTGAGGAGTAGAAAAGCACTAGTGGGATGTACTAAACTAGGATGATAGGCTACGGGACATGGTTTGGGCTGATTTCCAAAATAGTTTCTATGAATACTTTTACCTCGAGACTCTAAGGTAATAGTAGTCTAGTGAGTTTATACATCTAGAGAAGGGCACTATGATGGTTATATGGTACTATTCATACTTTAAAGAGTTGCAGCGATTTGTGATGATGTGACTTGTTGATGAGTTATCAAGGGTGAGACGCTTTGAGGAAGGTCTCTGACATGTTGTTCGTTCTCATGTCAATGATTTTAGATTGAAATCTATTACTAAACTTTTGAATCAAGCACTGAATATAGAGAAGAACATGAGGGAAGATGGGGTGCAGAGTAAGGCAGTGCAGTCTATCGACTCAGTGGTTTAGCATCTTCAGGTGGGAAGTGACATTTTGAGGCTTCCCGTGAGGTGATTACTGATCAGGTTGTGAGTACTGGTAGCTCGGTTTTTTATCATCAGTGTGGAAGATGGGGAAACAATAGGAATCAGTGTGATCATGACCCATTCAAGTTCCAATCTTTCAGAAGGATGGGCAACATGAAATGTTTCTACAGTACCTTCCCTCTGGTGGTGAGTGGTAGGGGGTCAACTTCAACACCATGTTCAGGAGTGGGTTTCTTAGCTCTACATCATGCATAGAGCAGGTGTAGTTCCAGTCGATCCGAATAAGGTGGTGGTGGTCATGGTTGGGGAATTCGGACACTAGTTACATCAAGATAGTAGACCAGGCCTACTCTAGGATGTGAGGTTGTGTCAGAGGGTTGTGGTTCAGGCCAGATCTATTCTATAAAACCTACCCTAGAGGAGCTGGGTGTAAGACTATCTATGGTGAGAGGTATGATATTAGTAGCCTCTACTCTTGCATCTACTCTCTTTGATACAGGTGCATCACATAGTTTCATTTCTGAACCTCTTGTGGAGAGCCTTAGCTCATGATTCAGTTTTCTGAGGGCATCATGACACTTTATACTCTATTGGGGATTATAACAGAGGACATATATTAGTGCAGGGAGTTCCCCCTCGAGGTTGGTGGGTGTCACTTCATTTGGAATATTTATTTCCTCGAGATGACTGATTTTGATGTCATGCTCAAGATGGAATGGATAGTGTATTATAAATCCTACGTCAACTAATTTCACTAAAGGGTGACTTTCACATAACCATATGGTGAAATTTATACTCACAAGTGTGAATGAGATGTCTATACAATCTAATATTGACTAGAGAACCATGGGATTAGTGGGATGATAGTTGAGATTTCTAGTTTTTATATGGATGACTGGGGAGTGTGTCCACCATAATTCCCTCCAGCGGTTGATTATTTTAGGATTGTCTTCCTGGACAACTTTTCTAGTTTACCTTTTGAGTGAGAGGTGTATTTATCTATAGATCAAGTTCTAGTAGATGCATTGGTATCCATTTCTCTTTACAGGATAGATATGATGGAGTTCTAAGAGATAAAGAGGCAGCTAGAGTGCTTAGAGGCAAAGGGGTTTATATGAACCAATACTTCTCCATGGAGTTATCTAGTCCTTTTTTGGAAAAAGGTGGATGGTATCCCTATGATATGCATGGATTATCAGAAATTAAACCATATGACAGTTTAAAACCGATATCCCTTAACACATATAGATGATCTATTTGATCAGCTTCGAGGAGCTAGGGTGTTCTTGAAATTTTATTTGAGATCCTGATATCATCAGGTGTGTGTTCTACCTATAGACATACCTCGTACAACCTTTAATAGTAGGTATGGTCTATATGAGTATCTGTTTAGGTCGTTTGGTCTCATGAATGCACCAATGGTTTTCATGGCACTGAGGAATCAAGTATTCCATCCTTATCTAGATTTGTTTGTGGTGATTTTCATGGAAAATATCTTGGTGTATTCTCACAATCTACATGATCATGAAAAAAATATTAAGATTGTTTTTGATACACTAGAAGAGAATATTTTATATGATAAGATCATAAAGTGCCACTTTCAGATGGATCAAATTCACTTTTGGGGTACATCATCTTAGAGATATGAGTATCATTTGACCCAAAGAAGGTGAGAGATATAATTTCATGAGAGTATCCCAAGAACATCTTTGACATATGGAGTTTCTTGAGGCTAGATATATATTATAGGAATCTCATACAGGACTTATCATGACTAGAAGCACCAATTATGGGATTGAATAAGAAGGTTGTGAAGTTTTTGTGGATAAATACTTGTGAGACAGCCTTCCAAAAGATGAAAGTGAGATTAAATTCTACACCATTCCTAATCCTGCCAGAACATGGAAAATCTATAATGTGTATTGTGATGCATCATGTGTTGGGTTTGGAGAAGTTCTGAAGCAGGGTGATAGAGATTTGTGGAATACAGGTCTCGGTAGCTGAGGCCACATGATAGGAATTACCCGATACACAATCTCGAGTTAGCTGTAGTTTTTTATGCTTTGTACTATTGGAGACACTACTTACTAGGAGAGAATTTTGTGGTTTACATAGACCTCAAAAGCCTCAGGTATGTATCTACATAGCGTGATTTGAATCTGAGGCAATGAAGGTTGGTTGAATACCTATAGTATTTTGAATTTGAGCTTTCATATACGCTCAGAAAAGGAAATTTATTAGATGATGCACTAACTAGGAGGACTCAAATATAGGCAGTTCAGAAGGACATTAGTGAGTTGTGTATTATGGATTTGTTCTCTCAAATGAACTTGTAAGTTCAGGACAGTTAGGGGAAGACTTTTATTTCATCCTTATTTGTGACCTCTACCCTAATGGATAGAGTAAGGATGAGGTAGATATCAAACTCTGAGGACTTATTCATATGGGGGAGTGTGGAAGGTGAGGATTCGCCTATTGGTTAGACCATAGGTGAGGATGAGATTCTATATATCCATGGATTTTTATGCATTCTATTGGATATACATGATGATCTAATGTGGGAGTTTCATGACTCGGCGTGGAAAGTGCACCTCGGTGCCACTAAGAAGTATCATAACTTACACTGTTAGTACTAGTGGATAGGTATGAAATGTGTGGTAGCTGGTTTTGTTATGAGGTGTGTGACCTATTAACAAGTGATGTTGGAGCATCAACAATTATCCAAACTTCTACAGTAGTTACTTATTACTAAGTTAAAATGGGATGATGTTGTGATGGATTTCGTGAAAGGTTTTCCGAGGTCACCTTGAGGTAGTGATGTTGTGTGGGTTGTTGTTGATAGGTTCATGAAGATTGATCATTTCTTTTTGATCAAGGATACCTTTGGGGTGGATGATATTAAGAGGTAGTATATCCATGAGATAGTATGAATTCACGGGGTCCTATGCACTGTCATTTCAGATAGGTACACCCAATTTTCATATCATTTCTGGCATAGTCTACAGAGGGTACTTGGTACACAGATGCTTATGAGCACAAAATACCACCCTCAGACCAATGACTTGTCAGGGTGTACGATATAGGTTCTTGAAGACATGATTTGAGCTTGTGTTATAGATTTTGGGGGCTCTTGGGAGAGGCACATACCCCTGGTTGAGTTTACCTACAACAATAGTTATTAGGTGACTATATAGATGGAACCTTATTAGTATTTGTATTGTAGGTCATGCTGATCACCCCTATGATGGTTAGAGGTGGGTGAGGTAGCTTTACTAGGAACTCGTCTCGTGTGGGAGACTTTTGAGTAGGTACAGTCGATTAGGAAGTAGATGACTACTGCACAGTATCTACAGAAATCTTACACCAATCTCCATAGATGACCTCTAGAGTTAGAGTCTCGGGATTGAGTCTTTTTACGTGTTTCAATGAGGATGGGACACAAATGGATCAGAAGATAGGGTAATCTTTCACCGTGATATGTCATGTCATTTGAGATTCTAGAGAGATTTGGGTCATTATCCTATTAGTTATAGTTACCTCATAGGTACCGATTCATGCACAATGTCCTCTATATATCTCATCTATTCCATTATCATTCTAACACATATCATAATTATTATCCTGAGGAGGTTGAGTTACAGGTAGATTCATCCTTTGAGGAGCATCTGATTCATATCGTTGATATGAGAGTGAAGGTTCTCTAAGGATGGTCAGTTACTCTAGTATGGGTGTTATGAAGCATGGCCATTTATAGGATAATACATGGGAGCAGGAAGCCGATGTATGTGCTTAGTGTCTGGGGTTGTTCTCAGATGAATCTTGACCCCCTTGAGAGGGAAATTTAGAGAAGAATTTCTTTAAGGGGAGAAGATTGTAAGAACTCGAGTTTTCATATGAGGTACATATCCTTTTGTTTTCAGTTTTAATTCTTAATTGTGGCCTAATGTGATTACCCTTTTTGATCATGGGTGTTTTGGGGTGTGGGGATTTTTTTAGAGCCTAGAACCCAACTTTTGGGGTGAAATAGGCTTATCTCATGGTTAGTAGAAACCATGTGAGGAAAGTCCCACAGTTACTTCTAACCATGAAAGGTTGGATACTAGAGTCCTATGGGCCACATGGTTAGACAAATAATGCAATTTGGGTCGCACGACCATGAAAAAATAGCATAGCTTTTTAAAGAGTACTTTTTCATAGTTTGCGTACGGTTAGTAAAATGGTGCACATTAACCATGCATGGTGCCCCTTTCATACAACAAAGGTAACACTATTGGTTCATGGTTTTTCTAACCATGTGGAAAAACCATGAGACCCAAGGATTTTAGTGAAATTACAAAATTTACCTTACTAAATTTTATAACCTAATTACCTTTTCTCTTCTCCTTCACATTGAACAACCACTTCATTTGGAGATCCCTTTTGATCCAAATTATATTATTTTCCACCGTCCCTCCATTTGATCTCAGACTCGAGCACCAATCATATAGTTGGATCCACATTTGTGAGTACTCAATTATTTTTTAGTCGTTTATCATTCTTCTTGGTATCGGCTGTGCTATTTATGTGAAAGCTAATATGACCTAATTTCAGGTTCTTCATCATTTCTTTATTTCTATTTTGATATGGGTTAAATCAGGATTTAATACTGGATGATCACTCTACTACCAACCTACGGTAGTGGTTTATACTTTTTCTATTTGTTTTGGTGATTTATTAAGCTAGTTTCTTTATTCCACCTACTGGACTTTCCAACATGACCCCAAAATTGAACTTTTTAATTGAATTAAATGAAACAAAATCTATTAGGGATTCCCTTTAGTTAGGTTGAGATGTATTGGTGGTTTTTTCCCAACCTAGGGAACCCATTAGGTGTTCCCTTTTGTCTTTGACTAATGTTGAACCACCCAAGGGGTGGGAGTATGATCATTCCTAGTTAGAGGAAGCAAAATTATAATTGAATGAAATTGAATTTCATGATTTGGAGATGTTATACCTCTTTTTCCATGTGATACATGATGTTTATTTTCTTAACTACTTAAAAGTAAATTGTTAAATGAGTGGGTATATTCATTGATTTTTTTTTATGTGAATGGTTATATGAGTGGATAAAATCATCTTATAAAATAATAAATGGATTGAATGATGAATTATTACATTAGATTCCTTGGATGTTACTCCATGGATCTTGAATGTGGTAGTGGACACCTTGGATAAATATTTCTCCTTAGGTCTTGATTCTGTAGGATACCTTGGGCCTTGCTACCCCTTGCATCCAGTTTTTCATTGGATCTTAATGGACATGATTGGTAGACATGCACCTTGGATATCAACTCAAGCCTAACCAAGTTTCCATTGAGATGCTCCTTGGAATCGATGAGGATGTCTTGGTCTTCTAAACCTTGGATCCATCACTTCATGTTCTAACGCTTCTGATTATACAGTACATCCATGGTAAATGTGACATGATTGGTTATACAGTCATGGATGTTCTTACACTTATGGTTGTTCAGAAAGGTCATGGTTGACATGATATGTATGGATGTATGGAAAGGATGTGTTAGTTATTTATGAATTATTTGTAGATTCCTTGTTATAGGAGATTGAAACTTGGTTTTAGGGAGCCTCATTAGGATATCAGTGTCATTGGTTCTATAGTATACATTCCATGGGATCTTTACTTCCATACTACTTACCTGTTTTAATTTTCAACCCACTTTATCTTGTTATATTTCACATATAGGACTTGTTATATATCTTTTGGTGGTAACCTACTGGGATTGTATCTCACACATTTTTCAGGTTGTCATTAGGTACCCAGACAGACTATATGAATGCGGGTAGGGATCGGGGCAAGCGCCCAGATTTTGATGGTTGATTTTGTTCTATGCTTAGGAGTAAGGGGTCATGGGAATGAGATAAGGCTCATTATTCTATCAAAATATAATTCTTTTTGGTATATTTGGTATTTTGAGACATGTATTGTGTTATACTATTGTGTACTTGTTTTCTCTATTTTTTAGAAACATGAAATGTATGATCATCCTTTTGTATATAAGATTACTTCTTGTATTTCTTGTCTATTACTAAAATTTATCAATTGTTTGATTTTTATATTGCTTCATCTACTGATCATTATTGATATTCTGTTATGTTACACTCTAGAAATAGGGGCATATCTCCCCACAGACACACCCTAGGTCCTCACTACTAGTCAGAAACCTCTGGTGGTTGAGGAGATGTGATTGAGACCATGTATCCAATCGGGCTTGGGGCACTGTTGAGTGGCATCCGGATTCGGGATGTTACACCTACCTGGGAAAAATTAACCAAAATGATCTCATTACCCTACATTCACCCAAGTAAAAACCTTGAAAATATTATTTCAAAAAACCTCCTTTATAACCTACATAAGTACATGATTGAGCCATGCATATCAGTGTCCACCCCTTCGGTCATGTATTCCCTTGATAATACGACTTTTTCAAGAAATTATCTCTAATCGATAGGAACCTCGAAGTAATTATGATAATGTATTCACTTGATAATGAGAGGCCTTATCCTGCGGATACTGGTGAAATCCCTTCTGGTGCATGGGGGTCACC
This sequence comes from Viscum album, assembly GCA_963277665.1. Classification (NCBI taxonomy): domain Eukaryota; kingdom Viridiplantae; phylum Streptophyta; class Magnoliopsida; order Santalales; family Viscaceae; genus Viscum; species Viscum album. Next base: position 815,487,171 of record OY728137.1, read on the forward strand.
TTGATTGACCAATGTCCAGCATCCGGTCTACTAAGGTTTCCAAGTGAATACTTAAGTAAAATCAATTATCTAGGAATATAAGAGAATCTAATATAGTGTAATACCCTGACCTTTATCTCATGAGTCCATATTCCCCATGATTCAAGTTATGCTTCTTTAACCAGCCACCAAGAAGAAGTAAGTAGATATATGCATAGGCCTCCTACTAGGTGTAATCCCCCAAACTCAACTTTATACAAGTCACCTACCCATCCAATAAACTCTAATAATCTAAATTAATAATACCAACTCAATCCCATGTTGTATCCTCTTTTGTGATGAACACGCCCATATCAAATGATGTTAAACTACACGGTACAGTTCTGACACATGGCCTTAAACTATGTAACTCAAATGACATAGGATATGATTGCTACTATCTTGGATATGTAGGATAACTATCTGAGGTTCAAACCCAACATCTCAAATTATATACTCACCATGTCATATTCTATGTAAAACCACATCCTCACCGGGCCATATTCCCTATGAAACCACATCCTCACCGGGCCATATTTCCTATGAAACCATATACTCATCGGGATATATTCCCTATGAAATCGTATCCACACCGAAACATATTCCCTGTGAAACCACATACTCATTAGGCCATTTTACCCATGAAACCATATCCTCATCAAGATATATTCCCCATGAGACCATATCCCTCTTCTCCAGTATATATTCATGATGAGACCACATCCCCCCTTATTGGTCCATATTCCCTTTGAGTTCAATCATGACCTATCCTATTTATTTTTTAATGAACAGGATAAAATAGAAAAGATTAATTCATGAATAATCCCTTAGTCAACCATTTCTAGGAACCCTTTTCCTTGTAATCCACTCCACATGACTTAAAAAAACTTAGAAGAATTTAAGAATGCATGAACATAAAAGGAACTTCACTCAGTCTTGGACACATGACCTTAAAAGTAACTTCACTTGGTCATGGTTTCATAAACTTAAAAGGAACCACATCAGTTCTTTTCACATGACCTTAAAAGTTATGATATGTCATGCTAAGCGGAACTAGACTATGTGGGTTCGAATTCCACTCAAAGGTATACACAAGAATCCCCTTTTATGGGCCCAATCTTAACCCAATAATACTCTTTTCCTTCCTAGATGATGATAAATTATAGAGTTCCCAGTTTTAAGTCTTTAAACCATATTATAATCAATACACCCATAAGGGAGATATAGATGACCTCTAATACATATAGATGTGTTCCCATTACTGCATGTCGATGATTGATAATTTTCATGTGGGTAACTAGTAGTGTTATTAATGATATTGGGAATGATCTATGAACATGTATTAAATCTATAAAAGAATCCCAAATTATGAAATAATTCACACATAGAAGGGTATATATGAGACCAACCTCCTGTACACTCAATCAAATATTCCAACCATTATGTGTTCAGTATGTCTCAATGACCCCTAACTTTATAAAATAGGCCTTTGAATGATACAAAACCCCATGGGGTATAGTTCATGTTGGAAACAAAATTGTGAACCCGATGTGAATCTTTAACCATAAAAGAGATCATTTGAACATGAAAATTTTCTTGATACATTAAAATAATGGTTCTGTTATTTTTATTTTTCCTTCCTTTAGGTACCCACTCAAAGAACTCATTTCAATACAAAAAAATGGAATCATAAAGCTCCCAATGAACACCTCATCCACAGGTAAGGTTGTGTCCCCATGCGTTAGAAGAACATTTTCACCGACACCATGTTTCCAATACTAGGTGGTGAAATCCTTGGTATATGAATAACACCATAACAAAAATATCCCAATCCTGAAGGTGGGTCATGAATGTTTCCAAGAAATAAATCCCTAAGAACCGTCCTTCCAACAAATGATCTTATTGAAACTAGTGGCACCCTTCACGTAGAAAGCTACTTCGGGTGAATCTCCCTAGAGCATGATAATTATTGTATCTATTACCTTATAGAGGTAGTGTATTTCATTGACCTCACCACCACTACTCAAGACTCGCCTTGGATGGATATTTCTAATCACCAACATCATCAACATCATGAAATCCTAGCCTCTAAAGAGAAAACTAATAAGGCCTCCTAGTGATTCATATCCTTAAAAACCTACAAGGATGTATCACTAAGGGTGGAAGATAACTGAAACTAAAATTCATGTTCTCAATAAATAATCCCATTAAAAAATCCTAATATGGACTAAAAAGGAGACCCATATTCCTGCCCACACTCAACAAGACTTCCAACATCTCTTATAAGCGTCAGAAGGGGCATGTTGGCACATTCTGATAGTAACCAAAGAAAAAAACCATAATATTTTATCTACATATGAATCTCATTGGAATATCCTAGTGGGGAATAAATAACAGAAGTGGGGGGGAGCTAATTCCCCATGAATATCTCCTCAATTTTCTAAAGTGATCATTTTGAAACCCTCATCCTCTCAAATTTCTACAACACCCAACTCTTGTTCTTCTCCTTTAATTAGATTTAAACATATTTTTTCATTGTTTCTCATAAATATTCCATACTTCTTCCTTCTTCCATCACCTTCGACATTATTCGGTCTATAAAAACTCTAATCTACTCGACCCATGACTATGCTTCAAGGTTTTTTTGTTTGGTTTTCTATTTCATGTTTTTTAAAACATTTATATTCAACCTTATAGTTTTCTCCTCATTTCCACTACCCTTGAGTGAATTTATCATTATTTTGTAACTATTTTCCATTATTGACCTCTATATTTTTTAAGTTTTTTTAATTTTTTGAATATTAATTAATTATATGTTAGTTATAAATTTAATTTATCTATTCCTTTGTTTGCATACATATTTTTGTTAATTATAATTTTTTTTGTTAAATTTTGATTAATGTTAGAAATTTTTTGTTATTATAAATTTTTTGTGATTTTAATTTTTTAGTTTTAAATTTTTGTATTTATAATTGTTTGTATTTATAAATTTTTTATCATTATAATTTATTTGTTGTTGAAATCATTTTTTTCTTCAATTTTCTTAATTTATAAATTTTTTTTGTCATTATAATTACTTTTGTTTAATTTTTTTTTTCAGATTGTATGTTGTTTTTAAATTTTAAATTTTTTTGAAGATATAAATTATTTTATGATGAACTAAAGATGAATATAATAAAGGGTTTGGTGATTTATTGTAATTTTCTAAACGAAATCTTGAAACAAATATGTGATTTTTGGTCCACACATGAGGTGTTGGAAGATGAGTAAATTAGGGTATAGATGAATAAAATAACCTTTTATTTTATATAGTTTTATTCATAATTATACTTGTTGGATATGGCATGGTGAAATTAAAAACAATTAAAGATCTAATGATGACAAAGATTTTCAATATGAGAAGAAGGATCATATTGTAGAATTAATTAATGATGTAGGTATTGAAACCATTAAAAAACAAGTTTTGAAAAACTATACAAAGAAGATAAGAATAAATTATTCATAGTTTACAATAAATTTAAAGTGTTATTAGAAGTTTTGATATTAGATAACTTTAAATAAAGACATTTTTGGAGTGATAAAAGTTTCACTGAATTTCTTGAATTTTTAAAAGGGATACTTCCATAAGGTAACGAGCATCCAGATTCCAATTATCAGGCCAAAAAGATATTATGTTCAATGGTATTGGGGTATAAAAAGATAAATTATTACCTTAATGACTTTGTGATTTATAGGAATAAATATGAAAGTTTATCAGAATATTCAAAATACGGGACATCACAATATAAAATCTATGAAAAATACAATCGTAATTCATTATAAAAAATAGACACCAAACCTCCCACTAAATTAATCTATTATCTTCTAATAATTACTCATTTCAAACATATATTTACAAAGTAAAATGATGAAAATAGAATAAGATGAAATTCAGATAATCACATCTCTGACGGAAACCTACTCCACCCTGATGATTCACCATAATGGAAAAGATTTGTTCACAAATTTTCTAATTTTGGAAAGGAAGTTAGAAATATTAGAATGGGTATGTGAATATATGCAATTAATCCATATTTAATTCTTAGTATCCAACATAGTTCATGGCCAATTATGTTGGTTTCTATAATTTCTCCCCATAAATATATATGAAATGGAAATATGTGATGATGAGCTTGATGATTTCTAGACCAAAATAGACTAGAAATGATATTTATGTTTATCTATCGCCATTTTTTTATGATTTGAGATAGGTATTAAAATATTTTATGTATACAAGAAAGATTATTTTATATTACCTGATATGAAAATTTTCACTATAAACAATTTTCCTACATATGGAAACTTAACTATATACAGTGTAAAAATAAATAAATCTTATCCAATTTGTGAAGAGGGGACTTCATATCATCAATTATAGAATATAAATAAAATAGTTTATATGGTAAATCATAGATTTTTATGAATTTATCATCCTTATAGAAGATTGAAAAAGGAATTTAATTGTTTGTATGGGTATGATATTTCCCCAAAACCATTATGAGCTTAATAATATTATAAAAAGTTAAAAACATTGATGTCACATTTATAAAGAAAGGAAGTTTTGGTCATCAAAAAAATACATGGAAGAAATGATATATTTTATTCAATCTAACTTATTAGATATTTATTTATGTAAAACATAAAATTGATATTATAAATGTTTAGAAAAACATTTGTGACATTCTAATTGGAACATTGTTAAACATAAAAGAAAATAAAAATGATGGATTTCCAGAAATACTAGACTTAATAACCATGGGAATACATTCGGAGTTAGCTCCCATAATGAAAGGAAACAAAACATATTTGCCTCAATATTTTCACACATTAAGTAAGAGTGAGAGGATAATTTTTTCTAATGTCTCCATAATATTAAAGTACCTAGTGGGTTTTCATAAAATTTGAATAATGTGGTGAAAATGAAGGATTTAAATTTAATAGGTATAAAATCTCATAAATTTAATTTATTGATGTAATATTTTCTAACAATTTCATTACATGGAATATTTTTAATACATGTCATAAATTTTATCATCATTTTATGTTACTTTTTCAATTTAATATTCATCAAAATCATAGTTCTAAATTTTGGTATATGTGTTGTAGAATGAATACATCCTCATAATTTTTCAACTATAAATGTATTTTCCACCATAATTTTTTGATATAATGGTTCATATATTAATTCATTTGGTGTGAGTGATAAGAATATATGGGCCTATTTATTTACATTAGATGTATCCTTTTTAAATATATATAAAAATTTTAAGGGATGTGTTAAGAAACTATATTGACTAGAGGTCTCTATTGTTCAAAAATATATATTAGAAGACATAATTGAGTTATATACTGATTATTTGTCTAAAGTGGAGCACATTGGTCTCTCTATATCTCAACATTTTGAAGTGATGCATGCACATTTATACATTTTGAACAACATAGGTGAGATTCAACTATATCATCACATATTATTGGATTGATGGTATGATATCTGAGAAGAAATTAAAAGTGGTTGATGAATGAACATAAGAACACATTTCACATAGTTTAAGGATAAAATAAACATTGATTTATTTTCATAAAAACATTGAATTGGTTAGTAGCGGACCCGGTGTTAATATGTTCACATGGATATGTTTTTATATTAATGTTTATAAATTTTATATAAAAACCAGGATGAAAAAAGTACCATTCAAAATATTGGAGTAAGGTTTTTTGCAGAAGTGCAGTATTTTTTGAGTGCTAAAGATAAAAACCCAATTTATAAATCAATGTAATATTTTGGAGTTGTTGAGGATATATGGTATATCAATTATACTAAATTTTAGGTAATGTTATTTAAGTGTAATTAGGTTGAAAGTAAAAATGTTTTGAAACATGGTGAGTATAGATTTACACATATTGATTTGAAAATATTTTGTTACAAGGTGGAATAATTTATGATGGAGATACATGAAAAACACAAATTTTATGTTGTTGACCCGTCAAATGATCAGTGGTTTTTTTACTATGGAAAAAACATTTGAGAAATGAGAATATTGATTATGTTTAATACTTATATGAAATTTCTCCATCTATTACACAATTACCCGATGATAAAAATGAATGTTTTGTGGTAATTTTACATGTAACACGAAATGATCATGTAGAAGGGATATGGTAAAACACTCCATTATTGTTTTTGGAAAACTAACATAGTAAAAAAATATTTTACCTTTAATATTTAAATATATATATGTTTAGGATATCTATAATTTTTGTAATATTTTTTATATTCATTAGATTTAGGTATCCATTTTTTGGTTGAAAATTTATACCTTCATCATTTTTTTGTAACTATTTTATTTATATTATCCATTTTTAAATAAAAAATTATAATATTATTCCTATTATGAACAATTAAAATTTTGATTGTAACATTTTTTAGAAATATAGGTACAAAAAATTACATATTTTTGTTGTTAATTTTTATATTCACTAGTTTTAGTTACACATTGTTTTGGTTGAAAAATATAACATTCAATGTTTTTTTCTATTACAAACAATAAATTTTTTATTTGTTAAAATTATTTAATTTTAATTGAATATATGTACACTAACCTTTTTTGAAGTAGCATACATATTTCTAAATGACAGTCATGGAGGTAGGGGAACCAAGGTATGTACATTTTTTCATATAAATATACATATTTAGTAATAAAATTATTAATGAAATTAAACTTATATTTATTAAAATTATGTGCATGTATTATTATTCTCTAGAGAATATGATACATAAATATGTAAGTCATGGGATTACACATTTACCTAAATTTTCACTCACATGTGGAGATGAGAGGTTGATAATTGACTTTAATGAGAATGACCACCCAACTAGCCTAAATTCCAAGTAGTTTAAGACTCACCTAGCTATATAGAGTCATTATAGAATAATTATTTTATTCTTTGATTAGAGGAGAATCAGACAGTCAATGAAAGATATGTTATGGTAGTCCATAATGGTAAAATTTTGAAACTTAGTTCTTTAGTTTTCCAATGGTTTAAAAATTATAAATTTCTTAATATCTTATCTATTCAATTACAAATGACATTTAACTTTTAAGAGACAAAAGAACTTAAGAAAAAATGTATATCATTTTTGGAAACTAGATAGAGATGTTTTAAGTCAAATTTGGCTTCCTTTTACATTTTTGGAAGTAAACAGGATCATTATCCTTGCCTTAAGTATGGGTTTATGAAATAAAAAGACATGGTAGAAGTTTGTCACCATGTAATGAGAGGAAGAATTTATGGTATGTTTTCTTGGTAAAATTTATTTTTCTGAATTAATTTTAATTACTTGATTACTTATTTATTTTTTTAATATGTCATTAACCTAAAAAAACTCACCAAGAGATACAGTCTCACAATTTATAACCTCATACATTGTCACACAGAGAGTATCATTTATTATAAGATCAAATAATTATTGAAAAATTTAGTGAATTAAGTTCCAAGTCAAGTAGTGGCTCCAAAGAGGTTCCTCTCAACCCTCCATCCCCTACCCCTTGTCATGAAAAATAGAAAATGGTGTGAATGAATAAAAAGTTAAGTATTTTATTGATCCAATAAAGGAAGTTGCTAATAATATTTTAAGTGATTAATTTTAAATTTATATTTAATATTACTATTTAGTAAATTTATCTCACTAATATAGAATTTGAAGATATTATTTTAGGATTTATTTCCAGATTAAATGACATAAGGTACCTTCATCCCTGAGGGTAGGATGATTATTATTACCACTAGTTTAGGAAATCTAGAACACATGGGTCACGTCTGAGGGTATAATGAGGGTATCAGTTTAAAAAAAATTGGTTGCGCCCCTAATGTAGAATTAATAGGGGCATAATATAAGGGGGAAATAGATTCTTTGAAGGATAAGATAAAACACTTGTATGTGTTAATAGAGGATAGAATTAAATCATCTATATTCACTATGCTTGTAGAAGTAATGAGATAGACACAACCTGCCTACCAAGATCCACCACCTCCTTGATCAGACCCAGTCATGTACTTTGAGTTGTATGCTAGGAATCCTCATTATATATTATAACATACTAAATTATACACAATCAGGGGGATTATTTACATCATCATCTTATGCAGTTGAGTTAGGTGAGAGTATAAGTACATGATATTATTAATCCAACCACTTTAGTGTCATTTCATATTGAGGAGGTGTCTATAGTTGGATAGAGTATTGGTCATTTTTTTATTTTGGTATTTAATATTTTCCATAAAATAATATATATAAGGTATGAGTTGTTTTTCATTTTTATTTATTATTAAATTTAGAAATAATTATAATATTTTCTTACACTCTCCTTATATAGAAGTATCTGAAATCAAATGAATCACGATAAAGGAATGGAAAATTCTAGGATCCATCGCCTTCAAATATTCCTTGGGAAGTTGATGGGGTAACAAAGTTATCACACATTTTTTATATATTAGATAATTATTATACTTTTTTGATGACTAATGATATATTTTGAAGAAATTGTACATTAAATATTTTTCAAACAGACACCATGGATGTTGTAAAGGGTGAGGATCTCACTATACCCATGTTGTAGTTGTTTTCCATATAAGTAAATTTCAATTAATGATTTAATTTCATTTAGTTAACATGTGTTATATTGACATAATTTATCACTTCTATAATTATGTATCTCCACACTCTTTTCATAAAATATTATTTCACTTCTGTTTATGCATTTATATATCCAAAATTCATATCAACAGCTATGAAATACCTAAACTAATAATTCATAATTAAATATATATATATATATATTAAAGATTAAAAAAACATAGATTACATGTTGGTTTTTTTACATTCCTTGACTGGTAAGAGAAAATATATAATTATGAACCACTATTAATTATACTATTATTAATGATGAATTTTTTATATTTTAGTGGACATTGGATGTTATGAATATTTTACCCAAAATAATGTAAAGCATATTGGTCATTCTCTTTATTGGGTGGTATTCGAATAAGATTTAGAAAGTTGTTAAATAAGTAAGTCTTATTTTATTATTTTAGTTCTTTAATCTTAATATTTTAATCTTATATATGGTTTTATAATTAATATTTAAAATTAAAATAGGTCATTGATTGAGTTAAATAATGATCACTATTAAACAATGGAACTAGATAAAATTGATTATGTAAAATTTCAGTTAGGTAACTTGTATATCGGTGAATACTTGTTTTTTCTTAAATATCTAATGTTTCTATTTTTAAAATATTATTTCATAAAAATATTTTCATCATTAATAAGTTAATTTTGAATGTTTATATTATGTTTTTAGATTCATTAATGAGATATCATGACCAAAAAAACAACAAATTTTGATATGGTTAGTTTCATTATAACACTTATAATTTTAGAAAATATGTTATTTTAAAATTTATAACACTTTATGTTGTAGGTTTTTTATTATGTTTCTTCATATACATCAAATGAATTGAAACACATTCAAAATTTATTTTCAAACTATTTTCTAAGTTTGACTAATTTGGAGATTTAGTTTCATCTCGTTGTATATTTGTAAAAAATGTTGTGAATGTTATCAATGAGTTTTGATGCTCATTTTTCTATTTGTGTAGTTTTTTACTGTTTTTTTATGTTATAGTTTGTGTTTAAAACTATGTAGTTATGTATTTTTCAATATATATTTTAAACATTAAATGTCAATTTTAGAAAAATATAACATCTAAATCCTTCTTGGAAGGGGTTTTCATGTTGGTTTTTAGCAAAACTGATGTGGAAAACTGAGTATGAAGGATTTCCACATCAATTTTAATGAAAACCAACAAGGAAAGCCTTGTATATTTCATATTTTAGAAGTATTTAAATGTTATTTTTACTGAAAAATAATGTTTAAATTCTTCATACTCGATTTTACGCATCATTTTTAATAAAACTTACATGGAAAGATGAGTATAAAGGATTTCAAGGTTGGTTTTCAATAAAACCAATGTTGAAAGCCTTCTATATTTCATGTTTTAGAAGGTTTTTCAATGTCAGTTTTTATAAGTTGATATTGAAAGTCCCACTTTCTATGTCACGTGTATTAACTTTTCTTTATAACTACTATTAAAAGGGAAAAAATACATTAATGGTATTTTTACACTAGTTTTTTCCTTCCAATTGTGCCAGTATATCCTGGAAGTAATAGAAGACACTTGTTAATGTATTCTGATGAACACCAGGGGCATTACCATATTCCTACTCCCATCAAAACCATAGGGTCTCTTCAGTATATCCAAAAAATATAACAACCCTATTATTTTACACATATCATTATATGATTTTAATCATAAAAAAACATCATATTACAAGACAAGGATCATAAAGTCTAGTTTCTTGGAAGACTAGGTACATAAAACTGAAAACATGGGACTAAATAAAACATTTATTTATTTAATATTCATAAATATATCCTAACTTAAATTGTTCTAATACATCTTCATAGGATAACATGGGTATAACATGAACAAAGGGATGAGATAAAAGCCCAATAAGGGAATAAACATAATAACAAAGCTTTAGCACATGAGTTAGAAGGCATGACATAATGATATAAAAATTCATGAAACATATGAAATCATGATATATAAACATGGAATCATATAAAAATGGATTCATAGTAAAGTTTTAGAAACATAAAAATGACTCTAGCACAATTCAAGGCTCCTTTCACATAGATGAGCACAAGTCAAGGTTAACCCCTAAGACCATTACACATGGTAGCACGAGTCAAGGCTAACCGCCAAGACTATTCCACATAACATATCATTAGAATAAACTTTACCCAATGAATTGGAGCACTATATGGGTGAACCCATAATAACATGTTCATAAATATTCTTGACACATATAGAATTATACATAATCAATCATACATAAACATAAGGGTTACCCATGGTAAGATCTGGGTATCATAATCATGTCATAAAGCATAAAAAGTGGGAGTATCATAAAAATGTCCATAAAGGAAAAAAAATTAGATCATTAATGGAAAATAATAGGGTACAATATGAATATATCATAAAAAATTTTGTCAACATGAAGTAATAACATGTAAAAAAGTACTTAAGAAACTTTATTATTAAAACATTTTAGTGTAGTTAAAGGAAAACATCAAAGGTCATTTAAAATATATAAGGGAATAATATTTTATATAAAACCAGAAGTTAACCAATAAGGTTTTCATAATAAATTATTTTTTTATAAAAATAATTGTGGCTTAAAATAGATTATATAGTTTATTTTAAAATGGGTAAGAATTTTGTAAGTTTCCTTAAAACGACATTACTTATCAGGAATAATTGAAGAGAGAATCATTTAAAAATATGTATATCCCCAAAAGAGAATGATGAATGGAACTTGATGCAAGAGTTTGAATAATTTAAACAGTATTTAGAATATTTATATAAAAATAATAAGTAACATCATTTGGGTAAAAATAAATATAGAGCAACCCAAAGGAATAATGGAGGTTTGGGTAGAATCCCTTACCTTAAGTATGAAGGTGTCCTTCAATTTATCTTAATGTCCTGGATAACTGAATTAAATTCATTAATTAATATTTATAGAAACTATTCTACATTTAATTTATTTATTATAACCTTATTAAGTTCATTCATGGCCTTTTTGGTGGGTTAATAGGTTCAATTTCATTGTTTTGGGAGCGTTTGTTTCCTTGGTTTCCATGATTGGTTAACTTATATACATGTAGGGATAAATGTGTAAGATGATAATGGTTTTCCATAATTGAAGTTTTATGTTATTAGTGAAAATACAGAAGATTATATTGTTATAAAAATCATTTTTTTTTTATTTTTAGTGAAGATGTATTATTATGTAAAACTTTAATGATAACCTTTTTGGTTAATTGGTGGTTTTTGATCACATCAAATACATTTTTATTTATAAATTAATATCATGTGTAAAAAAGATTATAGAACCTTAAATTAGACATATTACATATATTATAGTATGTTTCAACCATAAAAATGGTTTCATGACCATAATTGAGGACGTTGATAGAAATTGAAAACTCGTCGTCCTTGAATGTGATAAGTTAACAAATCTCGGGTGGTGTTTTCATTTCTAGTATAAAAGGAGGGTAAAGGAGAGATGATGGTGAATTATTCCATTATCATAACAAAATTATAGTACATTTAAGGTAATGGAGTTATCATAACATTTGGATGAAATTAGGTGAGGAAAGAAAACAAAAGAAAGAAACTTGAAATAAATGAAAAGAGGAATTTACCTCTTGAATATAACTTCCTTGAGAACCTGTTTAGGGAAGAGGATTTGGTCTTTTGAAGATACACGGGGCTGATGGATATGGGATAGGGGATTATGGATATATTTGAGTAGAATTTGGACTAGGCATAAGGCTTGAGAGGAGTAAAGAGAAGAGGTAAAGAGGGTGGTATTTATAGTGGAGGGGAGGAGGGGTTTCCTATTATTATAATCATTAGTTTAATATTTTTCTCAAGACTATGAATAATATTGATTAGTGTCACACCCGGACTTTTCTTTGAGGTATGTTTTTTATTTTAATTTTTATCCCCTAATTTTATTTTTCTTTTTAATAATTGTTTGCTGGAAAGTGGGTCAAGCCCGACATGAGTCGTGCACTTTTTGTGCTGATAATTGAAGTCAAGCCGACACGTGTCGTGCACTTTTGCACTGGTAAATGATTCTTGAAATGAAAATGCCTGACACGCGGGAAGGGCATGGGCAAAGCTGTGCGGCCAGCCCGGCGCATGGGCAAACCTTTTTAGTATTAACGTTTTAAACGTGTAATTTTTTTATTAACATCATTAGAATTATTATTATTATTATTGACCATGTTATTAATTTATATTATTAAATTCATTCATAGTTTTTATTTATTTATCTTATTTTAGGTTGGTGTAGTTTTTTTTTATTTTATTTTTATTTTTATTTTTTTTCTTCCTCTCTCTTTTATTTCTTCTCTCACTCACACTACCCCTCCCCACAACGCATTGTTCATCTACGGCTCTCCCTAACCCTAGGCACCGCATCCCCCCTCTCTCTCGTCACACCGACCAGCCTCACAGTGTGCTGCGCCCTCCTCCTTTGCTACCCCCGGCCGATCACACCCTGCTGCCTTGTTGCCTCACACCCAGCAAGGCGTCGAATACCCACTGCTCCTTCTCCCCCTCTCTAGACCGGTCTTCCCTTTACACCTTCGGTGGAGTCACGCCCTCTCTGTCCAGTGCAGGCTCCCAACGACCCCACTACCTCACCCAACCCTCATCGACACGAGACTCCCACGTGCAAGTAGCCCCATCAACCCAGGTGCGCCATATCACCCTCGTCAGACCATCCGGCTCTTACTATGTCGGATCCCGCACCAGCGACCTCCCTCACCCTCATCCGGTAGCCCACGTATCACTCCCTTTGTTTAGTTGAGGCTTCAACAACCTTTTCCCTAGGCAGATCCTTTCTCCAGCAACCCTCTCTTTTTGTTTCTGGCATCGCAAAAGCCTGGACAGCCCTCGTTGACCTCCGCCCAACCTCTCAGACTCCTCGTCGTAGGTGCAGAGTCCCTCGTTGTTCATAATTTTTTTTTAATGTTGAAGATATGGTTTAGTTATGATTGGTTTTGTTTTTGATGCATTGTTTTGTGCTTTGTTTTTAGGGTGTGTTTAAGGTTGTTTGTGCTGCTTCTGCATGAGTTGGTCCTTGTGCACCAATTTTGTGAAACTTAAGACACAACGGTAAGTTATTCCATGTTTAACGATTGATTGATTTATTGGGTTGGTTGTTTAATAAATTTAACATATTTATTTATTAGTTTGAAATGGGCATAGTCAGTTTTATTTAGAATTTGTTGCACTTTTGTTTTGGTAGTACATATTTATGAAATATGAATGTCTGTCAAATTTGTGTAGTTATTGTTTTAAAAAGTGCAGGAGTTGCAGTTTTGTTTTTGACATGTGTTAGTGTGTGTTGTGTTGTAAATAGGTTATGATGTGGTTTTTCTGGACACCTTGAGTCATGCATCTTATATATATGTTTTTTTTAAATGATAAATAGATTTTTCCTAGTGCTGATTTATTTTAGCTATGATCTTTAAAAATTGTGCAACTGGTTATTTGACTGTGTGGATTATGTAGGTTCTGTTTTGAACAAAATTTCTGGTGTTTGTAATGTTTTAAAAATGCATTTTTTTATTGGAAGTTTTGTGCAACATGTAGATAATGTACTATGTGTTTTTTTGAATGTAACTTTTTCAAGAAATGTGGCATGTTAACTTAAATGAGCAGAAAATGGGAAGCCTGGGTATTAGGTGGGCAGACTAGGACTAGTGCGCTAGTGATATGGAAGTGGCCTCGGCCCAGTTTCACTCAGCTGGTTTGAATATTACAACACTAACAAAGCTTTGGGTGACATTTGGGGACCACTAGGTTATGGATGTGTTTCCCTACTAGTGGCTTGTGCATGAGATCGTATATTATTGTGGTTCTTATTCCTTGGTTCACTGAGACATGATGTTCTAGGGTCCCTTTTTATGTAATTACCTATAGGGTCTCTCCCACTTTGGTGATCTTGGATTACATCTCACTAAACAACAAAATATGGTGTAACCTTTGTGGTGTAATAAAAAAAGGTGTTCTATTTTCTTTCTAAATTTTTTTCCCTTAAATTTTTCATTCTTCAAATTCTTTTATTTAAAATTTTTTAAGAACTTATGTTTATTCCTGGATTAAACTTGCAGTTGTTTTGTCAGTTAATCTTTATGTGTGTAATTATAACGTCCTGGTTCCGGAATCCACCTAGAGGCGCCCCATACCCAGTTGGTCACATGGCCTCAAGCGCATTTCCCCAAATGCCAGAGTTTGCCGACTAGAAGCAAGGGAATTGGGTATGATAGTGGGGGAAACTATTCCCTCATTGGCAGAGTACACAGCGGAAGAAAAACAAACATACAATAGAGGAAGCAGTAATAACTAACAATATAAACAACGGAAGACTAAATCAACAAACTGGAGAACATATGTATATATGAAATGATGCATGATAAATAACTAGGAAAGCAACCAAATAAGTCACAATGCTGAAAAACACTACAGTATCAAACAAGTACAAAAGAAAAGT
Source organism: Viscum album (assembly GCA_963277665.1). Taxonomy (NCBI): domain Eukaryota; kingdom Viridiplantae; phylum Streptophyta; class Magnoliopsida; order Santalales; family Viscaceae; genus Viscum; species Viscum album. Next base: position 815,502,427 of record OY728137.1, read on the forward strand.
AAATAGCTCCTCAGCATCGCAAGCCAAATCTTGGTCCCATGCTCTCCTGCTCTAAGCAATCAAGTTCCAGAAGTCGAAGGGCGCTTTCCCTTGTCTATACCTGTAACAATATAGTCTTCTTAGGCCCAAAAGCGTGGCCCAAACAAGGTGTGATATAAAATTACAGTATGCATTAACCCGAAGATCTGTTCCTAACAATCAGTGAGTATATGGCATGTAAAAGTACAATAAGCAGTAAACAGCAATAGCAAGCAATAGGCAGTAACAGTAAGCAGTAAAACAGGATGACACATAGCAGAAAACAATTCGCAACCAATCAACAGCAGTGAAACAAATAGCTAAGAAGCCAGAAACCCTCTGGGAAGTACTCGCAGCCATCCCCTCTGGTTCTATCCAAGAAGTACCACAACCCTCTGGGCAGTGCACTCATCCTAACCCCTCTAGTTGGTCTTACGAATTTATGAGACTCTATGGGGAAGCTCACTCGGTCAATTCCCCTTATAGTCTAGGGTAGGCAGGGACTCTCTTGAGGAAGATCATGTAGTTTAACCCCCTTAGCCCCAAGGTATAGAGACTCTCTGAGGACGCTATCACGGTCAATTCCTCCTATAGCCTCAGGTATACCACAGACTCTCTGAGGAAGCTCACTCAGTCAATTCCTCATCTATCCTGGGAAGGTTCTTAAAAATATTCAAACAAGGTAAGACTCTATGAGGAAGCTCACTCGGTCTACCCTCATGTATTCTATAACAATTCAAGACTCTCTGGGAGCTCACTCGGTCCATCCCCTCTATAGTCTATAATATCTAAGACTCTCTGGGAAGCTCACTCGGTCTATCCCTTATAGTCTATAGCACCAGGTTCTCTCAGCCCTGTGTCGGTCAGTGCATAATAATGCTATAAGGCTAAATTACACCTATATAGCTACTTGGATGACCAAAGTACACCTATAGAGATACTTAGCTAAACAGTCTACAAGACAACAATCATGTCATGATTTTCACTTCAACATATAACCTCAAGGCATGGAAACAGGTATAACAGCCAAAGGAAAACAAGACCCAAGGTCATAAACAGAACAAAGCAAGGTAAAAATACATCCAAGCACAACAAATTAACCTCTAAAAAGGTCAATTTACCTCTACGCAAGCATACAAGCAAGGTATAAAAACAACGAAGGCAAAAGGGTAACGCGCGATACCCTGTTCATAGGTATCGGTGGAAATTCGCACATAAAACTCAGAGACTTTGAACATTAAGGCACAAACCACCTACCTCGATCCTATGAGATCGATATACTTGAACCACAGCGGCTAATTCTCCTTAGAAAATCTTAGATCTGAGAAAACTCACAAAACGTCCAACCTTAGATAACTTGAGAAGGAGGAAGAATTGGAAAACAAGGCTCAAGTAGAAGGGAGAACTCACCGCTGCGCTTCCAACACAATTGACCATGCTCGAATCGTAGAACGGACGGAGAGGCGGGGGCTCGGGGAAGATCTGGTCGTACGGGTCACTCTTGGATGGAGAACCTGGAGAAGGGGTGTGTTTTTTCTGTCAGGCGCGACCCCAGTGCGTTTAGTGAAAAAAAAGTACATGGTGTGTACTTTTAGAGTACACGGCATGTACTAGGTTTTTTCCGTACTCTGCCAAAATCGGCCTCCATGTCACCCCTACACACCGTGTGTGTGGCCTGAGCATGGCCAGCACACGGCTTCGAGCCAGACAAGAATACACGGCGTGTACTCAGGAAGTACAGGACGTGTACTTTGAAATTTTCCAGAAACTCCATTTTTCTTAAAAACTCCAGAAAAAGAAAGGCGTACCTAAAACAAAGATCCGGGTTCTTACAGACTTTCCCCCGTAAATAAATTTGTCCCCGAATTTACCTAGATGGGTGTAGAAGAAGAATCCTCAAACAGCTCCGGCCACTATGATCGTACTTCAGCCTCCCTCTCCCAAGTCTCATCATGTACTCGCCTATGCTGCCATAACACTCATACTAGAGGAACAGACCGGCCTCAAAGAACCTTTGTACTACGATCAAAAATCCGAATAGGATGCTCTTCAAACGATGCATCCTCTTCGAGTTCAAACTTCTCAGGCTGAAAGACATGAGACGGGTCTGAAAAGTAACGTCAGAGCTGAGAGATGTGGAATATGTCATGCATCACCCGGTACCTCTAAGGTAGTTGCAACCGATAGGCAACCGGCCTAACTCTCCCCAATACCTCAAACGGTCTGACGTACCATGGTGAAAGCTTACCCTATCTCCAAATACTCTTGTGTCCCAACCTCGGTGCGACACGCAGAAAAACCTGATCTCCGACCTCGAACTCCAGAGGTCGTATCCTCTAATCAGCATAAGACTTCTGTCGAGACTATGTTGTAGCCATCCTCTTCCAAATCAACTCTATCTGCTCTGAGGTCACCTGAATAAGACGAGGTCCTAGAAAAGCTTCCTCTCCTGCCTCTAGCCAGCATAAGAGTGATCGGCATGGCCTACCATACAGAGCCTCGTATGGTTCCATCTAAATGGTCGCCTAAAAATTGTTGTTGTAGGTGAACTCGAGGTATATGCTTCTCCCAAGAACCACCGAAGTCTAAAATGCAATCTCATAGCATATCCTCAAGCACCTGGATTGTGCGCTCGGACTGGCCATCAGTCTGGGGATGGTGTGTTGTACTCAAAAGTACCTATGTACCCAAAGCCTTCTAAAGTCCCTACCAAAACCAAGAGGTAAAGCGTGCATCCCTGTCTGAAACAATAGAGCGTGGAACTCCATGTAGACATACAATCTCTTGGATTTACAGTCATCCCAGATCATCAAAACTAAAGGTCTCCTTGATTGGAAAGAAGTGTGCAACCTTTTTAAGCCTGTCAATGACAACCCAAACAGCATCACCCCCCCCCCTCGAGGTGACCTCGGAAACCCGGTCACAAAGTCCATCGCAACATCATTCCACTTCCACTCTGGAATGGATAACTTCTGTAAGAGACCTGTTGGACGCTGATGATCTGTTTTCACCTGCTGAAAAGTAGAATATCTCATGACAAAACCAGAAACATCCCTTTTCATACCTGGCCACCAGTACTGGCAATGAAGATCCCGATACATTTTTGTGATGCCAGGATGAACTGCCCAAACTGAGGAGTGAAATCCCGCATCAGCTCCTCGCGTATGTCTACTGGCACCCATATGCATCCCTAGAAACTCAAGATCGCATCCTCGCACATTTTTCATCCAGGAATAGGGTCCCCTCCTGACACACTCTCCCGTAAGACTAAGGCCTCTGAATATGATAGTTTCCTCATTCATACCCGATCAAGAAGTATAGAGGTAACAGCCACAGAAAATAGGACAGTCTGTCCCTGCCTGTTGTGCACCTCCAGATGCATCTCAGAGAACAGAGCCATAAGCTGCCACTCACTCCTGGCCTCCTGAAATACCTAAAACTGAGTTCGTCTTCACAATTCATCTGCCATTGCATTGCCCTTTCCCGACGTATAGGCGAGCTCTAAGTGAAAGGACTGAAGATACTCGACCCACCTGCGCTGTCTCAGATTCAGATCATGCTGAGTGAAGATATATTTGAGACTCTTTTGGTCGGTGTAAACCACAAAGTGCTCTCCCAGAAGATTGTGTCTCCAGCAGCGTAAGGCATGAACAACTGCTGCCAACTCTAGATCATGCGTAGGGTAATTCCTCTCGTGTGGCCTCAACTGCCGAGACTCATACGCAACGACTCCATCTCCCTACATGATCACAACTCTCAGCCCGATACCTGAAGCATCACAGTAAATAGTGTAACCCTTGCCCAGATCTGGCAAGACTACTATTGGTGCTGACGTCAACCTCCCCTTCAGCTCTTGAAAGGCTGAATCACAAGAATCTGACCATAAAAACTTCTCCCCCTTCTTGGTCAGACTTGTCAATGGTGATACTAGGGGCGAGAAGTCCTGAATGAAGCGTCTATAGTATCCATCCATCCCTAGGAAACTCCGCAACTCAAAGACGTTCTTCGGCTGCTCCCAGGAAACTACATCTCTCACTTTCTCTGGGTCCATTGACACTCTTGTCTCCAAGATAACAAGACCTAGGAAGTGGATCTGATCCATCCAAAAGTGGCACTTCGAGAGTTTAGCATATAGTCGATGCTCTCTCAGTGTACTCAGAACAATCTCAAGATGTGTGTCATGGTCGTGTCGATTGTGAGAGTACACCAAGATATCGTCTATGAAGACCACGAAAAAAAGAGTCCAAGTACGGATGGAAAACTTGGTTCATCAGTGCCATGAAAACTGCAAGTGCATTCGTGAGACCGAATGGCATGACTGTATATTCGTAAAGACCATACCTTCTCCTGAAATCTATCAGAGGTATATCTGATGTTCTAACGTGCAATTGATGATAACCGGACCTCAAGTCAATCTTCGAGAACACCCGACCTCCTCAAATCTGATCAAAGAGTTCATCGATCCTCGGTAAGGGATATCGGTTCTTGACCATCAACTGGTTCAGCTTCTGATAATCCACACAAATCCGAAGGGTACCGTCTACCTTCTTTGCAAACAGGACAGGCGAACCCCAAGGAGAAGTACTGGGTTGGATGAAACCCTTTGTCTGCAACTCCTCCAACTGATTTTTGATCTCCTGCAACTCAGGTGTAGCCATCCTATAAGGAGGAATGGACACCGGTGTCGCTCCTGGCATGATCTCAATCGAGAATTCTACCTCACGCTCTGGAGGTAAACCTAAAAAGTCTTCTGGAAAGAAATCCCTGAAATGATCCCCCACTGAAGGAAATTCTAACTGTGAAGTCCCCTGGTCATCCAGATAAATACTAGCAATCTGGGATATAACTTCCCATATCCCATGATGTTATGGTCCAGCTCTACCCGCCTAGACATCCCACTCGCCTCTATGAATGAAAGGTTTGCCCTCTGGTGATACGAAACTCACCCTGCGGGGATAGAAATCAATGACTGCCTGGAAGGGAACCAAACAGTCTATACCGAGAATGACGCCATAGCCCGTCATCTCTAGGAAATAGAGGTCCCATAAGAAATGACACCCTGCAACCTCAAGAGGTCACTCTCTGCACTGTCGTATGCTAGATGTCCTCGTTCCCAACGACATGTCAAGGTTCAACAAGTCGGCAGACAAAAAGATATAGAGCCCAAGGATCTCAACAACCGCAATAGAGATAAAGCTATGGGAACCACCAGTATCGAAAAGGGCTGAAGATAAAACTTAGGCTACTAAGATCGTACCTCGAAATGTAGAAGGGTCGGGATCCTGCTCCTGATAGGTCTGCTCCACGGCAAAAGACTGGCCTCCACCGCGGCCCTGCGCCCCTGGCTGACCGCTCTGAGCTGATCCACTCTATTGTCACTGATGACCTGGTGAATGACCACCACGGTCGTGACCTCCACCTCAACCTAAATGGATGGAAGAACTCTAGTTCCCTGACTGGTGGGAAACTGTTGAAGCATCTCCAGAACGCAGGGTCATAGAGGAACCCCTACCACTATCTGAAGGTGAGAAGATGTGACAGAAACGCTGAAGATGGCCCATCTTTCTGCAAGACCGGCACTCCATCGGATCTCTCTGGCACTGAGGCCTAGTATTCCCACTCTTACCGCAATGGTAGCATACAACCTGGCTGCCAGAAGACGCATCCCACGGAACTCGATCTCCTCGAGAAGACTCTCTGCGACGCTTCCTACGATCTGTAGGAGGAACACCAGCTCTGGATATCGAGCCGCCCTGACTCACTGCTCCAGAATCCCTTAGTTTGTGCTCATTAATCAGCGCCTGATTGACGATGGAGGATATCGAAGTCAACTGGAAGATATTCACCTGGGAACGGATCTTCTACCTGAGATCGTCCTCAAACTTCCTAGAAAGGAACAACTCATCACCTGCTGGGATCGGTGTGAAACGTTGAAGCTCTATAAAGACCCATAAATTTCAAGGAATTTTTTTTCTTAAATTCTTTGGGATTTTACAAGTACACAGTTTCTGACGGCACCTGATTCTGAGGCATGGTGTGCCCAGAATCAATTTCCAAAGTTTAGCTTGGGTACGTTTAGTGAAAAAACGAGCAGGTTTTTCTAAATTTTGAACTGGTGCTTGGAATCGAAATCTGAGGGAATCGATGAAACCACAGCGGTGGTATTTGTTTAATAGGACCTTTCTCGGAGGTGCGTTTTCTCGGGAGGAGTTGTTAAAAATTGAAGATTACATGTGAAGAAAATAAAATGGTGGTACAATTTTATTTTCGTTATTCTAAGTGGTTTAATCCTATGTGTGAGAGTTGGGGTGGGACCCACTGGTTACTAACTACCCTTGAGAGGATAAAGGTGAGGTGGGGCCCACACAATCCCAACCCCTCACATTCTCTAAATCCTCTAAACCCCCTCTTAAGTTATGTAACTCTCCCACATTAATCCTTGCCAACGTAACACATAATTAATTAGACAACTTAGTTTAATTAATTAAGTGAGTTGTGTTTGAATTTTAAAATTGAAAATGCAAGGCTTTAAGTAATTAACAAGATAAGTCTTATTTTATTTTGGGGGTTAGTTGTTGTGTGAAGATATTGGGGGAGAGAGATCTTTTCTCTGGAAGAACTTCATCTTCCTCATTGAAGACCGCCAAGAACGCCGGTTCCAACCTCGACTTCTTTCTTATCGACGTTGACGAAGCGACGTCGTTATTCCGTGGAAACATCAATGGAACAATTAAAGCATCTCCATCCTTCATCAAGAGATCAACCATCTTGAATTGAGGTAGGGGTGTGTTTATGAATGAGTGATGTTGTTTTCCTTCCATGTTATTGGTTCTCTCTAAACCATTTTCTATCAAACTAATGTGGAAGGAACCGGACCAAACTAACACGGTCTGATTCCTCCGCCATTCTTGTTGTATGGTGTTCTACTACAGTACTTGAGTGGTGAATCAAGGCATGTTTTCGGAGCCGATCAGAGGCCCGAAAACATCGAAAACGGCCTCGGAACATCGGGACAACCTAGGAGTGGTAGTTTTGTAGCAACCGGATCATTGGAATGAAGGATGGATGCCTCGGGAGGCATGCTGGCCAGAGGCATCGTTTTTGGAAAATTCCAGAATACACGGCGTGTCCTTCCAAATCACACGTCGTGTAGTACAAGCGTTCAGCGAAAGAATTAATGGACATCAGAAGAAGTGACACACGGTGTGTGACACTAGTCACACGGCATGTACTATCCACACATTTTGACAGAGGAGACTTCGATGGACATGGCGTTTATTCAAGGGAAATACACGGACATGGACCAAAATACACGGCCACGAGGCACGGCGTGTATTATCTTCATTGAAAAGTGGAAGTGGCTTCGCGAGGCTCGGCGTGTAATCTGGGAGATACACGGACACGGACAGAAACACACGGCCACGAGGCACGGTGTGTACTACCACCACCAAGGAAGAAGCGGCTTCATGAGGCTCGGCGTGTAATCTGGGTGATACACGGACACGAGTAGAACCACACGGCCAAGAGGCACGGCGTTTATTCCAGAAATACACAGACACGGGGTGGAGTACATGAGAATGTACTCCACCACACGGCCAAGCATGGCCAGCGCACATGGAACCAACCCTATAGGTTTGAACACGTCGTGTAACCATACTACACACCGTGTATTTACTTATATACACGACCAGCCCTGCGACACGGGCCGTATCACACGGGCAGTACCCGGTGACTGATGACACGGTGTGTATCGCTTACCTACACGCCCTTTACTTTTGGAAAATGGCCTGGTCATCTTGTTCTCCGTGACTTGGGCATGTTTTGCTTGGTTTTTCCCCAATGATGTGGGACGGAACTACAGGATACATCAACTCTGGTCTTCATGACAGTTGATGTACCGATCTTTGACACGAGGAACGGACCCTCCCGGAATCGAGCATGCTGTGTGCGGGAACCCTAGAGATGGCTGTGACTGCGATGACGATGGCGACTTTACTTGGATCCTACATGGGTTTGGAAGCGAGGACGACTGTACTTGGATCCTCCGTGGGTTCGGTAGCGATGATGACTGTACTTGGATCCTACGTGGGTTCGGCAGCGATGGTTACTGTACTTGGATCCTACGTGGGTTTGGAAGTGACGACTTCTGTACTTGGATCCTATATGGGTTCGGCAGAGGAGATGATTCAGAGGCTACATCTAATCATCTCTACCCCTCTTCATGAATAGTATACCTGTATGAGCTGAGTCTTGATTTTCCAATCAATATCTTCAATATGATTGACTTGTTTACCTCTGTGGATTGGGTTGTGCTTTCTTGTGTGGATTGGGTTGTACATTCCTATGTGAACTGGGTTGAACTTGGGCTCGTGAGTTGGAGCATAATTGGAATTGATGACTTAGGTATATGTATGGGCATATACCTAAGTAGAGTTGGTTGATACTTCATGATTTTATATTTCCTTGTGGTTTATCCTTCATGGATTTTGGGAGACCTTCGGGCATCTCGGGGTCCCTACGGAGTATCGTATACTCACCCCTACACGATCTATACTCTCACTACGTTGTGTTGGATGCAGACGACGGGCAGCGCTGATCGTGGTTGAGGCTTGTGGAGCGGGATGGTACCTGGAGGTGGACTATCAGGCGGGACGTACACGGAGTGGATGGTCGGACTCGAGGAGTCGACAAGACTATCTGTACTCACCCTTCATATGGGAGTTCCAAAGGACGTCTTGGTGGTGGCTTCTCTAATTTTCAGCTGTTGTACTTTCTTTTCTCAGTTGTATTGTACTTTCAGTTGGGTTTGTATACTGGCCCATTTACTTTCAAGCACTTACTTTTGTAATCAGTTTACTTAGTGTTTAATTCAGCTTGTGTACTCTGTGGTGTTTGTTTTCTTATATAAATGAAATTCCTTCCCTTTTATTGGGATTAACGCCTTTGGTGCTAATCGCCAGCCCCTGGCCTATGGAAGGCGGGCTTGGGGTAGTCATGGAACGGTCCCTGAGGACGAGTTGTGACAAATTGGTATCAGAGGAGTCGGTTCTACCGTAGAACTCAGGACTCTAATAATTTCTTCTATGTGAAGAAATAGTGTTCAGGGTATTGAGTGTGGTTATCTAGGGAGTCCAGTGTTGGTGCGGCAGCCAACGTATCCATACAACAGGACCCTGACTCCTGATTTCTGAATCAATGCATGAAAACATTGATTGCATGTGTGTTTCAAAGTTTTATTTGTGATTAATTTGTGTCTGCTCACCAGGTATATTGTACTGACCATGGTGAACCTGTTTCTTTTCAGGCTGGCCCCATGATGGCATCCAGCTAGGGTTCTGAGCTTTGTGTGAGATGGTAGCCCACCGAGTGATGAGGCCTCGGTGCAGGGCCCCATTACAGTGGAGGCACCTGCGGTACCTCTATCTGCCAAGCCACCGATGCCACCAGCCCCAATAACTGAGAGTGCACGTCGCCTTAGTGCACTGCACGAGTTTCAGCATCAGAGACCACCTAGGTTCCGTGGGGAGATGGACCCTCAGGCAGCCGAGGACTGGATGGAGGCTGTTGTTCGAGTTTTCAGATTGGTAGGGACACCAACAGATCTTATGGTGATCCTTGCAGCGAGTCTCCTGCATGCGGAAGTAAGTAGATGGTGGAGCCTGATGCTCCAGGTGCACGACGAGGCATCTCTTCTTTGGATGGACTTCGAGAGCCTCTTCCACTCGGAGTTCATTCCAGCCACCCTCCTTGCGGTGCGCATTCATGAGCTACTACAGCTGCGGCAGGGCAGCATGACAGTATCCCAACACTCGGCGAGATTTACCGATCTCTCATGCTACTCCACGGACATGGTACAGGACCCATTATTCTGGGCTCGGACCTTCAAGCAGGGACTGAGGCATGAGATTAGGGATTTGATGATCTCCCTCAGTATTCCGACACAGGCAGGAGTACTAGAGTGATCCCTTCTTGTAGAGAGATTTCTTGCTGAGCCTACACTAGCAGCGAGACCTACCGTAGGGCGGAACGTACCGGATTCTTCTGCAGTTGGCAGTCTACAGATGTCACAGGGGTCCAAGCGGACCATACCATCAAGTGGGCGACCTCAGGATACTGGCTTAGAGGTGCAGGGCACACGTAGTAGAGCCGGTCATACGAGGCAGACAGTGCTATGCATGCGGCGGGCAGGGCCACATGGCTCGTGACTGCTCGACCCGCCATGCATAGGAGCAGCAGACGGTTGAGGGACCACCTAGGAAGAGGAAGAGGTTCGACCATGGCGGTTTGCAGGGAGCATGCGGACGAGGTAGAGGAGTTGGTCGAGCAGTAGGTGGTGGAGGATGCTTCGGAGCTCTACCACCACCACCACCAGGAGGTCCACCCCAACCATAGGGAGCTGGCAGACAGAGGTAGGCTCAGCTTCAGGCAGTGGAGGCCTACGACCACGGTACACCAGAGATGATTTTAGGTACTATCTGTGTCTATTCCACCCTTTCTATAGTTCTTATATACACAGGAGAGAGTCATTATTTCATTGCTTCTACCCTTGTTCGGAGCTCAGAGATTTCGACGGAGTCGTTGGCTCGATCCTTACGGCTAGAGACTCCTACGGGAGCAGACTCGACGATTATGCACTGGTGCCGATAGTGTGATCTTACTCTAGGAGGTGGGATCTTCGGCTAGGATCTTCTTGTAGCGGCGTCGAGGACTTACGACATCATCTTGGGCATGGATTGGTTATCTACAGTCCATGCTCAGATCGGCTGTATTAGGCGCAAGGTGCGGTGTGTCCACACCGATGGGAGCAGGTTCACCTTCACCGATGAGAAGAGAGCCTTTGTAGGGTAGGATGGACTCACGCAAAGGAGAGGACAGCCAATCACTCGTTAGTTGGCTAGTCTCATCCTAGGATCAGTTGATGTGCGGAGTCCGAGTTTTCCTATTGTGGTGGAACAGTATGCAGACGTTTTTCCTGACGACGTTCTAGGACTACCTCCTCGCATAGAGGTAGACTTCTATATTTATCTGTACCCCGGGACAACACCAATATCTACACCAGCATATCGGATGGCTCCTGCTGAGCTTCGTGAGCTACGGGTACAGCTGGAGGACTTGCAGGGCAAGGGATTAATTTGACCCAGTGTTTCACCCTGGGCTTCCCCGATTTTGTTCGCCAAGAAGGCGGACGGGAGCTTGAGACTGTGTGTCGATTACCGTAACCTGAACTAGGTGATCATGAAGAACAAGTATCCACTTCCGAGGATTTTCGACCTCTTCGATCAGCTCAAGGGAGCACGATGGTTCTTGAAGATAGACCTCAGGTCAGGCTATCATCAGCTCAGAGTTCGAGATGAGGATGTGTAGAAGACGGCCTTCAGGTGTCGGTATGGCCACTATGAGTTCTTGTTTATGCCTTTCGGCGTAACCAATGCTCCAGAAGTGTTCATGAGTCTCATGAATAGAATCTTCCAGCCTTAACTCGATCGATTTGTCGTAGTCTTCATTGATGACATATTGATTTACTCGACTACTGAGGAGGAGCATGCTTACCACTTGCGGGTTGTACTGGACACACTCCGAGAGCACCAGCTTTATGGTAAGCTCTCAAAGTGTCAGTTCTGGATTTGAGAGGTCCACTTCTTAGGGCACGTTATCTCTGAGGTGGGAGTTACGATGGATCCTGCGAAGATCGAGGCAGTGCTAGCTTGGGAGCCACCCATGAGCGTGACAGAGGTGCAGAGTTTCCTAGGTCTGGCTGGGTACTATCGGAGATTTGTGCCAGACTTCTCCAGATTTGTAGCACCGCTTTCATATTTTAGGAAGAAGGGGAAACCCTTCGTGTGGTCAAATAGATGTCAGCAGAGCTTCCAGGAGCTAAGACAAAGATTGACCAGTGCATCCATCTTGAGGCTACCGGAGGAGGGAGTAGGGTACGTAGTTCACTACGATGCATCAGGGACCAGACTCAGGTGTGTCTTGATGTAGGAGCGGGCAGTGATCGCCTATGGATCACGACAGTTGAGGAAGCCTGAACAGAACTACGCTACCCATGACCTGGAGTTAGCAGCTGTGGTCTTCTCTTTGAAGATGTGGCGGCACTATCTGATGGGCAAGCGCTTTACAGTCTACTCTGACCACCAGAGTCTCAGGTACATCTTCTCATAGAAGGAACTAAACCTGAGATAGCAGTGATGGCTCGATTTCCTCCAGGACTATGACTTTGAAATAGTCTATACTCCTGGAAAGGGGAACGTAGTAGCTGATACTCTCAGTAGGAGGATGGGAATTCAGCTACTTGGAGAGGCGACAGAGCAGTTAGACACTTTACAGATATCCTTCATGGATAGAGATGGGGAAACCTTTCTACAGTCGCTCACAGTCACTCCATAACTTCTTCAGCGGGTTAGAGAGACGCATCGTAGATATGTTGACTGTGAGACGCGGCGTGCACAGATATCCTCAGGATAGTCACCTAATGGATTCCTTGTAGGAGGAGAGCACAAAATTCTTTTCAGAGGACGTACCATGGTACCAGCTTCTTTGTACGAGGAGTTGCTGAGGGAGTTTCATACTTCCCCTTTGGAGGTACATCCAAGAGTAGCGAAGATGTACCAGGATCTCATTTGAAAGCACTGATGGCCGGGTTTGAAGAAGGATGTGGCAGAGTTGGTTTCGCGATGCCTCGCCTGCCAGCAGGTGAAGGCAGAGCACCAGGTACCATCAATCTTGGTACAACCCTTAGAGGTTCCGGAGTGGAAGTAGGATGGAATATCTATGGATTTCATGACTGGGATTCCACGTACTTCCAGAGGACACGACACTATTTGGGTGATTGTCGACTGACTTACCAAGTCGACCCACTTTCTACCTATCAAATATCAGGGCTTAGTGGAGATCTTGGGATGCCTCTACATTTAGGAGATCGTATGGATTCATGGTGTTCCATCTTCTATCTTCTCTGATTGAGATGCTCACTTTACTTCCCAGCTTTGGAAGGGGTTGCAGGAGGCATTTGGGACGCAGCTACACCTGAACACCACCTTTCACCCTCAGACGGATGGTCAGACGGAGAGGACCATTCAGACTCTCGAGGACATGCTACATGCATGTGTCCTCGACTTTGGTCATAGTATGGAGGATCACCTACCCTTGGGGGAGTTTTCACACAACAACAGCTGCCACTCCACCATCGGGATGGCACCATACGAGGCATTTTACGGCCGACCTTGAAGATCACCTCTGTACTGGATAGACCCTGGGGAGTCAGAACTTGTCGGACCAGAGATGGTCCAATCCATGACAGAGAAGGTGCAGATCATCTAGGAGCGGATGAGGACTGATCAGAGCCACCAGAATTATTATGCTGATAGGAGTCAGAGGCCACTAGAGTTCAATGATAGCGACCACGTTTTCTTACGGGTCTCACCTCGACGTGGAATGCGTAGGTTTGGCCAGGACGGCAAGTTATCTCTGCGCTTCATCGGACCATTCCAGGTTCTCAGTAGGATAGGCGAGGTGGCTTATCGCCTATCTCTTCCACCTCAGTTGCACCGGGTGCACGACGTCTTCCACGTATCTCAACTGAGGAGATACGTGCACGACCCGACGCATATCATCAACCAGGGGGAGCTGGACATCGATGATGAGGTGACTTTTGAGGAGGTCCCAGTGGAGATCTAGGATCAACAAGAGAGGGTCCTATATGGATGGTCGATTCCTCTAGTATGCATCAGGTGGCAGCACGGGAACCTCTAAGAGAGCACATGGGAGTGGGAGGCTCAGATGTGTGCTCAGTAACCTCATTTGTTTCTCTAGTTTATGATGTATCTTTACAGGGATGTAAAGCCCTGAGGTTGGAGTAACTTAAAGACCCGTAAATTTCAAGGAAATTTTTTTCTTAAATTCTTTGGGATTTTACGAGTACGCAGTTTTTGACAGCACCTGATTCTGAGGCCCGGTGTGCCCGGAATCGATTTCCGAAGTTTAGCTCAGGTATGTTCAGTGAACGAACAAGCAGGTTTTTCTAACTTTTAAACCGGTGCTCGGAATCGAAATCTTAGGGCACCGATGAAACCGCAGTAGCGGTATTTGTTTAAGAGCACCTTTCTCAGAGGTGTGTTTTCTTGGGAGGAGTTGTTAAAAATTGAAGATTAAATGTGAAGAAAATAAAATGGTGGTACAATTTTATTTTCTTTATTCTAAGTGGTTTAATCCTATGTGTGGGAGTTGGGGTGGGACCCACTGGTTACTAACTACCCTTGATAGGATAAAGGTGAGGTGGGGCCCACACAAACCCAACCCCTCACATTCCCTAACTCCTCTAAACCCCCTCTTAAGTTATGTAACTCTCCCACATTAATCCTTGCCAACGTAACACCTAATTAATTAGACAACTTAGTTTAATTAATTAAGTGAGTTTTGTTTGAATTTTAAAATTGAAAATGAAAGGCTTGAAGTAATAAAATAAGATAAGTCTTATTTTATTTTGGGGGTTAGTTGTTTTTTGAAGATATTGGGGGAGAGAGCTCTTTTCTCTGGAAGAACTTCATCTTCCTCATCGAAGACCGCCAAGAATGTAGGTTCCAACCTCGGCTTCTTTCTTCTCAACGTTGACGAAGTGACGCCGTCATTCTGCGCCAACGTCAATGGAACAACGAAAGCATATCCATCCTTCGTCAAGCAATCAACCTTCTTGAATTGAGTTAGGGGTGTGTTTATGAATGAGAGACGTTGTTTTTCCTTCCATGTTATTGGTTCTCTCTAAACCATTTTCTATCGAACTAATGCAGAAGGAAATAGACCAAAATAACACGGTATGATTCCTCTATCGTTCTTGTTGTATGGTGTTCTCCTACCATACTTGAGCGGTGAATCAAGGAAAGTTTTCGGAACCGATCGGAGGCCCGAAAACATTGGAAATAGCCTTGGAACATCGGGATAACCTAGGAGCGGGAGTTTTGTAGAAATCGGATCATCGAAACGAAGGACGGATGCCCCGGGAGGCGTGCTGGCCAGAGGCGTCGTTTCTGGAAAATTCCAGAATACATGGCGTGTACTTCCAAAGCACACACCATGTAGTACAAGCATTCAGCGGCAGAAGTAATATACATCTGAAGAAGTGACACATAGCATGTGACACCGGTCACACGGCATGTACTATCCACATAGTTTGACAGAGGAGACTTCGATGGACATGGTGTGTATTCAATGGAAATACACGAACACGGATAGAAATACACAGCCACGAGGCACAACATGTATTATCTTCATTGAAAGGCAGAAGTGGCTTTGCGAGGCTCGGCGTGTAATCCGGGATATACATGGACACGGACAGAAACACACGGCCACGAGGCACAGTGTGTACTACCACCACCATGGCAGAAGTGGCTTCGCGAGGCTCGGCGTGTAATCTGGGTGGTACATGGACACTGGAAAAACCACACAGCCAAGAGGCACAGCGTGTAATCCGGAAATACACGGACATGGGGTGGAGTACACAGGCATGTACTCCACCACACAACCAAGCATGGCCAGCGCACATGGAACTGTCCCTAGAGGTTTGAACACGGCGTGTAACCATACTACACGCCGTGTATTTACTTATCTACACGACCATCCCTGTGACACGGGACGTATCACACGGGCAGTACCCGGTAACTGATGACATGGCGTGTATCGCTTACCTACACGTCGTGTACTTCTGGAAAATGGCCCGGTCGTCTTGTTCTCTGTGACTTGGGAACATTTTGCTTGGTTTTTCCCCTATGAAGTGGGACGGAACTACGGGATACATCAACTCTGGTCTTCGTGACAGTTGATGTATCGATCTTTGACTCGAGGAGCGGACCCTCCCAGAATCGAGCATGTTGTGTGATGGAACCCTAGAGCTGGCTGCGACTGCGAAGACGATGGCGGCTATACTTGGATCCTACGTGGGTTCAGCAGCGAGGAAAACTGTACTTGGATCCTCCATGGGTTCGGCAGTGATGACGACTGTACTTGGATCCTACATGCGTCCGGCAGTGATGGTTACTATACTTGGATCCTACATGGGTTTGGCAGCGATGACTTCTGTACTTGGATCCTATGTGGGTTCGGCATAGGAGATGATTCATAGGCAACATCTAATCATCTCTATTCCTCTTCATGAATAGTATACCTGGGTGAGCTGAGTCTTGATTTTCCAATCAATATCTTCGATATGATTGACTTTTTTACCTGTGTGGATTGGGTTGTGCTTTCCTATGTGGATTGGGTTGTACATTCCTGTGTGGATTGGGTTGAACTTGGGCTCATGATTTGGAGCAGAACTGGAATTGATGACTTAGGTATATGTATGGTAATATACCTAAGTAGAGTTGGTTGATACTTCTTGATTGTATATTTCCTTGCGGTTTATCCTTTTTGGATTCTAGGAGACCTTCGAGCGTCTCAGGATCCCTACTGAGTATCGTATACTCACCCCTGCACGGGCTATGCCCGCACTACATTGTGTTGGATGTAGACGACGGACATCGCTGATCGTGGTTGAGGCTTGTGGAGCGGGACTGTACCCGGAGGTGGACTATCAGGCGGGACATACACAGAGTGGAAGGCCGGACTCGAGGAGCCGACGAGACTATCTATACTCACCCTTCATGTGGGAGTTCCGGAGGAAATCTTGGTGGTTGGTGCACTACTTTTTAGCTTTTGTACTTTATTTTCTCATTTGTACTGTACTTTTAGTTGGGTTTGTATACTGTCCCATTTACTTTCCAGCACTTACTTTTGTACTCAGTTTACTTAGTTTTTACTTCAGCTTTCGTACTATGTGGTGCTTGTTTTCTTATATAAAGGAAATGCCTTACCTTTTATCAGGATTTATGCCTTTGGTGCTAGTCGTCAGCCCCTGGCCTATGGAAGGAGAGCTTGAGGTAGTCACGGAACGGGCCCCGAGGACGGGTCGTGACAAGCTCAGTGAAACGAGATGAGTACTCCATGACAGAGAGAGTACCCTCCTGCAGACTCATAAACTCTCGGGCTCAATCAGCACTCAGGGTCTCCGGATAGAAGTAGTCATAGAAGGTGCATCGAAACTCTTCCCAAGACATATCCTGTTGATTCCCTGACCGCGAGATCACCTCCCACCACCTCTTGGCGGTGTCTCGGAGCATATAAGTATCCAGCTTCACCCTCTTCTCTGGAGGGATCTCTAGGTGCTCAAAGATGATCACTGTGGCCTCTATCCATGACTCTAAAGCCTGAGGTCCTCCATCCCCTGAAAAAGTAGGAGGATGCTGCTATTGGAAAACCCGTGTCAACTCAGCCATCGACGGGGCAGGAGGCGGTGCTCCCTAGAAGGTTTGCATCATCCTCAGAAAATCCTCCATGAACTGTGCATCAGTGCCTGCAACTGGTATGACAGTCGGTGCCAAGGCTGGCTCGACTGGAGGATCGGCAGGAAGTCCCTGATCAGCCATATCTAGCATCTGATCACTGCCTGATGACAGACATACAACTAGAGGACGTCTCAGAGGCATAGCTCTGAAAGATCAAAAGTACACCTTAGATCAAAAAAACAAGTACAGAGAACACAAGAGTACAAAACAAGAATTGGGGAAGAAAAACACACAAGTTTACAAAACATGACTACATGGCGTGTATAAAAACTACATAGCATATCTTTTTAAGCCACTGACATGGGCATGTACCCCTGCCCTGTAGGTCGTGTAACACCACAAACTACACAGCGTGTTGACCCAACACACGGCATGTACTTGAAGACTAATCCCATTCCTGAGTCTCTTTACACAGCTAGCTCACACGGTTCAAACTAACCTCAGACTACATGGTGTGTTCCCTAGGGACACGGCGTGTACTAGACACTGACTCGGCGGCCTGTGTTCTTAGTTACAATGTCATCTACATGGCTGGCCCTTACACGGCATGTTCTTAACAAACACGGCGTGTATAAGAGAAGGTGACACTGTCCCGTGTTGTTCGTGACATGGCCAGGTACCTGGGCAAGACTACACGACATGTTCCAAAAGCAACACGACGTGTCTTAGAGAAGGTCTCACTGACCCATGTTATTCGTGACACGGCCGGGTACCTGGATAGAACTACACGGCGTGTTCCTTTTCAACACGGTGTGTTATACTCGAGCTTCCCCGACTCGTGTTGTTAGTGACACGGCCGGGTACAAGGCTCTACACTACCCGGCGTGTACATACTGTACACGGCGTGCTCCTCAAATTATTTTCACAACACCGTGTTCCTGCACACACAGTCAGTAACACAGCCTAAAAACTACACGGCATGTAACCAGAAAGTACACACCGTGTATTCTGGGTTTTTCTGGGTAGTAGCTCAGAAACTACACAGAAGCCCATAAACACGGAAAACAAGGTAAATAGGTTCCAAATTCCGATCTGTGAGGGCCCATACTCCCCGTGAATCAAAGCTTGGCATCCCCTACAGTCATGTACAAGAGAAAACAGGATCATGATTCACCAATTTCTGATTCAAGAGGGCCCATAACACCTCAAGAATCAAAATTTGGTGTTCATTTAAACAAAGTACCATACAAACAATTCTCTAACAAGCAGCATAGATTCTATCAAGCATCTATCACAACAGCATGAATAATCTACACAACGTATATCACAACAGCATGCAATCGCTAATGCACCCATAATGGCATGGAAAGAATGCATGGCATGTGATTTCTACAAGTTCATATATGATGCATGAGATGGCATACCCTCATCTCATCAGTTTGCGATAGAAATAGAACTGTAATATCAAAACAGTAATAGTACAAAGCATGTGATTCACTCTAGGTGAAATCGTATCAACCGTAAAATCTCAAAACCAGAAAACTACAATTAACGAGGTATTATGGCTTTTCCCTGTACATGGGTTAGCTAATCTCGGGCACAGCTTATTAACAAGTACCGAATCCATCCTATCCCTGGATAAAGTCTCCAAATAGTAAAGCAAGAGAAAAGAAAGCCCTCTGATACCACTTTGTAACGTCCCGGTTCCAGAAGCCACCCAGAGGCGCCCCGTACCCGGTTGGTCACATAGCCTCAAGCACATTTCCCCAAACGCCAGAGGCTTCCGACTTGCAGTGAGGGCCTTGGGTGTGATATTGGAAAAAATATGCCCTCATTGGCAGAGTACACAGCGGATGAAAAACAAAAATACAACAACAGAAGTAGTAATAACCAACAAAATAAACAATGGAAGACTAAATCAACAAACTGGAGCACTTATGTATATATGAAATGACGCATGATACATAATTAGGAAAGCAGCAAAACAAGTCATAATGATGGAAAACACTACAGTATCAAACAAGTAAAAAATAAAAAGTAAACATCTCCTCAGCATCGCAAGCCAAAGCTTGGTCCCATGTTCTCTTGCTCCAAGAAATCAAGTTCCAGAAGTCGAATGGCGCTTTCCCTTGTCTATACCTGCAACAACATAGTCTGCTTGGTACCAAAATCATGGCCCAAACAGGGTGTGAGATAAAATCCCAGTAGGCATTCACCTAAAGATCTGTGCCTAACAGTCAGTGAGTATATGGAAGATAAAAGTACAATAAGAAGTAAACAGCAACAGCAAGCAATAGGCAGTAAAAGTAAGTAGTAAAACAGGATGATACATAGCAGAAAACAATCCACAACCAATCAACAGTAGTGAAACAAACAGCTAAGAAGCCGGAAACCCTCTAGGAAGTACTCGCAGCCATCCCCTCTGGTCTTATCCAAGAAGTACCACAACCCTATGGGCAGTGCACTCAGCCTAACCCCTCTGGTTAGTCATACGAATTTATGAGAATCTCTGGGGAAGCTCACTCGGTCAATTCCCCTTATAGTCTAGGGTATTAAGTGACTCTCTTAAGGAAGATCACACGGTCTAACCCTCTTGGCCCCAAGGTCTAGAGACTCTCTAAGGAAGCTATCACAGTCAATTTCTCCTATAGCCTTAGGTATACCACAAACTCTCTGAGGAAGCTCACTCGGTCAATTCCTCCTCTAGCCTGGGAAGGTTCTTAAAAAGATTCAAACAAGGTAAGACTCTCTGAGGAAGCTCACTCAATCTACCCTCCTGTAGTATATAAAAATCCAAGACTCTCTGGGAGCTCACTAGGTCCATCCCCTCTGTAGTCTATAATATCTAAGACTCTCTGGGATGATCACTCGGTCTATCCCTTATAGTCTATAGCACTAGGTTATCTCAGCACCGTGTCGGTCAGAGCATAATAATGCTATAAGGCTAAAGTAAACCTATAGAGCTACTTGGTTAACCAAATTACACCTATAGAGCTACTTAGCTAAACAGTCTACAAGGCAACAAGCATGTCATGATTTTCACTTCAACCTATAACCTCAAGGCATAGAAACAGGTATAACAGCCAAAGGCAAACGAGACCCAAGGTCATAAACAGAACAAAGCAAGGGAAAATACATCCAAGAACAACAAATTATCCTCTAACAAGGTTAATTTACCTCTACACAAGCATACAAGCAAAGCAAGAAAACAATGAAGGAAAAAGGGTAACGCGCGATACCCCGTTAACGGGTATCGGTGGAAATTCGCACATAAAACTCAGAGACTTTGAACGGTAAGGCACAAACCACCTACCTCGATCCTAGGTGATCGATATACTTGAACCACGATGTCTAGTTATCCCTAGAACATCATAGATCTGAGAAAACGCACAAAACGGTCAACCTTATATAACTTGAGAAAGAGGAAGAATTGGAAAACAAGGCTCAAGGAGAAGGTAGAACTCACCGATGTGCTTCCAACGCAATTGACCATGCTCAGATCGGAGAATGGAGGGAGAGGCATGGGCTCGGGGAATATCCGGCCAGACGGGTCGCTATCGGATGAAGAACCTAGAGAAGGGGTGTGTTCTGTCCGTCAGGCGCGACCCCGGTGCATTTAGTGAAAAAAAAGAAAAGTACACGGTGTGTACTTTTAGAGTACACGGCGTGTACTTTTAGAGTACACGGTGTGTACTAGGTTTTTTCCGTACTCCGCTACAATCGGCCTCCACGTCACCCCTACACACCATGTGTGTGGCCTGGGCACGGCCAGCACACGGCTTCGAGCCGGAGAAGAGTACAGGGCATGTACTCAGAAAGTACATAGCGTGTACTTCGAAATTTTCCAGAAACTCCATTTTTCTTAAAAACTCTAGAAAAAGAAAGGAATACCTGAAACGAAGATCTGGGTTCTTACAGTAATCTCTTATTGGTTATGTCTGATGCAAGTAAGGGTAAGTCTTTTGGAAGTGATGGTCCAGGTTGTTTGTTGATGCCTTGGCGTGGCATTGTGGAGGTGGTGAGAGGGTGGTGTCCTCCAGCCAGGGGTGGTTTTTGAGTCGGTTTTTGGCCACCATGTTTTTCAGTTTTTGGGTTTGGTGTTGAACTTGTAACTAAAATCTTGGTTTTTAGTAAGGGCTCATTTGGTTGTGACTTTTAGTTGAGCATGTCTTATTTTGTTCGTTGTTTTGTGCATGTTTTCCCAAGTCCGGTAAATCATTCCCAAAGAATTATTTTCATACCCGGGAACTTTTACCAGCCCGTGGGGATCAGGAATGCCCCTCGGGCCTTATCTTGGACCGGGTTGGGCATCGGTTAGATAGTGACCTGATTTAGTTTGTGACAAAATGGTATCAGAGCATGTTTTGTTGTCTGAGTTATTATATTTGGGATGAGACTGGTTAGAAAGGAGTTAGGATTTTTGGGGCTCAGAATTTTGTTTGAGAGTAGGGTGTCTAGCCAGAACACCTCGTGATAGACTCTAAGTCACCATGGGGGTGTCAGGATTCTTGTTTGACTTCTCTTCCAGGTGGGACGTGCAGGCTGTAGACTGTGCATAGACATCGGGCGGGGAAGAAGAGTTTGGACACGATGTTACTTTTACATGTTTGGTTTACTGATTATTACTTATCTTGATAAAAATTTGATTTTTATTTGGATATGATATATTGATGATGTTCATTTATGACTTTTTCTTTTTGAAGAAAGATGCCTCCAAGAAGAGCATACACACACCCACGGGAGGAATCCGAAGAGAGTTCTCCCTCTCCGTTTGATCAGAGATTGGTAAAAGTTGTGGTTTGATATGTTTTGGCTTTAGGAAAAGGGGAGAATCCTGCCCCTGCCCCTATTACAACTGGAGAAGATGAGTCTATCTCCAGGAAGGATAAATCTTAGGAATTTCTGAAGAATAAACCTCCTTCATTCTGAGGTAGCTAAGAACCTCAAGAGGCAGAGGAATGGATTGAAAAGATAGAGAGTATGTTTGAATTCTTTGACATGCCCGAGGAGGTCAGGGTAAAGTTTTCCTCATTCCATCTAGAGGTTTCCAGTCGTAAGTGGTGGGAGTCGGTGATTCAGGATGGGAAACATGAGAAGATGAGCTGGAAGGATTTCAAATCTATCTTTAACCAGCAGTACTATCCCGAGTTCCTAGCCTACACCAGATCCTAGGAGTTCATGGATCTTTCACAAGGGGATTGGATAGTGATGAAGTATGCAAACCTCTTTTCTAAGCTAGTGTGGTACACACCTGAGATTGTTTCGAGTGAATATTTGAAAGCTTGGAAGTTTGAGAAGGGTCTTTGACCAGAAATCCACTCTCAGGTTTTCTTGTTCAAGCTGGGAACTTATGCTGAGGTGGTCGATTGTGCTTGCATAGTTGAGATTGACCAAAGAGGAAAGTTGGGGTTTTCTGGAGCAGTGTCAGCATTTGGCAGTAGTAGTTCATCTAAGAAGAAGATAAATCATGATGAGCATGGGAATAAGGCGGGTGGCAGCTCAGGCCATTCTTTCAAGCAGACCTCGTCTATTGGTTTTGATACAAGGTCTGTTGTGTGCCATCAATGTGGGAAGTCAGGGCACGTCTGACCTGTGTGTCCCACTCTTCCCAGGCCTTTCTTTTGATGTGGAATTGTAGGGAATGTGCAGTGCTTTTGTAGAGTGACACGCCCTTATCAGAGTGGGGTAGGGTCTGTGGCTTCTGGGGGAGTACCAGTTCAGTCAGAGCCGACCAAGACTATGGGATCTCGGTTTGGTGGTCATGGTGGAAGGACCGGATCGTCCTCTGGGTAGATCCAAGTCAGGGTAGATCCACGGGTGAGCGGTTATTCTTAGGCAGGGACTAGACATCTGCATGCTATGGATCAGGCACCAGCGGGATCTGGTGTAGGACCTTCAACTGTTCGAGGTACCACTCTTATTGCATCTTCTTTAGTTGTTGCCCTTTTTTGATACTGGTGCATCTGTATATTTTATATATTCCTATATTGTGAACTTTTTGAGCCTTCCAATTGAGTTTTTATCTATTGTAATTGATTTAGTGACACTATTGGGTAAGAAAAAGTAGAAAGGTCTTAGGTGCCCATCATGCACACTTTCTGTGTCAGGAGTTGAAATGGAATGGTATTTCTTGGTCCTGGATATGGACCTGTTTGATGTGATCCTCAACATGGATTGTCTGGTGTTCTTCTAAGGGAATATTGACTGCTATCGACACCGAGTCAGCTTTATGGCACTAGATGGGAGTCCTCAGTTATTTCATGGAGAATGGGATCCTCAGTCGGGTCGCGCGGGACCTCCACTTCCTAAGTTGGGGAATCTTGCTTATCAGTTGTATTTGAACACACTGGAGGACGATGGGGGTGTTTCTCAGGGCGGGTTACCTCATATAGTGTATGAGTTCCCAAAGGTGTTCCCAGATGATTTTTCAGGCTTACCCCTAGAGTGGGACATGGAGTTCTCGATTGAGTTGGCTTTGGGAACACAGCCTATATCTCTTCCCTCATATCTCATGGCCCCCACCAAATTGAGGGAATTAAAGATACCACTAGACAATTTGGAATCCAAAGGATTCATTCGCTTGAGCATCTCTCCTTGGGTCGCCCCAGTTTTATTCGTGAAGAAGGCTGATGGAACCCTCCGGTTGTGTATTGACTACCAGAAATTGAATAAGGTAACCATCAAGAATAAATACCCTTTGCCCTGGATTGACGATTTGTTTGACCAACTAAAGGGGGAAAAGTAGTTCTCTAGAATTTAATTGTGATCAAGTTACCACCAACTCATGGTGAGAGAATTAGACTTCCTGAAGACGGATTTCCAGAGCAGGTACGGTCACTTAAAGTACTTGGTCATGCTTTTCGGATTGACGAATGCTCTGGTAGTTTTCATGGAACTCATTAATAGGGTGTTCCACCAATATCTCAACTCCTTTGTCCTGGTGTTTGTGGACAACATCCTAGTTTATCTTGGATCTGAGTAGGAGAATGATCATCACCTGCGGATCATTTTGAGAACTTTGAGGGATCACCACTTGTATTCCAAACATTCTAAGAGAACTTTTTTAGATCTGGGAAGTGAAGTTTTTGGGTCATGTCATCTCAGAACAAGGGGTTTCAGTGGATCCTGAGAATATCAGTGCAGTGATGTTGTGGGAACAGCTGAGGAATGTGTTTGAAATCCGGAGTTTTCTTGGCCTGTCAGGTTATTACAGGCATTTTTTCTGGGATTTCTCATGGTTTGCCTCCTCCAGGACCGCACTCACCTGGAAACAGGTGAAGTTTGAGTGGAGCCCTCAGTTCCAGGAATCCTTTGAGGAGTTGAAGTGGCGGTTTATCATCTCACCTGTGTAGATATTACTGAAGTATGGGAAGGGCTACGTGGTTTATTGTGACGCTTCAGGTACGGGCCTTGGGTGCGTACTCATGAAGGATAATCATGCAGGGCATATGGTTCTCGCCAGCTTCGGCCACATGAGAAGAATTATCCAACTCACAACTTGGAGTTGGCAGTGGTGATGTACGCCCTGAAGACCTAGCATCACTAACTCTTTGGGGAGAAATTTTTGTTCTATTCTGACCATAAGATCCTATCCTAAATTTTCTATCATAAGGATCTTAATCTGAGGAAGCGCCGCTGGATCGAGTATCTACAGGGTTTTGACTTTTACATTTTCTATACCCCGGGCAAGGGTAATGTGGTGGATGACGCTTTGAGAAGGAAGGTACTAGTGCAGTCGTTAAGGAAGTCCACCGATGAGTGGACTTTGATGGGGATCTTCACCCAAATGCACTTGGAGAGCAGGGAGCACAATGGAGGTAATTTCTTGGCTAGCATTCAGTTGACTCCTTCTCTTCTGAGGTTGATTCAGCGGGAGCAGCCCAATGATGAGATGTTTCAATGATCTGTTAAGTTTCTTCATGGTGAGGATACTCCTTCTGATTTGTCTTTGTCCCCCAAGAGGATCTTGTGCTTCAAGGTCCATACAGTGGTGTCGTTGTCTCTGCAAAAAGTGGTGATGCAAGATAGCCACCAGTTTTAATGGTTCGTCCATCCCGGTACTACCAAGAAGTATTGAGATGTTCATCACCAGTTATGGTGGCCAGGCATGAAAGGATACATAGCCGACATTGAATCCAAATGCTACACTTTTCAGCAGGTGAAATCAGAGCATTAGAGACCATCTGGTATGCTTCAGCCATTACCCATTCCTACCTGTAAGTGGGAAGAGGTCTCCATGGACTTAATTATTGGCTTTCCTCGTACACCTTGGGGAAGGAATGATTTTTGGGTAGTGATTGATCATTTTACCAAGTCAGATCACTTTATCCTGATCATAGATACAATTAAGGGGGATGAGCTGGGTCGGTAGTATGTGCAGGAAGTGGTCAGACTTCATGGTCTACCGTTAGTGATTATTTCTGATAGGGGTCCTCACTTTACCTCTTAGTTTTGGGAAGACCTCCAAATATCTTTGGGATCGCAATTCAAAATGATAATGGTGTAAAATCATCAAATGGATGTCCAGACGGAGCAGGTGAATCATATCCTGGAAGACATGCTTCGCACATGTGTGTTAGACTTCGGAGGTTCATGGGATAGCCATTTGGGATAGGTTTTGTTTTTTTATAATAACAGATACTAATATTCCATTAGAATGAGACCCTTTGAGGCACTCTATGGTCGGTCATGTTATTCTCCTTTGTGTTGGGCTGAGGCAGGCAAGACCTCACTCTTGGGACTGAGCCATGTTCAGGAGATGTTAGATAAGGTCAAGTTGATTAGACAACGGTTGATTACATCTCAGAGTCACCACAATTCATATGCAGATCAGAGGCAGTGAGATCTTGATTTTTCAGTGGGGGATAAAGTGTTCCTGAAAGTGACCCCTCGCTTGGGTCACCGCCGCTTGGGAAAGCAGGGAAAGCTGACGCCGAGGTATGTTGGGCCTTTTGAGATTACTGATCGGATTGGAAAAGTGGCATACATGTTAGATTTGCCTTAATGGTTGACGTCGATTCATGACGTATTTTATGTCTCCCAACTGAAAAAGTACAATCCTAATCCATCACATGTGTTGAATTTGGAGGAGTTGGAGATAGATTCTGACTTATCAGTGTTTGAGAAGCTAGTTTGGATAATGGATTCTCATGCAAAGGTGATCCGTGGAAAGTACATTCCCTTGGATTGAATTCTTTGGTAGCATGGGAATGATGAGCATGATACTAGGGAGAGGAATTCTTGGGTTGAGCAAGAGTAACCATTACTATTCTTTGATCAGTCTTCGAGTTGAATTTCCAAGGATGGAAACTATTCATGGTGGGAAGAATTGTCACAACCGGCCTTCTCTTTGAGGTATGTTTTTCATTTTAATTTTTATCCCCTAATTTTATTTTCCTTTTTAATAATTGTTTGCTGAAAAGTGGGTCGATCCCAACATGAGTCGTGTGCTTTTTGCACTGATAAATGAAGTCAAGTTGACACGTGTCCTGCACTTTTTGCACTAGTAAATGATTCTTGACATGACAACACCCGACGCGCGGGCAGGGCACGGGCGAAGCTGTGTGGCCAGCCCAGCGTGCGGGCGAACCTTTATATTATTAACTTTTTAAACGTGTAATTTTTTTATTAACATAATCATCATTATTATTATTATTATTATTAAACCTGGTATTAATTAATATTATTAAATTCATTCATCATTTTTATTTATTTATCTTATTTTAGGTTGGTGTGGTTTATTTTTTTTTCTCTATTTTTTTTCTTTTTTCTTCCTCTCTCCTTTATTTCTTTTCTCCCTCACACTACCCCTCCCCGTGGTGCACTGTTCATTCGAGGCTCTCCCTAACCCTAGGCATCGCATCCCACCTCTCTCCCGTCACATCGACCAGCCTCACACTGCGTTGTGCCCTCCTCCTTCGCTACCCCCGGCCGATCAAACCCTTCTTCCTTATTGCCTTGCACCTAGACTGGAATCAAAGACCCGTTGCTCCTTCTCCCCCTCGCCAGACCAATATTCCATTTCCACCTCTGGTGGCGTCGCGCCATCTCTATCCAGTGTAGTCTCCCGAAGACCCTGCTACCTCACCCCACCTTCATCGAGCCGAGACTCCCACACGCAAGCAGCCCCATCGAACCTAGGTGCGCCATCTCACCCTCGTCGGACCAGCTGACTCTTCCTCAGCCGGATCCCGCACCGGCAACCTCCCTCAACCTCATATATTAGGCCATGCATCACTCCCTTTGTTCAGATGAGGCTCTGATAGCCTTTTCCCTTGGTGGTGCCTTTTTCTGGTGGATCTCTCTTTGTGTTTCCAGCATCGCAAAAGCCCAGACAGACCTCATTGACCTCCAGCCAACCTCTCGGACTCCTCAATGCAGGTGAGGAGTCCCTCATTGTTTGTACTTTTTTTTGTAATGTTGTAGACAGGGTTTAGTTGTGATTGGTTTAATTTTTGATGCATTGTGTTGTGCTTTTTTTAGGGTGTGTTTGAGGTTATTTGAGCTACTTTGGCATGTGTTGGTCCTTGTGAGCTAATTTTGTGAAACTTACGACACACTGGTAGGTGATTCCATGTTTAAGGATTGATTGATTTATTGGGTTGCTTGTTTAATCAATTTAACATATTTTTTATTAGTTTCCAATGGGCGTAGTCAGTTTTATTTGTACTTTTTTGCGCTTTTGTTTTGGTAGTACATATTTATGAAATATGAATGTCTGTTAAATTTTTGTAGTTATTTTATTAAAAAGTGAAGGAGTTGCAATTGTGTTTTTGACATGTGTTAGTGTGAGTTGTGTTGTAAATAGGTTCTCATGTGGTTTTTCTAGAAACCTTGAGTCATGTATCTTATATATATATTTTCTTTAACTAATAAATAGATTCTTCCTGGTGCTGATTTATTTTAGCTATGATCTTTAAAATTTGTGCAACTGGTTATTTGACTGTGTGGATGATGTAGGTTGTGTTTTGAAAAAAATTACTGGTGTTCGTAATGTTTTAAAAATGCATTTTTTAATGGGAAATGTGGAAAAACATGTAGATAAAAGCACTATGTGTTTTGTGCATGTAACTTTGTCAAGTAATGTGGCGTGTTGACTTAAATGAGCACAAAATGAGAAGCATGGGTATTAGGTGGGAGGACTAGGACTAGTGTGCTAGTGATACGGAAGTGGCCTCGGCCCGGTTTCACTCAGCTGGTTTGACTATTACAACACTAAAAAAACTATGGGTGACGTTTGGGGACCACTAGGTTATGGATGCGTTTCCCTACTAGTGGCTCGTGCCCGAGAGCATATATTATTGTGGTTCTTATTCCTTGGTTCACCGGGACATGATGTTCTAGGGTACCTTTTTATGCTAGTACCTATAGGGCCTCTCCCACTTTTGTGCTCTTGGATTACATCTCACTCAACAATGATATATGGTGTAACCTTTGTGGTGTAATAAAAATAAAAGTGTTGTATTTTCTTTCTAAACTATTTTCCCTTAAAGTTGTCATTCTTCAAATTGTTTTATTTAAAATTGTTTAAGAACTTATGTTTATTCCTGGATTAAACTTGCAATTGTTTTGTCAGTTAATCTTTACGTGTGGAATCTCTTATTGGGGACATCCTATTCAGTGTTATCTCACACCCTACTTACACCCTTGGGTGTAAGTTTTTGTTTGTTATGTCTGATGCAGGTAAGGGTAAGGCTTTTGGAAGTGGTGGTTTAGGTTGTTAGTTGATTCCTTGGTGTGGTGTTGTGGAGATGGAGAGAGGGTGGTGTCCTCTGTCCATGGGTGGTTTTTGAGTCGGTTTTTGGCCACCATGT
Organism: Viscum album; assembly: GCA_963277665.1. Classification (NCBI taxonomy): domain Eukaryota; kingdom Viridiplantae; phylum Streptophyta; class Magnoliopsida; order Santalales; family Viscaceae; genus Viscum; species Viscum album. The sequence goes on from OY728137.1 coordinate 815,531,576, forward strand.
TTTGTAGTTTTTGGGTTTGGTGTTGAACTTGTAACTAAAATCTTGGTTTTTGGTATGGGACCATTTGGTTCTGACTTTTAGTTTAGCATATCTTATTTTGTTTGTTGTTTTGTGAATGTTTTTCCTAATCGGGTAAATCATCCCCAAAGCATTATTTTGATACTCGGGCACTTGTGCCAGCCCGTGGGGATCAGGAATGCCCCTCGGGCCTTGTCGCGGACCGGGTTGGGCGTCGGTTAGATGGCGACCCGATTTGGTTTATGACAATTAGTGTGACCAAAATCAGTAAATAGTGCATGTGAGTTTGAAAAAATGGTCATTTACATCATCCATGACTCAGTAATGATGTAGAAATTCATTTATTTAGCATTTATCATAAATTGTCATATTTTACTATTCACCCAAAATTGAAGTATTTTATAAAAATCCCAAAAATTCACCCTAACCATTTTTCTATGTGTAGAATGAAAAAATGAACTTTATTTTATGAAAATAATTTTCTAAATAAAAGAAATTTAATTTTTAATTAAAATCATAATTTACTTGAAAAACACAAATGTTAAAATTAAAACTGCTTTTCTAACACTTTGAAAAATTAATTAAGGTCTATTAAAATTATCTTATAATAATAAGTCATAAAAATAATTATTAATGAAAAAAATTATGAAAAAAAATCTTTTAAATTATTAATATAATCATAAAATTGTAATTAAATATACATGACTTTCAAAAATACCAACACTTAGTTAATAATTTTTTAAAATATTTATTTATTTATACTATGATATAATTATATCATAGTATCAATTATAATACGGATAAATTTTATTTATACTTTCATTGGTGAGGTTACTATTACATTGGCCATTTTACTATTCATAAGGGTCAAATTACTATTTCAAAGGTCAAGTTACTTTTTCTTAGGTATATGTTCCTTAACTTCTAGAGATACGTTTTATTTTACTCATTCTTCATTTATAAGGTTTGTATTGTGTTCAATATGTAATCTTATGTGATTATACTATAATATAGAATTATAAGAAGGAATTTCATTGATAAAACATTCGGTCATTATAAACAACTATACATGAGAGGTTTTCCCTACTCTCATTCAGTAGAATCACCGACATATCCCATATAATAATAAAGAACAAGGATAGACCTATATCCCAATTACTACTAGATTTTATTGGTATGTCCCAATAGTCACTTTATAGAAGATTCATATTCCTTTCTTCATAATAGTAGCTCCTTGATATATTTCAAAAATCACTCAGGAGCAGTCTCGTATCCCTTCCCTCTAAAGATATCAACAACACATTTTTGAAACAATGCAAGGTTAATCTTATATTCCCTACCCAGAAATATGAAGCTCATCAACATGTCTCAATGACACCCATTGAAGATTAGTCTTATATCCCCATCCACAACTAGTATTCTTATTGGCATATTCTAAAAATAAATAATGATTGATAGTAGGCTCATATACTCATACCTTGTAGTTCTCATGAAACACACCAACATATTACGACATTAATTCAAGGAAATCTATGACATATTCTGATGATAGGTGGGAGGTCTCTAAGGAGAGTTCCTATGCATGAGGTTTATTTCCCGCACTGTATGAGTCCTATCATGATTGAGGTTCCAGACCTAGTTTCTCAACCATGAAGATACATAAGGTCTTATCAAGGGAATCATACACGATATGAGAAGACCCCTTCCATGATAAATGAAAATGTTCTTAAATTCCTAAAAAATATTTCAAAGTGGATCAAGAATCAGTTGAATCTTCATTATCAGGATAAGGTAGAAAATACTATAGATACCCTCCTAATGATACCATAATCAGAAGATCTATAGGTCCTCCCTAGAGAACCAGTTTCAAAATTCTTCATCATAAAGATGTGAAGATAAATCATGGAGGTCCTCTCCAGGACACTAGTCATGATGGTCCTCCTTACAACTTAAAAATTAACCAATATTGAGTCCCTCCCCTTAAAAACTCATCAGATACTAGTAACAATGGATGTACTCTTCATAAAATCTATATAAACCACCCTAGAGGTCCTCCTCATAGAATATGTTATAAATTTCATCCCTATGACATAATATCAATCTAGAATAGAGAACCTATCCATAGTGGAAAATTAAAATATAACTATGGAGATTTTTTACATAATGTTTAGTGATAATTTCCCCCTCAATGATGTGTCTATATACCACAATGACCCTACCCATGCTAAGATCACTCCAAATATTCCTTCATACCAAGAGGCACTTGAGAAATTGAGTCCTTCCATACCCATAACCTCAACATTAATCAAAGATGTTTCACCTCCATCAATTACTGATATGGGGTGTTGTTTATCATTTGTGCCTCCCCCACACTACACACTAGCTGATATAACTAGAGATATTACAAATTATCTTTCTCCCTCCAACAAGGTAGTTGTAAAATGACCACCATGGTTAGAGAAGGTAGAGGAACTCCTGTATGAATATGATGAAAATAGCATAGACATGTGGATTGAACTCACTGAAGGTAATATACCAGTTATGTTCTGGCCTATTATCTCTCTTGGATATGTCATTATGGAAACATTTCAAGAAGAATAAATAACCCACCCATGGAAAAACCTATAGGTGAGTCTCTATCATCTCAAGATAAAATATTTGTAACAAAAGGAGTATTCCAACCATGTTGAGGTAGTGAGTGAACTCTGTAGCCATGTTGATTTCTCCACACTCACTGGTGTGAAACAAAAAATCATGTCAAGATTGAAAAGACTTATTTCTCACTTATCTAAATAGTTTTATAGTTATTTATCAAAAAATTATAATGCTCCACCTGATGTGTAAATCAAAGGGTAAGTTGAATATGGAGTGATGTTCTTCACTCTTCTAAATACCTAGAAAAGTATACTAAGGAAAGTAACATGGAATTTCATCACTTCAGAAAATGTCTTGGTCTTGAGTTTTATATATTCTAGTTGTTCAGTTCTGATAAATCTCACTATATCCAAATCCTAGAAATGGTATACTTGATAGGAGAAATCCATTGAGAGAATCCTATATTAAGTCACCAAAAAAGTAAAGCAGGTGTACCATTTTTTGAAAAACAAATCATGTAGCTATAGAGAAACCCTCAGTTGTAAGTAGCTCATGCTCAGACCATGTACTACATCTGAATCATAACCAAGTTAATGCATGGAAAGATAGAAAGGTTAAATTATTAACATATTATATGGTAGGATGAGTAAATTTTTATTACCAATTCCATCCCTTGAATAATAAAATCTATAATGAATCAAATATGTGATGGTGGAATAACCACACCAACCCCAAGCTGTAGGATTCAGGGCATTATTACCCATACTCATCTAAGAAAGTTGGTGTTCTATATAATTTTTTCAACTTCGCATGAGGATTACTCACAATTACGCCCCACTTTGTGATCCATTTCCTTCATTAGGAGCACATTTAGTAAAGGCCATTACAGAATCTTTTAGGATCACCATCCATTGAGGAGAGTATATAAAGATTCATAGACATCGTAAGGTAAAATAATTCACCAAGAAGGAAAATATCAAGGAGAATTATGATTTTAACCTTGATGTATATTTATAGTTCTAAAAATATTCTTATTACTCTATGTTATATGAGGATATGATTCTCACATCCCAATATGCATCAGTGAACATCATAAATTCCAACCTCATAGATAACGTGAGTCATTGCACTAGTATGGAGGGATGTGAAGAGGAAATGCTTTCCCGAAGCATGGTTCATATTGAGTCACATAAGGAATGTGTACATACTTAAAACTAAAGTAGACTCAAGGCCTACAAAAAATAAATATCCAAAAACCACCTACTAAGTGAACTTGTTCCAAATATAAGGGAAAATGTGTGGCTATATCCCACCCACTACTTGAAGGGGTTGAAAATATCTCTGTCAAAGAGAAGCTGGCACAATATGAAAACTAATTAGATTATTTAAGGTGACTTAACACTGAATTACTAATAGGAAATATTCATGTTGAGCATAACTTCCAAGAATAAACCAATAAGTCTCCTCCAATGAAACTTCCTCAACCAAAAGGACTGTTAAACCATAATGAGTGTATTCCAGTCAGAAAATTAAAGTGGATCCCATACAACCTATTTACCCAACTTTAGTAACCATGGATTATCGAAAATTACTTCCACTTGGGAATAAAAGATAATTATTTCAATCTTGATACCCTAGACTAGCTCAATAAGGGGGAGGTTCAATAGTAGATGCAAGTTATTAAACTACATCAAGTTTTTTCTAATGTCCATATCTGAGCAACAACTCAGACAACAATATTTCCAAAGCTCCTTGATTTCATCAAATCCCTTAATGCATGAATGTAATCTAGGGAAGGTCAACATACACTGGTGTAATTATAGAGGAAACCCTATCAATATTGGGTGGATACAAATCCTCATCCACCCAAATTTGGGAATTAAAACTTCCAAATATTCAATGGAATAAGGGATTTAGAGAAGCATCTGATGTATTTCATGTCCCAATGTGGCCCTATAATGGGAACACTCGAACAGTAAGAAGTGGAAAAGATTATATTATTTATATAGACTTTGATGGGATCATCATTCAACCATTTTTTGGTTGGATCTGTCATGATCTAGTAAGATCTTCATCGATAATTCCATTACCAGATTAGCATGATGTTGAGAAAGATGATGATCCTTGATCACTCAAAATGAAAGTAGTGATAAAATGAGAGATTCTTAGATTTCATAACCATATGGAAGGTTTTGATTTATTCCCAATACATTTAAATCCCATAGGATAAGATCCTAGATATATGAATAGAAAATTTCTGGGACGAGTTATAAACACATCTTATTCTATTGAAATATCTCACTGAATTTTGGGATTTCATGATATTTACACAATGTTTGGAAGATTGTATCCGATGCTATAAGGATAAATCCTAGATATTACCAAAAACCTAAGGAAAGAGGATTAGTAAAGTGTAAATGATGGTTGTTGCACTCAATCTATCACCAATGTTATCTCAAGACGTCAATCTTGTACAGTACTATATGACGCCACCTCCCAAACCACAATGACAATAAGAACACCCTCATTATAAGGGGAAGAAAGTTTAGAATCACCCAAGGTATAAAAACTAAATGAATAAAGCTTATTATTAATGAAGAGAGAAAATATTGGGGTATTTTATTACAACCATAGAAAAAATATCCTCAAACTGTCAGAGGCTAGAAAACCTAGTGATGTTGGTTTTAATGACCACCCTGGAAATTGATACTTCAATTGGATATTGGGATATAATATCCAATACTACTTTATCTTTAAGGATATAACCCAGAATATGGTTGAATATGGATAAGTAAAGTTAGGAAAACCCCTGTCACATGTGGTCTATGTATCCACTAACACACCCGAAGAGGGAGAATGATAGAAAGTCCTAGATGACAATACATAGAAATTCATTGACTAGATGATCAAGAAATAAACCAACCATGTACATGATATACTTAGGGGATAAATTAACCAGACATTTGTGACCTCATTTCCCCTTATAAAATTAGAGATGAAATATTCACTATATTTATCTTTCAAGAATTGATGAAATTGGCATCGATAAATGAGAACACCTAATAAAGAGGATTTCTGGAATCCTAAGCTAGTATAAACTCTTGATATATTCTTGTACCCATCATTGGGAGGATAGGAACCATCAAACTAAATTATATAAAGGGATCCTCTCTACTAAAAAATATTCTCATTAGATGAAGAGTCACAATATGGATCGGTTAGCACCATCCACTTGACCAGTCCCTTCTTTTATGAAGAAGAAAACATTGAACCCAATATCACCATCCAAAAAAGAGGAGGAGGTCTAGTAAACACCAATGTACTATAAAATTGATTCATAATAACCCACATAACATAAAAATATCCCCCAACTTTAGTCAGTGAAAAGATATGTCATTAAAAATATCCTTATATCCAAAACCTTAGGCTAGAGAGTAGCCTCATGGTGGGAAGCATAGGCCCCTGGTCCTAAAATACAAAATCTTTAAATACTCGGTTATTGTTCCATATAAAAAATAAATTTTGGATGTGATTATTCTATTTAAGTATCTCATATAGGCACTCATTGAGGCCCTTTTAAGACCTCAAGAGTTTGAGGTTGAAGTGGTTGCATCTGAGGTGTGAAGTGAAAAGACCAGTCTCATCGAGAGTCACACGGTCATCTTGTTCCAAAAACAAGACAGAGAATTCACTATATAGTGGGACATAATATACCCCTATAAAAATATGGAATGCTTGATGATTTTTATGTTCATCGGTAATTGATTTTTAATGACTCTAGAATTAATTTCACACTAGGCTATACCCTTCGACGTTTGGGCTACATTGAAGTGGAATTACCCCCCTCTAAACTGACCATTCAAGGATATGGTAAAATAAAACCAAATCACCTCAAAATAATTAGGTTGAGTTCCAAATTCATAGATCTCATATCTGAATCTAAATTCATGATGGTTTGATAAGACAAAAAATTCAACATTCTATTGGTAAGGCCATATATCCACAAGTATATAACAGTGCCTTCATCATATCATCAGTGATTTAAATATTCCTTCACTGAGAAATTTAGAGTTTTTTATGGTGATAATTCTCATTTTGATTCCTATTAGTATTATTATGTAGTCATGGGGTTCTACAGGATTAAGGAAAAGTAGCTGATGGTAGATAATTCCATTCACATAACTGCTCCCATTGGCTTGGAAGCCACTCATATCAATCCATGGAGTGCACATATTGAGGAATTGTGTTTCCAATAAATCAGAATCAAGGAAATAATCCAGATCTAATAAATCATCATGTCATGAAGGTCCCACTAAAAAATGAGATAAAACAACCCATTACCTCTCTTCACTATGACATCTATTCAGATAAACCTACTAAGAAACCACCGCCAAAAAATAAAGTTATGGGTGCACGCTTTATGCAGATCTATATTTCCATTGAACATCCCAATTTGAGGTCTAGTCTAACTGATACCCAGACCACACAAACAAGGATCTTTAACTTAATATACCTCAAACCTCAGATAAAGAGACATGCATGAGACCTAGTAACATTTACCCTATACTCATGATATCATTTGTATTAGCCAAATCCAACTATTCTGAGTAAGAGTGTATTCTGAATGAGAATGATAATGCCCCAAATAATTATTCCACCAAATCATATTCAATATCTTCATTCTAAAATTCATCAATTTTTATTAAAAAAAGTTAATAATAGGAGGAAGACATCAAATATCCCCTGCATCATTTGAAGAATGGATCTCAACCATCATTGATAAGCTCAGGCAAGTAAATATTGGTATAGAATAATATCCATGACCAATGTTGATTAATGCCACCATGACTCTTGAGGAGAAGAGAAAATACATTACTTTGCTAAATAAGTACCGAGATGTGTTTGGTTGTAACTACACATAGATTCCTGGTTTGTAACCCTGGATGGATGCCCATCATTTGGGATCACCAGCTGACCATTGTGTCTAAAAAATGCAACAAGAAGGATACAACCAACCCATGCCACCAAAGTGGAAGCCAAAGTTGATATGATCATTAAATATAACTATGTCTAGGTGTTATATTACCTAAAATGGTTGGATAAAATCACACATGTTAATAAAAATAATGATAAAATTCAGGTTTTCATTAAATTTGGGCATCTCAACTAAAATTGTATAAAAGAAGAATTTCCCATACTAATCATGAAACCACTGATCAATGCAATGATTGGTTTCTAGGACCTCTTCATTATGGATTTATACTTAGTTTATAACTATATTTTAATGTCCCTTAATGATGAGGAGGCCACTACCTTCAAGTCACCCCAAGGGGTACATTTTTATCAAGTAATTCCCTTTGGCTTGAAAAATGATGGCGCCATGTATCAATGTGTTATAAAATATATATTCAATTATTTATTAGGATAGACCATGGAGTGTTACATGGAATATTTGGTGTTCAAGTATCAACAATAATGTGATCATTTTTCTGACATTGAAACATTTTTCAACAAACTGTGATAACAAAACTTAAAGATAAACCCCTTGAAATGTATTTTTGAGGTAACATCATAATAATTTATTAGCTTCATGGTACATAATCATGTTATTGAGGTTTTATCTAAGAAGAAAAATTAAATCCTTGATATTCCTTCTCCTTGAAACCGCAAGGGGTTCAGAGGATTCCAAGATCATCTCGCTTATATCAAGAACTTCATTTCCAATCTCATTGGTAAATGATTTCCATTTATAATGTTGATGAATAATGGAGTCACCTATCAATGGGATGATTATTTTTAGTGATACATCAATGATATCAAGTAGTACCTTCTTCACTAGACAATTTTTTATGTTGTTAGTCGATGGAATACCCCTTATCCTTTATGTAGAAACCTCAAAGCAATCACTCAGTGTTATCCTTTCCCAAAGGAATGATGAAGGAAAGGAAATAGAATTTATTATCTCATCATGATGATGTTGGATACTAGGAATTGATACTTTTATTTTGAGAAGAATTTCCTAAAATTGATCTTTGTGCTACATAATTTAAGGAATTATCTATATCCTGATGAGGTTTATCTATTTTCTTGTATTGATTTTCTTGAGTACATCCTCAATCATTCGATGTTTACTAGGTTCTCAGAACTATTGGTAACTATTCTATAATATTTTAATATCCAGTTCATATATCAAAAGATAATTAAATGTTAGGTGTTGGCATATTTTTTATAGAACACTCAACCTAGTAAATTTTACCAGTAAATATAGAGCTCCTTAATGAAAAGGTTTTCTCTATTCTGGATACTCCCAAAATATAGAAAATGTACTTTGATGGTGCCTCTGGGATCTTGATAGAAAGGATAATGAAAAATCTAAAACTCAATATATTATTCCAATATATTTTAATCATTTCCCAGACAAAGGAAAATTCTACCATATTCTTTCCTACTGTCAAAGGGTTGCACCAACAATAGATTGGAATACCAACCCTTAGCATAGAATTAGAGCTAACATTGTAAATACTTGTCACCTTCTTGAACATAAAATGTAATTCAGGGTTACTAATAAATTAGACTAATGGTCAATATTTCATTATAAAGGAGGAATTAATCCAATTTCTTGATAATGTATGAGGGTTGATGGATGAATTGCCTTATGAGACAACATTGGATCACATCCTGCATTCATAGAATGCATGTGCTGATGCATTGTCTAATATATACATAACCTTAGTAGATCTAGATCATGATGAAGTAGTCACACACATAACACACCGCATGGTGGTATTACAATTCATTAATATTTATATGGAAGAAATCAATGAATTCAACACCACCCCTGACCAAGGCAAGTCCATATTCTCACTGACTAATACAACAGATGGATGGATGTATCCTATATTGATCACATATAAAATGGATTTCTTACATCATATTGGAATCAGAGGTAATATTTTCATTATTAAAAAATAAATTTTATCCTATATGATAAAAAAAATCCTTATAAAGTCCTCTAAAAATGATTCTTTGATAGAATCCTCCTAATATGTATTAATAGAGGAGTAACCCTCATTGTTATATAGGAAGTTCATGTTGGCCCCTATGATACTCAACCATTAGGATCCAATATATTTCATTAGATTAGTAGACTTGAATACTTATATCCACCAATGATTCAAGATTACATGGAGTTCACAAATAAGTTCTATGATTGTTAGATACATTCCAACTTTATCCATTAACCACCAGAGTTGTTTCAAATTGTAAAATACTCATAGACATTTTTCATATAGGGAATAGATTCCATGGGTCCATATCTACCAGTTATATTCAGATAGTTTAAGAACATCCTTACTACTACTAACCTCTTTTCCATGTAGGTTGTGGTTATATCCCTCAAGTAATTTGGAAAAAAGGATATCATTAATTTCATGAAGTTGACATCATCACCAAATTTGGTGTCCCTCATAGTGTATTAATAGAAAACGACGCTAATTTATATGCTTCCAGATTGAAAAGCTTGTATTAGGAATACAATATCTAATCTAACCAATCATACTACTACTACATTGTAGTACACATAAATATAGATTCTTTCAACAAAAATTTATCAAATATCCTTAAAAATACAGTGGAAAAAGAAAAGAAATATTATCTAGACAAACTCCTACATGATTTGTTGGATTATCATACCATAACACATAATTTCACATGGTTGAATCCATATTTGTTTATTTATCAGTAAAAGGTAGTCCTTCCTATTGAGGTTAAACTGACCTCACTCCACACTATTATCTGGGATCAGTTTTCTGAAGACTAGTAGAATCAGATCCGACTGGACAAGTTGGAGTGACTCAATGAGAAAAAGTTTCACACATTGAACAACCTATAAAACATCATAATATATTCACACAAGAATTAAATAATAATGTTTTAATCCACTCAATCCTTAAATTATAATTTTTTCTATCTTTGAGAACTCTGATGATACCTAGAAAGATGCGTCTAAAGTTGTAACTGAAGTGATAAGGACCTTATACCATACACAAAGTATACTACAATAGAGAATAATCCATAATCATGATGGATGAAGAGCATATCATTCCCACCACTAAAATGATATTTATAAATAAATAATTTACATAAATTCTTTGTGGGATAACAAACATCTTTACCACACTATGTTAAAATACATGGACTCATACTAGAAGCACAGAGTTAAACTACAAGGCCTATGTCTGAGCTACAAGACTTTAAACTACACAACATGTAGTCCAATATGTATGACTCTAAACTACTTGGACCTGGTATTAGTTATATAAAATTAAACTATATGACACCATCATACTCACCGCATGGAATAAAATTTTATGACATAAGTTCCACCTCATGTGACCTTAAACTATTCAAAGTGATCTATTCTAGGTGACCTGATTTTCATTACGTAAGAGCTTGATCTACGTAATAATAAAAAATGTTCACGTGTAGAATATTTTTCCACTTGAGAGATATCTTAATAATTATTATGGTTGGTTTCATTTTCTCACATTGTTGTATGGGGTTACCCAAATTATGAACAGAACAATTCCCCCATATATATAATAATGATGTGTGGATTGATTCATATCCTTATAGAATATGTAGTGCCATCTAGGTTAACCATTTTGAGCCTAGATACAAATCCTATCAATATTATTAGAATCTAATAGAGGTAAACCTATCCCTATGATACCACTTGAGAAGGATCAGTTGGGATATATAAATAGAAAATCTACAATATTCTCAAACCTATTTGAGATATATAGGTTCTCATTAATTTTTGGATGTTTCTTCTTCTTCATATTTCTCCATATTTAAATAGGAAACCTTTGTGATTATGAGATTAAAGTATTTTACCAATTATCCATTATAAAATTCCCAAATATTTTACACCACCATTATTTCCAAACAAATCTTAATCTTTTCTTTTCCATTTCATGTTGTCCGTAAATTCTAGATCTATGACCTATAGGTTTTTTGAGAACTTTTCACCATTGGTTGGGGTGATCTTGGGGAAAAGTAATATTACTCCTTATTCTATCTACCATTAATGTAATGTTAGGATTTTAATCACCTTTTATCATCCATAATTTTCTAGGTATAGATTTTAACCCTACATTTTTCATGAAAACAATTTTAAAAAATTTATTGAATGAAGATATGGATGGTACCTTATTCCATACAAATTTTTAAGAAATATCATCAAAAGATTTCATGTCATTATAATCACATAATATAGGTCTTTAGATACTATTTTCCTCTTTAAAATTTCTATGACAGAAACTCCATACTTCTTTGATTGTGAATAATCAATATGTTTCATTTGAAAATTGGATAATTTGGTTTCAAAATTCTATACACTTCATATTGAGTGAATTCCTCAAATATTCAATAAATTAAATTATATATTCATAGAACTTCATCATTTTCTCAATATCTTCATCATTCATTATACTCTTTTCTCGAATAAATGTATTAAGATCCTTGATCCTCTTGGATTTAATATCCAATTGTACATTATTTATATAAATGATGTTTTTCAGGTATTATTGTAATGCATGGATCTTATTATAAATTTTTTAGTGGAATAATCCTTCTCTGGGATAGTGTTGATCCACTCTTCTTAAAGTTTGGAGTATCTCACCATGAGATCCTCATTATCACATTATTTGATAGTAACCTTTTTTGAAAGATTAATGAAAGTAAGATGTATTTATATCAAAGCCTCCTCCAAGTTATCTATCTCACATTAAAGTTGGGTGATATCTTCTTGATGACTTTAAAAAAATACCATAAATTAGAATAACTAGTTCATTGGGTTATCCATGAATCATATCCTTTAATAAATCAATAGATAAATCTATTGACACATGATCGCACCCACTTGAGTATTCTTCTTATGGGAAATTTAAGCAAGAATCTTCACATACCTCAGGATCACATGAATATATTAACCTAATTGAGGTATAAACATTATCCATATCCTTTTTGGCACATTGAAATATAAATTATTCTCCTTCTAAGAAATATCTATCTTCTTTGCTCAGATCACATAAAACTTCTTCCTATTTTGATAAGAGGGAAAACTTATTAATCTTATTCTTATATTTATTTTTCAATCTCATCAAGTTACTCATAGAAACTGAATACTAATATAAAATATAAATAACTTCTCTAAAACCACACTTCATTATAATTTTTGGAAGGAAAACTTCAAATATTTAAAGAGAACAATTTCATATTAAGAATCCAATCATGGAGGACCAGTTGGGAAATGTTATATACTGATGGGGGTGAATCAATGTAGGTATCCTATTATAACTTGTTCAATCCCTTATTCTCACTTTTACCTCTTTCACTATTAGATGATGATTCTCTTGTTCTCTCTATAATGATCCTGACTCCAATAACTCAAATTCGATGAATTACTTTATTACATTGGCATAAGATATAAGGAAATGCATCCTGAAGGACGAAATAGTTTAGTAGTATTAGTAAACTAGATACATACATGATTCCCATATTATATTTAAAAACACAAATTAAAACATAATTATTTTTATAGAATATCATTATTCTCTCTAGAATATCCTTGCATATTATTCATAGTAAACTGCATGGATTCTGACACATGCCTGTCGTGGGGCATGGACAAAAACAATTATATTTTTTCAAGTGCAGCACAGTGGTTGACCAGGGTCATTTATCTTGAGGAGCCTTCTCAATTTAGGTCATCTACTTATTCTATATCACCTAAACTATCTCTTTTTGTTGTTTTTTATTTAAATGAAAGTGATAACAATATTGTTTTTGTTTTTTATATGAAAAATATAAACTATAATGCAATGAAAACAGAATGAGTTGATGAAGAAAGAAATTGGTTTTGGGGTTCAGTCATGGATTTAATCATTATTTTCCTTTATGTGTTTTATTTTAGTTTGATAATCCAAACATGAAATCTCATGTTTGAATCACTATTCTTTTTCAGAATAGAAATAGTTTGAGTTTCATTTCATTGGGGGTCGTCACCCAATCGGGGACATTTGCCTCACCAATGAGTGCTACCCAAATCTTCCACAAACATAAAATAAACTTAAAAGATAATTCAAGAACACCTTGACCTCCCCCCGAGCTAAGTCTCAGAGTTAGCGTCTCATTTCCAAGAGTATGAGATCATAATGGTGGATGGATAAGGAAAGAGAGATAGAGAGAGAGAGAAATGATAAAGATAGATCAATTAGAATAAATAATTTATAATGGTTGTTAAAATTATAATAATATTATTATTAATTAATAATATTATTATTATCATTAAGGCAATAGCTATTGAAAATGGAGAGGGAGAAAATAAAATAGCTTTAAAATAAGAATGTGATCATTATAATAATGATAATTAAAATAATATTTATAATAATATTATTATTATTATTATTATTATTAAGACTAATAATAACGATAATAATACTTATTATTAAAATAAGAAAATTAAGAAAAAAAGAATTGTGGGATGGATGGAGAAACACAAATGCATGGATTAATAAAACTAAAATTTGAATTACAATTGAAATTAAACTAAGAAAAAACTGAAATAAAAATAAAATAAAAAGAAGAAATGAGGGGGGGAAGAGAGGATAATTAGTGGCCCATGACCCGGTGGGATCTCTCTTTGGTTGTGGGTGTGGAGCTGATGATTTTAGAAGGAGGGGAGGGCCTCCTTTTATAGGAAGAATTTAGTCCTCTGAAATTATTCGCATTTTCGGACAATTAAATTGGTGATTCACGCATGGACCCCTTAATAAAGTTTGTTCATCAATATGTTTTCAGTTCACCCTAAAAATTTAGGCTCATTTGGACACCGGATGGATGAGTTATGAATTATTCATTGGAGGTTTTGTTTTCTTCATGATGCTTCCAGGAAGGTTCCTCCAAAATTATAACATTCAATGGAAGCCTTAATGACTTCAAAACTCACCCAAATTTTCTTTAGAGTCGTCCCTATGTGTCCTAGTGCTATCCCAGGTGTAATAACCTCAATTGGATGTATTAAGGTCTAGTTGTGGTTCCGTTACAGTGGTGGGGTCCAAGCTATCTGCCCTGAAACATTATAAACATCATTGATTTTTTAAGATCTATAGAAGGCCAAATCAGCTCCCAGTCCAGAAGACAAAGATGAAGTAAATAAAGTCATGATTCTAAAAAAATTAAATTCACTAAATATGGAATTATGTTTTAAATTTAATGACCAAAATATCCATGTGGTAAAAATCTATCAAAAAATCCAGAATTATGCACTTTTCACAAGTTTGTTCATTTTCATTCTAAAATTCAAATTACCCTATATTTTTATAAAACAATTAAATAAATAGGTTTTATCATTGAAAAACATTAAAAAATCATAATTTATTTGATTAAAAATATGCATGTAAATTTGCTCGGTCAAATAAGTTTTGATGCATGCCTGTCGCGGGGCGTGGACAAAAACAATTATATTTTCCCTAGTGCAACACAGTGGCTAACCAGGGTCATCTCTCTTGAGGAGCCTTCTCAATGTAGTTCACCTACTTCTTCTATATCACCTAAACTATCTCTTTTTGTTGTTTTGTATTTAAATGAAAGTGATAACAATATTTTTTGTGTTTTTTATATGAAAAATCTAAACTATCATGCAATGCAAACAGAATGAGTTGATGAAGAAAGAACTTGGTTTTGGGGTTCATTCTTGGATTTAATCATTATTTATCTTTATGTGTTTCATTTTAGTTTGATAATTCAAACATGAAATCTCATGTTTGAATCACTATTCTTTTCCATAATAGAAATAGTTTGAGTTTCATTTCATTGGGGGTCATCACCCAATCGGGGACATTCGCCTCACCAATGAATGGGACCCAAATCTACCACAAACATAAAATAAAATTTAAAGAAAATTCAAGAACACATTGACCTCCCCCCAAGCCAAGTTTCGGGGTTAGCCTCTCATTTCTGAGGGTAGGAGATCACAATGGTGGATGGATAAAGAGAGAGAGAGAGAGAGAGAAATGACAGAGAGAGAGAGGAGAATAAATAATTTATAATGGTTGTTAAAATTATAATAATAATAATATTAATTAATAATATTATTATTATAATTAAGACAATAGTTTTTGAAAATAGAGAGGGAGAAAATAAAATAGGAGTAAAATAAGAATGTGATAATAATAATAAGTATAATTAAAATAATATTAATACTAATAATATTATTATTATTAATATTAATACTAATAATAACGATAATAATACTTATTATTAAAATAATAAAATTAAGAAAAAAAGAATTGTGGATGGATAGATAAACACAAATGCATGGATTAATAAAACTAAAATTTAAATTACAATTGGAATTAAACTAAGAAAAAACTAAAATAAAAATAAAATAAAATGAAGAAATGAGGGGGGGGAAGAGAGGATCAGCAACCACCCGTGCCTCGATGGGATACCTCCTTGTTTGTAGGTGTTGAGCTGATGATTTTGGAAGGAGGGGAGGGCCTCCTTTTATAGGCATAATTTGGTCCTCCGAACGTTTGTGCATTGTTGGACCATTAAATGGACACTTCACGCATGTACCCATTTAAAACATTTGTTCATAAATATTTTGTTCGTTCACCCTCAAAATTTCATCTCATTTGGACACCAGATGGATAAGTTATGAATTATTCATTGTAGGTTTTCTTTTCTAGACGAAGCTTCCAAGAAGGTTCCTCTAAAAGTATAACATTCAATGGCATCCTTAATGACTTAAAAACTCCCCCAAATATTCTGTAGAGTATTCCCTATGTTTCCTTGTTATATCCCAGGTAGAATCACCTCAATTAAATGTATTAAGGTCGAGTTGTGGTACCTTTACAGTGGTGGGGTCCACGTTGTCTACCCGGAAAAACATAAACTTCATTGATTTTTTAAGCTCTTTAGGTGGTCGAATCAGCTCCTGGTTCAACAGAGAAAGATGAAGGAAATACAATCGGGATTCTAAAAAATTATATTCACTAAATTTGGAATTATATTTTAAAATTAATGATCAAAATACCCTTTTTGTAAAAATCTGTCAAAAAATCCATAATTATGCACTTTTCACAATTTTGCTCATTTTCATTCTAAAATTCAAATTACCCAATATTTTTATAAAAAAACTTAAATTCATGGGTTTTATAATTGAGAAAAATTAAAAAATAATCATCATTATTTGATTAAAAATATGCACGTAAATTTTCTCTATCAAATAAGATTTACGCATGCTTGTCGCGGGGCGTGGACAAAAACAATTATATTTTTCCTAGTGAAACACATTGACTGACCAGGGTCATCTCTCTTGAGGAGCCTTCTCAAAGTAGTTCACCTACTTCTTCTATATCACCTAAACTATATTTTTTTTGTTTTGTATTTAAATGAAAGCGATAACAATATTTTTTGTGTTTTTATGTAAAAAACCTAAACTATCATGCAATGCAAACAGAATGAGTTGATGAAAAAAGAACTTGGTTTTGGGGTTCAGTCTTGGATTTAATCATTATTTTCCTTTATGTGTTTGATTTTAGTTTGATAATCTAAACATGAAATCTCATGTTTGAATCACTATTATTTTCTAGATTAGAAATAGTTTGAGTTTCATTTCATTAGGGGTCGTCACCCAATCAGGGACATTCGGCTCACCAATGAATGCTACCCAAATATACCAAAAACATAAAATAATCTTTAAAGAAAATTCAAGAACACCTTGACCTCCCCCCGAGCCAAGTCTCAGGGTTAGCATCTCATTTCCGAGAGTAAGAGATCACAATGGTGGATAGATAATGAGAGAGAGAGAAATGATAGAGATAGAGAGAGGAGAATAAATAATTTATAATGGTTGTTAAAATTATAATAATATTATTATTAATTAATATTATTATTATTGTAATTAAGACAATAGTTTTTGAAAACAGAGAAGGAGAAAATAAAATAGCTTTTAAATAAGAATGTGATAATTATAATAATGATAATTAAAATAATATTAATAATAATAATAATATTATTATTATTATTAATACTAATAATAACAATAATAATACTTATTATTAAAATAACAAAATTAAGAAAAAAAGAATTGGGGGATGGATGGAGAAACCCAAATGCATGGATTAATAAAACTAAAATTTGAATTACAATTGAAATTAAAATAAAAAAAAACTAAAAAAAATGAGGGTGGGGGGAGAGAGGAGTAGCAGCGGCCCATGCCCTGGTGGGATCCCTCCTTGGCTACAGGTGTCGAGCTGATGATTTTAGGAGGGGAGGTCCTCCTTTTATAGGCATAATTTAGTCCTCCGAAATTTTGTGCATTTTTTGACCATTAAATGGTTGATTCACGAATGGAGACCATATTAAGATTTTTTCATAGATATGTTGGTCATTCACCATCAAAATTGCACCTCATTTGGACATCAGATGGATGAGTTATGAATTATTTATTAGAGGTTTTGGTTTCATTACGAAGCTTCCAGGAAGGTTCCTCCAAAATTATAACATTCAATGGAAGTCTTAATGACTTCAAAACTCCCCCAATTTTGTTTTAGAGTTGTCCCTATGTGTCCTAGTGCTATCTCAGGTAGAATCGCTTCAATTTCATGTATTAGGTTTGAATTGTGGTTCTGTTACGGTGGTGGGGTCCACACTGTCTGCCTGGAAAAATCATAAACTTCATTGATTTTTAAGTCTTTTAGATGGTCGAATCAGCTCTTGGTCCAGAAGAAAAAGATTAAGTAAATAAAATCATGATTAAAAAAAATTAGATTCACTAAATTTGGAATTATATTTTAAAATTAGTGATCGAAATACCCTTGTGGTAAAAATCTGTCAAAAATCCAGAATTATGCACTTTTCACAATTTTGCTCATTTTCATTCTAAAATTCAAATTACCCAATATTTTTATAAAACAATTAAATACATGGGTTTTATCATTTAAAAACATTAAAAACATCATTATTTGATTAAAAATATGCACGTAAATTTACTCTGTCAAATAAGTTTTGATGCATGCCTGTCACGGGGCGTCGACAAAAACAATTATATTTTTCCTAGTGCAGCACAGTGGGTGACCATGGTCATCTCTCTTGAGGATCCTTCTCAATGTAGTTCACCTACTTCTTTTATTTCACCTAAATTGTATCTTTTTGTTGTTTTGTATTTAAATGAAAGCAATAACAATATTTTTTGTTTTTTTTATATGAAAAATCTAAACTATCATGCAATGCAAACAGAATGAGTTGATGAAGAAAGAACTTGTTTTTGAGGTTTAGTCTTGGATTTAATCATTATTTTCTTTTATGTGTTTGATTTTAGTTTGATAATCCAAACATGAAATCTCATGTTTGAATCACTATTATTTTCCAGAATAGAAATAGTTTGAGTTTCATTTTATTGGGGTTTGTCACCCAATCGAGTTCATTCGCCTCACCAATGGATGCTACCCAAATCTACCACAAACATAAAATAAACTTCAAAGAAAAATTAGTAACACCGTGACCTCCTCCCGAGCCAAGTCTCGGGGTTAGCCTCACATTTTTGAGAGTAGGAGATCACAATGGTGGATGGGTAATGAGATAGAGAGAGAGAAATTATAGAGAGAGAGAGAGAGGAGGATAAATAATTTATAATGGTTGTTAAAATTATAAAAATAATATCATAATTAATAATATTATTATTATAATTAAGACAATAGTTTTTGAAAACAGAGAGGGAGAAAATAAAATATCTTTAAAATAAGAATGTGATAATTATAAAAATGATAATTAAAATAATATTATTAATAATAATATTATTTTTATTAATATTAATACTAATAAAAAAAATAATAATACTTATTATTAAAATAAGAAAATTAAGAAAAAAAGAATTGTGGGATGGATGGAGAAACAAAAATGCATGGATTAATAAAACTAAAATTTGAATTACAATTGAAATTAAACTAAGACAAAACTAAAATAAAAATAAAACAAAAATAAAATTAAATCCTTATTCTAAATAAATTATATTCACTAAATTTGGAATTATATTTTAAAATTAATGACCAAAATACCCTTGTGGTAAAAATCTGTCAAAAAATCCAGAATTATGCACTTTTCACGATTTTTCTCATTTTCATTCTAAAATTCAAATTTACCAATATTTTTATAAAACAATTAAATACATGGGTTTTATCATTGAAAGAAATTAAAAAATATTCATTATTTGATTAAAAATATGCACATAAATTTTCTCTGTCAAATACCCCCACACTTAAACCATGCTTGTCTACAAGTATAAAATTTCAACATGGAAATCAGATGACACCAATGTTACCAATATTCGAATTCCAATGCAATAAAATCAAACAATTTTCAATTTGAAATCAAATATTCAAAACACTACATAAAATATCAATTTAATTTCCCATTTTTCAAAGAAACAAATAATTCACATATTTTACTTTTCCCCTTTGAAAATTGATGTAACTTTACTTTCATTCATTCAACCTCCATGATTCATTATTATTGAACATGCTAAGTCATGATTTACCTCAATTTTGATTCTTTTCTCTCATCACTCATGATACCATTCAAGTAGAGTTATACTCATATCATGAGAACATGCTCCTTATCCATAGGCTTGTAAATGAACTACTTTCTCCACTTTGTAAAGATAAAAGACACATAAAATCATGAGGACTTGCAATAAAGGTTCAAAGGACTCTGAGGATTAAGTTTGGTGGAATTTGATGCTTAAAAAATTAAGGCTCAAGTAGGAGGATAATATCTTAAGTACAATGCATGAGATCAAAATTAATAGTGTAATGAAATTCTCCCCTTCAAAGTAGCAACACTCACTTCCCAAAACTCAATGTAAAGGTCATGATCAAATTATGCATAATGAATGATTTGTGCACCCTCTTGAATATTTTTTTTCTTTTGTACTTATTTTTTATTTTTTAAAAAGTTATGATAAGATCAAACCTCACATCCATCACCTAACTATATATGATCATATGATTGTCAGTCTAGAAAATAGTAATTTTTTTGTTTTCTCAAATCACAACCCATTTTGTCTCTTTTTATGGACCTTTTTGTTATTTTTATATTTTTTATTTAATAGGGTAAAATAGTAGAGTATAATGAATTATTTCACAAACTTTTACAATTCCCATAACAACACCCCGACACTTCTTTCTTACAATGTGTATCATCCCATCCACCATGATTCCCTTTACCCTCACACTTCATCTTTAAAATATCATGCAAATACCAAGAGTATGGTAGGAATGGATAAAAATGGCTTGAAACATAGCTCATACCTATAAATTTCATTCATGGTATCTATGGTCTAAAGGAAGTATTGATATAGAGGTGGTCTTTTAAGGAAAATGTGCTTTTCAAAGGATTCCTCAATCATTTTAAATGTGTTTTTCTACAACCATAGATTTGACAAGTTTCAATACAAGTTCTGGTCGGTTACATGTCCCAAGATCACTCAAGAAATATGCTCAAGAATAAATAGGAAGTACTTGGTCTAGAAATCCCATTAGGAATGGGAAATATAACATTGGAAAATCACTCATGGCATGAGTAATAATAACAAATCAATTCAAATGAAATTTAGAAATTCAAAGCCTAAAATATGGTAGTGAAATTTCATTTACATGAATCAGTTGATCCCTTCAAACCATGAGTCATAATTTCAATATCTATGGTTCATATTTAAAAATTCAATTCTTTATTTCAATCATTTAATCATATAAACATTGAAATCTAAAACATGGCATCACTGGGTTCCTAAGAAACTCATGTCTACTAGATAAGTCGAGTAAAGCATAAATTCAAGTGTGGGCATACAATTTTATATTTAAAGCTCAAAACATATTGTGGACAAAAATGTAGAGTTTAAAAGATAAAACACTAAAAGTGAACTCCCTTTTTCCATGAAACTTAGTCCTCCCCCTTCACTGTCTAGGGATTCCTTCTACCATTATGAACCTATAAAAGAAAACAACTCAATTAATCTCAAGGATCATGTCATTAAAGCTCAAAAAGATAGAGGGAGTGGGATGCATGCTACACTACATCTAAGAAAATATATTGACATCTAATTTCCTAGAAATAATGTAAAGATAAATCTTGGTACGATCCCCCAAGTGGGCCCTGAATTTTTACTGCCTCCATAGGGCAGTACCGGCTGTTATCCAAAGTCTGATGGAGGATAAATCTTCTTTGATTTGAACCACCACATGTGGCTTTTCCCAGCTTGTGCTTCATCCTTGTTCTTGAGGGATGATCCATGGATAGAGTATACCATATCCTCTCCCTTCACAATGAAGTATAGCTTGCATGGTGGGGGTAGGATGAAGTATGGACCATCCTCTTCCTTGGTTGCTACTTCTGAAACCTGCTTATCTTCCAGTGCTGGCTTCATGGGGATGCATGAAGAGAAGCCTCTTGTCTGATTTTCTTAGGCTCAGCTACCTGGATCTCATGATGGGGCTCCTCCAATGCATGTTCATTGAAATCATGGAGCTCTATTTGTTCCTCAACAGGTGCATTTCCACTGTATTCTTCATCTTCCTCCAAGCCATAACAAATAATGTCTAATTCTGTATAATCAAAACAAGAGGAAGTGATGTACAAATCTGTTTCAATAAAATCAGAAGAGATGGGGTCATATAAAAGTTCCACTCCCTGAGTTGGTTCAGCTTCAATATCTATATCAGTGGTAAGTGCCTCTTGGAGTAGACTCTTTGAGGATGAAGGCAATTAGTCCAGCTCCTCCATATTGACTTCAAATTCCACCACATGGGTGGTTTCTTCCTTCTCTGATGTTGTATCTTATTCTTTGTATTGTATGGGGAGATCAGGTAATTCTTCACAATTAATCAAGAACTCATACAATATTAGTTGATCTCCCACTTTTAGCTCATCAGATACGTCTTCATTCCTTTCCACCTCAAATTATTGTTCCGGCTTAGGGTTGGGTTGTTCCATTAATGCACAAACATAATAAAAAGATCTATCATCCTTTCTCATTAGTTGTTCAATGCTTTCTCTGAGTTATTTCACCTGAGATATTCTAAAATATTCATCTTATTATTTTTGTTAATTCACCTGTAAGTAATTTATAAATGCATAATAATCTAAATTTGAATCCATCATGAATGTTTTTTTATTTTATTTTTTTAAAAAAATAAATGATATCTAACTAAGATGTGAAAATAGAAAAAATAAATGAACTAATGATTGGATCCCCGAAAATGGTGACAGTTTTGACGCATGCCTGTCGCGGGGCGTGGACAAGATCAATTATATTTTTCCTAGAGCAGCACAATGGCTGACCAGGGTTGTCTCTCTTGAGGAGCCTTCTCAAGGTAGTTCACCTACTTCATCTATATCACCTAAACTATCTCTTTTTGCTATTTTTTATTTAAATGAAAGAGATTACAATATTTTTTTTGTTTTTATATAAAAAATATAAACTATAATGCAATGAAAAAAGAATGAGTTGATGAAGAAAGAAATTGGTTTTGGGGTTTATTCTTGGATGTAATCAGTATTTTCCTTTATGTTTTTTATTTTAGTTTGATAATCCAAACATGAAATCTCATGCTTGAATCACTATTCTTTTCCAGAATAGAAATAGTTTGAGTTTCATTTCATTGGGGTTCATCACCAAATTTGGGAAATTCACCTCACCAATGAATTCTACCCAAATATGCCACAAACATAAAATAAACTTTAAAGAAAATTCAAGAACACCTTGACCTCCCCCCGAGCCAAGTCTCGGGGTTAGCCTCTCATTTCTGAGAGTAGGAGATCACAATGGTGGATGGATAAGGAGAGATAGAGAGAGAAATGATAGAGAGATAGAGGAGAATAAATAATTTATAATGGTTGTTAAAATTATAATAATATTATTATTAATTAATAATAATATTGTTATAATTAAGACAATAGTTTTTGAAAACAGAGAGGGAGAAAATAAAATAGATTTAAAATAAGAATGTGATAATTATAATAACGCTAATTAAAATAATATTAATACTAATAATATTATTATTATTAATGTTAATACTAATAATAAAGATAATAATACTTATTATTAAAATAATAAAATTAAGAAAAAAATAATTGTGGGGTGGATGGAGAAACACAAATGCATGGATTAATAAAACTAAAATTTGAATTAAAATTGAAATTAAACTAAGAAAAAATTATAATAAAAATAATAAATTAAGGAGATAGAGATAGTATCATCAGTGGCCCATTCCCTGGTGGGATCCCTCTTTGGTTGTGGGTGTCGAGCTGATGATTTTGGAAGGAGGGGAGGGCCTCCTTTTATAGGCATAATTTGGTACTCCTAAAGTTTTCACGTTGTTGGACCCTTAAATGGCCGATTCAAGCATGTAACCCTTCATAACATTTGTTCATAAATATTTTTTCAGTTCACTATAAAAATTTCAACTCATTTGGACATCGGATGGATGAGTTATGAATTATTCATTGGAGGTTTTGTTTTCTGGATGAAGCTTCTAGGAAGGTTATTCAAAAATTATATCATTCAATGGTAGCCTTAATTACTTAAAAACTCCCCTAAATTTTCTTTAGAGTCTTACCTATGTGTCCTAGTGCTATCCCAAGTAGAATCACCTCAGTTTGATGTATTAAGGTCGAGTTGTGGTTCCTTTACTGTGGTGGGGTTCACGTTGTCTGCCCGGAAAAATCATGAACTTCATTGATTTTTTTAAGCCCTTTAAATGGCCTAATCATCTCCTAGTCCAGAATAAAAAGATGAATTAAATAAAATAAGGATTATATAAAAAATATATTCACTAAATTTGGAATTATATTTTAAAATTAATTACCAAAATACCCTTGTGGTAAAAATCTGTCAAAAAACCCTGAATTGTGCACTTTTCACAATTTTGCTTATTTTCATTCTAAAATTTAAATTACCCAATATTTTTATAAAACAATTAAATACATGGGTTTTATAATTAAATAAAATTAAAAAATAATCATTATTTGACTAAAAATATGCACGTAAATTTGCTCTGTCAGATTCCTAGGAAAGTAAATAAAATAAGGGTGTGCTCAAATACTTAGTAATGGTTAAGTACAGTGAAAGATAGTATGAATCAATAATCATAATAATGGAAAGGTAAATAATTTAAAACACATTAAATTTAAATAATTTTACTAGAATAATCAATTTGTCAAGGTAAATAACTGAAAACACATTCCATTTAATCAATAACTTGATTATCATAACCGGATAAGTTATAATCAATATGGAAAGGGAAATAACTGAAAACACATTCCATTTAATCAATAAACTGAGAATAAAATGTATCCAAAGACAATATCATTGTGAAAATATCATGGATAATAATAACTAAATTCTCAATGATGAAAATTCTTAATTATCAGATGTTATGATCTCATGCATCATGATACCTCTACTATTAAGACCTTTCACAAGATAGTTTAAAATTGATGGGTAGGTATACATCATAAACCCATTTAACTAAGGTTATCCAACTTGTTAGTCTAATGATACCACTGATTCATCTAGGGGCTATCTATAAATGATCCCCATACAGATCTACATGTTGAAATCATTCCTCATATATCGATTATTTGATTTAATTCATGAACAATATGCCTTATAAACAAATACCCATATTGAGTTAAGAATATATATTTATCAATATCACCCCAGTCAATTAAATGAATTAGAATATAAAACTTTTTATGTATAAATGATATATGGTTTAAGAAATCATTATTTCCATGGTAAATAATATGTATATTTATGGTAAATTTAATGTCCAATGATTACATGAAAGTGGATATTTCAAGGGAAAGCTAATGACTGCAAAAATGAATCAAGAAAGTGAATATCAATACTTTCCTTGGTCAAAATGATAATAAACCATACATAAAAAGAATAAGGATGGTATCAATACAATATATCTACTATGGATTATAAGTAAAATAAATTATTTTTCATTGATGAATAGAAATACCATAAAAAGATCCTTAAAAACATTTTTGAGGAAAATATTCTTTTAACTTTGAAGATAACATTTTAAAAATAAAAATTTCCAGAATATTAGGAAAAAAATTCTTTTAAAAATTACTATTTAAACTTGTAAATTAATCTTAAAATAAATTATAGGTCATGATGGAAATAAATTTCTTACATGCTGTATATGTTAAAAAAATTTTCCTTTTACACTATTGTAAAAGGGTAAAAAGATCCTCATTTGGAAAGTAACAAGAAGATTCCTTTAAAAATATTTTTAAAAAATTAAAATAGGGGGAAAGTTTCTTTAATAAATAATTTTGAGAATTTTAAAACATTTTTTAAAACAATTTCTAAAAACATGGATTTGGAAAAAAAGGTTTTTTCTTCCAAAAGAGATAAATGAAATCATATTTCATTAAAAAAAATTCTAAATAATTTTATGTACCAATGAGTGAAAATGGTACTATTACTTTAAAAAATCATGAATGACCAAATTATAATAAAATTAAATGGTCTTATTTTCCAATGATCAAATAATTTCATTCAATGAAAATCCAATCATAAAAAATCCCAATTAAAATGAGATTGTGAAATAAACTCTTACAAAGATCATAACATTGGAGGGAGGATTAATCAATGAATCAATTATGTGTATCAAATTTAAATATAACTAAAACAATTGTAAATAAAACATAATATATTAAAAATTCATTACACACCTAATCTAATAATATCAAAGATAATGAAGAAGTAATATAACCCAATGAAAACAAAGTGAGTTATGAAATTCTTTACCACATGGTAATTTTCAAGTCTAATACCCTTGGATGAAATAATTAAAATTGAATCTTAAAATATGATGAATTTTTAATGATTTATGATATCACATGTAAAATGGGTGTTATATACACCATATAAAATAAATTAGGTGCATAACATTACAATATTCCCAAATAAAGGGAAATTTAGACAAAATCCCTTACCTCACACTCTATTTTGGTGGAACATGATTTAAACACATTTATAATGATTTTAAGCATTTAATTAATTTATACCAGAACCATATTCATATTTATAATATTATATATGATCCCCTTATAACATTTTACCACCCGTTATTAATAATATTTCATTATTTTCATTACTTCAAGTGTTTGTTGCCTTGTTTTCTCAAGTGTTTTTTGTCATCAAATTTTCGGTTCTTGTACATAGGATATAAATAAATAATCCCAAGAATGATAATAATTTTTTAAATATCAAATTTACTAATTATATACATTATTATAACCATTATTTAATTTTGGTCATGGAAAATGAGTCGCATTGCATCGTAGAGACGGTAGGTCGTACATATGCACGAGCGATGATAAGATTATCTTAACAGGTGAAAGGGTAAGGGATTGTTTGATATGTTAATTTTCCATAATTTATATCATTTCATATACATAACATATATTCATTAAATTTATTCTTATTACCTTCCATGTAAATTTTAAGTGAAAAATGAATCGCATCGCTTTGTGAGGTGGTAGTCCGCTTTACCCATAAGCGACATTATTGTATTTGAAAAAGAATGGAACATAAGAAGGTATATGTGATATTATAATTATATAAGTATAATTATATCATAAATAATATATATAAATATTAAATCCATCATTATATCCTACTGTGAAAGGTGTTGATGCAAAACGAGTTATATTGGTTCACGAGGCAGTAGTCCGCGTGATCCACGGTTTCATTTCCCATTTGATGGAAGAGGATATGAGTATAGGTAATTCCATTAACAAGATATTTTATCAGTATTTTTAATATTTTTAGGTTATTATAAAATCATTTTTTAATAATATTTGAAGTATTTGGTAAAAGAAACAAAATAAAATCATTCGTTTAAGAATCTTACCTCTTCTTCGAATGACCTCTTTAGGTTTTCACTAGAATCCTTCCTAGGATGACTTTTTGATCAGAAAAAATGGATCTAATATGTTTTTAGTGGAGTAATAAATTTATTTCGGTAGTAATTTGATGATCTAAATGTCTTTATATGTGTGAATATGGAAGGAGAGGGGGTTGCCTTTTATTAGTGGGGGAGAGGACACACATGGTATTTTTTAAAATAATCTATTACAACCATATCTTAATCATGTAAAAATCCTCAAAAATGGGTCATTATTAGACCTTATATGTGATAATGTCTTAATATTTCCATAAAATGGGTTCTGGACAAGTTGATAGGTTGTTTTTAACCTTTGTCTTCTTAGTGTAACCTCTCATAAATCAGTTTTTACCATAAATACGGTAATTAATTTTTAATTATTTTACTATTCATAATGGTAAAAATTTAATTTGACCTTATTAGATAAAATAAATTATAATTATTTCAAATATTAAATCCATTTTCCCAAATTCAATTGACATAATTAGCATAATCCATTTTAAAATTATACCTGTAGACGTGACGAAAAAGTGGGTTCTCAAAGAAAAGATTCTCATAAGTATATATGGTTTTAATATAAAAATTAAATATAAAATTCATTCCAATGAACTAAACTTGTTAAAATGTAATTTAACCTTGTGAATTTTTTAAATTAAAATTCAATTTTCAATAAAAAAATAGTATTTTTCACTATTCATCGAAAAATTATCACATTTCAAAAAAAATAAAAACAAATTAACCCTAAGATAATTTTGATATGATGAATTAAAAAATGAATATATTTTATCAAATAAATTTTATAAAAGTGTTAAAAATTAATTTTAAATTATGTGTGCAAAGCGCAACTAAATCCTGTTTTAGAAAAAATATAATTTTTTAGAAAACATTTCTTCTTCTTTTAAATGATTCTTATTTTATTTCAAATAAATATATAATCATAATTTTCATAATTTAGTTAGTAATATTCATATTTTTCAATTTAATGGATAGGTTATAATAATATATTATATTATGGTTCATTTATACTCAGGGTTTTGTGTTCCATAAGCTATCAAAGAGATCAAATTTAAAGAAATTTATTTTGTAAGTTGTTTAAGCTTGGTGTTTCATGTCGCATACACTATCAAAAAATTTCTTATTTAATAATTTTTGGGTGTTACATTCTCCCCTCCTTAAATAAATTACATCCTCATAATTTGATCATGCACCCATAAATCCAGGGTTCGATATTTAAAAATTCTTTTGTTGAAAACCCACATCATAAAAAGGGTTAATAAAACATTATCTTAATAATATAGAAAGGCAAGTACAAAGTTCACATGGAATAATACATAACTAGGTTTATGAGTAATAGAACATCAATGTAAATTGAAGATATCGGCATAGAATAAAAACATAAATAATTATATAGAAATAATAGTTTATTGATCATAAGAAAGTGAATGATCAATGGAAATTTAAGAACCTCAAGACCATAAATTTTTTATGATTTAAAAGACCATTTAATTCATAGAATATTAAGGTAATAGGATAAATTTTTTGTTTCAAGATCCTTTTCCTAAAGTTTAGGAATTCTTTTATTGTATATGAATATAAGGAAATATACTTACCTGATACATTTATATTTCATAAGAATAATTTCATCCTTTGGTTATGATTTGATCAATTTAAAATTCATCTCTTACACCTAGAAAGGAATATCCAAAAATGATTTTTTTATGCATGAATCACTAAAATTCACTTTTAATTGATAATAATATCCATAAAATAATAAAGAGTCTTTTCATCCATCTCTAACTATTTTCCAAAAACAATATGGTTAAAACAAGTTATCCAATATAATACATTAATATCTAAAACTAAATAGTAACACCACTAGTTCATCATTAATATTTATTCATGAAATAATTTAAGTAAGAACAATGTCATATTAACAAGAACGTCACATAGGCCATTGGTAGACTCTAAACCCCATTTTTCCTTCAGTTTTGGGTTTAAGCCTCGTGGCCTTGCCGAACGAGATGGGTTGTCACTTATTATATAGGTTGACCTTTTTATAAAACCATATCAATATAATTACTATAACATTCACAAATTGTGATGGCCCATAATTACTTCAACATCAAAGATAAGATAAACATTAAAGGTTACTGATACCTTTAATCTTAAGTCAAAAAAATGTATAGAAATTATTCCTTAAATAAAATTTTCATATACTAAACTGATGGGTTGTATTCCCATAAATGTTTTCCAAAAATATCCTTAATCATGTTATATTCTTACTAAAGAATTTCAAAAGGGGTGTTTATGACCTGGAACCTATGATAAACCTTAAATTCATAAACCCATAATGGAATTCATAACTCTTAAGTTTATGAAGACATATATTCTTCTAAAATTTAACACGGTCCTTAGATGTTTCATGATTATTATAACCAAAATACCATTGGTAAAAATACTTCTACAATTTAATTATTAAATCTTAATAAATAAATACTTCATCCATTTTATTTCAATAAAAGTCCTTCCTTATTATAGTGTTTAACCTTTAAAAGTGGTAATTTAATCATATAATTATTAGGTTCCCTACATTTAAGATATTAAACTATGAATATATCCCAATGATTAAATTTATTTTTTCATGAAGTGACCCGGGTCGACCCTGAATTGGTCACCTGAGATGGCCTACAACAAGGCCTGAGAGGCATTCTCAATCCTCTTGGGCTAGAAACTGGTGTTGGATATTAAATATACTCAATTAGTAATGATTTATCCCATAAAATAAAGAAAAATAAACAAAAAATAAAATAAAAGAACAAACTGATAGTGGAAAAAGAAATAAAAGTAAATGGCTAAACATACCTCTAAGTGACCTTGTGGGTCACCACTAATCACAAAACCTCGCTCGCTCAGAGAATGATCCAAAACTGAAAGAACCTGAAACTAAAGAAGACAATGTAGGCATGAGAACTAAGATTCCCAGTAGGGATTCCAAAAGAAGAACCACACCCTAATCCTTACCTTTAAAATACAACCATGTCATGCTAGTTTGAAAAACATATATTTAAAATAAAGTTTTCATTTCCTTTTAATACATGTAACAAGATAATAATTTTAAAAGAACAATTTTCCTATCCTTTTTCAAAAATGGTTTACAAAGATGAAACATTATCCAATAAATCAATTTATAAAGAATAACATGTAGTGAAAGAAATACCTTAGTGAAAAATAAGTAGTGGAAAATAGAGTACAAGTAAATAAGTGTTGTTATAAGAACTACTAGTGGAAACATAACAGTTGATATGATTTTATTAAAAAATAATAGAATGAGGGAAATTATAATACATGTGAATAAAATATCATGGGATGTTCCGAAAATCCAAGTGAAGAGACCCTAGACATACTCGATTTAGAATCCATCTGTCGGCCTATCGATACAAACCATAGTCAATAACCAACCTGGATGCTCTCAACTAGTCTCTTTAGTGGCACAACCCACATGGAGTTTCCCTACCATGGGGATATATTCCATCTAATCAAGACTAAATAGAAACTATCTCTTGACTCCCACTACGATGCCCTGGATCCCATGACAGTAGCATAAAGAAGAAGTGAGGAGGTCATCATGAACTTTACACTAACACAGGTGCCAACATGTATGCCTTTCCCACTTCCCGACACCATCCATGCGGATACCCTCTCTAGATGGAGGAAAACCATGGGGGTGACCATCGTTTAGAAATCATTTTAAAGGTTCCAACCAAGACAACACATCATGAGAGTTCAAAATCATTTTCCAAGAAGACTTTTGTCCCACAGGCCTTACCACTTTTAATGAAACATCATTTAGAAAACCAATCAATTCATGAAAATATTTTAAATTATCCAATACAAGGTTGAAATCAAATATTAAAATGAAAAACTCACATTGCAGGTTTAGGTAAATTATGCGAGTGAATGAAAACACCATTTCTAAGTGCCAAAACTAATTTGTATAGCATACACATACCACATAATAATAAAACATATTTTTAAAACACTTAAGAAATCAAGGAATTCAAATTAAAGTCTTGGATATAGGGAAATTACTTAAATACAGACTAATTTTTTATGACGAACACTCAAATATTCCCTTTTCCTCTTACAGGCATATGCACCTTCACATATATATAAGGACACCTAGCTCTAATGTACACATTCACATGGTTAGGAATATATACAAGGGGTACTTATATATATATCTGTGTGTGTGTGTGTGTCTATACATGCAGATACCCCTTTACACTTACACATGTATGCATTATATATATATAATCACACCTATCACCAATATATATATTGATACCTCCACTAGTGAATATATATAAAGGGTAGACTTATATATTTATATTCCTACCTATACATACACATGTAAGTCACCTTCGATAATAGTGACTCAAATCCACCTCAAGGAGGTCCAAATTAATCTAGAAAAATATGTGAAAACCAAAAATTATAAAATCCTCAATTAAAATTGGGTTACTGTGAAAGAAGAAAAGAACCCTTACCTGAAACTAATGTAAAATCATTTCCTTAAATGGTTGTGTCAAGAACGGTCCTCAATTGGACTTCACGAGCCCTAAAAACCAAGAGACAACCAAAACAACACCCCAAAAAGGGTTACAGTTCAGTTAGGGCATGAACACTGTAAGAGGGAAAAGTAAAACCAAGAAATTGGAAAATAAAAAGGAAGAGGAGAAGAAGAAAACCCAACCTGGAGAGATCGCACAAAGGATCAGCTCAAAAAATCAGTCCCTGGATAGAGAGGGGAGGAGGTGGTGGCATGTGTGCGGGGGAGCCCCTTTGGTTAGGGTCTCATGATATAGAGGGGAGGGAAGGGGGGAGGGGTCTCACAAGGTAGGGGGAGAGGGAATATAAAATGATTATTATTATTATTATTATTATTATTATTATTATAACATTATTATTATAACATTATTATTATTATTATTATTATTTAATAAATTTCTTTTTTTAAGCCTGGAAACTGTACATGGTTTGGATGCATGGTTAGAAAAACCATGAACTAACTATGTGCATCTATGGAAGGCCCTGGACACCTTGCACAAAAAGCTGAATGATTTTCCAAACCATGCATCGGCCATACGATTTGACTCTATCAAAATTACTGATGCCCTCGCACATTTTGTGCACAGTTTCTACTAACCATGTGCCCACCTTGAACCTATACAGGAAACCCTAAAAATTTAAAATTTAAAACTAGTTTGACCCAAAACTCAAAAATGAACAAAATTTAATTAAACAATTAAATATAATTAATAACTCATGGTCAAGGTGTAACAATTCTCTCTACCATGACACTTTATTCCTGTAGAAGTCCCAAATATTTAGTTGTCCACGACATTAGATGAAAGAAAACTGATACACAATATGAGGTTTTCGAAACCTAAAGACCAAGAGCTAATACTCACCCTTATCATGAAATCTTGATCCAAAAAGGATACTAGAGAAGTTATCTCCAAAGAAATAATCCCACACCGGAAGATATAATAACTGAGACCCAAGAAATTGAGCCTCCCAATAAATATTCAATGAGGAATCTAAAATCACCAAACACAAATTTTAACATGGAAAACCCCAAACCCTAACTTATAAATCATTTGGGCTTGTTTGGGATCTCCATGAGAATTCTCACATGACCCACTATCTAGGGAAACTAATTACCATGATTAGGGTCAAGTAAAGCAGAATCAAAGAATTTACCTATCATGAACACCTTGAAGACCGAGTACACCATGGGAACTTGCTATGGTGGTCTCCCTACTATTTTAGAACTCTGATCGACACTGGTTTCCTCAAGATAGAATTAGATTTCAAAAGATGAGGCATGGGAAAATAAACTCCACCATACACAACCACATGACTCAAAATTCCTTCCCAAAAGATACATCCATTGAAACCTAAATTTCTAAGAAAGGGATAAAGGATGGAAGGCTCCTAGGAAAAACTCGCAAGCCTAAATGAGGAACAAAAGTGGAACTCTCCAGATGGAATAAAACATCTAAACTTAAATCAAAATTGAAGAAAGATGACAATACCTGTGTAGCATTTTGGCTTCCCAATCCACACTCATATAACTCCAGGGAAAACAAGGAGAAGATACATGGTGTGTCTCTCCACCATTTAAGAACCAACTAGCACAATGACTCAAACTAAATCAAAATTCATAATTCCCTAAGATAGAGCATCAACAAATAAATGTCACCCAAAACCAAAACCACACTAAAATAATTTCAACCATTCATGAGTTCACATCCATTAGGCACAATCACAAAAATACCAATAAAACAAGTCCACAAAGATATCCCAATAAGAAGTTTCAAAAATGAAATTCCAAAACAATGGGACATGTAAATAGTTTCCATTCCATCATTGGAGTCAACATGTTGTTTTCATATCCACCACCACCTTAAACTCTCGCACTACATGAAAAGATTCACTTTGAGACCTATGTATGGATCCCTGATGTCTTAAAGCATCTGTTGTGCCACATTCATGAGCTGTTAATCCCGGGCTGAAACTTCCTCTTTCCATAGCACAACTTATAGAACCCACTTTAGGTGACCCAAGCGGCCACACCAAACAGAACATCTTCTCATAAGACAACTAAAAATGAGTTATTCTTATATTTTTTATCTAAAAAGGTGGGAAACAAACCAAGAATATGCAGGTGTGGTCCAAATTCAGGAAAGTATTTAGTTCCACCTCTCAATTTAGATTCTAGGTAGAGTCATCAATGGAAATACCCAGAGAAATACTTATTCATAATTTCCTCAAAGAATACAAAAACCTAAAATTTTACAAGCTCAGACCACTAAAATATGGCCATAACCAATTTAAAAAACTAGAATTCACTTATACTACTAAGGAAGGAACCTCAAAGACCAACCACCCACTCTTCACTAGGACTTTTCTGGGGCATACTATAAAAAAAGAAACACATATCCAAATCAAAATGTATCTCAAACCAAAACTCTATATCCCAATCACAAATCAACAACTAAACTCAAAAAAGACCTCCAAAACAATTCAAACACATCCAAACCAAAAAGTCCCAAAATGGAAAAATCCAAACATAAAAAGGAAACACCACACCACGCTCATTGTTCAAAAATTTTAAATCCCTTATTTTTTTTTAAACTATTTTTTTAGAAAATAAATCAAAATTAAGAGTTTAAGTACCCACCATGTAGAGACCCTAGTTTTTCCTTGTAAGACTTTGTAATATTTCTACATATATTTCTAGATCCATGAGCTGAGACTGTGTGTGATTCCAAGGCCCAGAGTGCCCGAAATAAATTATACAAACATATTAAGTATATTGTATACGATGAACACTAAGGAAATGGGATATCTTTCAAATGGTAGCTTAAATTAGAAATCAGAGGTCACAATTGAGTCTAGAGTGTGGTGTTTACTCTAGGTGGGACATAAATTTTGTTGGCACAGGCCTACTGTAGAAAACACCGCAGAGAAAGTAACCATAATAAAATAATTGAATTAAATTATTTTATCACAGTTGTCGAATAAAATAATTTTTGAACGGGAATTTAGATTGAAAATCTGAGACTGTAATTGAGTTTGGAATGGGGTGGTTTACCTAAGAATGAAATAAAATGAGAGGGCGTGAGAGTTTCAGATTCTACGACCACTAGAAGTTTCCTATAAATAAGAGTTCAGAGAAATGAGCTAGAGTTAGCTCATTTCTATCGTGAATAGAGGAGCTTTGACCATCTGCTTATGATGGTGATTCAACATCCAAACATCATCGGATTACAACGAAAATGTAGGCGCTAGTAGATCAGAGCACAGCGAACATAATGATGGATCCAAAATCAAGGTAGCATTTCTATTTCAGATTATACAGAAACATTATTAAATCCTTTATTGTGGATTTCAATTTCTGTTGGAATTCACTACTTTATAATCCTTTGTTGATGGCCAAACTAACAATGGACATTGTCTTCTTTGATTCAGGATCACCTGTTCTTCTCATTCTTCATCATTCTTCAATGATAAATTTTTTCCATGCTCAAACGACCTCTGATCTTAGAGAAAGGCACATATTTTGTGAATCTTTTTACATGAGGAGTCTTGATCTATGCTCGAATTCAATTTTTGGGCAATGGAGGAGGTGCGACGGAAAGAAGAATATCATCTAAACTTTCTTCATGTAAAAATGTCAATGATTCTTCACACAGAGACCACTGAAGTGTAGATCGGGATATGAGGATCCCAGATCTGGTCTCAGATAAATTTTCTGATCACTGGAGTAACCGTGGTGGTCCATAGAAAGTTCTACGGCATGGGGCGGTGGACCAATTGTGATTCAGTGCATCTTGATGTAAAGTAGAGGCCGGGTTGAGTAGTCTGATGGAGGTCAGGGTCCACGCGGCGGGTCTTACAGGTCGACATGACGATGCAGAGCTGGGACGATGGAGGAGCACTACGGGACAGAGGCAACAATAATTGGTCGGCCGCAAACCCCCCCCCCCCCCCCACATACGGTTTCAAAAAAAAATTAAATACGATAATAATAATAATAATATTATTATTATTATTAAAATGGTTAATCGAATATAACCTTCCCATAGGGTGTCCAATTCACATGCCATCAATGGCCTTGTGACCTTGTATTCGATTCGGTCTTTTTAAGACTAATTTTGGGATATTTTTTCTAACTCATGGAGTGGGTCAATAAAATTTCCAAAAAATTATAATAATAATATTATTATTATTATTATTATTCAGACATTGATTCGAGTGTAAATCCTACATGGAGCATTTGATTAATGTGTCATCTACGACAGTGCAAACCATCTTTAAAGATATATCTTTTGAGTCCAGTCTGAGAAATTTATGTTTTGGGATTAAGGCTCAGTGGCACAAAACGTCCAATTAAAATAATAATAATATAATTATTATTATTTGGTAATTCTTGTATCGAAAGTATCTATTGTGTATGATATCCGATTGACGTGTCGTCAGCTGTATTGTGACCCTATAATTTAGGCAGGAGTTTCAAAAATAATTTTGAGTGCTAAAACTGAAATCAAGGCTTGGGCCCCATGAGGCCTGGTTTGGGCATTTGAGGTGAAATTCATCTTTTTTACTAGGTGTCCATTTTGTACAAATAAATATCTGATCTTGTGTTTTTTTTCATGATGATCACAATGGTTCAATCCATATGATGTGTTCTCAGATCGAGGCATGGGCCCCACAAAGCACGGTTCATGTGCAATGCTGTGAAATGTAGTTTCTTCACTCGAAGTCCAATTCGAGCAAATGAATAGTCGATCTTGTGTGTTTTTTTACAATGATAATGACGGTGTGATTAGTTCGGTTATTTTGAGACATTTAAAGAAACATATCGATAGAATTATGTTTTCACCATTTGGATCAACAACGAGCAGCATACACTCATCAGCCATTTGGCTAGAGGTGTAATGTACTCTGGGAGTACACTAGAACACATAGGGGAACTTGATTATATTTTAGTACCTGAGTATGGCTAAGTACACAGCCAGGAAGTGAGGTAGGTTCTCACGACATATGGGCCCCATACACACTGTGTACCACTATGAATCTTCTACCTCTCATGTATCCTACTTCTGAACTCAGATTTTTCCCCGTTAGTAGCATATCCTGAGTGTTTTTTCATGTAACACATGACGATACCCTCTATAGTAGATTTTGAGGTATGATGTGAGATTTTCCAAATGTGATGCCTATTTAGGCAACGTCTGAAAACGGTAGTGATTAGGCATTGGAATATCAGTGCTTTCCGAGAGGTACCATCCAGTAGGGATGACCAGTGTAGTTCCTCGATACCTTCTCAGTGGAATCCTCCTACCAGGTAGGGTGTGGGTCCTCAATGAACTATAGTGTAATCCCCCATCGTCATGGGTGTGGGTCCTCTACAACTACTATGAGAGTGTAATACCCCATCGACATGGTTGTGGGTCCCCTACCAGCTACTTCCGAGTGGAATCCCCCTAACGCACTAGAGAAAGGGTCCTCGATGAACAAGAGTGGAATCCCCCTAACACATCAGGGTGAGGGTCCTCTACAATGACTGTTATACTATAATCCCCCTAACACACTAGGTTATGGGTTCTCTACTTTTTTTTTACTCTTTTTGGATGTGGATCAGTGGCGAGACATGATTTGATGTTACTTTGGACTCATGTGTAAGAGGGGTGCTTTTCCCACCGAGATGCATCCTTGTGACGTGACCTAAAACTGTGCGGGCAAGATAGACCCACCCAAAGTGGGTAGTATCAATGTGTAGTGATTGAGCCCCTTATACTCGCATGTTTAGAGTAGACGTGAGGGATGGTAGGCATTGTTGGTGGTTACTTCTAGAACTATTGGCTCCTCTTCTTCCTGGACTGAGCTATGAGATCGAGATCCCCTTACTCTCTCATTTCAGTTTCTTTGACTGAGCACATATATATCATGTTTTGGTACCCATTCCTTCAGTTTTGGATACTCTCCTTCCAATAGATGTGAAGACAAGTTGGGTATGACACGTGCTTTCCATTTCTAGATTCTCATGGTTAGATGATTATACTTTCCTACTATAGGTAGAAAAGACTCGATGAGAAGTTCATCTTCTCACCATTCCTTACTGCTTGAATTTGGATGAGCTTACTTCACTCTATTGTTGGGTTGATCTTCACTCTTTTTACTGTACCTTGTTCAATATACTACTCCCATATTTAGTACATCTATTTCTACTCCCTTGATCTTTTGGGGCATCCTAATGAGTATTTTTATACTCACCCCTACTCAGTCTTTTCCTGCACTTGGTGTTCCCTTAAAGACGACAGATAGGTTTATCATGAATTCAAATGAACTTAGGGATACGGGGTTCTTGGACTACGTGCAGTGGTCATAGCTTGGGATCTAGGAGTGGGGCTCTCTCAGCTGTTTTAATTTTCCACTTGTTTTTGTGTTGTGGTAGTTTTCTATTGGGTTTTTATTTTTCCTCTTTTACCCTTTCAGTTTAATTTTCTATACTTTTACTATTTATAGGTCGATTCATATTTTTGGTTTCTATATAGTAGTGTTTCATCTTTTCCTTTTCCTCTTCACTTTTTCATTGAGTTGGTTGTGTTTGTGTATGTGTAGGTACTTAGTAAAAGGACTCTATGAGTTTTTTATACCTTCAGTGCTAGTCACCACCCCCTGGCCTATGGAGATGGACTTGGGGTAGTTGCGGTTCAAGCCCCAGTATGGGTCGGGTTGTGAAAAGGTGGTATCAGAGATGACTCAACCCCTGGGATTTTGTTCAGATATTTCCCTAAAAATGTCTTGGTTAGGTTAAGGGAAAAAGTTTCAACATCTCCCGAGTTTGGATCTTAGGCTAGGGAGTCTAGAGATGGTACAGTGACCAACCTAGCCATTCACTAGGACCCTGATTACTTTCTTGTCAACTCGGAATGATGAGACATTTTTTATAGGGAACTTTGGTACATGCATCATATAGGATTGAGTATTTGACTTTTCTTATTGAGTCAGCTCCCTATTTTTGTTGATATATATATATATATATATATATATTCTATTACTGCGGTACTCCTTGATGAATTTGGGATGCCTCCACGATGATAGCCTGCTGGGATACTAGCTCTGGTTCATAATGATGATTTTTTGAGTGATGAGGCATTAGTTTAGAATCCATCATACGACACCCCTTCCTCTAGGTGGATAGATAAAAGCACCTACACTTGTTGAGAATTAGTTAGTTCCAGTAGAGCAGGATGAGGGCGTGCATAGGCTGAGCACACTCTATGAGTTCCAGCATCAGATACTACTGAGGTTTTGTGGTGAACCATCTCCTCAGGTAGTAGAGGTATGGATAGAGTTGGTGGTATGCTTCTTCTGGCTTATTTGGACACCGACAGATCAAATGGTGGATTTACTAACCAGTATTTTACATGGAAAAGATGTATGTTGGTGGAGATTGGTTACACAGATGTGTGTGAGTCAGTACTCATGTGGGATGACTTCCAGCACCTATTCTGTGAGGAGTAATACCCCTCCTACTTATGCTCTGTTCTGATTCAGGGAGCTTCTTGAGCATCATTGGGGAGGGATAATGGTGGCTGAGTACGCGACTAGGTTCAAAAACCTTACTCGGTACTCTCCAGACATGGTCTTTTATGGCTACTTCCGAGCACAGAAGTTTGAGAAGGTACTCCATAGAGAGACATGTGTTGATGTAGTTCCCTTGTGAATCCCCACCTATGTCAGGGTGCTAGAGAAGGTACTGGTGACCGAGAGATTTCTGTCGGTGGAATGCCAGTTAGCTAGTTTTGGCAGTGGGCATGTCAGAGCTGATATGTCTTCCATAGCTAATAGATGTCATTTGTAAGGGCCCCAATGTAGGATTCCTTACCATGATTTTACTCAGGCACATGGTTAGGGGATAGTGTAGAGCATTGGGGTATCCTAGGGAGGGTTGTTGTTATGCTTGTGATAGGTGAGGTCACATTGCATGAGATTGCCCAACTAGAAGTGTTGAGCTTGTAGGAATATAGTAAATGAACTGTTATGGAAAATATGACGTTCTGATTAGGGATCTCCCAGGTGAGGATAGAATTTTACCTAGGGCGGTGATATTGGTAGAGGAGGAGTAGGAGTTTTGGTTGGTGTACGATGCTGTGAAATCCTTCCACCACCACCAAGAGGCCCATGTCAAGCTCAGGGAGCTAGCGACTGGGGCCGCAGGCAACTGCATTTTATGGACTTCTATGATTCTTCAGCGTGCGAGATGATAAGAAGTACTCTTTTCTCCCAGCATATTTCTTAAGGTTTTACTAGGGTGATGTGGGGCATCAGTGTAACCCCTCATTGGTTTTGTTTGACATATATTTGAATGCATGAGGAAGATGGGTCTTTCCCCCGTCGAGACATGTTTTTGTGACACGATAAAAACCATAAGGGTGAGTCAGTGCCACCCAAAGAGGATAGTATCAAGGTTTGGTGGATGAGTTCCTCTGACTTGTGCATTCATGGAAGGTTTGTGCAGTGGAGGTTTAGAGGAGGTCCTGGCATTGTCAATTGAGTTTTTCTACTTGACCTCCTTTTTTATTGAGATTTCACTGTGAGTGTAGCGAAGTATCTGGTTTGGGGATTACTCTCCTTATAAGGTAAGTGAAGACACATGGGGTATTCCACGTTCTTTCCATGTCTAGATTCCTTTGGTTGAATGAGTTTATTCACCTGCCCTGTTTGTTGGAACCTTGCATGCTCAACGTCAACCTTGATACAACAATTATCAAGTACAGTTTGAGGTGATGGAGACCCCCTAAACAAAACTATGTGACTCACTATTTGGTTCTAGTAGAGGTAGTATTTTCCCTGATAATCTGTAAATGTTGTCTTCTGGGAGAGTGCTTTGTGGTTTGCTCAGACTACCAATGTCTTATTTACATCATCACCCAGAGAGACTTAAACATAAGGCAGTGATTCTGGTTGAAATTCATTTGGGACTACGAATTTTAGAGTCTATAATCCATGAAAGGGAAACATTTTAGGAGATTCCCTTAGAATGAAGTCCCATGCTCACCTAATGTGGGAAGTTTCAGAGTAGTTAGATTCCAGGCAGCTGAACCTATTGGAGAAAGAGGGTACAGTTTTTCTTTAGTAAATGGTGTCGACTCCTTCGCTTCTAAAGCATGTGAAAGAGTCCTAGTTGTGAGACAACAACTATGAGATCTTGAGTGACTTAGATATCCACAAGCGATGCATCATATGGATATTATAAAGGAAGGAATCATGAGATCTTAATCCAGGGACAAAGGTTGTCCCGGTTATGATGTAGGAGTTCCACACTTCTCATTTGACTATACATTTTGGTGTGAGTAAGATGTAAAGGGATATTCAATGGAAGTTTTGGGTGGTCTGGCATGAGATGAAGCATAGATAATTTCATCTCATGATGCCTCATCTATCAGTAGGAGAAGGATGAGCACCAGGTTCTGGCGGGTTGTGCAGCCTCTTGAAATCCCATAGTGGAGTTGGGACAACATATCCATGGAAATCGTCATAGGGATTCCACCCACAGAGAAGGTCCATGACATATTTTGGGTAAAAATATAATGACTCATAGGTTTTCACACTCCCTTGCTCAGGGGGGAATAGTTCGGTGGAGAGTTTGGGGCAGTTGTACGTATAAGAGATCATCCTTCTTCACGAGGTACCCTCAATGTTTGTCTCTGATCATGGCACACGGCTTACATAACTGTCGTGGAGAGGCCTACAGGAGGTGTTGAGGACCCATTCACGGATGAGTACATCCTTTCACCCCAAGACTAATGGGAAGACTGAGCACACTATCTAGGTGTTGGAGGATATGTTGAGGTATTGTGTGTTGGTTTTCGGCCGGGAAGGCAAGCGATCCCCAAAGTTCATTGGGCCATTCAAGATTGTGCAGAGGGTTGGTGAGATTTCCTACCACCTTTACATATCCCCTAAGTGGGATTGGGT
This sequence comes from Viscum album, assembly GCA_963277665.1. Lineage (NCBI taxonomy): Eukaryota > Viridiplantae > Streptophyta > Magnoliopsida > Santalales > Viscaceae > Viscum > Viscum album. Next base: position 815,573,779 of record OY728137.1, read on the forward strand.
GCACGACGTGTTCCATGTGTCGTAGCTGAGGAGATATTTTCATGATCCTATTCACATCATCGATAAGAGATAACCTTGCATGGATGGACCATCCCTTTGGTTGATGTTCTATAGAAGCATGAAAATATGTAGGAGTTTCCCTAGGAGCAGGAGATCCAGGTGTGAGCTTAGTATCCTGAGTTGTTTCCCTAGTATTTTTTTCAATGATTAAAATCTTAAAGGATGGAATGATGTAGAGACCCAGTTTTTGTCGTGTAAGACTTTGGAATATTTATACATATATTTCTAGTGCCAGGTGATAAGACAGCATGTGATTTTGAGGCCCAGAGTTCCTGGAATAAATTATACAAAAATATTAAGTATATTATATACTATGAACATGAATAAAATGGGATATCTATCAAATGGTATCTCAGATTAGAAATATGAGGCCACAGTTGAGTCTGGGTCATGGTGTTTACCCTAGGTGAGACATAACTTTTGTTGGTGTGGGCCTACTATAGAAAACGCCAAGGAGGACGTAACCATAATAAAATAATTGAATTAAATTATTTTATCTCAATCATCGAATCAAATAACTTTTGGATAGGGAATCAGATTGAAATTTTCATATCGTAGTTGAGTTTGGAATAGGGTGTTTTACCTAAGTGCGATATAAAATGAGAGGGTGTGGGAGTTTTAGATTCCACAACAGCTAGTAGTTTACTATAAATAAAAGTTTATAGAAATGATCTAGAGTTAGATTATTTCTCTCATGGATGGTGGAGATTTGACCATCTACTTCCGACAGCAATTTGATGTCCAAACTTCATCGGATCACGATGAAAATGCAGGCGCTGGTAGATCAGAGTGTAGTGAAAACAACGGCGGATCCAAAATCAACATAGGATTTCTATTTCAGATTCTATATCTCCCTAATTGAATCTTTTGTTGTCAATTTATATTTATGTTGGAATTTTCTAATTTATAATCCTTTTTTGATGGATAAACTAACAATAGTCATCATCTGTTTTGATTTGAGATTGCCCCTTCTTTGTGTTCTTCTTCCTTCTTCAATGATAACTTTTCTCCATGCTCAAACGACCTCTGGTCTTGGAGAAAGACCCATATTTGTGAATCTCTAGACACAAGAAGTTCTAATCTATGCTCATATTTGAGTTTTGGGCATCAGAGGAGGTGCAACAATGATCGAAAGATCCACCAACTTTTTGTCGCATTGAAACATGGATTATTCTTCGAGCAGAGACCACCACAGTGTAGATCGGAATCCAAGGATCAAAAATTTGGTCTCATATAAATTTTTCAATCACCAGAGTGACTGTGGTGGTCCGCAAAAAGTTCTTCGGTATGGGGCTGTGGACTGATGGTGTTCTGATGCGGCTGGACAGCAAGGCTCGGTGGAAGTTGGTGGCCGGAGCGAGCTGACCGGCGGAGGCGGTGGTTGGCAAGGCGAGTCACGTAGGTCAGCACAGCAGCGTAGAGTCAGAACAATGGCGGGGCACTGCAAAATAGTGGCAGCGGCAGTCGGCCAGCCGCAGAACCCCCCCCCCCCCCCCACGCGATTTCAGAAATATATATATATATATATATATATATATATATTATTATTATTATTATTATTATTATTATTATTAAAACATTTAATCGGCTGTAACTTTCTCATGCGGCATCCAATTCATGCACCATCAGTGGCCTTGTGATCCTATATTCGATGCGTTCTTTTTAAGACTAATGTTGGGTTCTTTTCACTAACTCATGGAGCTGTTCAATAAAATTTCTTAAAAATAATAATTTTATTATTATTATTCATATTTTAATTCAACAGTGACTTCTACATAGATTGTTCAATTAATGTGTTGTATGCGAAATCACGGCCCATCTTTTGAGACAGACCTTTTGAGGCCAGATCGAGAACTTTATGTTATGAGATCAAGGCTCGGTGGCATGAAACATCCAACTAAAATAATAATAATATTATTATTATTATTATTATTATTCGGTGATTCTTGTATCAGACGTATCTCTTGTGTTCGATGTCTGATTGATGTGACATCAGAAACATTGTGACCCTGTAATTGAGGTGGATGTTTCAAGAATGATTTTGAGTGCTAAAACTGAAATCAAGGCATGGGCCCCATGAGGCCCAGTTTGGGTGTTTGTGGTGAAATTCAGATTTTTCACTGGGTGTCTATTTTGGAAAAATGAATAGCTGATCCTGTGTGTTTTTCTATGAGGATCACAATAGTTTAATCCATATGATGTGTTTTGGGATTGAGGTGTGGGCCCCACAAAGCATCGTTCGTGTGAAATGCTGCCAAATACAGTTTCTTCGTGGGAAGTCCTATTCAGGTGAATTAATAGTCGATCCTTTACATTTTTTCACAAGGATCGTGATGGTGTGATCCTTTTGGTTATCTAGATCCATTTTAAGACACATGTAGGTAGAATTAAGTTTTCACTCTTTAGATCAACAACGAGCAGCATGTGCTCGTCAACCTTTTGACTAGAGGTGCCATGTACTCTGGGAGTACACTGGCACGCCTGGGGGTACTTGATCGTAGTTTAGTACCAAAGTATGGTGAAGTACACAACCAGGCGGTGAGGTAGGGTCTCATGACATGTGGTCCCCATGCGCACCCTGTACCACTACGAATATTCTACCTCTCATATCACCTTGTCCTGAACTCAAATTTTGGCCCGTGAGTAGCATATCCTGAGTGTTTTTTTACGTAGAATGCGATGATGCCCTCTATAGTGGATTTTGAGGTACGATGTGAGATTTTCTAGATGTGATTCCTATTTAGGTGATGTCCAATGATGGTAGTAATTAGGCATTGGAATATCAGTTCTTTCCAAGAGGTACCATCCAGTATGGATGACCAGTGTAGTTCATCGATACCTTCTGAGTGGAATCCCCCTACCAGATAGGGCACGGGTCCTTGATGACCTAGAATGGAATCTCCCATAGGCATTGGTGTGGGTCATCTATGACTACTATGAGAGTGTAATCCCCCATTGAAATGGTTGTAGGTCCTCTACTAGCTACTTTCGAGTGGAATCCCCCTGATGCACTAGGGAAAGGGTCATCGATGAACAAGAATGGAATCCCCCTAATGCATCAGGGTGTGGGTATTCTAAGATTATTATTAGAGTTGAATCCCCCTAATGCATTATGGTGTGGGTCCTTTATGATGACCATTAGAGTGGAATCCCCCTCACACACTTGGGTGTGGGTACTCTACTTTGGGTTTACTATTTCCAGCTATAGATCAGTGGCGAGACATGCTTTGACGTTACTTTGGACTCATAAGTAAGAGGGGTGATTTTCCCATCGATATGCATCCTTGTGATGCGACCAAAAACCATGCGGGTGACACAGACATTCCCAAAGCGGATAGTATCAACGTGTGGTGATTGAGCCACTTTGACTCACGTGTTCAGAGCAGATGTGAGGGATGCTGGGAATTGTTGGTGGTTACTTCTAGAACTATTTTATAATCTTATTCATGGGCTAAGCTGTGATATCAAGATCCCCTTACTCTCTCATTTGGGTTTCTTTGACTGAGCACATATATATCCTATTCCGGTATCCATTCCTTGGGTTTTGGATACTATCCTTCCAGGAGATGTGAAGACACGAAGGGTATGCCACATGATTTCTATGTCTATATTCTCATGGTTAGATGAGTCTACTCTCCTAATATCGGTAGAGAAGATTCAATGAGAATTTATTTTTCTCACAATTTTTGGATCTTTGTGTTTAGATGATCTTACTTCATTCTCTTGTTGGTTTGAGTTTTACTCTTTTTACTGTACATTATTCTATCTACTACTCCCCACTTTATTACATCTTTTTTCTGCTCCCTTGAGCCTTCGGGGCATCCTAATGAGTATTTTTATACTCAACCCAACATGGGCTTTTCCCAAACTTGGTGTGCCCTTGAAGATAATAAGTTGATCGTGAATTTAGCGGAGCTTAGGGATACGGGGTGCTTGGATCGTGTGCATTGGTCGTAGCTTGGGATCAAGGAGAGGGGCTCTCTAAGATATTTTACTTTTCCACTTGTTTTTGGGTTGTGGAACTTTTCTGGTTGGGCATGTATTTTTTCCCTTTTCCCCTTTTAGTTTACTTTTCTATACTTGTACTATTTAGAGGTCAATGCATATTTGTGGTTTATATATAGTAGTGTTGTATCTTTTCCTTTTCTTCTACACTTTTGCATTGATTTGGTTGTCTGTGTGTGTATAGGTACTTAGGAAAAGTCCTCCCAGAGTTTGGTGTGCCTTTGGTGCTAGTCACCACCCCTCTCATATGGAGGCGGTCTTGGTGTAGTAGCAGCTCAAGTCTTAGCATGGGTTGGGTCATGACACACCATTGGTATTCCATAAATCCTAAAATATATATACATATCTGTGATAGCTCAAGAACCCATCCACACATGCTAATAACCATCCACTTTCCACATATATACATCCATATATGTGATCATTCATAGTAATACCAAGAAGAAAAACATTTCCAAATTTCCAAGAATCTGTCATTTCACATTTTACAAAAAAAATTATTAAAACCCCAAAAACATTTTCCAAAATGATTTAATTTATAAAAAACATTTTTATTTTTCAAAACAATTTCTAAAGTTTTCTATTTTAGAAGTTTAAACTTGATAAAGCAAGAACCTTTTAAAAAAAAGGATAACATCATAAAACCAAATTAAACTAACACCCATAACATATATAAACAACTTGATACCCATGGGAAAAAAACCCAAAACTCAAAATAACAATTTATATGCACAGCTTGGGAGCACAGTTTGGAAGGTCTTGTGCCAACTGAGTGAGAACACTGAAGGTTGATAGAGGTAGTTGTATAGTTTGTGCATGGTTTTCCAGACCATTCACAAAAACCATGCACCCTCTAGATCCCTCTAAAATGACCACTAAATTCTCAATTCCATCTTTAAATGCTCAAAAAAATCAGAAACCTAGAGAAAATTTGAGATCCAAGCTTGAATTTTGAGGTGAAAGCATCCCAGACCACCATAAATATTCAAGAATCCTTCCAAATAGGTGGTGATCAAGAACCTACCCATGATTTCCCACTTGAATTCTGAAAATCCTATCTCTGAACTACTGAACATCTCAAAATAACAAGGGATAAGGCTTTGATATCATTTTTTCATCAGTCTACCTAGGTCGACCCCAAACCGGTCACCCAATCTGGCCCACAACAAGGCCCAAGATGAATTATTGATCCTCCCTAGATGGAAGCTAGTGTTGGTCATCAAATATACTCAATTGGGAATGATTTATTCCATAAAAGATAGATAAAAAAATAACAGAACAAAATGGTAGCAAAAAAAGAAGTAAAACTAAATGAAAAAACATACCTCCAAGTGACCTTATGGTTCACCATCAATCATAGAACCTCGCTCACTCAAAGAGTGGTCCAAAACTATAAGAACTTAAAAATAAATATGATAATATAGGTTTTATCACTGAGATGATCAGTTAGGTTTCTAAAATAAGAAACATTCCCTAATATTTACCTTTAAAATAAAAACATGCCATGATAGTTTGAAATATATATATTTAAAATAAGGTTTTCATTTCCTTTTAAAATAGGTTTCAAGCTAATAATTTGAAAAAGAACCATTTTCATATCCTTTTTTCAAAATGAATTCAAAAGAATGAAAGGTTTTCCAAAAAAATATTTGAAAAGAAGAACATGTGGTGAAGGAAATACCTTAATGAAAAAAAATAGTGGAAACAGAGTACAAGTAAATAAGTGTTGATATAAGAACTACCAGTGGAAACATAATAGTTGAGATGATTTTATTAAAAACATCATAGAACGAGGGAAACTAGAATACGTGTGAATAAAATACAATGGGATATACCTAGACACCAAGTGAAGAGACCCTAGACATACACAATTTAGAATCCATTTGTCATCCTATCGATTTGATTCATAGTCAATAACCAATCTGGCTGCTCTCAATTGAACTCACTAGTGGCACAGACCACATGGCCTTCTTCTACCATGGGGATCTAGTCTATATAATCAGGACTAAATAGAAAATATCTCTTTACTCCCACTACGATTCCTAGGATCCCATGACAGTAATCATAAAGAAGAATAAAGGAGGTCATACATGCTTTACATTAACATGGGTTCCAACATGCATGCATTTCCTACTTCCCAACACCATCCATGAGGAGACCCTCTCTAACTTGAGGACAACCATGGGGGATACCATCATACAAAAATCATTTAAAATTTTCCATCTAGGCCTACACATCATGATAGTTCAAAACCATTTTCCAAGAATCACTTGCTCTATATGATCCTTACCACTTTTAATGAAACATCATTTATAAAACCAATCAAACCTTGAAAATACTTTACATTTTCCAATACTAGGTTGAAAGTATATATTAAAATTAAATAATCACATTGAAAGTTTAATTAAATTATGAAAAATGGATGAAATTTCCATTTATAAGTGCCACAACTATTTTGACAGCATATTCATACCAAATAATAATAAAACATATTTTTAAAACACTCAAGTAATCAATGAATATAAATTAAATGCTAGAATGTAGGGAACCAACCTCAATACATGATGTTATTTTATGATGGTCACTCGAATATTTCTTATTTCACTAACACACATATGCACCTTCACATATATACAAGGACACATAGCCCTAAAGTGCATATTCTCATAACCATTAATATATACAAGGGGTCCTTATATATATGTATATACTTGCATATACCCCTTTACACCTACACATGTATGATTTTTTCATATCTATATATAAGCACACTTAGACCCAATATATATATTCATACTTATATGTGTGAATATATATAAAGGGGGGACTTATATATGTATATGTATACATATTCGTACACATGCAAGATGCCTGTGAAAATGGTGGCTCGAATCCACCTCAATGAGGTCCAAAGTAATCTAGAAAAATATGATAAACCCAAAAATTACAAAAACACCAATTAAAATTGGGCCAAAGTGAAGTAATTGAAGAACCCTTACCCATAACCAATGAAAAAATCAATTCCTTCAATGTATTTCACAAGAATGGTCCTCAATCGTACTTCATGAGCCCTAGGAACTGATTGCGTTGTCGAGCGCACACTACTACAAACATGGACTTTAAAAGTGCTAGAAAAGGGAATTTATAGTGCTAAAAATAATTGTTAATATAAACGAAGATAAAGGGGGTCCCTTTTATCAGCACTCAAAGAAGCACTGATAAAGGTCCCTTTTATCAGTGCTAAAAAAGCGCTGATAAAAGGGGTCCTTTATTAGTGTTAAAAAACACTGATAAAAGTCAAAAAAAATTAAAAAAAACTTTGAATTTGATACACCTTTTAAAAGTACTTGACCCCCCCCCCCCCCAACAGCATTATCCCCCACCTGCACCCACCTACGCCCTTGCCATCCCCCTTTAAAAGGGCTAGCCACCCCCCTTTAACAGTGCTAGCCCCCTGCACCCGCCCACACACCTCTACCTCCCCAAGGATTCGAACTCGAGACCTCTCCCCTGGGCGCCTGGACCCTTTACCACTCCCCCATGTTGATTTTTTCTCCATTTAATGATATATCTATTTACATATATTTATTCGTATATTAATGTAGATTTATATTAATATATATATTTTTTTATTTATTTATATTAATATATTTATTTATTTATTTATTTATTTATTTATTCTTATATTAATATATATTTATATCTGATTTATTTATATATTTTTTTTATCTGTATATTTATTTGTATATTAATATATATTTATAAGATTAGTTTTAAATACATTTATAAAATATATTTTTTTGTGTTTATAAATAAATACATACATACATATATATACAACATACATACAACATAAAAACACTTATATATATTTTATATATGTGTGTGTATATGTAAGTATAATTATATAGATTTATATATATTTACATATATTATATATTCATATGTTAGAATATATAGAGAATATATATCAGTTTGTTAATACAGACACGCACTAATATATATATATATATACACACACACGCGCACATTAGATAGGTATATAAATATACATATATTTGTATTTAAAATAAAATGGATATTATAAGGCTTATATATTGAGAAATATACTTTATATGTAAATATTTTTAATTATTTATTTATAAAATTAAATTTTTATGTGTGAATATATAAAAAATATGTATATGTTTTTATAAATTTGATTACAAATAACATTACATTGTAAAAAATGATAAAATTTCAAATCCATAATATCAATATGAATGTAATATCTCGGAATAAATTCATTCCCCACTGAAAAAGATAAAAAATACCCCCTGAAACAAGGCTGGAATTCCATAAAATATTAAAAAAATTGGGTATCCCGATTAAAAACTCGGTTTTAGAGGTTTTCTGGGGCTTTTTTGGCCTCTAAATATGAAAAAAGGTTCCCATATGTCTTAATCGTGTAGATATCATTGTAGGATTCGATTTGATATGCTTTAGACCTCAAATAGACACCTGGATCAAAATTTATGGCTTTTGAAGTTTGAGTTATGTTTTCAACTTATTTTAGATCTTTTATTGATTTTTTGATTTTTTTTGTATCTTCAAATTGTTATTAAATGATTATTATTCATTGATAATTAGAAAAATATTAATTAATAATATTTTTTAAAATATTTTTAAGCCATTTCCACTAAATTTGTTATATATTAAATGTAAATGTCTATTTATACTTATCTAAAACATATTTAAAAAATATATATTATATTTATATCAATATAAATATATTTATATATTTATATATTTATATATTATTTTTAATGATCTTTTTTGAAATATACCCTTTAACAGTTCTATTAAAAAAATCACTGATAAAGAACCCCCATTATCAGCGCTAATAAAAAAGCATTGATAAAGGGGGCCCCTTTAATAGCACTAAAAAAAGCACTGATAAAGGGGTAATTTAAATAGATATTTTTTTAGTTCTGTTAAATGTTCCCTTTGTCAGAACTTTTTTTAGCACTGTTAAAGGGTGGCGCTGCGGAAACCCAGTTTTGTGGTAGTGGCGTCAAATTTTTTGTTTAGTTTTTACTAGAATTTATGCAGTATAGCAGGAACCCTAGGTCAACTCTCAATATATCCTTAGATCATTAATTCCAAAATAATTTTATGATTATGAAAATAAACGGGGAATTGGATTTTGGAAAACTTTGGTTTGATGATTTAAAAGAATAAATTGAAACTATATCACAGAGTGAGAGAAATAAGTTGGAGAAATCATGATCAACCCAAGTAAGTGTCCCTTAATGCTCAATCTGTCATCGCTCTCAAGGTAATGGGAAGGATCTTTGATTCCATGATTTTATACACACTGAAACTAGTATGGTATGTGAGTTATTAATAGGTTTCCACCTATTATTTTATCAATCAAAAATATTGATTACTAGTGACTGCTCAAAATCAACATACTTGAATCGATATAAAAACTAGTTTCAATCAAGGCATCACATCAACAATGTGATGAGATGACCAGATTTGAGTCAATGGCAAAATTTTCCACAAGTCAGGAACATTCATATTAATGGGTTTAAACTCCTGGAATTTATCAACCAATGTAATTCATTCACACACTCATGAAAGGTAAGGGGTGATAAATTAGGCAATTGTACTCAAAACATTAAAAGATTCAGGTTAGGCATAGAAGCATGAGGATTATTGTTCCTTTGATTTGTATTTGATCATACTAGACTAAACCCAAATTCAAAAGGTAAAAATAAATAATAATATACAACAAACCTGGAATTTTAATTGCCTTCCAATGGACATAAGCATGAAGATCGAGATTACAACGAAGAACACCTCCCAAATTGATCACTAAGAAGTTTAGAGGTACATGATAAAGAAGTGGGAGAAAATGGATGAATAAAGATTTATAATTTTACTCACCCCTACCCATGGTCGTTAAACATATGATAATGAGGGGAAGGGGTGATTTTATATAAAGTTATATCAAAATTTCCACAAAAAGTAGTCAAGTTTCTAAAGGGCTAGGTGACTATCCATGGAATACTTTTTACTCTTTATTTATCCAGATTTCTGACTGACCAAAAGCATCAAAATCTCATTAAATTTAGTGGAGAGGTTTTTATTTGAGTTTTATGTCTAATAGAGGTGAAATAAGTCCAATTGGAGTTTTGAGGTCCAAGTTATGGCCCAAATATAGAAGGGTGGTCCAATCTGGACCACCCAAAATTTATTCACATTGTGGGCCTTTTGGGCCTTCATATGGACGAATTGGGATATATGGTCTTCTAGAGAAATTTATAAAACATAGTTTTACACTTGTACACAAATTTTCGTCCCAATTGGATTCTCATAGTATCCAAAATAAATTTTTAAGTCCATAGGTGTGTTTGGGCTCTCGTGTAGTTTGGCCCATTTTTCTCAAATTCCATTGTGATCTCTCCAAATCACCTCCTCCTACAATGTAAACATTAAAAAAAGTAAAATTTTCCTATTTAACAGTGATAAAAAATAAATTATTTAATCAAATATGAAGTGAAATTTGTTATTATAATCATAATTTTCAATAAAAAACCAGTTTAAAATAGTGGTGTAGTGGTGGAAATGAATAGTGAATCATTATGCGATCACACCCCTATACCTAAACATTTTCACTCCTGGGAAAAGTCAATTTTCTAAAAAAATATGCATGTATATATTCCCAAAATTATGAACATGTCACACTCAATGAAATTTTAATTCATTAGATAAATTTTATCAAATCATAAACCATACTAAGGAGTTATTCCTAGTTATCATGGAAAAAGATGTCTCGTGAATTATATTAGAATGAAATTCCATTAGATTAATGATACCAATTTAAGAAAGGAATTAAAAATTCAACCATGCCACTAAATCTCTATGTGTGTGTGTGAAAACCATTCCATGCTATTCTTTCTACTTTCTATCTAGTAAATATTGGTTTTTTAACATTCTTTTACTTGAATGATTTTTTTCACTGAACCTACCCTACATCCTTTGTAATCAAATTTTCAGACCCACTCACTTAATAATTACAATAAGTCAACCCTTAATCTTATGAACTATATATCCCTATATTTTTCACATTTCATCACTCCCATAATTTATTATTATTATTTTTTTCAAAAGTTTAACTTGGAACAAATCTCACACTCATCACTCACCCCTTGTTTGATCGCCTCATGACACTAATTGTAATAGTTATAACAAGATCAAAGTTTGAGAAAGAGTGTTTTTTGACCTTCCCAAGACACAACTCATTTTTTAGTAGGTATAATAGTTGGATAATAGGTACACATGCATAGGTCAATCTGGTAAAATAATGAAAAAAATCATATAAGGAAAGAACATATGGAAAAATCATTTTAGAAAGCTAATAAATATTAAAATAACTTATATTTACCTTCTATTAAGTAATAAATATTCACTCTTCAAGGTTTGGTGCAAAAGTGTGTGGATATATTAAGTGGCACAATTTCTCATAAACTATCCACATAAGGGGTATCAATCATCTAAAAGGTTTCATAGAGATACAACCATTTATATCCTTGAAAAAAACCAATTTACTAAAAATCACTCCCTAATGTTAAATTCATGCAAAAATTCATTTCATAACTGAGAAAATTTTCATTAAATGTTAAAAAAACATAGAATTCGAAATTTAGACATTAATTTTCAATAATTTCCATGATTATAAGTGGGAATCATTTTCCATGAATAAGTGATCATAAAAAATGAACATTCTAGCATTAAAGTGATGGAGGAAAATAGGGGGTAAGTGAAAATACCATTCAACAATCAAAAAAGAGAAAAATAAAGAAAGATGATGAAAATCCAAATGAACTCTACAAGGTGGGGAAAATTAAAAAACTATTCACCAATCTAAAAAGATAAGAAAGAAGAAAAGCAATGAAAATGATAATGAAACCATTAATGTACCCACCCACCCCCCAAACCTAAAGTGTGCAGTTTTCTCGTTGTAATAAAAGAGAATGTGGTAAGGAAGGATAACAATCGGTGGGTTTCATTGGTATGTTGCTTCTTGAAGGTGGATTTCCTCCACCGAGTGATTTGGAAAATCCCCATAGAAGTGTTTAAGTCCTTTCCCATTGACGATAATAATTCAGCCACTCTTCTCATGCAAAACCTGTATTTCACCAAAAGGGTAAATTTTAGTAATAGTATAAGGACCACACCATCGGAAAAGAAGCTTACCTGGGTAGAGATTTAACCTAGAATTGTACATTATGAATTTATTCCAATATTCACGAGTTCTCATATTCATCATGTTGAATTTCTTCCAATTTCTGAATTTTCAACTTCCTATGTTCACCTACATCTGAAATATTAATATTACATTGTTTAATGGACCAATATGATCGGTGCTCTACCTCTACTGAGAGGTGAAAATCCTTTCCAAACATAATCCTATATGGTGACATTATGATCGGGGTTTTAAAATCTGTATGGTATTCCCAAAGTTCATCATCCAAGCACAAATACCAATCTTTCCTATCGGGTTGTACCATTTTTTCCAAGATGAGGTTATCTTCTAGATTTGAGATTTTTGTTTATCCGTTAGTTTGGGGGTGATATGTAGTTGAGACTTTTTAAACAACCCCATACTTATGGATCAAGGTTTTCATGTTTCAATTGAAAAAATGTGAACCCTAATCACTAATGATTATTCTTGGCAAACCAAACCTACTAAAAATCTAGGCCCTCACAAAATCAACAACTACTCAAGATTCATCGGTCCTGGTAGCCTTTGTTTTCAACCATTTAGAGATTTATTCAATAGATAGTAAAATGTACACAAATCCTAATGAACTTTGAAATGGACTCATGAATTCAATGCCCCATGCATCAAAGATTTTATAAAATAACATGGGTTGTTGGTGAATTTCATTCCACTTGGAGATATTCCCTATGAATTGACATTGAGTACATGACTTACAAAACTGATGGGTATTTATATACAGTGTTGTCCAATAAATCCTTGAGTCAAGGACCTTCTGAGCTATACATTGATAGCCAAAGTGGCCCCCACAAGCCAAAGTGTGGAATAAGGTCAAAAACAAAGGTGAACTCATGTTTAGAGACACACCAACAAACAACTTGGTCACTAAAATTTTTCCACAAATATGGGACATCCCAAATATACCATTTAGAATCATGCTTAATTATATAGGATTGTGAATTTCTAAAATCAGTGGGGACCTAGATGTTTCTAGAAAATTCACAATGTCTGAATACCAATGGGTAAGGTCCACAACATCACAAATGTTATCATAAGGGAATAATTCTCTAATGGGGAGGGAAGAGTCAACATGATGGTCCAATGGTGGGGAAATCCAACTAATGTGGTTAGCTACCACATTTTCAACTCTTCACTTATCTCTAATCTCATGGTAAAACTCCTAGAGGAGGAGCATCCACTGAATGTGGCGGGGCTTAGCTTTAGGTTTCTTTAGGAGAAAAATAAGGGCAACATGATCAGAAAAGACAATGATTTTTTACCCAATAAGATATGAATAGAATTTTTTCAAGGAAAACACGGTAGAAAAAATTTCTTTTTCAGTGGTTGTTTAGTTTTCCTAGGTAGGGTCAAGGGTACGTGAGGCATATACAATGACATGAGGAGACTTCTCTACCATTTGTGATAAAACTTTTCCAACTTCAAAGCTAGAGGAATCAAACATAAGTTCTAAGGAAAGATCCCACCTTGGTGGTTGGATTATGAGAGGTGATGTAAGACTCATTTTTAGTGAATTGAATTCATCCTCAGAATTTTTATCAAATATAAACTCAGAGTATTTTTATAATAACCAGAATAAGGGAAGTGTAATATTACTAAAGTCTTTAATGAATTGGTAGTAAAACCCAGCATGACCTAAGAAAGATATCACCTCATGAACACACGTTGGATATGGAAGGGTTAGAATTAATTAAATTTTTGATTTATCCACTTGAATACCCTCATTTGAAATAACATGCCCAAGAAATATCCCCCTCTCAACCATGAAATGACATTTCTCATAATTTAATATGAGATCCTTTTCAATGCAACGGAGGAGGAAAGAAGCTAGGTGTGATAAAAAATCATCAAATGAAGTTCCATAAATATTGAAATCATTCAAAAAAATATAGATACAATTCTCTAGGTAATCAGAAAAAATACTCAACATACATCACTAAAAAATACAATGAGTATTACATAGACCAAAAGGAATCCTTCTGTATGAAAATGTGCCGAATGGATAGGTAAATTTTGTCTTTTCTTGATCCTAAGGGGATATATGGATTTGAAAATAACTTTAATAGCCATCAAGGAAACAATAACGGGACTTACTAGTCAATCTTTCTAACATTTGGTCAGTGAAAGGTAGAGGACAGTGGTCCTTTCGTGTGGATTGATTCAGTCAATGGTAGTCAATATAGACACACCAAATTTTTGAACACATGTTAGAACCAATTCATTCTTTTCATTTGACACAACCATTATTCCAATTCTTTTAGGAACAATTTTCACCGGGATAACCTATTTAATATCAAATATAGGATAAATGATCCCAACAGTAATTAATTTATTGACTTTCAATTTTACCACTTATAAGAGAGTTATATTTAACCGATGTTGAGCTTGATTTATGGGCTTATCCTTATCATCTAAAAGTATATTGTTTAGAAAAATAGATGGGCTAATCCCAGGAATATCATCCAATGTCCATCCAATTGCCTTTTTACACTCTTGCAAAAGGTCGAGCAGTTTTGATTCCTATAATGGAGAGAGTTTATTTTCAATAATGATGAGAAATTGGTCAATACCCTCAAGATATGCATATTTTAAATTATATGGAAGTGGTTTTCATTCCAACACCGGTGTTTTTTGGATTTAGAGAGGTGATTTAGGGGGAGTTAGGTCCATGAATCTATCTATCAGCTCATGTTTATTCTCTAAGGAAAAAGAATCAATAGAAATAAGATTTTCATAATCATAGACTATCATGGGTACCTTAGAATGAACATGCTCTTCAATTAAAACATAAAATTTACACTTTTATAAACTCACACAACACTTAAAAAATGATCAAAACTCAAATCATCCAAGGGTGAAGAAGACAAAAATGAATCAGAATATGGTTCGAGGAGAGAATTTTGTGTGTGTGTGTGTGTGTGTGTTGTTAGGGAGCACTACCATCTAATAGATAGGAAGAGTGGAGGTCTATTCAATGGGGTGTTTTATAACTTCAAGGATATTAAAACTTACCTTTTCTTCACCGAACTTCATAGTCAATGTACCCTTGTGAACATTGATTATTGTTCTTGTTTTGTTAAGGAATGGATTCCCAAGCATGATAGGGGCATGTCCTTGGGTTATGGTATTTTTCATCTCAATAATGTAGAAGTCTACAGGGAAGATGAGATTCTTCACTTTTATGAGTATGTCCTCAACCACTCCTAATGGGTGTGTTGTGCTCTGGTTGGAAAGTTTCACGACAATTCCCATTGTCTAAATCTCTCCAACCTGAGAAGAAGTATACACATAGTGAGGAATTACATTAATGAAATCACCTAAATCTAGCATTGCATCTGAAAATAATTTCTCCCCTATGGTGAAAGGTATCATGAAAGTGACCATATCCTTGCATTTGGTTAGTATTTCCAATTGTATCAAGGCTGATACATTACTTCCTAGGTTGACTATCTCATTCCCCTTCATCCTTCTTCTATGGGTGCAAAGTTCTTTAAGAAATTTGGTGTAACAAGGATTTTTTTTAAATACATCCAATAAAGGGATGTTCACTTGCACCTTTTTAAATGTATACAATATTTATTTATCAATCTCATTATCAAAAAATTTCTTAGTTTTAGAGAGTATTTGGTGGAAAGGAAGAGGAATGGATTTTTTAGGGGAATCCTTAATAATAACTTGTATACCGGTTTTATTTTATTTTTCTTCATTATAATCTTTTGTGGGTAGAGAAATTGGTTTTTCAAGTGGGGTACTTACCTTTTGTATAGAATCAGTGGAAAATGAAACTTATTTACCACTATGAAGTGTGATTTCACAAACATTACCTTTGTATTTTGAATTAGCAACAGGTTGGGATGGTAGTTTTCTAGAACCTTGAATCTTTATCTCATCGATGGTGTTTACCAATTGTCCCACTTGAGTTCATAAGTCTTGAATAGCCGATTGTATGGTCTATTGGAACTATAGGTTTAAGGATTCCATTTTATTTATCATTTCCTCGAGGATTGGTTCATATTTGGGAGGAGGAGGATTGTTGTGAGTATTTGAAGGATAATAAGGTTTCATACCTTGGCCTTGTTGATACCAATTCTGCTTGGGGTAGCTTTAGTTTCCTCATTGTCGATATTGCGGTTGTGATTACCACCTAGGGTTTGGGTTTGGCTTGAATGGTTCTTGCTTGAATGGTGGTGCTTGTTGGAATGGACACCCAGGGAATACTGCTTCATATGACTCAGATGAATCTTTAAGTTGTGGGAACTAATCATAAAAATGAGTGTTATCAGAACAAACACCACAATGTAATGTAATAAGAGGAGACTGTGAATTACCTTTAACCTGAGATAATTTCCTTAGAAGGGTATCAATATCATCAATTTTATTATCTAGTTTTATTATAGGGATGAATTAATTACCTCATGAACTCCTCAGGTTGGTGCAATTGTTCATGTACCAAATTGTTGTGCATTTTGAGCCATGTTGGCTATCAAATCATGAGCAGTGGAATGAGTTTTATCAACAAGGGTACCAAAACATGAATCATATATCATTCCATTATCCATGGGGATAATTTCCTTATATAATTATTGAATTAACAATTTTTCGCTTATTTGGTGGTGGGGGAAACTTGAGAAAATTCTTTTGAATCTTTCCAAATATTAATGAAGGGTCTCTCCTTGTGATTTCCTAATGCCACAAATTTATTTTCTAATTGATGCAGTTTGGTAGGAAGGGAAGAATTTCTCTATAAAGATTCATTTAAGGCCATTACATCCCCTAATTATGGTAGGAGGCTATTATATCCAATCTTTGGATACACCATCAAGGGATAAAGTAAGGTCCTAAACTTAATGAGATCCTCAGAAACATTTTGGGATTTCATGGTAGATTACACTACGTGAAACTTATTAAGATGCTTGTGAGGGTCCCCAACATGAATACCATTAAATTTAGGAAGAATTTGTATGAGGCCTGATTTCATCTCAAAGTTGGTTGCTTCCTCAGGATATTGGATGTACACAGGTTGGTACTCCAAATCTGGGGTGGCCAGTTCTTTTAAGGTTTGGTTATTTGCATCCATGTTTTCTTGGGTTTTATTTGGTTCAATTTTTGATTGTTTAAGGACCAATTGAGGTTCCAAAAAGGGTTCCTCAATGTTAATTTATTTTTCTACTCTATATGACCTAATTTGTTAGTGAAGTTTCCTTTCAATTTCTTGGTCAAATTTAAGCAGTTTTTCTTTTTCTGATCGGGTCATGAAAATAAGTTTTGAAGTTTCTTTTTTTGTACTATTTTTTTCTTTTTATGATGAAATATGGATAAAATAAAATCAATTAATAATAAATTAAAATATAATGTTACATTACATAATTATATATAGAGAGAGGGGAATAGATAGAAATGGAGAGAAAGAAACACACACAAACAAACAAAAACAAAACTAAAAACAACCATAAGGGAGGGGGTATTGAAAGGAGAAATAAATAAAAAGAAAAATAATTAAATAAAAGGAAATAAATAAATAAAAATTATCTTTGAACCCCAACAACAGTTCCAAAATTTGAATTCATTTTCAAGCGCGTCAAATTAGTTGTTTAGTTTTTACTATAATTTCTACTATATAATAGGAACCCTATGTCGTCTCTCGATAGAGGCTTAGATCATTAATTCTAAAATAATGTTTTAATTATGAAAATAAAAGGGTTTTGGGTTTTTAGAAAACTTGGGGTTTGATTATTTAAAATAATAAATTGAAACTATATCACAAAGCGAGAGAAATAAGTTTGATAAATCGTGATCAACCCGGGTAAGTGTTCCTTAATGATCAATCCGTCATTGATCTAAAAAGAATGGTAAAGATCATTGATTACTCAATTTTATACACAATAAAACCAGTATGGTATGTGATTTATTACTAGTTTACCACCTAGTATTTTATCAATCAATGATATTGATTATCGGTGACCACTCAAAATCAACAAACTTGAATCGATGTAAAAACTAAACTCAATCAAGGAATCACATCAACAATGTGATGAGATGACCAGATTTTTGTCAATGATAAAATTTTAAACAAGACAATAACATGCATATTCATGGTTTAAATCTCCTAAAATTTATCAACTGACATAATCCATTCCACACTCATAAAATGAAAGGGGTGATAAAAGAGGCAACCACACTCAAATCATCACAAGATCTGAGTTATGCATGGAAGCATGAGCATTCTTGTTCCTTTGATTTGTATTTGATAATACCATACTAAAAAAATAAAAGGTAAAAATGAAGAATAATATACAACAAACCTGGAATTTTAATTACCTTTCAATGGTCATAAGCATGGAACTCGGGATAACAACGAAGAACACCCCCCAAATTGATCACTAAGAATTTTAGAAGTATATGATGAAGAAGAGGGATAAAATGGATGGAGAAAGCTATAAACATCAACACACCCTTACCCATGGTCATTAAATATATTATAATGAGGTTTATAAGTGATTTTATGGACAATTACATCAAAATTTCCACAAAATGTAGTCAAGTGTCTAAAGGGCTATGTGACTATTCATGGTAGACTTTTTACTCTTTTATCTGTATGGTTGGCAAACCAAAACGTATTAAAATTTCATTAAATTTAGTTTAGAGGTGTAATTTCTATTTTTATGTCCAATGGAGGTGTAATAAGTCCAATTGGAGTTCTGAGGCCTGAGTTATAGACAAAATAAATAAGGGTGGTCCAATCTGGCCCGCCCAGAATTAATTCACATTGTTGGCCTATTTTGGGCCTTCAGAAGAACGAATTGGGATCCATGGTATTATATAGAAATGTATAACATAAATTTTTACACTCTTACACCAATTTTTATCCTAATTTTATGCATGGAGTATCCATATTAAATTTTTAAGTCTACAGGTGTTCTTGGGCTCTCGTGTAGTTTGGCCCATTTTTCTCAAATTCCATTGTTGGCTCTCCAAATCAACTCCTCATATAATGTAAATATTAAAAAATTAAAATTTAACTACTTAATAGTGATAAACATTAAATTATTTAATCAAACATGAATTTAAATTTTTTATTATAATTTTAACTTTCAATACAATATCAGTTTAAAATAGTGGTGTAAAGGTGGAAATGAATAGTGAATCACTATGCGATCAGGAACTAAGAGACAACCAAAACAACACCCAAAAACAGGTTATTTTTTGGTTAGGGTGTGTGAACCAGAATAGGGAAAATAGAAACCAAGAAATATAAATATAATAAGGATGAGTAGAAGAAGAAAACCCTACCTAGAGAGATCGCACAAGGAATCAGCTAAAAAATCGATCACTGGAAGGAGAGGGAGGAGGCAGTGGTTCCCGTGTGAGAAGTGCCTTCAGTTGGGGTGTTGTGAACTAGGGGGGAGGGAAATGGGAAGGGTTTCATACAAGGTAGTTGGGGGAATATGGATTATAATATAATAATAATAAAAACAACAACAACAACAATAACAAAAACAACATTATTATTATTATTATTTAAAAAAATTATTTTTTAAGCATGGAAATCGTACACGGTTTGGCCGCACGGTTGGGAAAACCATGTGCTAACCATTCAAATCTACTATATTCCCTAGATACCTTGCATGGGAATTCACATGGTTTTCCAGACCATGCATCAATTGTTTGATACGAATCTATAAAAATTGCAGATTCCATCACACGGTCTACGTATGGTTTTTACTAACTGTATGTCAATCGTGCACCTATGCTGGAAACCCCCAAATTTTAAAATTTTAATGTGATTCTACCTGAAACTCAAAAATAAACCAAATATAATTAAATAGGTAAATATAATTAATAATTTAGGTTTGGGGTATGAAAATTTTCTTTCATCATACTCTTCATTTTTCCTTGACAATTCATTGCTTTAAGACCTTCTTTTCCACACATAAAACATTTTACCATTCCATTCAGAAACTTTCATAAGTGTCTCTTTCAAAATTTCTGACAAGAATAAAATCAAGACTTCTTTCCTCTATTGTCTCCATCACTCAAGTTCTTAGAAGACTCCATCATTCTCTTCTTTGTTGAGTCTGGGATTTGGTTAAGGTATAATTTGTTGATCATATTTCAGGATAACTAATTAGGCATAATAATGATATATTTCACTCCTATCAACATCCCTTTTGGGATCTCATAATCATAACATTATCCTTTATATTCAATGTTAACATGCTTCCTTCAGGTTCCATCCATTGAATAGAACCAAAAAGCATAATGTGATCAATAATAATCATAGTGGGAAAACCATATAATCATTTATAAGATGTTTAAACTATGACACCATATTTTTAATCTAAAACACCTTAGGTTTAACCTAAGTCATTCATTATAATCATCTATTCAACTCTTTTATAATGGTTTGTAAAAAATTGGAATTGTCTAAAGCATATCCCCCAAGATTACCAAACCATATACACAGTAGGACCCATTATCATGCACCAGGTGAAGATCAAGTTAATCCCAATGCACTATTTTCAGAGTTATTACCCCTAGGTACATTTTTTCATAACCACATCTACTTATAGTATCCAAACATGGATATATTTTCAGAAAAAACCCACATAATATCTAACTTACCAAAACTTTAGGATGTTCTTCTATACCTATCCTCAAAGTCAAACAAGGGTTATGTTCTATAATCTATGTTTTCTTTAATCTAGTTTCTAAGTTTTTTACTAAACTTACTCTGATACCTACTGTAATGACCCTGACTCCATCCACCTAGAGTCGGTGTCTTAATTTATTAAATTAGCATAAGATATAAGTAAAAGAATCATAAAGGGCAAAATATTTTAGTAGTATTGGTAAATTAGATACATACATGATTCATATAATGTATTTAAAATCACAGAGAAGAAAAATACATGATTCCCATGAATTTGTTGACACTCTTTTTTGTCATGTGGATGAAAAGACATTAAAGGAAAATACCAATAATAAAATAATGGAAGGGTATTTTGGATCGCAAGATCATTTAAAGCCACCTTGTGTAGGCCCCCAAAACAGTGTCAGCGCACAGGTGCTCTATAGGCCTAGGAAAGAATGCTCAAAAGCCCCTAGAAACACATTTTAACAACCTGTATGTGCACTATAGTTGCACAAGAAAACTCCTTATCCCAGAGTTCTATTTTTACCTATAAATAGGACCCTGGGCCTCCTCATTTAAAGGACTAAAAATCATGAAGAATTATGGGGATCATGGAACACATGGGCATCGCGGGGTTGGAGGCAGACTTGATGAGGAGGGCGGAATGCACACAAGTAGACAAGACCCATTGTGTTGAATTGGAGGCCCAATGACAAGGGAGAAGACCAAGAGAATGAAGGAGGCCTTAAATGCATTAATCATGGAATTACAAGAGGAGGCTCAAAAACCTTGCTTGGGGGAAGCGTTTGGGCCTATAATTACATTAATTAAGGACCAAACATGCATTTAAAGACCCAACCCAATGTGTGCTACGAATTTCAAGCCCACCCCACCATGGAATCTTCAAAGTCAAATGTTGGTGGGCTACTTGTCTTTACTTTTTCAAAAAGGGTGTGCTAATTGTCTCCTAAAGTCATGGGCAAGTAAAAAAGTTTTCAAAAGCATCCTTTAGGATTTTTTACTATGGAAAACTAGGCATTAGACTAATGTAAAATCCACCCAATGGTGTGATTCTAATTTCTTTCTCACTTTGGATATAAATAGCCACCCACTTGTACTCTTGAAAGATCACGAATGAAGGTAATGTTATTATGGTGAGTTTTTTCTTGAAACCTTTTTGTTCTTGCTTAATTATTGACTTATCAAAGGATTGGTCATCCTTTGTGGTTCCTTGTGGCTAGAGTTCTTAGAGACAAGTTCTCTTTGGGTTCTACCTTAACCATTTCCCCTTTCCTTCCCATTTTCACTATCCTCACACCACATTCACTTGTTTTCTTGCAGCGATCTCGGTGCTCAAAATGAGAACATTATACAAGGTTCCTAGGACACTTCCTAGAGGATCTTTCATCACATATCATTTGGTATTAGATCCAATTTGCAAGAAATTGAGTTCCTTATTTCCTATCCTTTCTTCCATTTTCATTTCTCTTTGAATCGGGCCGACATCAACTCTGGTCCATTTTTTCTTCACCTACGAATGTCATTTATTCTTCTTTTAGAACGTACAGTATATCATTCTTATAGTTTAGAATCTCATATTTCTTCTCCATTTGTAATTATCAAAATCAAAAATATAAATAGCGAGATGCAGCGGGTTCAAATTTTGCGACAAATTCTGCAATTTTAAAACCATGAAAATCTCACATTGATTTCATTTGATGTTACAAATTATTTCTTCTCCTACATTTAAATATAGAAAAATTAATCTTCTTACTTCTTTATTTAATCAAAAAAAGGAGCCCAAAAATAAACAAAAAACAAAAAAAATAAAGGCTCAAAAAAATTGCAACATTTTTAATTCTACGTCTCATTTTCATTTTTCTTCATCCATTTTCTTCTCCTTGACACATTTTTCATCTTGAATCCATTTTAAATTTTATATTTGAATTATAGTTTGGGATTTCCAAATTTCAACGATACTTTTGAATTGTTGAAATTGGGTAAGAATTATATAGGAAGCAAGTTGAGTGGTAAAAGGAAAGAGTGTTACATTTTTATAAAATCCAAAATTGAGTGAAACACGAGTTGAAAAATTATTTTTAAATGTAAACATGTGAGGGATTGTGTTAGGTCCATTTTACTTTCTATTCAATTTTTCTCACAGGATTCCTAAATGGTGGTGGCAAGTAACACCAATTAAGTGAACATTAAGTTGTTCATGAGGGTTGTACAAGAACAATTCCAAAGGTTGAATGAGAGTATGGATGAATTGCAATCCCATTCCAATTATAGAGCACCAGCAAGGAGGCTGGTCATCGAATAAGAGGATGAGTTGTCCAATTTTCATGAGTCACCAATTTAGATAAATCAACCACCATAGAGGAAATCCAATGATCTTGGAGGAGTAAAGTTGAGGATACCTTCATTACAAGGTAAGAATGATCCCAAAACATATTTGGAATGGGAAATAAAGGTCGAACATGTTTTTGGTTTTCACACCTATTCAGAGGAAAACGAATTGAATTTTGCAGTCATGGAGTTCATTAATTATGCTGGTATTTTGTGGTACCAACTACAAGTGAGTTGACGATGAAGTGGAGAAATACCCATCCACACTTGGGAGGAGATGAAAGTGGTAATTTGTAAGAGGTTCATTTCTAGCCATTATTATCATGATTTGTTCCTAAAATTGTAGGGTTTGAAATAAGGGGCCATGAGTGTTGAGTAGTATCACAAAGAGATGGAGATCATCATGATTTGGGTGAATATTTATGAGGAGGGATAGGCCACCATGGCAAGGTTTGTGAATGGCATCAACCATGACATTCGGGACATAGTAGACATGCACCACTACTTAGACATGAAGGATCTACTTCACATGGCTACCAAAGTAGAGAGGCAAGTAAAGGAAAGAAATATGTGACCTACATCCTATGGTAAGGATTAAAAATATTCTTTCAAGTTCAAGGATTCCAAACCACAAGAGAATGTAAGGGAACACAAAACAGATTCAAAACAAGTGACCAAACCAAAACCATTATTTCTAGAATCCAAAGGTAAAATAGAGGGTAGGGTTGTTTCCAAATCACATGATATCAAATGTTTTAAATGTCATGGATTTAGACATATTGCCTCACAATGCCCAAACAAGAGGACAATGATTATTTTGTATGATGTATATGTTCTTAGTGCTAGCTCAAGTGAAGATGAAATTCCATCACTTGAGGATGATTCATATGTGGAAGTAAAAAGCCCCATACATGGAGAAATGCTTGTGTCAAGGTGTAATTTTAGTGCTCAACCTGAAGGATAACATGATCAAGAGAAAAGGGAGAAAATTTTTCATACTAGATGCCTCTTCAAAGATAAGGTATGTAGTATGATTATTGATGGGGGTAGTTGTACAAATGTAGCAAGTGGTTGGATGGTTGATAAATTCGGATTGGCTATGACTAGACATCCCAGACCTTATAGATTGCAATGCTAAAATAATAGTGGGGATACCAATGTGAATAAGCAAGCACAAGTTCCATTTTCTATTGGGAAGTATGAAGATAAGGTGATGTGTGGTGTTTTTCCAATGCATGCTAGTCACATTTTGTTGGGAAGACCATGGCAATTTGATAGGAGGGTCACACATGATGGATACACCAATCACTATTCTTTTGAGTATAACAGGAGGATGGTTATTCTTACACCATTGAGGCCTTTTCAAGATTATGAAGACCAAGTGAGGATTGAGAGAGATTGTGAGATGAGATAAAAATAAAATAGAGAAAAAAAGTAGAGAGAATTAGAAGAGTGGAAAAATCAAGAGTGAAAAATGAGTGTTGAGTGAAATCAAAAAAAAAATGAGGGAAATAAAAGAGTTAAAAACAAGAGTGAAAATAAGAGTGAGAACAAGAGTGTTGAGGGAAAAGTGAGATTATTTTCAGGAAAAAGAGAGATAGAGAGAGATTTAGAGGGGGGGAACTCTAGTTATTCTATGCAAGGGATAATGTTTTACCACTAACTCTCATAACACTTCAATGCCTTCTAGTGTTCTGTCTCTTTTACAGAAATTTGGTGACATTTTTCCAAACTAAACTTGAAAAATGTACATTTTGTTTAAATTCAATTGTTTTCCTTGGTTTTGTGGTAGGAGATAATGGCATGAGGGTTGATTAAGATAAGGTGAATGCGATTTGGGACTATCCAACACCAAATAATGTCAACGAGGTGAGGAGATTCCATGGACTTGTGAGTTTTTACCAAAGGTTCATGAGAGAAGTTTAAACCATTGCGGCACCATTGAATGAGTTGGTCAAGAAATGGGTTTGCTTCAAGTGGGGAAAATCTCAAGAATATTCCTTCTCCACACTCAAAGGTAAGTTTACCAATTCACCTTTCTTAATTCTACCAGGCTTTTCTAAAGTTTTTGAGGTTGAGTGTGATGCCTCTATAATAGGAATTGGGGCTATTTTAATGAAAGACTCTAAGCCTATCACCTAATTTAGTGAGTAGCTTAATGGGGATTCATTGAAATATTCTACCTATGACAAGGAATTGTATACTCTCAAAAGAACTTTATAAAATTGGAAACATTACTTGTGGCCAAGGGAATTTTTGATTCATTCGGATTACAAAATCCTAAAATTTCTTAAGTCACAAGTAAAGTTGAATAGGCAGCATGAAAGGTGGATTGAATTCATTAAAAAATTTCCTTACATAATTAAGCATAAACAAGGAAAATAAAATGTTGTCGTCGATGCTTTATCTAGGAGATACTCTCTTATCACTTCTATACATGCTAAAATACTTGGTTTTGAAATGTTGAAAAGCATGTATGAGAATGATGTGGATTTTTCTAAAATTTGGAAGTTGTGTGAAAAACATGGGAAAAGTGATTTTTACAAACATGATGAATTCCTTTTTTGGAAAAAAAAATTGTGTGTTCCATCTTGTTCCATGCGTGAATTGCTTGTTAGAGAAACTCATGGTGGTGGATTAATGGGGCATTTTGGGGTTGATAAAACTTTGTCCTTATTGAGTGAACATTTTTATTGGCCTCACATGTGTAGGGATGCGGTTAGTGTTTGTGGGAATTATAATGTGTGTAAACATGCAAAGTTAAAAGTGCTTCCACATGGATTATACACCCCTTTACCCATTTCTTCTCATCATTGGGTTGACATTTCAATGGATTTTGTGCTCGGCTTTCCAAGATCACAATCAGGTAAGGATAGCATCTTTGTGCTGGTGGACAGGTTTAGTAAAATGGATAATTTTATTGGTTGTTCTAAAACCAATGATGCAACTCATATTGTTGATTTGTTTTTTAGGGAAATTTTTAGGTTTCATGGCTTACCCAAGAGCATTGTGATTGATTGGGATGTCAAATTCCCTAGTCACTTCTGGAGGACATTATGGAACAAACTTGGAACCAAACTTTTGTTCTCCACCACTACACACCCACAAACATATGGTCAAATATAGGTGGTTAATAAAACACTTTCCACATTATTTCGTTCCATTCTTATAAAAAATATGAAACATTGGGAAAGATGCCTGCCTCACATTGAGTTTTCTTATAATCGAGGGGTTCACTCCACTAATAATTCTTCACCGGTTGATGTTGTGTATGGTTTTAACCCATTAACTCCACTTGATATTTTACCTTTTCCTACTAATCAATTTTCTAATCTTGAAGGTGAAAAGAAGGAAAATTTTGTGCATGAGTTCCATGCAAAAGTAAAGGCCAACATTGAGTGGAAGAATGAACAAGTAGAGAAGCATGCCAACAAAGGTCGGAGGAAATGGTGTTTTAACCTAGAGATTGGGTGTGGGTACACTTGAGGAAGGAGAGGTTCCCAGAGAAACGAAAATCAAAACTTTATCCATGAAGAGATGTCCCTTTCCAAGTCATAGAGAAGATCAAT
Source organism: Viscum album (assembly GCA_963277665.1). Taxonomy (NCBI): domain Eukaryota; kingdom Viridiplantae; phylum Streptophyta; class Magnoliopsida; order Santalales; family Viscaceae; genus Viscum; species Viscum album. The sequence continues at coordinate 815,600,681 of OY728137.1, forward strand.
TACAATGCCTATAATATTATGTTACCCGAAAAGTATGTGAATGTTAGTACCTCCTTTAATGTTGCTAATCTTTCTCCCTTTTAATTTTTATATTAGAGGACGAATCCTTTTGAGGAGGGAGGAGATGATGAGGATCATGGAACACATGGGCATCACGGGGTTGGAGGCGGACTTGATGAGGAGGGTGGAATGCACACAAGTGGACAAGACTCATTACATGGAATTGGAGGCCTAATGACAAGGGAGTAGACCAAGAGAATGAATACCTTAAATGGGTTAATCATGGAATTCCAAGAGGAGGCCCAACACCCTTGCTTGGGGGAAGCATTTGGGCCGATAATTACCTTAATTAGGGCCCAAACATGCATTTAAAGACCCAACCTAAGGTGTACTACGAATTTCAAGCCCATCCCACCATGGAATCTTCAAAGTCAAAAGGTGGTGGGCTACTTTCCTTAAATTTTACAAAAAAGGGTGTGCTAATTGTCTCTTAAAGTCATGGTCAAGTGCCAAAGTTGTCAAAATCATTCTTTAGGCTTTTTGACCATGGAAAACGAGGCATTAGACTAATGTAAAATCCACCCTATGGTGTGATTCTAATTTCTTTCTCTCTTTGGCCATAAATAGCCACCCCTTTGTACTCTTTAAAGATCATGAATAAAGGTAATGTTATTATGGTGAGTTTTACTTGAAACCTTTGTGTTCTTGATTAATTATTGACTTATCAAAGGATTGGTCATCCATTGTGGTGTCTTGTGGCTATAGTTATTAGAGACAGGTTCTTTTGGGTTTTACCTTGACCATTTCCCCATTCCTTCTCATTTTCACTATCCGCACACCACATTCACTTGTTTTCTTTTGGCGATCTGGGTTCTCAACGCACGAACATTATACAAGGTTCCAAGGACACTTCCCCGCGGGTCTTTCATCACATATCAAAGAAGTATTAAAGATCTTCTTTCCCTAATACTTTCCCCAGGCCCTCAAAACCACCCAAGTTTCTCTTCTAAACCCGAGAAAAGAGGAAATTAAGGGGTATAGTGGGATTAAATTCCTCCTTATGTGTGAATCATAAAATACCTCTGTGAGGAACCACTCCCCCTAATCAAGAATAAAATAGCACAAAGGTTCCTTCCTAAACCCAAGACTTGTGAAAGGAACCTTCATGAACACCTGAGGAGACCCTTGGATCGTGAAGCAAGGCCTAAACCAAGTGTTGTTTTCCAGGTTTTCCGTTATCTGAGAGTCACCTCTATCTCATGAAATCCTTACCCTACGTGAAGTACTTATGATCCTCACATACCTTACCCTACGTGAGACCCCTTCAGATCACCTATCCTTCACTTACACGAGCCTCCTTTGAGCCCTCTTTCATGCCACCAACGAAAATGCACATTCTTCCTCAGGACTCTTATCTGAGGGAGACTAAGAAAAATCCTACACTAAATAACCCAGACTTGCACAATCATGAAAAGAGTCACACTAGTGTTTATTCCATTCAATTATGCATTCCTTCAATCATAGGTTTCCCAAACATATCCTACCTGATGGGTAGGGTCCTCAAAGTGCATGTGGTTGTGCATCCCATTGGTCATGAGGACCCTGTCCCTAGGGTAGTTCTAGGGACTTCCTTATCCCAAAGAAAAAGTTTGGGTCCTTTTAATTTCCTCTTTGTCTTTAAGACACGAGGTTCGAGTCCATGTCCTTAAATCCTCATCTCTAAGACCATGGAACTCCTATTCTAGATGGTGAGAAGGGTATCATGGTTGATTTTCTATTTTATGGGGATCAGTGCCTTATAATCCTCTATTACTTGGATCCAAGAGATAGAGAATCACTCATGGACTAATCCCCTGTCCTTTATTATGGGCCATATCCAGATGGGTAGTCCAATGTGACTATCCGGATTACCAAATTTGAAGAGGAGATGATCAAATCAAATCCCTTTCTTCTTCTCCTAACACCCAACCCTCATCCATCAGTGGATGAAGAAGAATATAAAAATTTCCATATCTTCCACTTCCTCTTGTTTCTCATATTTGAGCATGAATCACATGGGATTAGAGGTTATCTATGATCATAACATCTGCATGGTCATATGCATGTCTCGATAGAGAGTATTTTACAAATCTTCTTCTTGCCTTCCTTTATAGGGCCTCCATAGGCGTGGGTACTCAAATCCATGTATCCATATCAAAGGGTCATATCCCCTGTGAGATAAACCTTCATATTGACTCCATATGTATGGGTACTCAAAACCATGTATCCATCTCAAATGTTCATATCCCTTGTGGGAAAAACCTTCAAAGGGCCTCCATAGGCGTGGGTCCTAAAATCCATGTATCCATCTCAAAGGGCTATATCCTCTGCGATACAAGACTTCACATGGAATACTCCAAAAATTAATCCCCCAATAAAATATATAAATCACCATGAGTCAAGAAAATTCTCATGAACCCACTAAAAATGAATATATATGCACGATTCCTCACACCAAACTACATGGGCTTTGATTCCCATCCAAATGGGATACGTAGGAAGACTCTCTGAGGTCCAAATACAACACCCCAAAATAACCCTAATTTCCTTGAGGCCAAATTTCAATTAGGTTAATACCCAAACTATAATCCCACATCCCTTCTAGGTTCTCTAGGTTTATTTGGCATAATTCTCACACCAAACTTTTACTGGGAACCTTTCCACTAGATGCCTTTGCTGCATGACATTAAACTACACAGTTTGATCGTCTTCACATGACCTTAAAAGGTATAATGTGTCCCATTAAGTGGTAATGAACTACGGGGGATATGATTCCATTCACAGGGATACGTAGGAATCCCATCTTATAGGTATAATCCTAACATCAAAATAAATTCTGTCTCCCTGGACAATGATAAGTTCCAGAGTGCCCCACTACATGGCTTAAAACCAGCATCATAATAATAAATGAAAAAATAAACTCTAATCCATTCATAAAAGGTTACCATTTATAGATAAACTCAGATACATAAATATATCTCCATCAATTAAAAACCTTAGATACAAACATATTATTTTAAATTCCATGCGTGCTAATAATTTATTTTTATCTTGAGGGAGGCCCATGTTATACTTGGGAATGAATAAAGGATTAAAAAATATGTCATAAATATTTAAGAGATTCTCAAAGTAGTAAATAATTCCCTATAAAAGGTTATGATGATCCCAAACTCCCATCCTCTTGACCAACATGATTCCCTAAGCGTTGTTGGATCATCTCTCAACAACCACCTACCTTTAGAAAGAAGGTTTGTAAAACATATCGAATAAGGGGATCGTTGGGTGTTTTCGGCTCTATGAACAAAGCCTGTTGGAAGACATTCGAAAAAGTGGATTTGAAGTGAATGATTGTGAAACCATTCAAATCCCCATGATCATACCATTAAACAAAACACATGAAAATTTTATTCAGAAATGAAGATGGTGAACCCAACATGAATCCTTAACCAAGATAATGGTGTCACATGCACATCAATCACCTTTCACTCTCAAAATGAAATATGACCAAACAAGGAAACCAATTATTCATGTGTTCATTTATTGATATTTTGATTTTATGGGGATTTATTGTTTGTGTTTTTCACCTATATTTTAGTAACTTTCAAACAGATCTCCCTTCGATCCAAATGGTATCATACTAGTTCTCACAAAAGTGTGCATCAGCCACTACACAAGCTAAGTCCTTGACCAAATAAAGGAAATCATTATCTACCTAATTTCTTCAAAACTGGGTTTCAAATTAATTGGTTTGGGAGTGACAAAAAAATAGTACCCTCCCAACCCTATAGGTAGCTCGATATTCCCTCTAGCTTATGATGTTAAGCCGACCATCCACTCAATAATGGTTAGTGGCCTAGAAGTAGACGACACTAGTTTCCATCTCAAACTGTTTCAGAATCCTATCCCCATAACATAAAAATAAGATCCTCCCTTATATTAGGAAGGCAGATCAAGAGGCTACTGACTGTCCCACCACACAGAACAAGGGTCCCTCTAAAGGGATCTCGCTAGCAGCTGTCACCACCAATGCCTCATGGATAAAAAACACCCAGCATGATGGTGGTGTTGTCCTCAAGAGTTTGGCCCAGGTCACTCGGATCTGGGAATGCAAGATGGCCCACTAAAGGTAAAAATCAAACAATAAGAAGTAGGGTCACACCTCTATTCTCTCTTAAGAGGTCCTCTAATCAAATTTAGTGGAAAATCACGAGCAGGCACAAACACATGCCTACATCAACCAAGTCCACCAGTCAAATTCTGCAGTGAAGTATGAATGAGCACAAAAACCTACCTAAACTAACCAAGCCTGCCAGTAGCCTCGTATAGCAGTATTCAAATAATACTTCCAACCAAACATGAAGGAAAACTATGAGAAGGTACAAAAACCTTCCCACACTCTGAAATCCCACAGTTCAAATTTTCGGCAAACCACGAGTCGGCGCACACACCTTCCCATGTCCATTAAGCCTATTAGTAGCCTCATCTGGCAGCACCCAGAGAAACTAGATAGTAAATACTGGAAACAAAGTAGTGGTAAGAATCAAATATATACCCCCACACTTAAGTAATGTCAGTATATACTGATAGGAAATGGAGGACATGAGTAGGCACACACACCTGCTCCAGCCACGGAATGGGATTATATCCATATTCTATCCACTGAAGTTACCAAACACATTCTAAAATGGTAAAATGGAATATGAAAATTTCTTCCCACATCCTACAAACCTGACATGATGTAATAATAAAAGCAGTAATGTCAAGGGGATAGACACACGACTCCATCCTCACAACTGGGGTGACTCATCAACATGTCATTCTGGAGTAGACACACACCTATTATCTTGTCTAGGAAAGTCATATTCCAAATTCTGCCATGATATAAAAAAACCAAATCGGGTATGTACCCTCATTCTAAATGGAGGTAATTGTCCTATTTCAATGGACACTCTAAGGTAGGCACAAATACCTTCCAAAATTATATAAACCTATTAGAGAATTATGTAAGTGACATGAAAGCTAACCAAACAATATTCTATATATGAAAACTTCTTTCCCCAATAAGAAACCCCAGTCGATTATAAGAAGGAATCCAAAAATAATCCACTCTATAGATGATTGGAAAATAAATATCTGATATACAATCCCACTATGATTAATTTTGGAGTTCTTGAAGCCCTAAAATTCTTATCTGTGGAATTTTAGGATCATAATATCTTATTACCAAATTATAGGAATAATAGAAACAATTCAGTAGGTCCTCCTTAGAAACCTCACCATGAAGGATTGATTCATGTCCAGATTCTGATCAATCTCAAGATCTCATCTCTTGATGAGATCCATGACATCCCTCTACATAGACATAAGATCAAATAACAAGAAGGTACTCCCCTTTCTATCATCCACCCTAAAGGTACTCTCTAGAGTATACGTTGTAGGAACTCTCATCATAGTCGGACGTCAATCCCTAATGGTAGTCCTCCCCATAATGGAATTTCACTTCATTAAGGAGGTCTTTCCCTTGGTGATTTAATGATGATAAATCCCTCCTACTATGAGGCACTTGAGAAAATGAGGCTAGTCATGTTTGATGTATTTTTATTGACAAGTTAAATCCTTTCTCAGCTGGAATACAACCCAAGGTGATGGTCATTATCCGAACCAATCTTGGATCGCCTGCTTTCCAATATGATAGAGGAAGTCCCTACTAATATTGTTGTTTACAATAAAGTGGTAGGAAAGAAACCAATTTGGTTAGACCAAGTTAAAGAGACTTTATAAAAAGATGAAGAATTAATATTGAACATGAGGAGATAAATGGATAAATACAACATACCGGTCATGTTTTTCCCTTTAGCGACTCCCCAATATAGCATTCCAGCGGCATTTTCAGGTGATTGTGTGCATGAAATTCACATAAATATATGGAACACTCTTCATCACTTAAGAGAAAAAGTATTAACTTACAATGAATATCTAATACACATCATGGTAATATAATGGGTACACTACCAAATTGAATTAGCAGCTCTCCTAGATGCACGAAATCCAAAATTGGGAAAACAACAAAGATCCCTTCAATGATCATGTCTTAGTGTGTTAAAATAATTGTGTTAGAAGATCACAGATCCCCATACAGTGTTCATATCATAGGATGGGGTGAATACAGGTCATTTTATTTCACCATGATCCATAATAAAAAACTCCTGCCAAGAGTGACATCATGAAATTTCATACCCCCGGGTCAGATTAAACAAAAATACTTTGTTCATGAAAGATGTTACACTTAGAAAATATAGGCCTTGATCAATTCTTATTGAAATTGGGTCAGAAGAGGGCGATCCATCAAAATAATTTTTCACCAGGCATCCAAAAATTTCAATCAAGCCTCCCACCTAAGGGAAGTCAATTTTCAAATAGCATGAATTTCTCAAACGGCACAAATGTATTCAAAAGAAGGTATCTCAGGTACAGATCATACCATACACCTAAAAAATGTTTGAAAACAACTCTGTAAAATCAAGAAATCATCCATGATAGTAGTATTCATAGAAATCTAGGGCAACCCCAACCCACAAGGCTAGGGGATTTTCTAACACAACCTTCAGGGTCAACAAACCTGAATTGAAAGATTCTGGGAATGGATCAGGAACAACTCCATCCCGTAAGTCTGGGAACTTTTTTACCTAAACAACCTCATCCTCAATGGAATTCAATCTTCTCCCAACTAGTGGGAACCCGTTAGAATGAATCCTCCCAGTTCATCCCATCCTATAACCCGATTTACTCTCTCGGAACATGTATGAAAAAAGTTTCCATGGATTACCTTTAGATTATTTTTCATTAAAAGATTCCAAAAGAACCAGTGGTATAGAGGATGAGGTATAATAGAGGTCACAAATAAATTTACTCTCATAAAGAGACTAATGAACCACCTATAATGTGTTACGCATCAGTAAATATCATTAACACCACCCATGCAGACCCTACAAAACATGAGGCCAATACAATGGAGTAGGAGGAGGAAGTTTCAGTTCATAATATGGTCCACATTGAAATGATTAAAGGAGGTTTGAATATCCATAACCAAATTATTTCTTTGAATTTGTGAATTCCCTCAACCACTCCATTATTACCTCCTCAGAGAGTATCCACCAAAGAAAAGGATAAAAGTAATGTTGTGCCTCACCCGCCTCTAGAAGAGGTTGAACCCCTCACACTTAATAAAACGTTTTGTCAACAAGAGGAAGATATTAAATAATTGATAAGACTCAATGCCAAGATACTACAATGAAACATTCCTACCAGATATGTTCTGCAAACAGAGCATCAACTCACACTCCCATCTGATGTACCTTAATAAAGAAGGTTCACCCCAATAAATGAAATGGATCCAAAACATCCAATCAATGTGCGGGACCAATGACCAGTATATGTGGAATCCATGGAAATGAAATATCAAGAGTTCCCTCAATTGGGAACACAACCAGGGATAGGTTAAACACATCATCATGAATCATCTCCTATAGGCTACCCACCATAGGTACAAGTAGATCCGAATCATATAGCTTTACCTTTTGTTTCCCCTACTCAAGATACTATTCAACCAGATATCCCTCAAGTGATCCTCAATACTATTGATTTCTTAATATCTCAGTTGGAAACTATGAAAGAATAGAATGCACCAATGTATCCAAAAAAGAGGCCTTACCCTGAATGGGTGGTTTCAACCCATCCCCCACTAAATTTTGGGAACCCCACATTTTTAATTTTTAATGGTTCAGGGACCATAGTAGTATTTGATGCATTCCATGTCCCACTTTGATCCCATTATGGGGACCACTACACAGTATGAATTAGTGGAACTCAGATTCTTCATAAAAACATTGTAAGGGCCAACCTTCATATGGTACATCAGTTTTCCATCTTACTTAATTATAGTATGGGAAGATCTTCTTCAATAGTTTATATTTCAATTCATCTCAATCCCATAGAATAAAACAATCCTCAAACTCTCAAACTACAAATAGTAGGAGAATGAGAGGGTCTTAGATTTCATTACTTGATGGAAATGGTTGGCCTACTCCCTGAATCTACATCTTTCCCAGTAATATTTTTTGTCTATCTATATAGATAATCTCTCTGATGAGTTGTGTACACCACTCATCCCTATAAAATACACATGAGGGTTTTAGGATCTCACCATAGTGGCTCAAAAAATATAAAATTGCATCTTTCACACCAATTCCAAGTATTGAGTAATTCCATATTCTCAAGGGAAGGGAAAAGGGAAATCAAAGGATGTTGTTGTTACACTTAAGCTAGCCCCTACCCCAGCTCCACCTTCAAAACCTCCTCTGTAGCGCACGGTGCCTCCTCCCAAGAATCAGCAATAATTCCCAACTCATTAAGATGAGTGAAGTGATCAGAGGAAAACCCATTTTGAGGAAATATAGAATATGTTTTATTCGTTTTTAGATGACTAAGTCCTTGGATACTTCATAATGTCTTTGGAAAACTACATGCTCAAGTTTCCAAATCCCAAGAGGCCTGATAAGGCCGGTCTTGAAGATCTTTCAAAATATTTCCCCTCACACTAAAAATTGGTTCACAACATTTAAGGATGATTTTTTTTCAAATACATCCTAAAAAATGGTAAACTATGGATAGGTAAAGTTTGGAAAGCCACCAGTACAGGTAGAATGTGTTTCTACCACAAATCCATAGGAAGAGGGTGAATGGAAGGAGGTTACTAACAAAGGTATATAGAACTTTACTGATTGGATGGTTAGAAATATTTTCAAAAAGACTCATTTTGTCTTTTGATCATAATTAAAAAAACCAACTATGCCCCTAGCCACTCATGTTATGGAACAACCGACTCTATCGGTGCCATAGTCCTCCAAAATCTAGTCTTCTAAGAAATGACATGTCTAAAAGGGTGGAAATAAAATAATAAAAGAAGGAAATATACCATGGATGAAGTTTTCTTTGACTCTACAAAACTTCATTCCTTTATTACTAGATTCACAGGCATTTCCCCACCAAACAGTACAATAAGATTTGACCCGCCAGACAAAGTCCTCATCAGACGAGGAGTTGATCTTCAGTCCCATTAATGTTATTAAATTAATGGATACCTTCTTGGATGATGGGTGTGGATATAAACATGAGTTATATGTATATTATTGGGGAATAGGGGGGAGTTTACAAAATATTTGAGGATACAGGATAAGACACCATCATGAAGAAATCAATACTTTCACCACATCCCAGCTCGAACCATTTACATGGACGAAACTCATGGGAGATCCCTCCAACAAGATCTGCAGGAGTAAGAAAGTTCACCCACACATTCCAATGTTTACCTTGACCTGATCATCTTGGAAGATCAACTATAGGGTACACCATCACCAAATTAGCCTCGACGCGCAGGCAGACCAAGTAGACTTAACCCACCAAGGATAGAAGCGCCTTTAACTCCTATTCCAAGGGCTGATCTGCCTTCATAAAGTACTTCAATTCCTAAAGTTCCTAGAAAATAGAATCCCCTCACTAGGAATCATGAACCTTTATCCAATAAGTATGCAATTTTGAATCAATTAGCCTTGGTTCCGTCCAATTTTTCAATCCTAGATGCTTTGAGCCTATGAAAAGACCTTCGAGAAGCACTCATAGAGGCCTTGTTGATCTCTGAAGAATTTGAAGTATAATTTCATGTTGTTGAATTATATCATGTAGAGATAGATCTTTCATAATTACACATGATAATCTCTTTCATAGAGAAGGAAAAATATTCCATTATACAAGGACACATTAGACCTTTGTATGTATATGGTAGGATAAATGATGTCGATATCTAATGAGATTTCATTGAAAATGGCTCGGGAGTTAACCTCATTCTGGTCTGAACACTTCATTGACTAGGATATAGTGAGGCCCACTTATCCCATTCTACTCTGACGCCACAGGGTTATGAAAATATCAATAAAAATCTTCTTGGAAGAATTAGGCTCAAGGATTGGTTTGGGGACCTTGTATCCAACTCATAATTTTTGGTTGTTCGGCAAGACATGACTTTCAACATTCTACTGGGAAGATCGTGGTTGCACCATCATGCAGTAATCCCCTCATCATAGCACAAATGCATCAAGTATTTCATTAATGGAAAAATCAGGATATTGTATAGAGATAAAGACCCATTTTAATCCTACAAAACTTAGTATATGGATGCATGATTCTACCATAGGGAATGGAAGAAACCCATGACCAACAACATTTCTCAGGTCACAACCCTGAATGGTCTGGAAATGATATTGTATGACCCCTTAAAATGGATCAGTGAATAATATGTGTTTCCTATCCATCAAATCGATAGAATGAGACCAAATTCAAGCATATATTCCACAAAATTCATGATATAATTCATGAAAACTAAGCCTGAAAGCTCTAAAAAGATCACAAATTCTCTAGAAAATGGTAGAAGTTTGGATGAAAATTCCCTTGTTCCATCCATGGATCCCCGATAGATCCATGCCTCGTTAGCTAGTTCAAAAGAGGCAGAAGATGCTTCTTATCCATCCCCCACTCTATCCCCTCCTAATTATAGAGGGATTCCTCCATTACCTACTTCCCCTCCAAGTAAGGTATAAGAGGAAGAGGAATAGTAATAGGAAGATGAAGAGGAGGATCACCTCAGGGATTCCCCTCTTGCATTTGATTAATGTGTTTCTACCACCATTGATGAGCCCAGAGAAATAAATCTAGTTACATAAAAAGATCCATGGACCACTTTAATCAGCGTGACCATGTATTCCAAAGAATAAGAGGTATATACCTCCAACCTAAAGAAACATCGGGATGTGTTCTCCTAGAATTGCATAGAAATTCTAGGTCTTGATCTTGAGGTGGACTCTCACCACCTGGGCTTTCCAGAAAATCACCCAAGATATAAAAAAGTAGTCAGAAAGACACACCTAAATCATGACACTAAAATTGAGGCTGAATTTTACAAAATAATCAAATCCAATTTCATTTAGTAATTCCATTATCTGACTTGGATAACCAACATAGTCCGATTAAAGAAGAAGAATGGGAAAATCAGGGTCTTTATCAACTTCATAGATCTCAACTAGCACTGTCTGGAAGATGATTTTCTAGTCTCGATCATAGAGCTACTAATTGATGTAATGGCTAGATATCAAGCCCTCTCTTTCATGGATGATTATTTGGGATATAATAAAACCTGAATGGACTAATAAGATGAATAATACACCACCTTTAGGGACCCTTGGAGAGTATTTTTCTATCGGGTAATGTCCTTTGGCTTGAAGAATGTCAACACTACATACCAACGATCCATGCATCACATTTTCAAACTTTTTTATAGAAGTTTTTTGAATGTTTTGTTGATAACCTAGTGGTTAAGTATCGATAGTGTTATGATCACCTAGATGATCTTGATATTTTCTTTAACTAACTGTGACAACACCGATTGATGATTAACCCCTTGAAATGTTCTTTCGGGGTCACCTCATAGATATTTCTCTGCTTTTTTGTATGCCATCATGGCATCGAAGTTGACCCCGAAAAGGAAAAAGATATCCTAAATATTTCACCTCCCTAGAAACTCAAAGAGTTTAGGAGTTTACATGGAAACCTTCCCTACATTTGGCACTTTATAGCCAACCTTGCAGGAAAGTGCTTTCCCTTCACCAAGTTGATGAAGAAGGTAGTCACATATTAATGGACTGACAACTATCTGGAGAAATTTTATAGCTTCAAGAAATATATCTTGAGTCCACCAGTTTTGATGCCATATATTGAGGGGAATCCATTCATCCTATACATAACTACCCTATAATGATCATTGGGTGATTTCATCGCACAAAAAAAATGACGTAGGGAATGAAAAAAACCTTTATTTCTACAGACGAACCATACTCAACATTGAGACTTGGTATTCAAATATCAAGAATAGTTTCATTGAATTAATATTCACGATTCAAAAATTGAGGCACTACCTACAACACCATGAGATCTATTTGGTCTCTCAGAATAACCATCTCAAATATATCTGTAGCCATCCTATGTTGACTGGATGTTTGGCACAGTGGGCGGTTATCCTGTAGTAGTTTGACATACAATTCATTCCTTAGAAATTGGTGAAATTTCATGCTTTTTTACACATCCTTACATAGAATCCATCTAAAAAATTAACATTGTCAAATACTAAATTATTATATTAAGAGATATTTTATATTTAAGATGACCCCTAGACATAGGAGATTATTTAAACGACGCGTTCATAAGCCCAAAAATGAAGAGAATGGAGAACCCCAAGCTCAATAAAGTTTTATTGGGAGTCGTTCTCATCTCTCCAGCAAAGGAAGTCTTTCCTTACTCCGTCCTATTGTCAGAAGGCTATACAGACAATGAGGCAGAATATCAAGCCCTCGTTGTAGAGCTAGAACTGGATCTTAAAATTTCAGTGGACCACTTAGAGGTGAAAGGAGATTTAGATTTGATAATCAAATAGATAAATGGGGATTATACTATCATAAAATAATATCCAATCCCCATTATTGACTATGTCCATGGACTAATGGTAAAATTCCCATCGGATCCAACATTGACTCAAGTCCCACAGTCACAAAATTCCAAATATGATGCATTGGAAAATGCAGCCACAACTCTAGAAGATTCATAATAGGATGAAACAATCATCAGTATTGTGCATCACTGAATGGTCTTTATTTTTGTTAGTGTCAGCATAGAAGAAGTCAACGAGGTCAGTCCTATCCCTGAACCAGATGGTCCCACAAGTGGTTAGATGATACCCATTGTAGACTACCTTCAAAATGGAGTTCTCTCATTGGACAGATCCAAAAAAGAGAAAATTTGATGACGAGCAACCAACTTCACTCTTTATGACGGCCCAAATCACTAAAAATTACTATAAGCCTGAATGGACCGAAGTCCTTCATTTTTATTGATTTTTTATAACCCCCCGTTCAAGGGATGAGGGGGAACCCTTACAAGGCCCGTAGGCTCAGATATTATATGGCTCGTAGGCTTAAGAGATTACATGATCCGAAGGTCTTAGGGAATTAAACCAGACTATCTACAAGGAACTACCCCTCCCCAGCATCTGCATCCTGATAGTAGCTCTCCACCTTTTCATGACCGTCTAGCTAGGCTTCCTGTGAAAGCACAGGCTGGTACCGGTGGCATAGCCATACCCTCTCATTCTGAAAATCCATTTGGCTCTACTCTGGTGAGTGCACCTGCTCTGAATCCTCTTCTAGGGCTTCTCCTTTTTTATAGTGCATTTTGGGCCTGCATTCATGTGGGTCGAAGGCCTTGGGGTGGCCCTAAGCCCTTAAGGTGGCCCGAAGGCCTTGAGAATCAACTGGCACGAAGGCCTTGGGTGGCCCAAAAGCCTTGTAGGACCCGAGGACCAAACCGGTGGCCCGAAGGCCCAGATGGATGAATAGTTCTGGCTGCTACAGTACCAAATAGTGCCTGTTACAGTACTGCTACAGTACTCCAGAAATATTCCTCCACCCAGATTTGATCTCGGGTCTCTTGGATGCACCTAGAAAGTCCTCACCAACTGGGTTGAGGCTCATGTGCTAAAAATTACTCTATAAATGAGGCTTTGAGGGATTTCTTCTTAGATACATCAATGGATAAGATATTGTTTTTATCGTGAAAGATGTTCATACCAGAGCCTGTAGTGACCACCAATCAAGGTTATGGCTTTCCAATCAAATTCGAAGGAACAAATATTTCTGGACTTCAATGACTCAAGATTGTACAAAAATTCACCAAGAATTTTCATTCCTTCCAGGTGCATGAAAACATCATCTATAAACCCTCAGAGTTTCTACATACATCCAAATACTCTTGGAAATTTTCCATATGGGGAATGGATATTGTAGGGAAATATAATCCATCTACATCCAAGGAGTTCAAATAAATCTTAATTGCTACTGACTTCTTCTCCAAATGGGTTGAGGCAATAACCCTCAAAGAATTTGGGACCAAAAACATCACCAGCTTTGTGAAATCCAACATCATTACAAGATTTGGTGTCCCTCATACAATAATAATTGACAATGGTGCCAATTTATATTCTTCTAAGTTGGAGATTCTATATTAGGAGTATAATATCAAATCCAACCACTCATCCCACTATCACGCAGTGGCTAATGGATAGATAGAAGCCTTCAACAACACCTTATAGAAAATAATCTAGAAGATGGTGGATAAGGACAAAAATTCTTGGCCTGATAAACTCTTTTATTCCTTGTGGGTCTACCAGACCATAACCCGTCCTACCCCAAGGGAGACCCTGTATTCACTTATGTATAGAAAAAAAATTAGTTCTACCCATTGAGGTTCAATTTCCCTCACTCCATGTTTCCATATGTGATCATCTATCCATATATGAGAAATCCCAACAACAGATAGATGAATTTTAGTGACTCAATGATAAAATATTTCATACCTTGCATTACTTGAAGTTCTATCAAAATTGGATAGTGTGTGATTTTAACAAGAAGGTTTATCTTCGTTCATTCCTCCAAGGAGAATCGGTACTATTCCTCGAGAATCTGATGATACCACGGAAGAAGCCTCCAAATCTCGATCCAAAGTGAGAGGGACCTTATTCCATAAACAAGGTACACTCTAACAGATCTTTTTCCTTGATCTTGATGGATGGAGAGATCATTACAGCCCCTACCGATGAAAGATTTCTCAAGAAATACTTCATGTGACAAAGGATCAGGTCATCTCTGCTACACAACATTAAACTATATAGTCTCTTTGTAACATGACCTTAAAAGGTGTGACATGTCATCCACATCATAAGATGGTAAAATTCATGACATCATCATTATTGTAGATATAAAAGTACATGGTCCACATCCTTGTTGTGCGACCTAAAACTATATAACATTTCAATTCATGCTTGAGTGGGTCATAATATTTAGTAATGGTTTACCACCACACCTTAATTAGAGAACTACATGTGGATTGATTCTTTCCATTATAGGATATGTAGTGATATCCAGATCTCTAATCTTGGGCCCAACCACAATATAAAAATGCCCCCCACCTTATGTACAGGTTATACCTACATGGGTATCCTTACCAAAACTACATGTGGCTTGATTCTCCCCTCAAATGGGATACATAGTGATGCCTAGAATCTATGTCATGGGCCTATCCATGAAGAAAAATAAAGTTACCCCCTCTCCTTAAGAAAAAAAAATATCTACATAATAGACCCTAACTCGGGTTCCCTCATTCAGGATCCCTTCATAGAAACTGAAATATTCCTCTCCTAAATATAAATAAAAAATATCTATGTCAAGGACTTCACACTCCATGTTCAATTCCAATGGAAATCCATCCTTTTTTATCATACATATCCCTTTCACACATCATACTCCTTGTCCAGGGAAATTTTGAATCTCCATAAGCATTCCTCATACATCAATAGTGGAATGTCAGATTCCTGAGTATGACTTTGTCTAACTATGAAGTAATACGCCCCAGTTGGATTTTCATAATTCACTCACCAAAAGGTCCTGTCAGTTAAAGGATTCTACTATTTGATTATGCAGTAATACGCCCTAGTTGGCTTTGCATAAATCGCCCACCAAAAGGGTTCGTCGACCAGAGGTACATTCATCCATGGGAGAGACCTCTTTTATCTCTGTAAGCCTCAACAACACTATTCTTGGAACTTGTTGTTCGAACATTGATTTATGGTCATCCCTTTCATTTTGTCTCATATCAAATTTTGTATCTGAGAACCCCCAATATTATGTTTTATGGTTTCCTCCTTCATGCCCAAAGCATATAGGATCATCCTTGGTCTTCTAATCCTTAAATCACTCCTCATTTCCATGACAAAATGTCATCACCACATGACATTAAACTGCATAGATGATGTCCCCGCCACATGACACTAAATTTCATGGTCTTCTAGAACTAAGTATAGATTTATTCTCATTCTAATTAGATATGTAGTGTTGACTGGATCTTATATCCTAGTCCAGCAACCAAAAAATCAAATGTCATCACCGCATGATGTTAAACTGCAAGGATGATGTCCTCACCGCATGACACTAAACTGCACAGTTTTCTAGAACTGCATATGGCTTGATTCTTGTTATAATGAGATACATAGTGACACCCATATGCTAAATCCTATTCTAACCACTACAAAATAAAAATTCCCCTCTATTTCATTCTTATTTCCTTTATGTGATGGAATAAACCTTTATTTCTCCTTATTTCTCACACCAAGCATAGCTCACATGGGATTAGGAGTTCTGGTAAAGGATTCCTTGCATGATCGATGCATATCAGTTCACATCTAGCTTATTATGGTCTTTGTCACAAGACCATAAATGTAACACTAAATTTCTTTATTGCGTGATGTTAAACTACATGATTAACACTTATTGCATGAAAAAAATTCAAGAACCACATGTGGCGTGATTCCAACCATTTCAAGATATGTAGTGACACCCATATATTTAATCTCAGGTCCAGCCATAATATTTCCTTTTCATTTTAGGGAACCCATGTCCTTACCGCATGACTGTAAACTTCATGGTTCCTCTAGAACTATGTGTGGATTGATTCTCGCTCCGATGAGATACGTAGTGATGCCCGGGTCCTATGCCCTGGTCCAGCCGCAATATATAAATTTAATCCTATTTCCTATGTATGGGTCATACCTACATATGGAAATAATTTCTACCCATTCTTGATAATTTTGATATGAAATACTCCTCCTATATTTAGGTAGTTTCCTCCCACAAACCAAACTTTGTGTCTGGGATAATCCTAATATCCGTAAGCTTCCTCGGCCATCGGTAGTGGAATGTCAGATTCTTAAGGATTACTTCTTCTAACTATGTAGTAATATGCCCTAGTTAGCTTCGCATAAGTTTCCCACCAAAAAGGACCTATCATCTAGAGAATATCACTATTTGACTATGTAGTAATACGCCCTAGTTGGCTTTGCGTAAGTCACCCACCAAAAGGGCTTGTCAACCTGAGGTACATTCATCACCATGAGATACCTCTTCTATATCTGTAATCCCCAATGATGTTTTTGAACCATATCCCTCTTCAGATCCAAAACCCCCCAGATTCACTAGTAGAAAAATGATTTTTAACATCGCCAGTTTGACGTCGGTTTCTTATAAACCGACGTAAATAATTTTTGCGGTGAATTTTTGGCGTCGGTTTTTTTAAAAACCGACGCCAAAAAGGGAAAAAAAATTGTTTTGGCGTCGGTTCTTAAAAAACCAACGCAAAAAACTAAAAAAAATATATTTTGGCGTCGGTTTTTAAAAAAAACCGACTCGAAAAGTTAAAATATATTTTTGGCGTGGGTTTTTATGAAAACTGACGCCAAAAAATTAAAAAAAAAATTACAGTGTTTTAGATAATTTCTTAATCTTTGATTTGACTGGTTGTGGAGCCAAAATAGAGTTACGGATTAAAAGTTATGGCCTTTGAAAGTTGAACTTCTTTAAGACTTCTTTTAGAGAAAGTCAACTTTCGACATCCATAACTTTTAATCTGTAACTCCGTTTTTGCTCTACGACTAGTCAAATCAAAGATTATAGAAATATCTAAAACACTATAATTTTTTTTTAATTTTTTGGCATCGTTTTTCATAAAAACCCACACCAAAAATATATTTTAACTTTTCGCGTCGGTTTTTTTAAAAACCGGCGCCAAAAAAATTATTTTTTGTTTTTGGCGTCGGTTTTTAAAAAAATCGACGCGAAAAGTAGTTTTTTTAAAAAAAATTAGCGTCGGTTTGTTAAAAAACCGACGCCAAAGAATTTTTTTTTTAACTTTTATGGCGTCGGTTTTCATAAAAACCGACGCCAAAATATATTTTTTTTAGTTTTTTGCATCGGTTTTTTTAAGAACCGATGCCAAAAAGGATATCGATTGACATTTTTGGCATCGGTTTTCTAAAAAACTGATGCCAAAAGACCAATGTAAATACTATTTTGCGTCAGTTTCAAACAAAACTGACTCCAAAGAGTAACGCGGGATCAGAATTTCAATTTTTTTCACAACGCGCGTTTAACTTTTTAAAATCCCGCCTACATTTTCGTACAACGCAATTGAAAATATTTCCGTTTACTATATATATATCCAGTTTCTCCTTCGTTCATCATTTTCAACATCTTCGATTCAATCAATATTTCAATGCGACTTCAATCATTAATTTGAACACGGTACATATTCTATTCATTTGTTTTCTTTATTATTATTATCCTTCATTTCTAAACAACTCGATTGGCTTTCTTATAATGATGATTCATTCTCATTTCTAAATACAAGTTATATGATGATAAAAAACATATCGTTTCGATGGAAGCCCCTAAAACCATTAAAATATGTTTGATGTATTATGATTATTTTATTTCATTTGGTGTATATGATTTTAATTTATGTTTATCATGTTTTCTTTGAAACGAGTTGTATCAATCAAAACTTTGATAGGTTCAACTTCTAACGGCGATAACTTTTGAACCGTAACTCCGTTTTAGGTCCACAACCTGTCAAATCAAAGATTAGGAAATTATCTAAAACATAGAAATTTTTTTTTTGATTTTTGGCGTCGGTTTTTATAAAAACCGATGCCAAAAATATTTTTTTTTCATTTATGGCGTCGGTTTTTTTAAATAACCGACGCCAAAACTATTTTTTTTTAAATTTTTCGCGTCGGTTTTTATGAAAACCGATGCCAAAAATGATATGAATTAGTTTTTTTTGGAATCGGTTTTTTACAAAACCGACGCCAAAAAACAAATGTTATTCATTTTTCGCGTCGGTTTACAAAAACCGAAGTTAAAAACCATTTTTATACTAGTGATTATAGCCTACACCCCCCCTCATACCTAAAAATGATGAAACATTCTTGGATAGATTACCGTGAAAGGGACAAATCACAAATCTTTCAATCAGAGCTAAATAACCTTAAATTTTATCCCCCATATGTCCTTGCTATATGACATTAAACTACATAGCATTCGGATATTATATGAAAGACCTTAAAAGGAACACCATATAGTGTACGACCAAAAAACTACAATACATCATAGTTTGAGATGTAATACTTTGAACTACGGAGCCTAACGTCCTAGTCACAAGATGTTAAACTGCATGATGCTTCAACCCTTGTCAAGTAGGGGCCTTTACCCCTGATGTAGGTCATATAATAGAATGTGCCCTCCTTTACGCAATCCAAATTCATGTAAGTGTGGTTTCCCATTCATGGAAAATTTCAATATAGATTCTCTCTTCATTATCAGACACATTCCCTTGAAAACCCACCCTTCGTGGTTGTAAGAAATCATAATATTCAAAAAATACCCCACCATCGGTAATAGAATGTTAGATTCTTGAAGACACCTTTTTTTACGATACAGTAATACTCCCTGGTTGGATTTTTAAAGTCTCTCACAAAAAGGGCATGTCAACCAGAGGTACATTCATCCCCAGGAGAGACCTATTCTATCTCCATAATCCCAAATGGAAACGTCGTGCTAAAAATCACTTCTCCAATATGGTTTGCAGTCTTTCCTTATATGTTTGTCACACATCAGGGTTCAGATCCAAAAACCACAAAATCATGACTCAAAATTCCCATTTTGTGCATGTAAATAATTTTAGGACATTCTCATCCAGTGATCCCTAGTTGGTTCATTATTCCATAACTCATGGTCAAATATGTTCAACCTAAAACACAATTTTCATTACTTTGTCTTGCAAGACTCTAAACTTACCACAAAAAGTGACATAGTACTCGCTAGGTTGAAAACCAACAAAAGGGAACCCTGGGTAAAAGTTTAGTTTCAGCTCTCTAGACTTTCACTCTATGTGGTTTAGACATAGTACTTGCTAGGTTGATGTACATGCCCAAAGCCAAGATATCGGTAGTAGTAAAATTATTATATTCTTGGAACCAGGAATATGAGGTATAATTATTCAACATTAGGATAGAGAACTCCTTTATATGTTGGTGTCTATATAGAATCAGATAGTTACTTTCCGAATATTCACAGTGGTGCTTCCTCATGTGTTTCTCCATGTTTGGAAGCATAGTGTCACATGCATCATAGTAATCAGGCCTGATGACATAGATCATCTCTTTGATATGATTTAAAAAAAATTCATCAGAGACTTTAGGCTTTTGAGCATCCATTGAGAATCTAAAAATAAGTTCTAAGATTTTTATTAAAGATAAATCTTAGTTTTAAAAACATTTAGAAATCCATAAATTTGAAAAATACATAGACTCGCACAGGTGGATCGCCCATGTACCCTCACGCAGGCCACTTGCTCAAGTGACCTCATGTAGGTCACTCATCCAAGTGTATGCATCGTATAAAAAATTTATTACCTATTCTACGTGAACGGAGCTTCTCCAAACAAATATTAAGTGAACAGTCTGTGTGGAAGGCTAGCATAGTGAGAAAAGTAGCACAAAAGAAATAATAGAGGTTGTTGAGGACATTGTCCCTATTTATAGATGTAGAATCCCCTACGCATGATCTGTGTGTGTGTGAAACAGTAGTGTGGATGGACTATGCAGATGACTCGCATAGCCCTCAATACCTTTTCATCCCTTTACCTCACAATCAGACCCTCTTCTTCTAATCAGATACAATCTTGAGGGGGGGGGGATTTTTTGACACTATGTTTTTTCATGTGGATGAAAAGATATTAAAGGAAAATAACAAGAAGAAAATAAGGGAAGGATATCATGGACCACATACTCATTGTAATCCACCTTGCGCAGGCTCCCAAAATAGTATAGGCGTGAAGGTCCTACCTGGATACCCAGCCACGCTGTGCAGGCCCAGGTAAGTGCCCCCAACGGTCCTGAGTGACACACCTATATGACCCGTCTACACACCACATTTTCAAGCCACACCTACATGAGATGAACCCTTCACCCATAGTAACATTTTTTCCTATAAATAGGACCCTAGGGATCCTCATTTAAAGTAAAAAAATCCCAGAGAAGTCTTGAAGCTCTGCTCACCCTAGTCCTTCATCCATACCCTCAAAACCACCCAGGTAGCTCTCAAAAACCTGAGAAAGGAGGGAATTAAGGGGTATAGTGTGATTAAAGTCCCCCAATGTGTGAAGCATAAAATACTTGTGCGAGGAACCACTCCCCCGTAATCAAGCATGAACTAGAGTGAAGGTACCATCCTAAACATGGGACTTGTGTGAGGCACCTCAAGGGACACATGAGGAGCCCCTTGGAGCCTAAATCAAGGCCTCACCTAAGTGTAGTTTCTCAAGTTGTCTGTCATCTAGGAGTCACCTCTAGCTCACACGTCCTTACCCTACTAAAACACTTATGATCCCCACAGACCTTACCCTGCACGAGACCCCATTAGCTCACCTAGACTTCACATACGCAAGCCTCGTTTGAGCCCTCTATCATGCCACCAATGGTTGGGCACCTCCTTCCTCACAACTGTTTCCTGAGGGAGATCAAGACAAAGCCTCCATCAAAGCCCCCAGACTTGCACGCCATGGAAAGAGGCGCACCGATGTTTCTTTTATTCAGTTATGCATTCCTTTAGTCAAAGGTGTCCCACACTTGTCCTATCCAATGAGTAAGGTTCTCATGGTGCATGAGGTTATGAATCCCATAGGTCACGAGGACCCTAACCCTAGGGGCAGTTCTAGGGACTTACCAATCCTTGAGAAAAAGGTTAGGGCCTTGTCCTTCCCTCGTCGTCTCTAAGACATGAGGTTCAAGGCCATGTCCTTAAATCATCATCTTTGAGACCATAGACCTCCTATTCCAAATGGTGAGAGGGGGGTCATGATTTCTTTTCCCTTTGATGGGGATTATTTCCTTATCCCCCTCT
Source organism: Viscum album (assembly GCA_963277665.1). Taxonomy (NCBI): domain Eukaryota; kingdom Viridiplantae; phylum Streptophyta; class Magnoliopsida; order Santalales; family Viscaceae; genus Viscum; species Viscum album. Next base: position 815,622,667 of record OY728137.1, read on the forward strand.
CTTCTCTGAAACTAGGAGAAAAGACATTTATCCTAGAGTAATCCCTTGACCTTTCTTACGGGTCGTAGCTAGATGGGTAGTCTGATGTGACTATCTTGGTTACCAAAACGGGAGAGAAGATGGAAAAATCAAATCCCTTTATTCTTATCCTATCACCCTACCCTCACCCACCAACAGATGAAGGAGACTGTGTGGTTTTCTAGATCTTCTTCTTCCTCTTGTTTCTCACATTTGAGCATGAATCACGTGGGCTTAGAAGTTAGCTATGATCATGACATCTGTATGGTTAGATGCATGTCTCGGTAGATAATCTTTTCCAGATCTTCCTCTCGCCTTCCTTCAGAGGGCCTCCATAAGCATTGGCCCTCAAAGCTATGTATCCATCTCAAAGGGTCATATCCCCTGCGATACAAATCTTCAGAGGTCCTCCATAGGTGTGGGTCCTCAAAGCCATGTATCCATCTCAAAGGGCCATATCCCTTGGGATAAAACCCTTTAGAGGGCCTCCATAGGCATAGGACCTCAAATCCATGTATCCATCTCAAAGGGCCATATCCCCTGTGGGACAAGCCTTAGAGGGCGCCCTCCTAGGTGTAAACCCCAAACAAATCTCTAAATCACCATGAGGTAATCATGTTCCTCATGACCCCACTCAAAAGGGTCTCTATAAGCATGGTTTCTCACACCGAACTACATGGGCTTTGATTCCCGTCCAAATAGGATGCGTAGGAAGCCCCTCTAAGGTCTAAACCCAATAGCCCAAAATATCCCTAATTTCCCTTTTACCACATTCCCAATAGGGTCATACCCAACCTGGAAGCCCACATCCCTTCTAAGTTCCTTGGTCCGCTTCAGTGTAAGTCTCACGCCAAACTTTTACTAAGCACCTTTCGCCTAGATGTCATTGCAGCATAACATTAAACTGCACAGTTTGGTCCTCGTCATATAACCTAAAAGGTATGATGTGTCCCGTTAAGGTGCATCGAACTACGTGGGTTCTGATTCCTTTCACAATGATATGTAGGAAGCTCATCTTATGGGTTTGATCCCAACATCAAAATAATTTTTGTCTCCCTGGACAATGACAAGTTCCAGATCGTCCCAATGCATGGCTTAAAACCAACATCTTAATAATAAACAATAAAAGAATCTCTAGTCCGTTCATAAAAGGGTACCATTGGTGGAGAATCTCGAATACATACATATATCTCCAACAATGAAGAACCTCATATGCATGCAGATGATTCTAAATTCCATGCATGTTAATAATTAATAAGTCTGAGGGCAACCCAGGTTATACTTAGGAATGGATGAAGGATTCACGAATATGTCTTAAATCTTTAAGAGTGTCCCAGAGTAGCAAATAATTCAACCCAAAAGGGTGTGATGAGTCCGACTTCTCATCCTCTCGACCAACATGATTTTCTAAGCATTGTTGGGTCATCTCCCAACAATTGTCTGCCTTTGGAAAATCAGTTCGTAAAACATCTCGAATAAGGGGATCATTGGGTGTTTTTGCCACCACGAACAAAACCTGTTGGAAGTCGTTTGAAAATGATGGATCCGACGTGAATGATTGTTCAACCATTCAAACCCCCACAATCATACCATCGAACAAAACGCACAAACATTTTCTCCAGAAACGAAGTGAAATGATTTTTATAGAATCAAAATTATAATAGGAGGTAACTTGACCTCTGTGAAAAATAACACATTAGGGATCCAACTCAAAATAAATTGATAATAGTCCTATGAACCTTGAGTAAAATGGAATTAATTGAAAATACATATATTAATTTTTTTAAAAAAAGAACTATGAATTTAATTGTGAATTTTCATTTGGGGGTTTTGGAATATGTTTAAAATGATGAAATTGGTTTTTTTTTTGATTTGGAAAAATTAGGAATTGATTTCGAATTTAAATTGTGGAAATGCATTAAATTTTGAATTTTAATTGTTTTCTTTATTTCTGTAATTAATTAGAAAAATGATTTCACTAAAAAATGATTTTGAAAATTTTATTGGCCAGGGGTCGGGTCTCGTACTGCTCCCCTGTTTCACTACTTCCGTGAGTGGGGATGCAACACCCACAGTAACACTGCTCCCTTCGCCTGCCATGCGGAACCTCCTTCGACAGTGAAGAGACACGAACCGTGCTCGCCTGTAAAACCGATTGAAGATCACTAGAGCTCCCCCGAGGGAGACGAATCTGAAGCTGATCCTTCTTCCAAACAGAAGAACCAACCCTAATCCATGGGGAAAGCCAAACATCGAAGGGGGATGACCTCAAGCCTAATTTACAGAAGAAGATTCGAAGCTCCTGATAAATCCCGAACCGAATTGAAGGCGCCTCTCGTGCTCGCGATGAAGCCCGAAGCTTTTAGAGGAATCTGGAGTGCCAATTCTGGTCTAGGTTCAACTTTTTGAAGTAGCTTGCCAGCATCGCCTGTAGAAGCCTTGAACCAGAGGATGATAGAAATCCAAGATGAAGCCATATCGAGACTGAATCTGTGTTTTCACTATTGATGGTGTATTGTGTTGTTGGTATTCTTTGTTTGCAGGTGCGATTGAAGACGACGGGGCCATGATTCCTTCTCCATGCATCGGTTATTTAGTTGCAGGCCCCCACACACCACATGCTCGACCAAACTCCCCAATGAAGCTTCCTTGCCACATTTGCTTGTTTTTTTTCTGGGGATGCTACCTAGAACTGAATCCATGGCTGATCCTGTTAATGGGATTCACCCAACCAAAGGGTCAAACTCAATTTTGACCCAAGAATCGTCCAGCCAAGTGAGGCCGCATCGAAGTTGTTGGAGGAAGAATGTCCGAGCACGGTCAAAGGGAAACCCAAGTTCTGAGTTCAACCATGTCTTCCCCCATGCACTTTCTGAGACTCCTAGCCTCATGCCATGTTGCAAGAAGTAGCAACATCTAGACTCCAGGCACAAGCATGATTGAGTGCACACACCCATGGACGAAGCTCTGACTCATGCACTTCATTGGCCCACTCCCATCCAGATTGGTGCAGGCACAAAAAGCAGTGATGACAAGGCTTAATTTTTACGGCCCACTAGCCAGAACATGCAACTCCTCACATGATCTCGCAAAACAGAGCATGAATTGTCACTACTCCATGAAGTAGCATATCACCTCAGTTAGGGAATTTTCTCGAAGACGTAAGAGATTGATCAATGGAAAATGATACTTCTAACTGAATTTGTCTCCACCATTGGGTGCGAAACGTGGCACCCATCCAAGGAAGTAGAAGCTCGATGCCCACTACACTAAATGAAAGGAAAAGGAGAATCCCCCATTGTCTATAAATATTATCCCCTCCCCTCACTGTAAAAAAAAATCTAGAGAGATAATCCTCTGTTGCCTAGTTTCGATTAGCTTTGGATTTATTTTATGTATTTTTAATACAATTCGGCAGTCCTCTCTGTTAATTGTGTCATTCTCTTCTTCCTGTTTTTTTCTTGGTTCTCACTTTGACATCCCAGTGATCCCAAACTTCATGAACATGGACAGATAATCCTCAATGGGTGGTCCGAAGGGAATTATAGTGGTGAGATTGAATTTATGTCTTCCAATTCCTCACTCTATTTTCTCTGATTCTGGTGTGACAGTGTCTGTGGTGTGTAGAGAAGATGATCATCACTTTACATTCCATTAACACTACTGCACTCCTCTACTTATTTCTCTTTAATGTATTCATACATTCGAATCACATTTCATACTAGTGCATTTGTGTGATTTGAATGGAAGAATGATATACGATTGCTTCCAGATGAGTGAGTAAATCCATTCAATCAATTGAGGAGTGTGCTTCCCATTTACTAAGGAGAGCAATGGGATTGTTGATCTGATCAAGGATTCTTGAGCAGATTATCGATTTCATATCAAAGGAAAATAGTAGAGGGTGAATGGATAAATGATATTGAATTTGTTCATTGAGTTAGAAGATTTAGAACAATTATAAATGATGATTCAATCCACTGAAATTCACCCTAGGACCTCCTACATTTCTTCCTAACCCATTTTTTGTGTTTTCTATGTTTATTTTATTTCCAATGAATTTCGTCATAATACTAAGTAAACATCACATCTCCCGATTTTTTCTTTTAAAACATTAAAAACAAAACAAAATAAATACATAAGTGTTTGGATAGTGAATAACTGACCCATATACACTCCTTGAGAAATGACCTTGGTTAGCCCTATACTACGTTCTAGCTTTTTAAAAAAATTGCTTGATCGTGGCATGCGACAACGGCGGGATCAGCCAAGTATGTTTTCATGTTGATTGTTTTTTCCCTCATGGCCTTGGGCATTCATTAGTGCACACACATGCATCTTTCCTTCTCAATCAAAGTCTGTTTCATCCTCTTTATCAATCCATTCTGCTGTAAAGTTTCAAGTACTTTCCTCTCGAGCCTAATCCCCTTCTTCTGACATAATTTTCTGAAGTTGCTTCTATTATATTCACAACTATTGTCTAACCTAGTGCATTTTAACTTATTCCCACTCTCCCTTTCAGTCAAAGCTTTCTGTTGTACGAAATAACTAAAAATGCTATACATATGCTTAAGGAAATACACCCATACCTTCCTTGTCACATCGTCAATGAATGTGGAAAAGTAATGGGATCCTTTATGAGATCGAACTAGGGAAGGTCCCCATACATTCAAGTGATCTAACTGTAACTTCTGGGCTTTGGGATTCTGACCATTCAAGTTGAAAGAAACCCTCTTTTTCTTTCCCAACACACAGCTCTTATGTCTTCTGATAGTTATGTGATTGAGCTTCATAATTCTCTTCCTAACTAGTATCTTCATGTTCTTCTCACTAAGATCATTGGTTCCACAATTCTAGGCCTCTGTATTTTCAAGGTTTTACTTCTGACCATTTTACTTCCATATGAAATTTCAGTCAAATAAAGGGTCTCATCATTTACTCCCCATTCCCAACCATAGACCTTTGAGTTACTTTCAAAACTCCATTGATGAAGGTCATTCTTTAGCCTATATCATCTGGCTGCCCCACTGAGATAAGATTCTTTTGGAGACTTGCAATGTGCATTAATTCCTTCAGTCATAGGAAGCATCATTCTTCATTCATAGATTTACATCTCTGTTTCCAATCACTTCCAAAGTTTCATCATCAGCTAGATGAACATTTCCAAAGATTCTAGATACATTGTTGATCATGCACCTATGATCTGCTAACTGGAAGGATACACCAAAGTTAATCATCCATGACTCCCACTAATGAAAATCTAGTCTACACCAATGGACCTATAACAACGGTTTGGAAAACCGTTGGTATAGGGTGTCCATACCAACAGTTTGAAAAAAATATTGGTATACGTGACACCCATAAAAACATTTATAGAGAACTGTTGGCATAGAAACCCGAAAGGGACCTATACCAATGGTTATCCCAAACCATTGGTATAGGTCCCAATAATTTCAGGGACCTATACCAATGGTTTTGGAGAACCATTGGTATAGGTCCTGAAAATTTATTCGGACCTATATCAAAGGTTTTGGAAAACCATTGGTATAGGCGAGGCCATTTTTTGTATATTTATGTATTATAAAATTAAATACTTCAAAACTTATAATTAATGATATATATATATATATATATATATCAAATTATAGATGCAAAAGTAATTATAGATTAGTGGTTAAGTCTTTCAGTTATAAGATAGAGGTCCGGGGTTCAATACTCACCACCATCTTGTTTGCATAAAACCTATACCAACGGTTTTCCAAAACCATTGGTATAGGTATTTCCTATGAAATTACATATACCAGTGGTTTGAGAACCATTGTTAAAGACCAACTATACCAATAGTCTGACCAAACTATTGGTATAGGTCCATCTTAATAGAAAATTACCTAATGGTTTGAGAGCCTATAAAAATTGTTTCAAATCATTGGTATAGCCTTTTTTCAGTAGTTTTCACTAGAAAATTTTTGGTGAGTATGAGGTTTCTACCTTATTCCATTTTATTAATGGATTTTAATCTTATAGGATTTTTCCTTCCGGTACCATCTTTTTGATTTTTATAGTTCCTATAGAGGCACTTATACTTCCCACAATACCAGCATGTGAGTCATGGACTAGCTAACATTCCTTAAATCTTCTACCTATAATTATCATTCAGTCATAAAAAATTCCTTCTCTAGGGTGATCATCCCCTTATATCAGTATTCAAATCATATTTTGAAGGCACATGGACCTCTCTTCTCTAGAGTTCCTCATTAAGGATCAAATTATGAATGTCTTCAAACACCAAGTCAGTCTTTCTACATGAGTTTATTACTGAAGAAACCATAATATCCCATGATTCTTGTAGAGATGATAGTAGTAGTATTTCCCATAAATCACCCTTGAAAGTCACTTTCGCCATTTTGAACTGGCTCTGGATCATGTTGTAATTCATTCACATGATCTGTTGTTGACCACCCTTTTGATAAGATCTTGCTAAATATCATTTTCATTAGAAACACCTTGTTTAATGTCATTGTTTTTTCATACATGTCCACTAGGGACACCATCAACTTAGTTGTAGTCTTATTCTTCTATATGTTAAAGGATATGTTTCGTTCCAATGATATCCTCACCAATCCAAGTGATTTTATATCCAAATTTTCTCATTCACCTTTAACTATCTTGTTGGGCTTCTCTCCACCCAACGAAAGTTCAAGATCCTTATGGTTGAGATAGTATTTTATCTGCATTCTCTAAAAGTCATAGTATGTTCCATCTAATTGATTGATATGATTCTTTCCTCTTTTAATTGTCATATATTTTGATGAAAGTATACCCAACCAAAATCAATATGACTCTAAGGGAAGTGAGAATGTTTCCTAGGTTTTTGAGTGTGACTATCCGTACTCTCATGCCAATTATTGGGAATCAGAACCTTTGTATGATAAACGAATGATAAAAATTGTGTTCTTCAAAAGATCGCACCTAACGATGGTTCTACATTGAGGAATCACACCAATGGAACTTCCTCATGTGTTAGTGAACAAAAATAAGGAAGTCTGATACACCATAATCACTACTCAAAATATGAACCTCTCGCAACTTTTAGATAACTCACACACAAGCATTCAAGGAGATAAACTTATAATTCAAAATTTTTATAATTACAATCTAAATAAAATTTAAAAGTAAACACACACACACACACAGAAGACATAAATAAATATTCCATAACATAACCATCAACTTGAAATGAAACAACCATATCAAGGTTAACCTAGGGAAAATAATAGGTAGTCAAGAGCATGAAAAAATAGGACAAGGGATAAACCACATGAAGACATACAACACCTAAAATCCATACTCAAATCATCACTATAACAAACCAACCTGGGTCAACTTGACACATCACCCAAGTTAGCCTGCCAGAAGATAATGATCAACAAACAACCAAATGTGTCTCATGAATAACTGAGACACTACTAGAATCAATATTTATACCAACAAGGTTATAACCATGATTTTCCAAAACCAAGGTTATAGCCTGTAGAAATTATCCTATGCCAATAGTTTTATGAAAATCGTTGGCATAAGACCTCAAATTTCAGTGTATAATAATGATTTTTTAAAACCATTGGTATAGGAATATTCAATTCCAATGGTTTTAATAAATCATTGGTATTCCTTTCTTGATATTTCTATATACTAACATTTTTTTTAAAATTTTTGGTATAGAGTTACCTCTAAATCACAGTTGTGACCTGTATCTCCTCACACACAATTTCTCTCAACAAAGATCCTTAGGAGTGCTTCCATCTTCTTCCCTATCCACTGCGACCCATCCTCAAGCTTCTCTTATCATCTAGTTTTTCTCCAACATCAAATCAGAGAGTTCTAGAACTGTTATTTAGTATTCCCTTCATGTAGTTTCACCAGATTTGATTATGGTTTCTATAAAAAATAGCCCACTATGTGTAGAGTGGTGAGGAAAAAATATTTGTCCAAGATTTCTTATGAAAGGGTCTTACTCCCACTACCATACTAAGGATTTATATTAATATAGTCTAGTATATGTTTTGTTAGTGAGATGCTATGAGTAGAGTTTGGGTGTGTGTGAGATAAGTGACAAACATTTTTTTGTTTGAATGTTGGTTCCTCTATGACTTCCCATTTTGTGATTTGATTAAGGAATTGAATTTATTTTATTATTTGATTATTTAGTCTTCTTTAATGGCTAATTTTAGTTGTTATTGTAGTGAAATTTATATTTTTAATCTTCATCCCACCTTGATGACCCCTTTATATAAGCCAAATGCCACTCAACATCTTAAATATTATTCTAAAGGAATGAATCTATTTTATCCCAAACATAAACATCAAGATCCCATCACACTATTGATGCCCAAGAAATAAACCAAATATAAAGATATTTCCATACTAGAATGACCTCTCGATGTATGGTTCAATTTTTATCTTCCAAGTGAACACTATAGCAATAATAACTTTTCCTAATAAAGATAATTCCATACTAGAATTATATTTTTTATGCATTGTATTCAATTATTTAATCAGCTGGATATCGTAATGGAGATCTTTCTTCTTCTACTTATCTTTAAAAAACAAGGTCTATCATTCTCATACTCTAAACCATATTTTCAATTATATACCTCTTATTCTTCTTCTTTCCTCTAATGCACAACATGTAATAGTGAATTATTCTCCTTATTGGATCTCCTTTATTCATCTTCTCTCAAAATAAGATATGGTATAGAAGCACACATTCTCTCTTAAAATTATATTTTCAATTTTGTTATACTCTATCTCTATTTCCAGAACTATTGTGTGCATTTTTAAAAACATTCTCCAAGACTCTGACCCTTAATCCAATAGTTGGAAACAATCTTATTTCCAATGATCCTTAAATGTTAAGCCATGTGTCCCACTCAATTAAAGTGGTCAAAACATACCACTCCAAGTTGATTCAATTCCTTGGATCTTGGGAAAATTATTACCATTTTTTAATGTAAACCAAATTTTCAAGTTATTCTAAAAATAGGTAGATCATAGAATTATATGTTTCATTATGGAATGATCATCCTTGAATTCACCCATATTAAGGTGTGATGTCCTTCTTTAAGGTGTAATGCTCAGTTAAAATCCAGATCCAAAAAATCAGGTAGAATATCATATTAAAATGACTTGAAGATCAGGGTAAGATATTCTCATATATCCTTAAATTATGGACCTATTGTGGTGTGGTCCTCTAGTTTCACTATGGATTTATATTTTAGAATCCTCTAGGTTTTTCAATCGATTATTACAAAGTTGTGATCCCCACATGTAACTAGAAGTTTACAATGTGACCATTTTTTACTCTTCTCAATGTCTCACATAACTATTGTGTGGAATTATTAATGTGGAGTGATCCAATCTACCTTCACATTCCAAAACCACACAAATTTATCATGGGATCTTCACTACATCAAAAAATTCCTCTTCATAGTGAAATATACACCATTGTGGTGTGATACTAAATCAATTAACCTTATATATAATGATATTATTATTAAAAATGAAAGGTTATGATGAGTTTCACTCTTATATAGAATTTTTATACTCTTATGCAAGACTAGTTATAGCATTGTATCTTCCTTCATAGTGTATCAAATCATCAAGAACTCCAGATTATTCTTACATTGAATATGTTACATTGTGGAATATACTCTTATGATGTGGTCTCTCTATAATTAATATTATATGGAATATGATTATTATTATATGATCATTGTTTATTCATATGCATAACTTAATGTAGTGTGACAACAAGCTGTATGGTGAAATGAATCATCAATATCCAAAATTTTATTCTTACATAATAATCAGCATAGAGTGATAATCAATGTTTCCACATGTTGTGATCTTTCTTAACCATGATTACCCACATCCTTTTCTAAATAATCTGTGAGAGGATATTGTATAATGTTATCACCTTGTGAATTATATAAAGGTGACATGATATATGATTTAACTTGAGATCATTTAAATATGGTATTTATTAACTTTCTTATCTCAACTTTATGAATGTGATCATGGTTAATTGAATGAAAAATATAGATTATAGTGAGTCTTGAATAAATATATATATTTGAATCAGTTTTTGAATGATAACATAACCCTAGGGTAGATGTGATATATGTGAATTACTTGACCAAGCCAACTGAATTGAATTGAAATGACTTGATCTGACCCAAGTAGACTTGAGTAGACTTGAAATATACTAAACTACATCAAAGTGAACTAAAATAAAAAAATGAAAAAAATTGAACCTAACTAAACAAAATTCTACAGTAATGATAAAAAATGAACTAACATGAACAATATTAAATAAAACCCTAATAGGAATTCACCAACCCAAACCAAATAAAAAAACCAAAACCAACCAAACTAAATCAACCAGAACTAAACTAATCATAAACAAATAGAACTGAAAAAATTGAATAGAACCAAGCTATACCAAATTGAACCGAACCATATCAAATAAAACCAAACCAAACAAAAAATAATTGATTTGAACCAAAGTAAATAGAATTGATTTGAACCAAACTAACCCACTTGGAATCAAACTATTCCAAATTGAAACAAATGAAATTGAACAAAACTATATGCACTTGAACTTAAGATACATAACCCCAACCGAATTAAACTAGACCAAATCAATAAAAACTTACCCAGCCTAACCTGATTAAAATCAAATTTTAATGAACCAAATTAACTTTAATTAACCAAAAAACTAAATTGAATCAAATGAACCTGAACCTAACCAAATTGAAGGGGAGATTCACTAAGGCACCTACCTGAAGGTCCTTTGTTCCTCATCAATTTATCCACTCAATTTCATCTCATTTAAATAACACCCCTAGGTATTTATATTCCATATAAAACATTTTCATAATTAAATAATTAACCATAAATGGATTTGGAACATTATTAATCATTAATATAATGGAATTCAATATCATGGTTTTATATTTATAGTATTTTGTTATATATATATAGTTTTTTATTTTCATTTATATTATGATTCTCATATAGACTAGTGTGTCATTTATGGTTTCATATAAAGTGAAAAATTATCATTTCCTCAAATATATTTTTGATTTAACTTCAATGTTATTTAATTTCATTTATGACATGATATATAAATTTTTGTTTATAGAATGGATAGAACATGGATGTATGAAATTGATCAGATCTCAATTGATTTTCAAAACAAGTTAGATATATTTTTAGATTTTGGATTTAAAAATAATTTAGATAGTGGTCACATACACTTACCATGTTATAATTATGTTGGAAGACCTTGGTTGATTCGTGATGAAGTTATCTACCATATAACCAAATATGGTTTTCAAACAAACTACTATGCGTTGTATCATAATGGGGAGAAAATGAAATCTCAAAAAGTTTATGATCCAAATGAGAGGACTGGATTGGATAATTTATTAGATGATCATTTTCTGTTTATTCTTCATCATGAGAAGGAAGGTATGCAAAACCAATAAGAATTTGATTTGAGAATACATGATGCATGTAATGAAAATGATAATATTGAAAGGGTGGAAAAATTAAATGATGCCTCCATGACCCTAGTATATCAAAAATGTGGTAAAATGAAAAATATGGAGTTTTTAATCCGACTGTTTCATAGGAAAAAATGTATGGGATTTCTAAAACTATAATAGATTACATTCTTAACTTTTTGAAGTAATTTCTTCTAAATGATATAGATATTCTATCAAACTACTATATAGCATGAAAGTTACTTGAGAAACTTGGATTGTAAAAAAAATCATGCTTTCCCAAAAAATTGAAACTTATTCTAGGAGGAAACTACTAAATGAAATGATTTTATAAAATATGGAATATCCTGATGGAATCCAAAAGATGATGGAAAACCATCTCATTTTCCATAGAAAGTAAGGGTGTCAGTTATCTAGTTGTGATATTTATTTAGAGATCTTTGTACTAAGAAGTTTTTGATGTTTTTCTTGTAAAAAATGCTGGCAGAGGCACCATTAATTTTGTGAGTTAGAGAAAATATTTCCTCTATAATTTTTCATATGAATGTTGCATCTAACTATCCATATTCCAACTGAAATACTTCTCATAGGACCTATTTCTTTTATTTGGATGTATCCAACTAAAATAAACATGTACACATTGAAGTCTTATGTCTAGAATAGAAATCATCTCAGAGGTTTCTATCGTGAAAAGTTGATTGGATCAAGAACGTATGGATTTATGTTCAATGTATTTGTATGATATGACTTTGAGATAGAACAGACCAATAAGAAATGAATAAGAATAGTATGAGAAAATTGAACCCAGTTTTTCATCACTTCCCTAAACATGGGGAATTCTCGGATCATATACATTGACCACATTAAACCTTGAAGAGCGGGAGATGAAACATCACACAGTTTTATTTTAACTTTGATTTTTTTGATGACTAAATAAACTAAGTAAATTTAACATGCATATCTTATCTCATATCATTTAATTTTACATATATGTTAAACTATTTCTATTTTTTTGATAGGGAACATAAAAACATGATAAATATAAATCATCGTTCTTTATCTTTAAAAAGGAGAGAGGATTTGTATAGTAAGGAGTTTTCTAATCAGTTGAAATTAAAGGTAGAAATATTACTATAATAAATTAATAAAATGAATATTTAGTTAAGTTTAATATTCATTTATATTTTAGGAATTTATTTTTCCTACTAACTCTATCTATAAGGAAATGAGAGCATTGACTTTTGGTAATAATTCTTTGGTTCATGAATGAAATTCAATTATGATCAATGAGTAAAGATTTATTATCAATAAACTAGAAAAGAATATGAGAACACAACATGATGGTGTTATGGTAACTTCCATAATAGACTGTTATGCCAGTGAATTAGATAGTAGACCACAATTTGAAAATGTATCTTATTATGAATTCATTGAGAAAATACTAATATTGGATTATTAATCTCATGGTAGAGTCACTATGATGAAATTTTAGTGGTTTGATTCGATGAAGAGATATGAAAAATTTATTTATGATTTTGGATCTCGAGTTATTAACATGACTCACACTCTTATTACCGATGAACCATATGTATTAGCATTAATAAAGAAACAAGTTTTTATATGAAATATCATCTTCAACCTAAATTTGGTGTCATTATTAAAGTAATACCAAGACATATTTTTTATAATGGTAATGATGTAATTGACACCATCCCTACTCCCATTATCCCCAATCCATTTATTACTTATGATGACTCCAATATTTCAACCGTCAGAGTTGATTTTGAACCTGAAGTTGTAGTGGTAAATATAGAAAATCATCCATCTATGTTCTTAGTTCTTTTTATTTATATCAACATGTATTTTTTTGGGTTATTGTTATACAAATTGATTTATTATTGATTACAAATATTTTTTATCTAGCTTGACCTTTATGTAAATTTTCAATATTTACTGGTTTCAATTTTCTTTGAGTTTCATTTTATAAAATTGAATTGAAATGTATTCAAACCTACCGTACCAAACAAAAATAAAATAATTAAATTGAAAAAAAACAAGATGAATTTAATTATACATATTAAACTAATTGATATGAAAATAAAAACCCATGAAAATAATGACATAACCAAAAAAATGGAAAAATGACCTAAACCAAAATATGAACCAAATGACCTAAGAAAAATAAAAATGGACAAATAACCAAATAAATTAACAAAAATGATCCAAATGACCTAATAAAAATAAAAACGTACAAATGACATAATCAATTGACCCGAATGAACCAAATGACCTAACCAAAATTGAATCAGATCGAATTGAAAATAGAAGAAAACTATATCATACCCATGGTAAACATGTTAATTTGAACGTATTTTTTTTACTATGACATGTCTTATGTTTTTATATTCTTCCCACTAAATATAAAATGTTTTTTTGTATCACTATGTATTATGTATTTGGTTTGACAAGTGGAATTATTTAATTAAGTCATGTCTCACCTTTTTTCTTGTTTAGGTTACACATTAGTTATGCATTTCTAATTAATTTCATATTTGTTTTCAAATATAGGAAATGAAAAACATTGAGGACATATGAAGAAAAAGGATTATAAATAACAATCATTGAAAGAGTGAGATGGGTGTCCCTCCTTTCGTTCCCATTGTGAGTATTTTATTTAAAATATATATATATATCAATAACATATAATTTCATGTGATTAATTTTGTTTTGAACTTTTAATCAGATCCACCACTTAGGCACCAGTTATTCTCTGACCATCCTTGTGGTTCCAATGCTCAAGCTGATGACACAAGGGGGTGGTACTAGAGCTAGGTGATCTAGTCAGCGTACTCGATCACCCCCCTAACATACCATCTACCACACCTTTTGATCCTATAGTGTCATTAGAGACACCCGGGGTACATAGGCTTCTCGTGTTTTCACCACCATTTTCATCCGAGCCTCCTCTCCTATATTTATCCTATCCCATGATGATTCATACTCCTCATCGATATTATTCATTTTCACAACCATCTATGACTTCTTCTTTTCCTTTTACATCCTTCTCCCCAAGCTTCTACATTCATACTTCTTTGACTCTATGGAGCATACATTGGGACCCACTCCATCTGTATAGGTTGATGTTCCTTTAGATCTTGGGGATCCAATGATGCCCACTAATCAAACTACCTTAGGTATATTTATAGAACCCTAGTGAATTTTATTACCATAATTTATTTTCATTATAATATGTATTGATATAATATTTATTTTTATTCTTTAATGACCAGATATTTTGATAAGTAGCATGGGAATACATGCATGCGTTCGGTGTGGAACTGCCACACATAGCTGATGGTGGAGTATAAAAAAGAAAAAAATGGTTGAAAAAATAGGGTGGGAATGTATGAATTTTTTTGCGATGCTTTCCAAGTACTTTGAAATCATTCCCGTCATGCCACTCTCCTAGTGACACATTCCAAATGAATTAAAGGATGGAATTTGGGAAAAAATATGGGTAAAAGAATTATTTGGATTTAATGTTATATTATTATTGTATTTATATGAATTACTATTTTATCCCAACTTCATTTTAAACTTCTCTATGGTGAGTCTGTGAGGCTAACAGGACCCATGGAATTAGGTGAGTTGTGGAGAGGCTATAAGCATGAGTTTTATAGTGGATGGTATGCTAGAATTGGTATGTATTTAGTGGCCACACCTGACATGGATGATTTTATAGAAGAATATTATCAGGAAATGATTTCTCATTGAAGTAATGAGTTCAAGGTATTATTTAAATTTGAGGTTTTTAAATGAAAATTACCATGATTTGCATTAATACTTACTTTTTTATTATTGAAAATTATTTTTTAGAAATATTCAAGAAGAAATAAAAAAACAAGGATGCTACGAAATACCTCCAAACTTTGGGGCGGACTACAATTCCAGACCATGAGAGGAAGTGGGTAAAACACTCACTACTTGCTGCAAGGAACACATTTTTAGCATACAAGCCAATACACAATAGTATAACAATTTTTTTTGGTTCACTAAGTATATATATAATCCCATTGATCTCCATGTGCTTATCCTACACATATCATCTCTGTGAAAATCCCTAAAATATTAGCATCACCTTCCATGATCCATCATGGAAACTGCACCTTTCTTCTTTTGAATGATCTTCAAGGAGTTTTAATTCTTACATTAATCATCTTCTTATATTCTTTCAGGAATTCCTATTCTCTATGATATCTTATTTGGATATCTTTATCTCCTATATTTTTTTTATAAATCACCATTACTTATAGATATATATATATATAATTATATTTTCTATAATTTCCTCTTTATATTCTCAGAGAAAATTTTCCATTTTCCTTCACCAAATATCTATAATTCACTGTGATTCTGATGGAAAAAAATTTCAAATACGCTCCTTAAAATCCAAGTCAGATCTATAAATTTAATTACAAGATTTACCTTAAAAAAGATAATATATTATAAATATAAAATACATTTTGACTTATCTTATTTACACCATGGTTAATATCATCATAGTGTGATGGTAAAATTCTTGTAAAACCTCAAACTCAAAATCCTTCATACACTAGTATCCCCATGTCACGAATTCCTTCATCACGATGTGATCCAAATAAAAAAAATATAAAACAAAAATTGGTAGAATATACCATTATAAAATTTATGATGATCACTACATGATACACTAAATCTTCTCAATCTCTAATCCATTTTCAGCATGCTCAACTACTTCACAGTGTATACATCTTTAAATAGGAAGAACCACTAAAATCAGCCTAATACTATTCACATAATGTCCATACTTCCCATAAAATGATTTATTTATTTTAATTATGTGATAAAGGTATAATTATTACATATAATTCACTTGTATAATTTCATAATATTATTATGTATATCATAAACTATACCTTGTAGGTTTATCATTTTTTAATAATTGATGAACCATTAAATATTGGTCTGGTTACTCTTACATATCATCTTAGTTACCTTTATATATACTCTTCATACTATGAGCCTCCATTCCATAGTATGGATTCTTCAATAATAACTCATATTTATGATTCCCTTTTTGTACTTCCTTTACAAAATTTACATACCCTGAAATATATTACATGTCAATGTGAAGTTATAAGGCTTTACTAATTTTGAATTTTCTAACATATATTTCATACTAAGAGATCTGAAAGACTTTATCATTTTTATAATAGATTAAATATCATCATGATATAGTTTCTCACACAATTTCCTATCCTTGTAAGTCAACTAATTTATTCCACTTCAATAATTCATCTTTCAGATCCCCCTTCCACTTACAAACCATTTATTGGGACACAGAACCATCCATAACAATGTTACTTAATAAATATCTTAACCTTCTATTTTGGACCTTATGAGCTTCTTTACAAACTTCAAGATCATTATATCTCTCTATAAATATAATAACCAACAAGTATTTTCAATAGATCCCCCACTTATCAATCAACATGTGTTGAAAAAAAATCAAACACCAACACCAATCTTCTATTGGATGCTAACACTTTCAATAGTTATGTTATTTCATCCCTTTCACACCCAACCTATACATAAGTCACTTATCATTGAAATAATCCTAGATACACAATACCCATGGTAGAGTAACACTCATCCCACACACTAATAATCATTGAAATATTCTATAAAGTAAATCAATATTCTGTATATCCCATCCCTGTAAGACATTATACATATCTTATTGAGTTCATTATTCTGAACTAATTATTTGGATTGATATAATTCTTTGTTTGAGGAGGAAAATGACCTTAACTCTTCTTTATATCTTTATAATTACACAATTATAAAGAAACCATAAAAAACATTCTTTTAGTCATGATTTGGATCAAGGTAATAGAATAATGGGTTCCAAAGAATGCTAGGACCTCATGTGATGGAGAAACAAAATTTCACTTGTATCGTTAAATCAAAAAAACTCAAGTAATACATTTAAAATCTAAAAATTATAGTTTTGGGAATGAAATTTGTATTATTTTGATGAAAAATTCACTTATATATATGTTATATCTATTGATAAACCATTCATTGATACTCAATTATAATTCATCTACCATATGTTTTTCTTTTCATCTTTATTTAGAATTAATATAAATTTTATTTTAGTTATGAAATTTAATATTAATAACCTATTTTAAATTATGGTTTTAAATATTATATGTCATTGTAGATGGAGGTTTTGAATATTGAAGGATGCGTGCCTTGAGAAAAATTGTTTTTAATCAGTAAAAAATAGATGGAAGCGTGATAAAAAAACTGGCACAATAGTATATTTTAAGTTTTATTTTGTTTATTTAAAATTTTAATATCTATTTTTTAACTCAATAGTCCATTTATATTTTTAACAATGTTCTTTGGAGGCCCTTTATGCCCATGAAACTAGAAACTTGTGCTAAATGATCACTTAGATCTGGTTTTGGAAGATGAGCACCATGGAAAAGTACGGTGTTGACCAGGGAAGAGTATTTTCCTGATGATGTATTATCCCACTTTAGGTGTAAGTTATGGTAGCACTGAGTTGGAAAATGTTAATTCATGGGAAGTATAGGCTGAGGCCAAGTCAGAAAGGTCTGAAAAAATGTTCATAAAGGAGCATGAATGGAATCAAAAGGAAAACACCGATTTTATGAAATTTTTTGCAACTTTTATGTTCATCACTTACACCAGAGACCCTCATGGATTGTGATGAATATATGTTGATGATGAATATGTCATATATTGCACTAGGAAGTAGTCCTAGTGGTGGTCTAGATGATGACATTCCTGGCGATGCCGATGGTGAGGATGATAGTGAGGAAGATGGCAAGGAAGAGGATGAGGATGAGGATGAGAACGAGGTCGAAGATTATGATGAGGATGGGGGTGATGATGAAAGTGATAATAGTGATGGTGATGAGGGAAATATTTATCTTTTACATTTTTCATTGATATTTATGAAATTTTATGTTTGATGATTTATTATAAATGAATATATGTGATGTTTTGTATGTGTGTTATTACTATTTGAATGCATTAATTGGTTTCTTATGTTATAATTATTTTTTATATTGGTTTATGTGTATGTTTTTAGGTAATTGACTAAGGTGGGGTAATGGTGTGGCTTATCATGGCTATTTGAGAAGTTTCATTCTGTTGTTTGTTTACAGGTTCTGTTGGTTTTTTATTTGCTGTAGGTTCTGTTGGTTTTTTGTTTACTGTAGGTTCTGTGCGTTCTGTATACAGGTTTCTATTGGTTTTTTGTTTTCTTTAGGTTCTATGGGTAGTGTATTCAAGTGTATGTAGGTTCTGTTAATCTTCTATTTATTTCAGGTTCAGTGGTTAGTGTATGCAGGTGTAGAATTTTGTTTGTTTGTTGCAGGTTCAATGGGTAGTGTATGCAGGTTTCTATTCTTTGGAATGGGGGGGGGAGGTTATATACCAAAAGTTTTAAAACCATTGGTATAGACTTAAACCAATGGTCCACAATGAACCGGTGTATAAATAGAAATTATGGTGACTCTATACCAATGGTTCAGTAAGAACTATTGGTATAATATTTTCCCAAAATTCTTTTAACCAATTGTTTAGGAAACCATTAGTATAGAAAATATCGACAATTTTCCAGTCTATACCAATGGTTTTGAACCATTGTTATTACCTCAAATTCTAGTAGTGAGAAGCGATAAACCAGTATAGTACAATGTAGAAGAATAGTACACATACATGAGACATACAATTCCAAGCCAAAATGCTAAACTTGAATGTAAAATAAGACAAGAAAAAAGTTAAGTCTCCATGTGACCTTCTATCACCATCAATCTATCTCACTAAGAAGGAAAATACAACCAAGAGAAGTCAGTGAACTACATGATGACCTTCCCTTTACCTATGTCCTGAAAAAAAATATCTAAGAACACCCAAAGGAAAAGGTGGGGGGTGAGAACAAAGCCTAGTAGGATTTCACCATCTATACAAATTCTAACACCAAACAACCATTAATGTGACCATTAAAACAAATTTAGTTTATAAAGAAATTTTGAAAATGAAATAATTTTTAAAACAACCTTTTATTTTTATAAAAATATTTCATATTCACATGAAGTACATGTAAGGTGACATGAAATCAAAAGCAAAATCATCCATGGATAAGCCATATGATAAACAAGTTATCAACCAATAATGAAAGTTACAATCATGTATAAAACCAAGAAAAATTGGGCTATAGCCTATGGAAATACATACTCGAACACATGAAGTAATAATAAGACAAGAATAATGTAAATATTGCTGATATAAAGTTATTCCATAGTATATTTATATCAAAAAAATAACCTCTAGTGGTTTCACACACATTAAGGCTGAAAATATCTATTTCCCGACACTCCCAATATTCCCAATTTTATATGTTTTTAGAAAACCATTTGAAAACCATGATCAAATTTATAAAAAAAATTCACAATAAATAAATTTCACTCTCATTTTTTAAAACCCTCTTTATATTTAAAATCACCTTTGAGGAATTTCATCAAACACATAGTTTTCATAAATCAAATTTTAAAGAAAAAACACTTTTAAAAACATGCATATCTTGAAATAACTCTGCTTTTATATAATAAAAAACAATTTAATATATCCAAACAAAGGAATTTATATGAACATCAAGTAAACCATGAGTTTTCATCTTTTTATAGAGACACCCACCACATGAATAGAGGAAAATTAGTCGCCTTTGAAAACGAAGATTAGAATCGAAGAGATAGGATCCTCATGAGCGAAGATACATAAGAAAATCTATAAATTTCCCATAAAACCCACTATATCTAGAATCCATAGACCAATTGGGTTCCAACAATATAAGGAGAGAATTGATAAAGTAGGGATCCAAGAGGAGGGGGAGAAATTGGATAAAAAACAACACTTTCCTTGAAGAGATCTACCAAGAATGAAGGGAAATCACCAAGAAAGAAAGGGGAGAAACATCTAGAACACTGGGAGAAGTTTATTTTAAGGATAATGGAGATTATGAAGTTATTATTTATAAAAATTACCAAGGGTAAAGAGATAAATTCAAATTTTTTAAAATTGGACTAGGGTGCATGGTTAGGCCGTACAAGTTAACAAATCATGCACCAAACATTCATGACCCATGTCCTTTTAAAATTGGAGGTATGGTACTTCCTGGGTAGAGCCTCATGGTTTGGGAAAACCATATTCAATCCATGAAACTACTCTGTAAAAACACCCAAATAGCCACATGGTTTTCTTTGGTGAGCCACACAGTTTGAATAATCATGCTTAAATCATGAAACATTCCACTAAAGCCTCATAGCTCCATATCGCATGGTTACCACATGGTTAGTACTAAACATACATCTCAACCATGCATCTTTAATATCACAAAAAAAATATAATTTTTCATCCTCTAACTCTTTTAAACCTCTACAAAAACCCAAGGAATAAACCAAACTCAAAATAAAGCATACTTATGGCTCAGAGGGCATCAGAATTCTCTCCACCATAAAATATTTCTATCCCCAAAAGGTGTTAAATATTATAGACTTGTAAAAATAACAGGTCATTGATACCTCATCAATAATTCCCACTCCCATGTATCATGGATATCCCGTCCACATTTCCACAGTATATGGACTAGGGGAATTGTTTTATTGCACAATACCTTATCTTGGAGATCCATAATCTGAACGGGTTGCTCAGCCACTACGATGAAATCCTCAAGATCAATATAATCCCATTCAATTATACGGGAATGGTCTGGTTGATACCTCCTTAGTTGGTAAACATGAAGCATGTCATGGGTCAATGTCAAGTGTGATAGTAATTCTAACCAATAATTCACCTTTCCAAGTATTTCAATGATCTCAAAGGGAAAAAAACCTTGGTGCCAACTTACATTTCTTACCCAATCGACGGTGTCCTAAGAAAGGTGAAACTTTGATAAAGACCTATCACTAACATAAAACTCTAGTGGGAAATGATGACAGTCTTAATAGGATTTATAATTATTAGTAGTGGTCACTAACCTTATACAGATCAGCTTCACTTTCTCTATTATCTCTTGAATAAATCTCAGTCCAACCAAGGACCACTCTCCCGACTCTACCCAGCACAAGGGATATCTATATGGATCCCCATACAATGCTTTTAAGGGAATGATCTTAATTGATGCATGGTAACTATTATTATAGACAAATTTGACCAGAGGTAAATTCTTTTCCCATGAACCACTAAAATCAAGCACGCATGCCTGAAGCATATCCTCAAGGATCTGAATAGTTCGCTCAGTCTTCCCATATGTCTGTAGTTGAAATGTCAGTCATAATTTCAACTGGGAACCCATATCCTCCTTCAAACCTTTCCAAAACTTGGATGTAAACCATGGGTCCCTGTCAAAAACAATTATAGAGAGAACTCCATGAATCCATACAACCTCTTGTATGTACAAGTTCTTGAACAGACCCAACTTCGTCATCTCTATGATAGGGAGGAAATGAGTTGATTTTTAAAGATGGTCAATGATCACCCAAACCACATTCTTCCATCCAGGATCCCATGGTAAACCAAAAATAAATTCCATAGAAATACCTTCCCACTTCCTTTCCATAATGGAGAAAAGTTTCAAAAAACCCAGCTGGTCTCTGGCACACTACCTTAATTCTATGACAAGTAAGGCATCATGAAACAAAGTCTACAATCAACTTCCCCATATCTAGCCATCAATATCGACGAATCATATCATGATACATCTTAGTATTCCCATGGAATTCAAACCAACAAGACCAACATTCATTGTTAATCAATTACTACCTCAGAGGTATAGTAATGACTAACTGACATCGAAAACACAAATTTTTAATGGGATATCAAGACCAATCTCCCAAGGTATCCCCACCATTTATGATTTTACTAAAACACTGTAAATCAGTGTCTGTTACCAATTCATGCTAAATCTGATCATCATATGACGAGTCATCCTTCACTAAATCCAAGAAAACCTTCCTAAAAACCTCTTCTTCTTACAAGATAATCTCATTGAACAAAATCACAAGATACCACTCCTCTACTGATTCTTTCAAGGATTGAGTCGATAATATCCTACTCAATGCATCAATGGTCACATTCCCTTTCCTGGGAGCAAAAACAATATTAAAATAAAAAGTTTAGAGAAACTCAACCCAACCGATCTATCATATTTTCATATACCTCTGAGTAAACATAGAATTCAATATATTATGATCAGAATATTCTATAAACTAATCCCGAAAGAGATATTGGTGAAATGTGTTGAGAGTGTGTATAAAAGACACCAACTCAAGGTCATGGGTAGGGTAGTTCATCACATGAGAGTGTAAATGTAAAGATACATAGGCCACCACCTTCTTTCCTAGAATCAAGAAAAACCCCAATCTCATACTTGAATCATCACAGAAAATATCATAACCCAACCTCAGTCCCAAAAGAAACGAAATTGGAGTCAAAGTCAACCACTTCTTCAGTTCCTCAAAAGACCTATGACACTTGTTGTTACACTAAAACTTATCACCATTGAGGGTTAAATATATCATTTCATATGAAATCTTGGAGAATTACTAAACAAAATTCTAAGATAACTACCCAAACCGAAGAAGTTTTGAATCTCAAGTACATTTCTGGGATGCTCCCATGACATTACCACCAAGTTTTTTTAGGGTTCACTGAGATGCCCCTATAAGATATAACATATCCTAGAAACTTCACTTCTTGGATCCAAATTTTACATTTAGAAATCTTACCATATAGGATATGTTATTTCAATATTCTATGGATGATATCCAAGTAATCTTTGTGTTCCTCCTCTGACTTGGAGTACACCAAAATATCATCCACAAAAATGACAATCAAAGAGCCTAGTAATTGATGACAGATTTGGTTTATCAACACTATAAATATCAAAAGAGAATTAGTGAGACTAAATGGAATAACTAAGTACTTGAAATGACCATACCAGCTCTCTTAAACATTGTTTGAGATATATCCTCTTCACAAAATCTCAATAGGTGGTTCCCCATCTACATGTCAATTTTTGAAAACTAATGAGCCCCTATGAATTGATCAAATAAACCATAAATTATTATCCAGGGATAATTTTTATTAACAATAACCTAATTAATATTTCCATAATCAACAAAAAATATATGTTCTTCATCTCACTTTTTGGAAAAGAGAATAGATGAATCCCAAGGTGACATGCTAGGATGAATAAATCCCTTGGCCTCAAGTCATATAAGATAAAATTTAAACTTCTTTAACTCTATGGGTTGCATGTGATACGATGACATAAAAATGGGAATCATCCTGCGGAGAAGGTTAATAGTGAACTCAACCTATCTTTGTGGTGGTAACCTTGAAAAATCATCTAGAAAAAACTCAGGGTACTCACTCACCGCAACAAGAATTGTGATGATCAAGAGAGATTCAACAAAATCATGAAACATATCTGAAATCTAACATGAGATCATTCTATAATAAGGAACAACATTCCCCACTCTACCTAATCTAGAATCCCACTCACCCTGAAAGGAATGAGTGACTCCATCAGGAGATAAAAATTAAACATGATGGTGAAAAAATTAAATTTGGTGATTAACATTGATCATCCAATCCATGCCAATAATAAGGTTAAAGATATCAATATCAAGAACCAATAAATCTCACACTTCTTCATTGTTGGATATTAACACCCGACAAGCAGGAAATTTACAACCTTGTTATAACCTCTTTCCCAAAGATGTGGAAAGGTACAACATGAATGACATAAGATCATAATATAATCCCAATATGTCAATTAGCTTATATGATATAAAAGAATTTTTTTCACCTATATCAAACAATGCCAAAACCATATAGGAGGAAATAAACATCGTACCTCTAACAGTAGTCATCCATACTTCAAATTCCTCTAGCACATACTCTGCTGCATAAAGACATCTAGCCTTAGTACCTCCCTGATATTTCTTCACTGTCTAAGTATCCCCCTACCCTTGAGAGTGAGATCCACCAACCTTAAAAGATATCTTCTAGGAGGAATTGTCTAATAAACACAAAATAAAATAACCAATTATCTTAAGAGAAATTCTAGAATCAAATAAAAGCTTTAAGAATCCATATTAATTCCTTTAAGAAATAATAATTTTAAAGGAATAGGTTCATATAGATAAAACTCAAATCATGTTCATTTAAATAACCTCAAATAGTAGGTCTATATCTTGGTAAGAATCTCTAACCACCCATGGTAGCGCGAGTTCAATCATAGAAGTGAGCTGGTTAGGCACCCTCTCACACTACTATTCAAAATATGATGGTCCTAACTCCTATCTACCAAAGACCCTAAACCAAAGCTAGATAATTTCATAACACTTTTAGATGGTTAATGCCTCTAATTGTAAAGTCCCAAAAATTCCATTTATTTTTTAAAATTATTTGGGATTATTACGAGTCTGTGAAAAATGACAGCGCGTGATTCTGGGGCTCGGTGTGCCCGGAATGAATTTCTGATCTTTTTTTAAGGTACGTTCAGTAAATGCGCGGGTAACATTTTCTATCTTTTGAACTGGTTCTCAAATTAAAAATACGAGGGAACCCTTGAATCCGCAGTGACGATATTCACATAAGGTAAGCTTCACTTCAACCTTAGTAGGTTGAGAGAAAAATTTAAATTTTGGAATTTTTAGAAAAATAATAAAATAACTTAAAAAGTTATTTTATTTCTTTTTCTCCAGTGGATGAGCACCAGTGGTGGGGACCAGTGACTTGTGAAGCCAATTTATGGCTTGACTCTCCTTTATTTGTAACCGCACTATTGGATAATTAAGAGGTTCATTCATTAAACAAACCTCATCAATTCTTCAATGCGTTACTCACCTTTCCCCCTCTATTTATGCGAGGTTTGGGGTGATGTTTTGACACAACTTCACTAAGAAAGGAACTTATGGAAAAGTGACGTGATGTCTTCCACTGATGGAGGATGAAATCTTGGGCGACGAAAATCTAGGATCGATGAATGTTAATGAACTCACTCTGACAAGGAATTTCCTTCTTCCAACGACCGCGATACCTCTAATGGTTCATGAGGTAGGGGTTCCATTTTAATTTAAAAATTTCCCATGATTCTTCTACTCATTCTTGAATTTTCAAAAGGTTGTTGCGGGGGATTTGAACGGGGTTCATCATTATTTTATTCTAAAGTATAAATTACTCCGGCTTGTTATAAAACTAACGTGGAGGGTGCGAGAAAAATGAACAAGGCTTGGACCCTCCACTTCCTCATTCTTGTTGCATTCTTCGGAGGTGGGTTTTCCAACTTAACAGAACTTTGAAAATGGGAGACATGCAATGATGGAGACATCCCGAGAGGGATGTAGATGTGTATGGAAAGAATAACAGACCACTAGATCTCACCCGGTGGCCTGCGGAAGGTCCACCGGTGTGGTACCGTTGACTGAAGCCGGTGGAGGAGACGAAGGCTGGTGCCCGCTGGCCATGGAGGAGCACAATGCTGCTTGATGCTGTAGTGGCCGGATAGGTGGCCAGCATCATGCCAGTCATGAAGGTGGAGGTGGTGCGTCGTTGCACGTCACGTTAAAGGGGGTTCGTGGCTCGAAGCCATGATGAGATGGCAAGGGACCCGCTCCTGCGGGTCCCATAGGTGACAAGTCAGTGCCACCTAGATCCTCCCTTAAAACAAATCCGTTCGGTAGGTGGACCGCGCGCCCCGCGTGGGGTGCGCCAGCAGGCCGGGCTGCACCCAGTCAGTGGGTCGATCCAGTCCGCAGCCTTGTGGGATGAGCCCGTTATGGATCAAACCAACCGGGATATGTCAAAACCGGACAGGGTCGGTCTGACTGGGTCGGACCAGACCCAGACCCCTCTCAGGCCCAAAAATTCTTAAGTGACCGTAACTTGCAAACCAGAAGTCCGTTTGATGAACCGTCTGCGGAACTGGGATCCTTGGAGAGAGACGGTCCTTTTGAGATACTCCATGAGAGTTTTAAAGAAAGTTAGAGTATGGACGGTTTGGATTGACTTCGAATCCAACTGGGCCCTTGGTACTAAAATGCTAATAACTTACAGATCGAGCATCTAGTTGACTTGACGTCTATTGCGTTGGAACCATAATTATGTGACATATCATCAGGTTACTTATTCATGGGAATTAGTTCCAGTTGAAATACGACTGATGGATTGAGGAGTGGTTCTCCTAGAATTAAGCATACTATGAGTGGGAATATAGTAGCTCGTAGTGAGAAGGGGTTTGGAGAAAGATCATACAGAGGTTAGCACCGAGCGATCCTGTGTGGGTTAGTGCATACTGATCCTGTGTGGTTCAAATCCCGTGTGGGTCTTGCGGGGGTTTGTACCTATCAACTCCGATCAGGTCGGATCCTATGTGGGTCTTGTGGGGGTTAGTACCTATCAATCCTATGTGGGTCAGACTCCGTATGGTCAACAAAAATGCCTCTCGACATAATAAGATGATCTAGCTTCTTGACTAATCATATGTACTTCTGTGCTTTACTTATAACTAATTTGAGATGAGTCTTTTTCTTTGTGATTTGTGATTGAGATCATGCTTTATGTTTTTTCTTTGTGGAATTCTGAGAGACCTTCAGTGTAAAATCCCCAAATGATAAAGGGTTAAATGACTAAATGATTTGACTCATGTCAACAAGCTGCACCTTCCTTTTCGGGAGCCTGTCTGATTAGAACTCCACAGTTAAGCGAGCTTGGCCTGCAGTAGTGATCAGGATGGGTGACCTTCTGGGAAGTTTTCCATGGTGTGTGCGAGTGAGGACAAAGCACACTGGAAATGACATGTGTAGGCCTGTGGGGATAATCATTAGTCAGATGACCCATTCGGGCACGTGGGTGGACCCTGGGGTGCGCCTCACGTGTTTGCGAGGCAACTGATGGTACCTGGTAGGCCAGGACCCGACTACCATGTTAAGGAGGGGTGTCTGTGCTGTCACTGGTGGGCGGGGCCCAGTTGTTACATTTGGTATCAGAGGTGGTACCCAACCTTAAGTGCGGTGCACTGCCTGGGTTGAGATGTAGGGCCCACAATGAGGACTTTGTGCTTCTAAAGGGGGGGGGGGGTGATTGTAACATCCCCAAATGATAAAGGGTTAAATGACTAAATGATATGACTCATGTAAACAAGGTGCACCTTCCTTTTCGAGAGCCTGTCTGATTAGAACTCCATAGTTAAGCATGCTTGGCCTGAAGTAGTGATCAGGATGGGTGACCTTTTGGGAAGTTTTCCATGATGTGTGCGAGTGAGGAAAAAGCACACTGGAAATGACATGTGTTGGCATGTGGGGACAATCATTAGTCAGATGACCCGTTCGGGCACGTGGGTGGACCCTAGGGTGCGCCCCACGTGTTTGCGGGGCAACTGGTGGTACCTGGTAGGCCAGGACCCGACGACTATGTTAAGGTGGGGTGTCTGTGCTGTCACTGGGACCCGGTTGTTACATTCAGGGGTCTCAGGGTCCCTACTGGGTATTGTTATACTCACCCTTGCAGGGGCTTCACCCACACCTTGTTGTGTCTTGTACAAATGACGAACAACTTGGATGAGACTTGAGGGATCCAGGACTAGTTGCGGGGCAACTGGTGGTACCTGGTAGGCCAGGACCCGACGACCATGTTAAGGCGGGGTGTCTGTGCTGTCACTGGTGGGCGGGGCCCTGTAGTTACATTTGGTATCAGAGGTGGTACCCAGCCTTAAGTGCGGTGCACTGCCTGGGTTGAGATGTAGGGCCCACAACGAGGACGTTGTGCTCTAAAGGGGGGGGGGGTGATTGTAACATCCCCAACTGATAAAGGGTTAAATGACTAAATGATATGACTCATGTCAACAAGGTGCACCTTCCTTTTCGAGAGCCTGTCTGATTAGAACTCCACAGTTAAGCGTGCTTGGCCTGGAGTAGTGATTAGGATGTGTGACCTTCTGGGAAGTTTTCCATGATGTGTGCGAGTGAGGACAAAGCACACTGGAAATGACATGTGTTGGCCTGTGAGGACAATCATTAGTCAAATGACCCGTTCTAAAGGGGGGGTGATTGTAACATCTCCAAATGATAAAGGGTTAAATGAATAAATGATATGACTCATGTCAACAAGGTACACTTTCCTTTTCAAGAGCCTGTCTGATTAGAACTCCATAGTTAAGCGTGCTTGCCCTGGAGTAGTGATCAGGATGGGTGACCTTCTGAGAAGTTTTCCATGATGTGTGCGAGTGAGGACAAAGCACACTGGAAATGACATGTGTTGGCCTGTGGGGACAATCATTAGTCAGATGACCCGTTCGGGCACGTGGGTGGACCCTGGGGTGGGCCCCACGTGTTTGCGGAGCAACTGGTGGTACCTGGTAGGCCAGGACCCGACGACCATGTTAAGGTGGGGTGTCTATGCTGTCACTGGGACCCGGTTGTTACATTCGGGGGTCTCGGGGTCCCTATTGGGTATTGTTATACTCACCCCTGCAGGGGCTTCACCCGCACCTTGTTGTGTCTTGTGCAAATGATGAACAACTTGGATGAGACTTGAGGGATCCAGGACTAGTTGCGGGGCAACTGGTGGTACCTGATAGGCCAGGACCCAACGACCATGTTAAGGCGGGGTGTCTGTGCTGTTACTGGTGGGCGGGGCCCAGTTGTTACATTTGGTATCAGAGGTGGTACCCAGCCGTAAGGGCGGTGCACTGCCTGGGTTGAGATGTAGGGCCAACAACGAGGATGTTGTGCTCTAAAGGGGGCGGGGGTGATTGTAACATCCCCAAATGATAAAGGGTTAAATGACTAAATGATACGACTCATGTCCACAAGGTGCACTTTCCTTTTCGAGAGCCTGTCTGATTAGAACTTCACAGTTAAGCGTGCTTGGCCTAGAGTAGTGATGACCTGTGGGGGCACGTGGGTGGACCCTGGGGTGGGCCCCACATGTTTGCGGAGCAACTGGTGGTACCTGGTAGGCCAGGACCCGACGACCATGTTAATGTGGGGTGTCTGTGCTGTCACTGGGACCCGGTTGTTACATTCGGGGGTCTCGGGGTCCCTACAGGGTATTGTTATACTCACCCCTGCAGGGGCTTCACCCGCACCTTGTTGTGTCTTATGCAAATGACGAACAACTTGGATGATACTTGAGGGATCCAGGACCAGTTGCGGGGCAACTGGTGGTACCTGATACGCCATGACCCAACGACCATGTTAAGGCGGGGTGTCTGTGCTGTCACTGGTGGGCGAGGCCTAGTTGTTACATTTGGTATCAGAGGTGGTACCCAGCCTTAAGTGTGGTGCACTTCCTGGGTTGAGATGTAGGGCCCACAATGAGGACGTTGTTCTCTAAGGGGGGGGGGATGATTGTAACATCCCCAAATGATAAAGGGTTAAATGACTAAATGATACGACTCATGTCAACAAGGTGCACTTTCCTTTTCGAGAGACTATCTGATTAAAACTCCACAATTAAGCGTGCTTGGCCTGGAGTAGTGATCAGGATGAGTGACCTTCTGGGAAGTTTTCCATGATGTGTGCGAGTGAGGACAAAGCACACTAGAAATGACATGTGTTGGCATGTGGCGACAATCATTAGTCAAATGACCTGTTCGGGCACGTGGGTGGACCCTGGGGTGGGCCCCACGTGTTTGCGGGGCAACTGGTGGTACCTAGTAGGCCAGGACCCGACGACCATGTTAAGACGGGGTGACTGTGCTATCAATGGGACCCGGTTGTTACATTCTGGGGTCTCGGGGTCCCTATTGGGTATTGTTATACTCACCCCTGTAGGGGCTTCACCTGCACCTTGTTGTGTCTTGTGCAAATGACGAACAACTTGGATGAGAGTTGAGGGATCCAGGACCAGTTGCGGGGCAACTGGTGGTACCTGGTAGGCCAGGACCCGACGATCATGTTAAGGCGGGGTGTCTGTGCTGTCACTGGTGAGCGGGGCCCAGTTGTTACATTTGGTATTAGAGGTGGTACCCAGCCTTAAGTGTGGTGCACTGCCTGGGTTGAGATGTAGGGCCCACAACGAGGACGTTGTGCTCTAAAGGGGGGGGGGGGTGATTGTAACATCCCCAAATGATAAAGGGTTAAATGACTAAATGATATGACTCATGTCAACAAGGTGCACCTTCCTTTTCGAGAGCCTGTCTGATTAGAACTCCACAGTTAAGCGTGCTTGGCTAGAGTAGTGATCAGGATGGGTGACCTTTTGGGAAGTTTTCCATGATGTGTGCGAGTGAGGAAAAAGCACACTAGAAATGACATGTGTTGGCCTGTGGGGACAATCATTAGTCAGATGACCCGTTCGGGCACGTGGGTGGACCCTGGGGTGGGCCCCACATGTTTGCGGGGCAACTGGTGGTACCTGGTAGGCCAGGACCCGATGGCCTTGTTAAAGTGGATTGTCTGTGCTGTCACTGGGACCCAGTTATTACATTCGGGGGTCTCGGGGTCCCTACTGGGTATTGTTATACTCACCCCTGCAGGGGCTTCACCCGCACCTTGTTGTGTCTTGTGAAAATGATGAACAACTTGGATGAGACTTGAGGGATCCGGGACCAGTTGCAGGGCAACTGGTGGTACCTGGTAGGCCAGGACCCACCAACCATGTTAAGGCGGGGTGTCTATGCTGTCACTAGTGGGCGGGGCCCAGTTGTTACATTTGGTATCATAGGTGGTACCCAGCCTTAAGTGTGGTGCACTGCCTGGGTTGAGATGTAGGGCCCACAACGAGGATGTTGTGCTCTAAAGGGGGGGTGATTGTAACATCCCCAAATGATAAAGGGTTAAATGACTAAATGATATGACTCATGTCAACAAGGTGCACCTTTCTTTTCGAGAGACTGTCTGATTAGAACTCCACAGTTAAGCGTGATTGGCCTGGAGTAGTGATAAGGATGAGTGACCTTCTGGGAAGTTTCCCATGATGTGTACGAGTGAGGAAAAAGCACACTAGAAATGACATGTGTTGGCCTGTGGGGACAATCATTAGTCAGATGACCCATTCGGGCACGTGGGTGGACCCTGGGGTGGGCCCCACGTGTTTGCGAGGCAACTGGTGGTACCTAGTAGGGCAGGACCCGACGACCATGTTAAGGCGGGGTGTATGTGCTGTCACTGGGACCTAGTTGTTACATTTGGGGGTCTCGGGGTCCCTACTGGGTATTGTTATACTCACCCCTACAGGGGCTTCACCCGCACCTTGTTGTGTCTTGTGCAAATGACGAACAACTTGGATGAGACTTGAGGGATCTAGGACCAGGCAGTACACGAAGGAGATTTGATGATGTGGAGAATAGTGGAGATGAGTTGTACCTATCCTTTAGGTCGGATCCTTGGTGGATGATTCCAGGATCTATTTTCTATTTTTTAGTTGTAGTTGTACCTTTCAGTTGGGCTTATATTCCGGCCCCTTTACTTTCAGTACACACCTTTACAACTGCAGTTTTACTTCGTGGTTTCATCTGTTGTGTTCTTGGATTGTGTGTTTATACAGGTTTAAAGGAAATGCCTTCCCATTTTAGAGATATGCCTTTTCGGTGCTAGTCGCAAACCCCTGGCCTATGGGAGGTGGGCTTGGGGTAGTCACAACACGGGCCCTGGGGGATGGACCATGACAAAGTGGTATCAGAGGAGCCAGTTCTATCAAAGAACTAAGACATTGATCTTTTAACGGAGCAATAGTGTTAAGTGTTTTGAGTGTGGTTTTCAGTTTAGGGAGTCCAGTGATGGTGCAACGACCGATGTATCCATACACCAGGACCCTAAATTCTAATTTTTGACTTGGTGCATGAAAGAACTGATTGCATGTGTTTTGGGAATGTTTTTACTTTGATATCTTTTGAGTCAGCTCACCTGGTATAACTTATTGAACATGGAACACCTGTTTCTTTTCAGGATGCCGCTGTGTAGACATCTATCTAGGATTCCTGAGAGAGTACAAGATGATGGCCCACCGAGTGACGAGGCTTCGATGTAGGGCCCTATTACTATGGTAGCACCTTCGGGTGGTGCAGTAGTAGCCCCACCATCCATTGGGCAGCAGATTCCACTATCCCCACTAGTATACCATGAACACCAATTGAGTGCATTGCACGATTTCCAGAGACAGAGACCTCCAAGGTTTCGAGGATAGATAGATCCCAGGAAGATGAGGATTGGTTAGAGGCTGTGGATAGAGTTTTTCACTTGGTTGAGACACCAGCAGATCAGATGGTTATCCTAGATGCTAGCCTTTTCTAGGGCACAATAGGGATATAGTGGAGCCTGATGCTCTAGACACATGACGAGGTAACCCTCACCTAGACAGACTTTGAGAGCCACTTCAGGGAAGATTTTGTTCCAGCAACACTACACTCAATGCGTATCCAGGAGTTTCTGAACTTACAGCAGGGTAGCTTATCAGTGTCCCAGTACTCAGAGAGATTCAATGGCCTCTCACGCAACTCCACCAACATGGTACAAGATACATTCTTCAGGGCCTGGAAC
The DNA here is from genome assembly GCA_963277665.1 of Viscum album. Classification (NCBI taxonomy): domain Eukaryota; kingdom Viridiplantae; phylum Streptophyta; class Magnoliopsida; order Santalales; family Viscaceae; genus Viscum; species Viscum album. The sequence goes on from OY728137.1 coordinate 815,655,875, forward strand.
TTTGAGAAGGGTCTCCGGTGAGAGATCATATCATTGATGATATAGCTGAATATCCCAATGCAGGATGGAGTGCTCGAGCGAGAATTGTTAGTGGAGAGCTTTATAACTGAGCAGGCACCGACGATGAGAGTAACCATCGAATGACAGGTAGCCGAGTCATCTACAGAAGGTAGTAGACAGATGACGTAGAGGTCCAAGTGGGATAGACCCACTAGTGGATGACCCCAGGACGCAGCGTCGGAGGTACGGAGCTCACGAGGCAGAGAAGATCAGCTGGGAGGCAGACTATGCTTCAGGTGCGACGGGTAGGGCCACATGGCTCACAACTCTCTAAACCATTGTACCGAAAATTAGAGGATAGTTGAGGGACCGCTGATGCATAGGTAGAGATTCGAGCGAGGAGGTCCGCAGAGCAGTGGATGAGGTAGAGGAGCAGGTCGTGCAACAGGCGGTGGGAAGTGATTTCATGTTCTACCACTTCCACCACCAAGAGGTCCACCCTGACCATAGGGAGCTGGTGGATAGGGGAAAGCACAACTATAGGCAGCAAATTCCTATGACCACGGTGCTCTAGAGATGATTAGAGGTACGATCTGTGTCTATTTCACCCTAGCTGTAGTACTTATAGACACAGGTTCCAGTCACTCTTTCATTTCCATGAAACTCGTTCGGAGCTCGGGGATTCTGATGGAGCCGTTGGCTCAATCCTTGATATTAAAGACTCCTACAGGAGAAGATTCGATGATTAAACACTGGTGAAGGTAATGTGATCTCACTCTAGGAGTCAAGAGCTTCAGATGGATATCCTAGTAGCAGCATCGAGGCCTTACGATGTCATCTTGGGTATGGACTGGCTATCCACAGTCCATACTTAGATCAAATATTTTAGGCACAAAGTGAAGTGTGTTTGCGAGGATGGGATCAGGTTTACCTTCACCAGTGAGAATGAAAACTTTTCAGCACATGATGGACTATCTTGAAGGAGGATGAAACCAATTTCTCATTAGTTATCTAGCCTCACCCTCAGAGCATTTTACATGAGGAGTCCGAGTTATCCTATAGTGGTGGACCAGTATGCTGATGTCTTTCCTAATGATGTTACGAGACTACCTCCACGCAGAGAGGTAGACTTTTATATCGACTTGTACCCCGTAACGACACTGATATCTACACCATCATATTGGATGGCTCCTGTGGAGCTTCAGGATTTATAGGTATAGCTGGAGGACTTGTAGAGAAAGGGGTTTATAAGGACCAGTGTTTCTCCATGGGCATCCCTGATATTGTTCGCCAAAAAGGAGGATGGGATCTTGAGGCTTTGTGTGGACTATCAACTCCTAAACCAGGTGACTTGAAGAACAAGTATCCACTCCTGAGGATCGATGATCTCTTAAACTAGCTGAAGGGAGCTCGTTGGTTTTTGAAGATAGATCTCAGATCAGGCTATCATCAGCTCAGAGTATGGGATGAGGACGTACTGAAGACAACCTTCATATGTTGGTATGGACATTACGAGTTCTTGGTGATGTCTTTCGGCATGACCAATGATTCTAAAGTGTTCATGGGGCTCTTAAACATGATGTTTCATCTATACCTAGATTTATTTATGGTGTTCTTCATTGACGACATCTTAGTATACTCATCATTAGAGGAGGAGCACGCCATGCACCTACAGATAGTTTTGGATACACTCCAAGAGCACCGGATTTATGGAAATATCTCAATGTGATAGTTCTGGATATGTGAAGTCCACTTCTTGGGGAACGTTATCTCAGAGGTTGGAGTTGCAGTGGATCTGGAAAAGATAGAGGCAATGCTTGCTTGGGAACCACCCAGGAGTGTGACCAAAGTGCGAAGTTTCCTGGGATTGGTTGGGTACTGTCAGAGATTTGTACCTGACTTCTCCAGGGTAGCAGAACCCTTATCATCCTTGACGAAGAAGGGGTAGCCTTTCTTATGGATAGAGAAGTTCCAACAGAGTTTTCAGGAGCTGAGGTAGATACTGACAAGTGCTCCCATCTTGAGGCTACCAGAAGAGGGCATTGGGTACGTAGTTTACTGTGAAGCATTAGGGACAAGATTGGGTTTTTTCTTGATGAAGGAGTGAGTGGTGATCACCTAAAGCTCATGGAAGTTTAGACAACATGAGTAAAACTATGCTACCCATGACTAGGAGTTAGTATTAGTGGTCTTTGTACTGAAGACATGGCGACACTACTTGATGGGTGAACAATTTACTGTTTAATCTAATCACAAGAGTCTCAGGTATATCTTCTCATAGAAGGACATGAACCTGAGATAGCGAAGATGGATAGAGTTCCTCCAAGACTATGACTCTGAGATAGTCTATACTTATAGGAAGAGGAACGTAGTAGCAGATTCACTCAGTAGGAATTCTGGCCTACAGTTTCTGAGTGAGGAGACAAAGCAGCTAGCTACGTTGCATATATCCTTTGTGGATAGAGATGGAGCAGATTATGTCCAATCTATGACTGTCACTCCCCCACTTCTTCAGCAAGCTCGGGAGACACAACTTGGGGACGTAGACTGTGAGTCCCGACCTGCTCAGATATCCTCAAGATAGGCTCCTAATGGATTTTATGAAGGTGGGAAGCACGTCGTCCGCTTCAGAGGACGCACTATGGTACCAATGATGCTTCGAGAGGAGGTGTTGAGAGAGTTACACAAATACCATTTGGCGGTACATCCAGGAGTAGCGAAGATGTACAAGGACCTCAGACGTTAGTAATAGTGTCTAGGGATGAAGAAAGTAGTGGCAGAGTTTGTATCCCGATGCCTCACTTGTCAGCAAGTGAAGGCTGAGCATTAGGTACCAACAGTGTTAGCTCACCCCCTTGATATACCAGAGTGGAAGTGGGATGGTATATCCATGGATTTTGTGACAGGTCTACCACATATGTCCAGGGGCCATGATTCCATCTGGGTGATCATTGACTGACTCGCCAAGTCAGCCCACTTCCAACCCATTCAAGAGAAGGGATTAGTATAGGTCTTGGGACGCCTCTATGTGCTTGAGATAGTGCGACTTCATAGAGTTCCATCGATGATCCTCTCAGATCGTGACACATGTTTTACATCCGGCTTGTGGAAGGTATTGTAGGAGGCGTTTGGAACTCAGCTATGCTTGAGCACTATCATTCACCCTTAGACAGATGGTCAAACGGAGCGGACCATACAGACACTCGAGGACATGCTTCGTGCTTGTGTCCTCAATTTTGGCCACATTTGGGAGGACCAGCTTCCACTGGTGGAGTTTACATAAAACAATAGTTATAACTCCACCATCGACATGGCATAGTTTTAGGCCTTGTACGGATGACCATACATATCACCTCTTTGCTGGACAGACCTAGAGGAGTCAACACTTTTGGGTTCAGAGTTGGTACAAGCTACCAAAAAGAAGGTGAAAAGCATCCAAGAGAGGATAAAGACTGCACAGAGTCAGCAAAAGCCTTATGCCAACAGGATACAGAGACACTTGGAGTTTGAGGAGGGAGACCATGTCTTCCTATAGGTCTCACCCCATCGAGGATTATGGAGGTTTGGCCAGGGTGGAAAGCTATCTATGAGGTTCATCAAACCTTTCCAGATCCTTGTCATATTAGGCGAGGTGGGATACCATCTATCTCTTCCCCAACAGATGCACCAGGTGCATAATGTATTCCACATTTCGCAACTGAGGAGGTAAGTGCATGATCCAATGCACATTATTGACTAGGGTGAGCTAGACATCGGCGATGGGTTGATGTTTGCAGAGTTTTCGGTGGAGATAAAGGATCGAAAGGAGCGGGTCCTTTGTGGGAGGTCAATTCATCTGGTCCGATTTTTTTGGTAGCATGGGAATCTCTAGGAGAGAACATGGGAGCAGGAGGCTTATATGCATTCTCAGTACCCCCATTTGTTTCCCTTATTTTGTTGTAGCTTTTGGGGACGAAAATCCATAAGGTGGGGAGAATGTAAAGACCCAAAAATTTCATGTAATTTTTCATTAAATTATTTTGAATTATTACGAGTCTACGAAAATTAACGGTGCGTGATTCCAAGGATCGATGTGCCCAGAATTAATTTTTAAGATTTTTTAAGGTATGTTTAGTAAACACACAGGTGGAATTTTCTATCTTTTAAACCAGTTCTTGGATTAAAAATACGAGGGCATCTTTGAATTCACAGTGCAAAGATTCTCTTAAGGGAAGCTTCACTTCAACCACAGTAGGTCGAGAGAAAAAGTTAAATTTTGGACTTTTCAGAAAAATAATAAAATAACTTAACAAGTTATTTTATTTCTTTCTTCTTCAGTGGATGAGTGGTGGTGGTGAGGACCAGTGACTTGTCAAGCCAATTAATGGCTTGAATCTCCTTTATTTATAACTGCACCATTGTGGAATTAAGAGGTTCATTCATTAAATGAACCTCATTAATTGATCGGTGCATTACTCACCTTTTCCCCCTCTATTTAAGTGAGGCTCGGGGTTGAGTTTTGACACAGATTCACTAAGAAAGGAACCTATGGGAAAGTGACACAATGTCTTCCACCAATGGAGGATTGAATATTGGGTGGCGAAGATCCAGAATCGACAAATGTTTGCAACCTCACTCCGATGGGGACTCTCCTTCCACCAAAAATCACGATACCTTTGATGGTTCAAGAGGTATGGGTTGTCTTTTAATTTAAAATTTTTCCATGATTCTTCTACTCCTTCTTGAATTTGAGGGAGGTTGTTGCAGGGGATTTGAATAGGGTTCATCATTATTTTATTGTGATGTATAAATTACTCCCGCTTGTTATAAAGATAATGTGAAGGGTACGAGCCAAATGAATAAGGCCCGAACACTATGTCGCCTCGTTCTTGTTGTATTCTTCAGAGGCGAGTTTTCTAACTTGACGAAACTTTGAAAACAAGAAGCGCGTAGTGACGACGACATTCTGAGAGGGCTGTAGACACATCTAAAAAGAAGAATGGACCACCAGAGATCACCTGGTGTCCTTCGGAAGGTCTGCCATACTCACCGGCCGTGGTGGAGCACGACACCGCTCGACACCGTGGTGGCTGGACAGGCGGTCGACAGCGGGCCGACCGTAGAGGTGGAGGTGGTGCACCATCACACGCCACATTGAAGGGGGCCCGCAGATCGAAGCTACAATGAGTTGGAAAGGGACCCTCTCCTGAGGGTCCTGTGGGTGACAAGGCAGTGCCACCTGGCACTACCCTTAAAACAAACCGAATGAATCCTTTTATCCATTCAGAAGGTGGACCGCGTGCCTCACGCGGGGCGCACCAGTAGGCCGGGCTGCGGCTCAGCGGACCAGTCCCACCATGGCCTAGCCCATCCAGGGTGGTTAGGGCCGGTTCGTGGCCCAAGCTAGTTCAGGTTGGGTTGGGTCAGACCCGGACTGGGTCGACCCGACCAGGTCGGACCGGACCCGGAGCCCTCTCGGGCTGAGAAACGCTTAAGTGACCGTAAATTGCAAATCAAATGTTTGTTTTATGAACCGTCTGCGGTTCTGGGATCCTTGGAGCGAGACGTTCCTTTTGAGATAATACATGAGAGTTTTGGAGATAGTTGGGGTATTATCGGGTTTGATCGACTCTGAATCCAACCTAGCCCTCGACACTAAAATTCCAACAACATACAGACCGAGTGTCTGGTTGACGCGCCATCTGTTGAATTATAAACCTTGTGACATGAAAGAGAATTGGGTTACTTCTTCATGGTACTTCTTTCTAGTTGAAATATGACCAATGGATTGAGGATAGGTTCTCCCAGAATCAAGCATACTATGAGCAGGAATCCAGTGGCTAGCAGCGAGGTGGAGGTTGGAGACAAATCATACGAAGGTTAGTACCAAGAAATCCTATGTGGGTCAGCACATACTGATCCTGTGTGGGTCAGATCCTATGTGGGTCAACACATAGTGATCCTGTGTGGGTCTGTGTATACCAATCCTGTGTGGGCCAAATCCTGTTTGGGTCTTGCAGGGGTTACTACCTATCGACTCCGGGTGGGTCAGATCCTGTGTGGGTCTTGCAGGGGTTAGTACCTATCGATCCTGTGTGGGTCAGACTCCATATAGTGAGAATTAATGTCTCTCGACAGAATAAGATGATCTATATTCTCGACTAATCATCTGTACTTCTGTGATTTACTTATACCTGGTTTGAGTTGAGTCTTTTTCTTTGTGATTTGTGATTGAGATCATGCTTTTTGGTTTTTCTTTGTGGAATTATGAGAGAACTTTAGTGGTCTCGGGGTCCCTACTAGGTATTGTTATACTCACCCCTGCACGGGCTTCACCCGCACCTTATTGTGTCTTGTTCAGACGACAAGTAGTTTGGCTGAGACTTGAGGGAACCAAGACATGGCGGTACACAGAGGAGATTGGCTGATGTGGAGAGCAGTGGAGACGAGATGTACCTACCCTTCAGGTAGGATCCTCGGTGGATGATTCTAGAAGCTATTTTCTATTTTTTAGTTGTAGTTGTACCTTTCAACTGGGCTTGTATTCCGGCCCCTTTTCTTTTAGTACACACCTTTACTAATGCGGTTTTACTTCATGGTTGCATATGTTGTGTTCTTATATTGTGTGTTTATACAAGTTTAAAGGAAATTCCTTCCCATTTTAGGGATATTCCTTTTTAGTGATAGTCACCAACCCCTGGCCTATGGGAGGCGGGCATGGGGTAGTCATGGCACGGGCCCCAGGGGACGGGTCGTGACATTAATACAATTTTATAAAAACTAGCATGGTTTCACCTGAAACATCACCCAGGATGGTCCTCCATAATATAAATATAAAAAAACAACCAAATGTGTCTCATGAATAACTAAGAAGAGATAAACTAGTAGAGTATAGTGTGAAAGAATAGTACACATCCATGAGATATATAATGTCAAGCCAAAAGGTTAAACCTAAAAGTAAAACAAGACAAGAAAAAAGATGAGTCTCCATTTGACCATTTGTCATTACCAATCTATCTCACTAAGAAGGTGAATACAACCAATATAATTTAATGAACTACATGGTTCTCTTCCCTTTACCTGTTTCCTTCAAAACCACATCTAAAAACTCTTAAAGGTAAAGGTGGGGTGTGATTACAATGACAATAATATTTCACTAAATAATCTTTAAAAAGTATAACACTAAGAAAATGTTAGTTTTAACTTTAAAAAAAATACAATGTGTAAAGAAATTTCAAAAAAGGAAATCATCTTATAAAAAATCCTTTGGTTTTCATAAAAACATTTCATATTCACATAAATGAGGAATATGACAAGTACTTGTAAGGTAACATGAAAGCATAAAAAAATAATCCATGGATATTCCATAAGATAAATAAGTGAGCAGACACGCATAAGAAGTTCCCTTAGGTATAAAATCAAGCAAAAGTAGGTTCTAGCCTATGCGAATAAGTACTCAGACATGTGAAGGAATACTAATTCAGGAATAATATGAATCCTATCAAATTTGAGTCCTACCACAATCTATCAATGTCAACAAAATAACCCCTAGTGGTGTCTCACACACAAAAGCTGCATATGTCCATTCACTAACATGCCCAAGGTTCCCAATATTCTATGTTTTCCAAAAAATATTTTAGAACCATGTTCACAATTTATAAAAAAAGTTCACAGTGAAGCAACACCACTATTCTAATGCTTGAAAACCCAATTTAGAGTTAAAATAACCTTTCAGACATTTCATCAAACACAATATACATAAATATATTTTTAAAGAAAAACCCCCTTAAAAAATATAAATCTCTTGAAACAATTCAACATTGATATCAAATCAAATAATTTCATAAATCAAACTAAATTAATTCAAAAGAACGTCAAGTAAATCATAAGTTTTAACCTTTGTATAAAGATTCCTTCTTTAAGAATGGAGTAAAACTAGTCAACTTCAAAAATGAATATTGAAATTGAAGAAATAGGGTCCACATGAGCATAGATCCATAATAAAAAACATCAATTCCTCATCAAACCCACTAGATCTGACATCCATAACTCAATTGGGTTCCAACAAGGCAAGGAAGAATAGATCAAGTGAGGATCTCAGAAGAGGAGGAGAAATCATATCCAAAATGGAACAAATTTAGAATAAATCAACCAATAATAAAGGGAAATTTACAAGTAATCAAAGGGTAGAAGAATCTAAAGCATTTGGGGGAAGTTTATTTCAAGCTTAAAGGATATTGGGAGGTGATTATATTTAAAAAAGACTAAGGGTAAAGAGGTAAATTCCAATTTTTTAAAGGTTTGGATTGGGGCACATGGTTTAAAAAATTTTTCATCAAACATGCATGGAATCTATCCTTGAAAATTTTAGGTTCATCAATACCTAGGTAGAAATGCACAGTTTGGGAAAACTATGCTCAAATCATGCGACGCCTCTAAACAAACACCCAAACAGCTACGCAATTTCCTTGGTGAGCTACACGGTTTGACTAAATGTTCTCTAACTGCGTGCTTAGCTTGTTTTCTCAGAATGGTAGAGTCATAATCATTTACCAGTCATATCAAAACCCTAAATACCCTTTTTTCCCTCTTACAACTTTGTGATATAAAATTGTGGATACTAAACATGTGAAGATTCTGATTCAGAGTTTGCCAGATTTATATTATTAAATTATCATCAATCTCACCAATAATATCCTAATGTATTTTTTCCCTTCAATGATGTTGTAGCTATATTTATTGAAGAATAAAAAAGGTACAATAACAAGGAAAACAAACAGACAACTTCACACCAAGTGGAAGCTCTGCCAATGGAAAGAGGAAGAATGATGAAGCATGGTTCCAATGGGAGCTAGAATCCTAGAAGTTCTAAATCAAAGAGAAATGAAAAAAATGTTAGATGTTAAAATTACAGTAAGAGGGGTTATGTCAGTAAATATTGTTGGAATAATAAGGTTTTTAATAAAAACTCTAAAGGAAATATAGTGAGTATATCTAGAAATAGAGACGTACTAGTCAGTGAAGTGGCGACGACTACTGAAGGTAGGAAACATCTCAATGATACATGGATTATTGACTCAGGAGCAGCATGTAACATGAACTCTTGATGGTAATGGTTTGATCAATCTGAAACTATCCTAGAAGAACTTTTGTACATGGGGAATGATCAAACATTCAAGATTGTTGGAGTTAGCACCATCAAGATGAAGATGCATGATAACATAGTTCAGACCATTCAAGGAGTATGCCATGTGCAAGACCTCAAGAAGAATTTTTTTCCAAGGGACAATTTGACGATATAAAATTCAAGACTCTCATCAAGGAAGGTATTATAAAGATTTTAATGCCCCAAACTATTATAAATAAAATTCTTCTTTTTGTTTTAATTAATTATCTTATTAAGTGATATAGTTATAGAAAACACATGTACTCTATTGATTTATTATATCCAATTGGATTTAAAAGACTGTTATGTATCATCACCATTGATAATATAGTCCTTAAACAGTTATCACATGATTTGTATAAATATAGGGTTTTAAAAAATTCAATTGTCATAGATAAAGAAAGTGATGGCCTCGACTAGTAGGACCGTACCCTATGAAGCCCATTTATCATAGCTTTCAAGGGAGATAACATTTATAGGTTTTTCCCTTGACCAATACCAAGATGAGATAAAATAACTTAATCATGAGAAAAACCATTTATGGGATAAGTTTAAGCTCATCAAGATCATGGCCCAAACCATATTCGTTAAATAGCCCATGAAAGTCCCATAATCATACACCTTACCCTTAGGGGGTTTTCTGGTGTATTAATGGGATATGTAACAAGACCCTAGAAAATATGATTATGTAATTTTTTTTATAAAATAATGAATATATTTTCATAATATTATTTCTACTTTATAAATTATTTTTATTTTGATTCAATAAAACACAAATAGTATTTTTGGTTAATATTTAAATTCTATTAAGAAATCTATTTTGATAAATTAATGGATTTTTAAAATAAATAATATTTTAATAAAATATTGTTATTAAATAATTTTTATTAAATATAAATGATCATACAATTTTTATGAAGTCAAATGTAATTTTTATAAGGATTCGAAAATAATTATTATAAAAAAACCCATCATTTTCAATAAATATCAATTATTATTTTAAAAGTGAAAATTTGCGTATTTAGAAAATTATTTAGATAAAATTAATATTATTTTTGGAATCAAAATGTTGAAATTATCCAATGGTGAATTTTTCATAATTTTCTGAGACAGTCTAATTTTTGGGTAAAGATGAAATATCGTATAAATATACTTTGTGTTTTATGACATCATAATGACCCAAAAGTGATGTGTCACGAACCAACCTAGGTAACCTAGTAACTCGATAATTTAGTTAGAACTGACATAGCTCGAAGTACATTCCCAATCCCCATGGGTCGGCGTCTAACACCTGACATCATACAAACTGAAAGTGGGAATGATTTTTCCACCCACAATGCATAAGTAAAATAAACAAGACAATATGCCTAAAAAAGGAACTCCAATAAGAGTAATGTACCAGAATTCAACAAGGAAAAAACAATCCCAATGTACTATAACCCAAGTACCAAAATAGAGGAAAATAGCTCAAGTCCCTAAGGACACAACTTACCAAAACCAAGGTACAATAGCTGGATCCACCTCCAAGAGATCATTTCCCCTTGCTCAAACCTGGAAGGATATAATCTGCAAACACCCGAAGGAACAAGTAGAATGAAAGATAAAAAGATCAGTAGGGTCTCACCATAGATTCCATAATATATTCTAATAATAGATTAACCAAAGTAATGCTTTCAATTTTTTTTAAAAATATATAATTTTGGAATTTTAAATCATATTTAATTAAATCATTCTATACAGTTTGAATGATGAAAAATACAATAATCAAAGGCTTACAAGTGATGGAATATTTCTAAAACAATGGATTAAATAAAAAAGTTACATAAAAAAGTTTATGTAAATTTAGAGGGCATGTAAACTAGTTTAAATAACATGGGAACATATTTATATCTCAAATATAAAACAACTGAGCAACATAGTCATATAAAAATTAGGTACGGAAGTTTCAAGCTATAGTACTCGCGCTCTCTAAGTGATCACGACAATATGTGTATACACACGCCCCTCCGACACTAGCCAAATGTGACTCGTCACCATCTCTTTAGGGATGTTACCTACTTCATTTATGTTTTGGAACATTGTAATAGTATATAGTGTGTCCAAATATCTCATATACTACCTAAGGTTTACATGTGCTCTTACACAATCAATGATGGGTAATTTATTTTAAGACAGGTTAAAAAAATTTAATCCATTTACACAAGTTTGAAATCAATTCAAAACTGATTCCATAAATTTCACAATTTAGTTCCACAATTAAATTCAATAATTTAATTGAAATCATTTCCATCAAATCTATAATCTAAATCAACCAATTTCCATAAACAAACCCCAATTCAATGGAATTGGGGGGGGGGGGTTCTCAATTTCCATGCCAAAACCATTTCAAATATCCCAATTCACTGGAATTGGGTTTTAATAAATCAATTGAAATAAATTTTTGAGAAATTGAATCGAAATCAATAATTAAAATAAATCATGAAATTCAAGGTTAATCAATTTGGCCAAATATAATGGAATTTCCTACCTTTATCCTGAAACTCAACACTCAAAACGACACCTTTCAATGATAATGAATGTGTATAAAACCTCAAAACTCAACCAAGAAATGAGATCTAACATCGGGGGGGGGGGGGGGGGGTATAGATCCATCAATTTCAGGATGATATATTAAAATCCCAAAGGAGGAGAAAGAGAGAAAGATGAATAATGAGGGAGAAATCTTACAAGGGAATCACACTGCCAACATAATGATGATCTAATGCTAAATGATGGGATCTGGAAGGGTTGGAGAGCTCCAAGATCACCTGAGAAAGGCCTTAGGTTGAGAGCAATGAAACTGGAGCAGAGGAAAAAAAGGATCTTAGATGCGCTGCCTATTAAAAAACTACAATTGGGGTATTACACGAAGTGTAACACCAATACACATCGTGAAATAGTTAATTTCCGTAGATGTTGAAAAACACATCGCCTTGAATTAAAAACTGAGGTTATGAATTAAAAACTGATCTTTAATTCACTCATGATGTGTAACGACTCATCACGTCATGTACCCATCATAGTGTAAACCCTGCACTACTGTACCCATAAACCATTACATGTCCTGTAACCTAATTACATGGCGTGTAACCCTCCTATAGCCTACAGAAAGAGACAATTAAAGTGAAGAGTCTAAAAATTCTATGACTTCACCATTATAGGTGTCCTCCCAATTCAAACTCAACCATACCTAGTCTACAAAAAGGAATAACCATGATAAGGTTTAAGACGTACCTGTTAAATTGGTAGCGGGATGTTACAACCTCTCCACCATAAAAAAATTTTGTCGCTAGAAAGCCTATGAAGAATATTTCATGTCAAAAGGATGAGGCCACTACTCTTCATCAGTTCCTTACATTCCCACATCTCACAATTATCAGAACCATGCTTCCATAGCACACGAACCATCGATATCTCCCTCCCACAAATCACCTTGGTCTTGAAATCAACTATCCTATCTCGCCACTCAGTCAAAGATAAATCATGTTTAATATAATTATCACTCCAACTCAAAACATGATATGGATCATAGAGATAATTTCTCAGCTGTGATACATGGAACACATTACATATCGATGTTATCTATGGTGGAAGTTCTAAATGGTATGAAACTTTCCCCACTTACTCAACTACCTTGAAAGGTCCCAAAAAATGAGTAAAAATATTTTCTTTCCTCCCAATCCATTGATGATCCAACTAGGGTGAAAATTTCAAGAACACCTGATCACCAATTGAAAACTCTAAATGTTTGCGACGATAAACATCATAAGACTTCTATTGGATCTATGCCTTCAACATCCTCTAATGAATCTACTAAATATTTTTTTTCATTTCTAGCACCATACTTGGTCCAACCAAGGAAATTTATCCAATATTCGACCAACATAAAGGGGATTTAAAATTTCATCCTTATAAGGCCTCAAAAGGATATATTCTGATTGATTACTGGTAACTATTGTAATAATAAAACTCAACTATCCCCAATGATCATCCCAAACCCCACTGAAGTGGAGAATACAAGTGTGAAGCATGTCATCGATAATCTGTATAGCTCTCTATATAGACATCCAACTATGGATGACAGGTCATGCTCAAATGGACCTAAGATCCTAGTGCCTCCTGAAGGACCCTACAAAAGAGATAAGTGGATCAAGGATCCCTATCAGATACTATATCAAATGAAACTTTTTGAAAATAAAAAATCTCTTTTATAGAGAGATTTTCTAAATCCTAAACTTTGGCTGTATCACAAATGGGTATGAAGGGAGCCGACTTGGTTAGCCTATCGATCACAACCCATATTGAATTATTATTTCTCTAGTTATGTGGAAAACCAACCACAAAATCCATATAGATCTCATCCCAATTCCAAGTAGGGAGAGAAAGTGGTTGAAGAAAACCTGAGGGTTTCTGGCGCTCAGCCATAATCTGTTGGCATGTATAGAAATGAATGACAAACTCAGCAATGCCCCATCTCATCCCTATCCACAATAACTACTTCCGCATGTCATAGAACATCTTTCTGGTTCCTAGGTGCATAACCCATAGGTAATTATGGATTTCCCCATCGTAGTCTTCCTTGACGCTAATGACACAACGAAGCGATTCCAATAGTAGATAACACCCTCTTTGGAGAATAACCAATGGGAAACTATCTCCCCACCATAAAGAGAGTCTATAATGCTACAGAATTCATTATCAAGCTATTGAACTTGAAGAATAATCTCGAGAAGAGTGAATGATAACTGGATACTGGATAAAGAAACCTTAATCCCTGATTCATGGAATCCAATATGCAATTGAGAAAAGAGAGACATAAAATTCTACTCTTCTGAAGATTCCTTCACTGACTGGGTAGGAAGATTCCTACTCAATGAATCAACAATGATATCCCCTTTCCTTGGGGTATAGGTGATGTTGAAATAAAAAGACTATAGGTATTCCAACCAATACATCTGGCAGAGATTTAAATCTTTTTGAGAGAAGATATAACTCAAGATCTTGTGGTATACAAACATGGTAAACCTTCTCTACAAAGTTAATGACACCAACACTTAAGTTCATACATCACATATGTCAATTCAAGGTCATGTGTAGGATAATTCTTCTTGTGTGATCTGAGATGATGAGATCTATAAGCAATTACATGATCGAACTACGTAAGAATGCACCCCAAGCCTAAACCCGATGCATAAAAAAGACCACATAGCCTTACTCGACCTATGGAAGATTCAACACCTGTGCAGTAGTCAAAAGATGATTCAGATCAACAATAGAACTTATAACTTTCCATATTTAAAAGAATGAGGATGTGGTGGTTTTCATCACATAAATCACATCCTCAAATGGATTGTGGATAAATATATGACTTTCTAGCTATGGATGGTCTAAATATATCCCCTCTTGGGAGGGAAAAATCCAAGAATCTCTTCCCTTATATCTCCTTTTAATTTTCTTTACTTCACTTTTTAATAAAATTCATAGTGTTTAATCTATTTTTAAATTGGTTTTCCCAAATTGGACAACACAAAGGAGGATAGATCAAATCTAACTATAATGTACCTATGGGAGATCCTAACCCGAGCCTAATGAATAAATAAATAAAAACTCTAGGTGGTTCTTATTCTTATCATTTTTTTGACACTCCTAATTAATAATCTATCTTTCATTGATAAATTTCATGTTATAAATCATGGAGGGTAGTTTCATTGATAATTGTGGAGGAAGACATCCTGTAACACCCCATAATGATAAAAGGTAAAATGGATAAATGATATACCAGATTCCAACAATATGCACCTTCCTTTTCGAGAGCCTACCAGATTAGAACTCTATATTTAAGTATGCTTGTCTTGGAGTAGTGATTAGGATTGGTGACCTTCTGAGAATTTTCCCCGGGCATATGTGAGTGAGGAGAAAGCACATTGGAAGGGACATGTGTTGGCCTGTGGGAACTATCGTTAGTTGGATGACCCGTTCGAGCATGTGGGTGGGACCTAAGGTGGAGACCATGTGTCTACGGGGAAAATGGTGGTACTTAGTAGGCTAGGACCTGATGACCATGTAAAGGTGGGGTATCTGTACTATCAGTGGTGCCCAATTATTACATTTAGTATCATAGGAGGAACACAACCTTAAGTGCGGTACACTGCCTGGGTTGATATTTCAGGCCCATAATGATGTCGTTGTACTCTAAATGGGGGTGAATGTAAAACCCCAAAATGATAAAGGTTTAAATGACTAAATGATATGACTCATGTCAATAGGGTGAACCTTCATTTTTGGGATCCTACCTGATTAAAACTCCATAGTTAAGTGTTCTTGTCCTGGAGTAGTGATCATGATGGGTGACTTTTTGGAATGTTTCTCAGGGTGTGTGTGAGTGAGGATAAAGCACACTAGAAAGGAAATTTTTTGGCATGTGGAGACAATTATTAGTCAGATAACCCACTACTGAAAAGGGATATTTTCGACGGTAACTGGTGGTACTTGGTGGGATAAGACCTGATGACCATGTGTCTGTGGGGAAACTAGTGGTACCTGGTGGGCCAGGACCCGACGACCATGTAAAGGTGGGTTTTCTGTGATGTCAGCAGGGCCCAATTTTTAAATTTGGTATCATAGGAGGAACCCAGCCTTAAGTGCAGTGTATAGTCTGGGTTGAGATGTAGGGACCACAGTGAGGTCATTGTGCTCTCAAGGGGGTGAATGTAACACCCCAAAATGATAAAGGGTCAAATGAATAAATAATATGACTCATGTCAATAGGGTGAACCTTCCTTTTCGGGATCCTACCTGATTAGAATTCCACATTTAATCATGCTTGTTCGGGAGTAGTGATCATGATGGGTGACCTTTTGGGATGTTTCTTAGGGTGTGTGTGAGTGAGGACAAAGCACACTAGAAAGGACATGTGTTGGCATGTGGGGACAATCATTAGTCAGATAACCCACTACTGAAAAAAGGGATATTTGCGACGGTATATTTGCGATGCGGTCTAGTAGAAAAAATTAATTATTTGTGACGAGAAGTGA
Organism: Viscum album; assembly: GCA_963277665.1. Taxonomy (NCBI): domain Eukaryota; kingdom Viridiplantae; phylum Streptophyta; class Magnoliopsida; order Santalales; family Viscaceae; genus Viscum; species Viscum album. The sequence goes on from OY728137.1 coordinate 815,672,093, forward strand.
AACTGTTGCAAATAGTTTCGATGAATTTTTTAAAAAACCTATTGCGATGGGCCAACCACTTGTCGCAAATAGTTTTCTCGATTTTCAAAAAAACCTTTTTGCAATGGACCATCATAATTTTTATTTGCGATGGTCTCCTCACAAATAATGGGAAAAAAACAAAAAAATAAAAAAATTAAATAATAATAATAATATAATATTGATATGAATGAAATATTAATATTAATATTAGTAAAATAAAATTATTTATAAAATTCTACTATTACTAATAATAATATAGTATTAATATGAACGAAATAATAATATTAATATTAGTAAAATAAAAATAGTTATAAAATAATTAAATAATAATATAATAATATTATCATTAATATTAATGAAATAATAATATTAATATTAGTAATATAAAAATAATAATATTAATGAAATAATAATACTAATTATTACTAATTATTACTAATTAATCCTAATTATTACTAATGAATCCTAATTATTACTCATCAATCCTAAGTATTTCTATTAATCCTAATTATTTCAAATTAATCCAAATTATTACTAATTAATCATAACTATTGCTAATTATTGCTAATTATTTCTAATTAATCATAATTATTGCTAATTATTATAATTAATTACTAATTATTACAATTTATTACTAATTATTATAATTGATTACTAATTATTACAAATTATTACTAATTATTACTAATTATTACAATTTATTACTAATTATTACAATTTATTATAATTTATTACTAATTATTACAAATTATTACAAATTATTACAAATTAATACAATTATTAAAAATTAATCCTAATTATTACTAATTAATCTTAATTATTACTAATTAATCCTAATTAATACTAATTGATCCTAATTATTACTAATTAATCCTAATTATTACTAATTAATCCTAATTATTACTAATTAATTTTAATTAATACTAATTATTACTAATTAATCCTAATTATTACTAATTAATCCTAATTATTTATAATTTTTACAATTTATTACTAATTATTACAATTTATTACTAATTATTACAATTTATTACTAATTATTACAATTTAATACTAATTATTACAATTTGTTAGTAATTATTTCAATTTATTACTAATTATTACTAATTATTACTAATTATAACTAATTATTTATAATTATTACTAATTATTTATCCTTATTACTAATTATAACTAATTATTTATGATTATTACTAATTATTTATCCTTATTACTAATTATTACTAGTTAACACTTACACATAATTATTCATAAAAATAAATACTGAAAAAACAAATTTCTGATTCTAATTTAAGTTTATTGCATCTAATTAACAAAAATTATAAATAATTTTAAATAAAATAAATTAAATAAACAATAAAAAAATAGATAAATACTTTGAAACTGAAGCTTTCAGAGTATAAATGTCGTGAATTATGCTCCAATTTAAAATTTTAAACTATAAAAAATTTTAGAAGAAAATTTTTCAGAAGAAAGACAGAGAGTAGTTGAAAAATGAGTAGAATGAGAGGAAAAATTGATGGGGGGTATATATAGGTTAGATTATTTGCAAAGAGATTATTTATGACGGGACCCGTCACAAATGACACCACCCGCATTAATTAAATTGGTGGATAAAAAGTTATTTGCGGCGGGCCCCATCACAAATGGGTACCTGCCGACACACTATTTGTGATGAGATAAGTATCCCATCATAAATTCAAAAAACCACCACTGGACATTTGCGATGGGAATATGAACCCGTTACAAATACCATTTCCATAGTTTGGAAAGCATTTCACGTCAAAAATTTTACGACGGGTTCCAACCCCCCCCCCCTCGTCGCAAATATCTATTATTTGCGATGGGTTGATTATCTCATCACAAATAACCCCTTCCGACAGGTTATTTGGGACGGGCCCCTAGCCCGTCGCAAATGCCCATTTTTCCCATAGTGACCCATTCGAGCACGTGGGTGGGCCCCATGTTGGGGATCATGTGCCTATGGGCCCACCCACATGCGGGGCCAAGTTGTTACATTTGGTATCATAGGAGGAACCTATCTTTAAGTGAGGTGCACTGCCTGAGTTGAGATGTGGGGCTCACAATGAGGGCATTGTTCTTTAAGGGGGGGGGGGGTGAATGTAACACCTATAAATGATAAAGGGTTAAGTGACTAAATGATATAACACATTTCAACAGGGTTCAACTTCCTTTTTCGGAGCCTACCTGATTAAAACTCCACAGTTAAGCATGCTTGGCTTGAAGTAGTGATCACGATGAGTGATTTTTTGTAAAGTTTCTCAGGGTGTGTGTGAGTGATGCCAAAGCACACTAGAAAGGACATGTGTTGGCATTTGGGGATAATCATTAGTAGTGATCATACTGGGTGACTTTTTGGGAAGTTCCTTAGGGTGTGTGAGAGTGAGGATAAAGCACACTAGAAACGAAATGTGTTGGAATGTGGGGAGAGTCATTAGTCAGATAACCCACTACTGAAAAATGGCTATTTGTGATGCTAACTTGTGGTACCAAGCGGGCCAGGACCCGATGACCATGTGTCTGCAGGGAAACTGGTGGTACTTGGTGAACCAGGACCCGACGACCATGTAAAGGTGGGGTGTTTGTGCTGTTAGCGGGGCCCAATTATGACATTTGGTATCATAGGAGGATCCCAGACTTAAGTGCGATGCACTGCCTGGGTTGAGATATAGGGCCCACAATAAGGTCATTGTGCTCAGGGGGGGTGAATGTAACACCCGAAAATGATAAAGGGTTAAATTACTAAATGATACTGCTCTTGTCAATAGGGTGCACTTTCCTTTTTGGGAGCCTACCTGATTAGAACTCCACATTTAAGCGTACTTGTCTAGGAGTAGTGATCAAGATGGGTGACCTTTTAAAAAGTTTCTTAGGGTGTGTGTGAGTGAGGAAAAAGAAAACTAGAAAGGATATGTGTTGGCATGTGGGGATAATCATTAGTCAGATAACCCACTACTGGAAAAAGGGTTATTTGCGATGGTACATTTGCGACACGGTCCCGTCGCAAAAAGTAATTATTTTCGACAGGCAGTGGTACCGTCAAAAATAGTTTCGATGAATTTTTTAAAAAACCTATTATGACAGGCTGACCACCAGTCGCAAATAGTTTTCCCGATTAAAAAAAAAATATTTTTGCGACGGACCGTCATAATTAGTATTTGTGATGAGCTCGTCGCAAATAATGGGAAAAAAAATAAATAACAATAATAATAATAATATAATATTGATATAAATGAAATAATAATATTAATATTAGTAGAATAAAATTATTTATAAAATACTACTACTACTACTACTAATATAATATTAATATAAATGAAATAATAATATTAATATTAGAAAAATAAAATTAATTATAAAATAATTAAAAAATAATAATAATATAATAATAATAATATTAATGAAATAATTATATTAATAATAGTAATATAAAAATAATAATATTAATGAAATAATAATACTAATTATTACTAATTATTAATAATAATTACTAATTAATCCTAATTTTTTCTAATTAATCATAATTATTTCTAATTAATCATAATCATTTCTAATTATTCCTAATTATTGATAATTAATCACAATTATTTCTAATTATTACAATTAATTACTAATTATTATAATTTATTACTAATTATTACAATTTATTACTAATTATTACAATTTATTACTAATTATTACAATTCATTATTAATTATTACAATTTATTACAAATTATTACAAATTATTACAAATTATTACAAATTATTACTAATTAATCCTAATTATTGCTAATTAATTCTAATTATTACAAAGTAATCCTAATTATTACTAATTAATCCTAATTATTACTAATAAATCCTAATTATTACTAATTAATTCTAATTATTACTAATTAATCCTAATTGTTACTAACTAATCCTAATTATTACTAATCAATCCTAACCATTACTAATTAATCCTAATTAATACTAATTATTACTAATTAATCCTAATTATTACTAATTAATCATATTTTTTTATAATTATTACAATTTATTGCAATTATTACAATTTATTACTAATTATTACAATTTATTATGAATTATTTCAATTTATTACTAATTATTATAGTTTATTAGTAATTATTACATTTTATTACTAATTATTACTAATTATTACTAATTATTACTAATTATTTATAATTATTACTAATTATTTATAATTATTACTAATTATTACTAATTAACACTTGCACATAATTATTCATAAAAATAAATAATGAAAAAACAAATTTCTAATTCTAAGTTAATTTAATTGTATCTAATTAACAAAAAATATAAATAATTTAAAATAAAATAAATTAACTAAATAATAGAAAAATAGATAAATACCTTGAAACAGAAGCTTTTGGAGTATAAATGCTGCGAATTATGCGCTGATTTAAAAATTTAAACTATAAAAAATTTTAGAAGAAAATTTTTCAGAAGAAAGAGAGAGAGAAGTTGAGAAAGGAGTATAAAGAGAGGAAAAACATATAGGGTGTATATATAGGTTAAATTATTTGCGACGAGATTATTTATGATGGGACCCGTCGCAAATGACACTACCCACATTAATTAAGGTTGGTGGATAAAAAGTTATTTGCGACGGGGCCCGTCACAAATGGGTACCTGTCGACATACTATTTGCGACTATACCAGTATCCCATCGCAAATACTAAAAACTGCCGCTAGACATTTTCAACGAGAATAGGAACCCATTGCAAATACCATTCCTGCAGTTTGGCATGCATTTCGTGCCAAAACTTTTTGCGGCGGGTTCTTACCCCCCTGTTGCAAATATCTATTATTTGTGATGGGCTGATTATCCTGTCGCAAATAACCCCTTCTGATAGGTAATTTACGACGCCCCCTGACCCATCACAAATGCCCATTTTTCCCGTAGTGACCCATTCGAGCATGTGGGTGGGCCCTAGGGTGGGGATCATGTTCTTGTGGGCCCACCCATGTGTGGGGCCAAGTTGTTATATTTGGTATCATAGGAGGAACCCAACCTTAAGTGTTGTGTACTTCCTGAGTTGAGATATTGGGCCCAGAATGAGGACGTTGTGCTCTGGGGGGGGGGGGGGGGGGTGAATGTGACACCACAAAATGATAATGGGTTAAATGATTAAATGATATGACTCATGTCAACATGGTACACCTTTCTTTTGAAAAGCCTACCTAATTAGAACTCCACAGTTAAGCATGCTTTTCCTGAAGTAGTGATCATGATGGGTGACCTTCTGGGATGTTTCTCAGGGTGTGTGTGAGTGAGGACAAAGCACACTAGAAAGGAAATGTGTTGGACTATGAGGAAAATCATTAGTGAGATAACTCATTTGGGCAAATAGGTGGGCCCCAAGGTGGGGATCACGTGCCTGCGGGGCAACTGGTGGTACTTGGCAGGCCAAGACCCAATGACCATGTTAAGGCGGGGTGTCTATACTATCAGCGAGACCCAGTTGTCACAGATACATACCTATTTAGGGATAGATTTTAATTATTTTTTAAAATTTTTAAACAAATTTTTAATGTTTTTATTTGTTTTAGTAAATCCATTTAAAAAAACATATAAAAAATAAATGAAAAAAATTATTCTCTCTCTGTAAATATTATACATATCCATTTTATATAGTTTTTGTTGTGTTTTTTTAACTTTTATTTAATTTTATTGTTGTCCACTCTAATTTAAATACCATGCTAGAATGGAAGAATTTCGTTGTTCATAAATTGTAAGAGTTAAATGAATGTTGAGTGAATTTTTCATAGTTTTCATAGGAATTTGGATTTAGAACTAGTAAAGGGAGTATGAGTGGAAATATTTTTATAGAATTAGAATTATAATAGGAGTTAACTTGACCTCTTTGAAAAATAAAACCTTAGAGATCCAACTCAAAAATAAATTGATATAACTCCTATGAACCTAGAGTAAAATGAAAAATTGGGATCCCAAAATGAATCTCTAAGACATTGGAACTAGGTGTGTGACTTTAAAACTTCTATACATATTCAATAAGAGTATTTGAAAAGTTTTTTTCACATACATGGTTGAGAAATAAATAAATAAATAAATAAATAAAGTGCCTAATAGTCAAAAATGAATTCATTCAGGTAAAGGGAATATTAAAACCCGATGAAGAAGGGGGAAATTAACTTATGATGAATCCCTTTGAATTGTATCATTGAAGTGAAAAATTGAACTCTAGATTAAGAAATTTAGGAGAAAGAGATGAATGAAAGTGCTTCTTGTTAAAAATTTGATTCCACTTAAATCTAATTTGATCCACTCTTGAACTTGGAACTCTCACTTCAATTTAAATGGGGTAGTGGATTGATTCATAGAGGAGGCATGATAATTCAAATAATAATGATTTTCTCCTTCTCTAGATTGTATGTTTAGGTCAAGGTAGCATCATATTTTTTGATTTAAATAAATTAAATTCAATTATAAAATTGCATGGGAGTGCAATAGTTCAAGTGTGGGGGAATATGTGATCCAAAATTGTCAAATTTTTTGTGTGTTTTTTATTGAAAAGTACCCCTAAATTAATTCAAATACCAAGTAAATCATTCAATTTGTATTCTATAATTTATTAAAATTGGATCAACAGTTGGTTTTTACATGTTTTATTCATTTATAAAGTTAATGAATCCATACATTGAAATTAAAATTGATTTTGATTGCGAAATTTAATTATGAATTTTAAATCTATAATTAAAATTCTTAAATGAATTTAATTATGAGTTTCAATTTTTTTATAATTTTTTTAATTAATTGAAAATTCATAAATTAAAATTGTTTTAAAAAAGGAACCATAAATTTAATTGTGAATTTTCATTCTAGAGTTTTATAATATGTTTGAACTGATGAATTTTTTTTGTGATTTGGAAAAATTAGGAATTGATTTTTGATTTAAATTGTGTAAATGCTTTAAATTTTTAATTTTAATTGTTTTCTTTATTTTTTTAATTAATTATAAAAATGATTTCAATAATATTTTTAATTACAATTGTATAGAGAATAATAATTTTGTGAGGGGTCATGTATACTACCTCTCCCATATTTATGTTAGGTCGACTTCCGTGATCTTTTATTGGTAAACTAATCTACTGACCTATAAAAATTATTATACCATCAGAAGGGACATTTTCTTCTACTAGTACCCAATTTTGTTACCACGCATACGCTATTATGATGAGAAAACACCAATGCCACTATTTCACTACTATAATGAGTGGGGAAGCAATCTGCTTCTATGATAAGAATAAAAAAAATATTTTTATTGTTGAGAAAAAAATGTTCTATTTTCATATGGGAAAATTCTGCTACCGTTACCCAATTATATTCCTCCCTTGCTACCATTATCTTACTTCCTTGACTTTATCAGTTTCCACTTACCCCTTTTTTCGTGACCCTAATACCATTCGAGTGCACTGCATTATTATCATGGAGTTCCCATTGTACACTCTTGAATATAAATTGGTAGGCTGGGTGGTATATACCACTCAAAGGGCTGGTATCTTTGTGGATGAAAAGTGAAGGGCTTGGTGATTAGTGTGAATTTAAATTACAATGATCGTATACTCTAGGATTTGTTGGAGGGGCTGAGTTAGTTTCTTGATGATTGACCATGACACCCTTTGGTCCACATGTATGCATTAGTTTCAATTTGGATTATTTTTTTGGGTTGTTCTGGAGGTTTTTGGGAGTTGTATATTTGAAACTTGTTTTTTTAGAAAACAAGTTAAGCAAATGGTTTAGGCGCACAATTAGTACTAATTATGTATTATGAAATTGTGTGGTTCTATTGGTGTTTTGTATGATTTTTGCATGGTTAGTAAAACTATTCAGCTTGTCAAGGAAACTATGCAGCAGTCTATGTTCTTTTCTAGAGGTTTCACACGACTTGAGCTCAGTTTTCCCAAATTGTGAGAATTTACCCAGTTAGTCATGTGCTTACAATTTTCAAAGGAAATAGGCCACACATGATTGATGCATAGTTTGTTAAACTACATGGACTAGCCATGCACCATGATACAAACCTTTTAAAAATTGGAATTCACCTCTTTATCCTTAGTCATTTTTATATATAATCACCTTCTAATATTCTATAATCTCGAACTAAACTTTCCCCAATTTCTCTAAAGGATTATCCTCTTTGCTTATTTGGTGATTTCTCTTTATTCTTGGTGGATTTATTGATTTTTTATTCCATTTGGATCCAATTTCTTCTCCTATTCTTAGATCAACACTTGATCTCTTCTCCCCTTGCCTTTTTGAAACCTGATTGGGTTGTGGATGCTAGATCTAGTGGGTTTGATGGGGAATTGATAATTTTTCTTATGGATCTAGGATTTTGAGGACCTGATCTCTTTAATTCCAATATCCTCTTTCAAAGGAGATAAGTTTTCCTCATTCTTTAGGTATATGTATTTATAAAAAGGTTTAAAAATTTTATTTACTTGATGTTCTTATGGATTTATTTAGTTTGATTTAACAAAATATTTTATTTGATATTAAAGTGTATTTTTTAAAGATACGTATGTTTTTAAGGGGGGGTTTTCTTTAAAAATAGATTTATGTACACTGTGTTTGGTGAAAAGTCTCAAAGGTTATTTTAACTCTAAATAGGGTTTCAAGCATGAGATCAGTATTGCTTCACTATGAAAATGTTTTATAAATCATGATCATGGTTTTCAAATGTTTTTTGAAAAACATAACACATTAGGAACCTTAGGTGTGTTAGGAAATGAACATATGTAGATTTAGTATGTGTGACACCACTAGTTATTTTGTTGATATCAATAGATTGTGGAAAAACATGATATCAATAAGATTCATTTTATTCCTAACTTAGTGTTCCTTAGCGTGTTTGAGTACATATTTCCATAGACTAGAGGCCACTTATTCTTGGTTTTATACCTAATGGTACCTTTAATGCTTGGTGCTCACTTTATATTATGGTGTATCCATGAATGATTTTATTTATTAATTCATGTAACCCTACATGTACTTGTAATATTCCTCATTCATGTGAATATGAAATGTTTTTATAAAAACCAAAGTTTTTTTTATAAAACAATTTTCCTTTTTAAAATTGATTTATAAATTGTATTTGTTTTAAAGTTAGAACTGACGGTTTATTAGTGTTAAAATTTGTACAGATTCTTTGGAGAAATCTTACTAGGGATTGTGATCACACCCTATATTTACATTTAAGTGTTTTTAGATGTGTTTTTTAAAGAAATGGGTAAAGGAAAGGGTTTCATGTAGTTTGTAGAATTCTCTTGGTTTTCTTTTCCTTCTTAGTGAGATGGATTGGTGGTGATAGATGGTCAAACAGAGACTCAGGTTTTGTATTGTATTGTTTTAATTTCAGGTTTATCCTTTTAGAATGAAATTTTATGTCTCATGGACGTGTACTCTTCTTACACACTATACTCTATTAGTTTATCTATTTTTGGTTATTCATGAAACATGTTTGGTTGTTTGTTGATCATTTTCTTGTGGCGGGACAACCTGAGTGATTTTCCAGGTTGACTCGGGATAGTTCATTATAAAATGGTATTAGAGATATTAGCTAACTGAAATTGTTATGAAATTACCTAGGTTTGGTTCATGGTTGTTGGTAGACAAGATTTAGGACTATCAAAATTTGAATAATAAGTGTGAGACGGTGCTTGGCCAACTTACTTCTGTGATTGAACTCGATTTACTGTGGGTGGTAGAGATTTTTACCAAGCTAGAGAATTGTTTTTTGAGGTTATTTAAATGAACTTGATTTGAGTTTTATTTAAATGAATCAATTTCTTTTTTATGTATTGTCTCCTATTCATAGAATCCATGATTGCTCTAAAATTATTGCTGCTTAAAGGAATTAATATGGATTATTAAAGCTTGTCTTTTATTTTGGAATTTCTCTTAAGATAATTGGTTGTTTTTTTTATGTTTATTATAAAATTCCTCATAGAATAGATCTTTTGAGACCAGGAGAGGAAGCTGTGAGACATGTTCCACTGAGAAATCCTCCAATAGACCCTTATTTTTGGAAACTGTTATCCACACTATTCATAATCTAAGTCAGGTGGGTGTTGGAAACCATGGAAAAATAGCGGATCATGGCTTATAATTTACCAAGAATAACCCACCCATATTTTGTAGTGGAATGAGACCCCAAGAATTTGAAGAGTGGATTGAGTGGATTGAAAGGATCTTCTATTTTCTAAAAACTCCAAAGGACTCTATGGTGAGTTTTTCCACTTACATGATTGAAGGAACGGGAAGGAAATAATGTAACTCTATCATGCCTGCTAAGTTACACGAGGATCTTACCCATACTTCTTTTAAGAAGATATTCAACTATAATTTCTACCTTAAAACATTACAAGTGAAAAAGACCCTATAATTTATGACCTTAGAGAAAGAAGAGCATTAGGTTATGGAGTATGCCACCCATTTCACTAAGTTGGTTCACCTAGAACATGATCTTGTTACTAATGATTACATTAAGGCTCGGAGGTTTGAGATGGGTCTAAGGGTCAATATTCAATCAATGATGATTCTATTATGGCTCCTGACCTTTGTGGAGGTAGTCGATAAAGATTCTATGGATGAGGTATTCATAGCTATAAAAATGGGTTTAGGTGGAGATTCAATTGTCGCAATAGGTATCCAGGGTGTGTCTTCCAGCCAGAAAAGGAAACACAAGGGTGCTCAGTTTACATCGAGACTAGTTTTAGGAACTTCTTAGGGGAAATAATAGGTTGTTTTCTATTAGTGTGGAATGCCTGTTCATACCAAGCCTATTGTATGGAATATCCCAGGACATGTCATCCTTTTGGATAATATGGTCATCTTAGGTGTTTTTGTAGAAATATGTCCCAAGGAAGTAGGGTTGGATCTACACTCACCAAAGCCTCTCGAGTTTATTCAGATGCATTGAAGGGTGGTGGATCTCACTATCAAGACAAGTGGGATACTTAGGAAATAAAGAGAGACCAGGGAGGACTAAGGATTGATGTCTTTATGCAGTAGAGTATGCACCTGAGGAATATGAAGAAGGGTTGGAAACTGTTATAGGTACAATATTTATTTCCTTATATATGTTTTTAGCATTATAAAATACAAGTGAAATTAATTCTTTTATATCATATAAGTTAATTTACATGTTGGTATTATGTTCTGAGCTTATTTCATTCATTTTGGACCTTCCTATGCATTTGGTAATGTGGATAAAACAAGGTTTTAAATTTCCCACTTGTTGGGTGTTGATAGCCAACAATAAAGTGGTGTGAGATTTCCCTGTTCTTGATCTTGATATATTTGACCTATTGGAATGGATTTGATGATTAGAATAAAGTTCCAAATTGATTGTTATCATCATCAAGATCAGTTATTATCTCTTAATGGAGTCTCTCATGCCTTTCAGAGTGAGTGGGGTTCTAGATTAGGGAAAGAAGGGCATGTTGTTCCTTATGCTAGAATTATCTCATGTCAATTTTTATAGATGTTTCTTAATGTATTTTATTCTCACTTGAGCATCCCACTTCCTACCCTGTGAGTCAGTACCCTGAGGTCATTCTTGATGATTTTTCTGGCTTACTATCACAAAGAGAGGTCAAGTTCACCATTAACATACTCCCCAAGATGATGCCCATTTTTATTCCATCATATCAACTGGAATCTACAGAGTTAAAGGAGTTTAAATTTCAGCTTATAAACATTGAGTCCAAGGTATTTATTCATCCTAGAATGTCGCCTTGGGCTTTACCTATGATATTTTCCCAAAATTTAGATTAAATCCTTATAATTTGGGCTAATTATGAAAATATTAATCAGGTGAATATTAATAACAAGTATCCCTAGATAGGAATTGATGATCTATTTGATCAATTCAGAGTGGATCATTAGTTTTTAAAAATTGACTCACGGTTGGGGAACCACCCGTTGAGAGTTAGAGAAGAGGATGTACCTAAAATAATGTTTAGGAGAGCTGGTATAGGCATTTCGAGTTCATAGTCATGACATTTAGTCTCACTAATACTCCTGTAATATTTATGGAATTGATGAACCAAATATTTCATCAGTTACTAGGCTCTTTCATTTTCATTTTTGTGGATGATATTTTGGTGTACTCTAAGTCAGAGGAGGAACACATGGATTTCTTTGATATCATCATTATAATCTTGAAAGAATATTAACTATATGATAAGATTTCTAAATGTAAATTTTTCATCCAATAAGTGAATTTCTTGTTCCATGTTATATCTGAGAGGGGAATCTCAGTGGATCCTAAAAATATTTGGGTGGTGATGTCATAGTAGTAGCCCAAAAATATGTTTGAGATTTAAAAATTCTTGGGCTTGAACAGTTATTATAGGAATTTTTTTCAGGAATTATCCAAGATTTCATATCCAATGATAGATTTAACCTACAAGGGTGTTAAGTTTGATTGTAACAGTAAGTTTCATATGTATTTTGCGGAACTAATGAAGTGGTTTACTTTGACTCCAATTCTGGTTCTTTTGGAATTGAGTTTGGGTTATGATATTTTTTGTGATGCTTCAAGTATGAGATTGGGGTGTGTCTTGATTAAAGGAAAGAAGGCGGTGGACTATGGATCTCACCAATTACATCCTCATGAGAAGAAATACCCTACCCATGGCCTTGATTTGGGAGTTTTTATACACACTCTCAAAACATAGAGCCATTATCTCTTTAGGGAGCTGTTTATGGTATATTATGATGATAAGATCCTAAATTATATTTTTACTCTGAGGGATATGAATTTGTGACAAAGATTTTGTGTTGATTATCTCCAAATTTTTTTTTATATTGGTTATACTTCTAGGAAAGGGAATGTGACCATCGGTGCACTGAGTAAGAAATTATCAACTCAATCCTTGAAGAAATTAGTAGAGGAGTGGTATTTGATATTTTTGTTCACTAAGATGGTCTTGAGAGTGGAAGAGGTTTTTGGGAAGGTCTTATTAGCTACTATGAAGGATGAATAATCAGATGATTATTAGATTCAGTATGAATGAGTAATAGACACCGATTTACATCATTTTAGTAAAATCATAAATGTTGGGGAGATCATGGGTGATTGGTCTTGGTCTCCCATTGACGCTTTATGTTTCTAAGGTAGGTTGGTCATTCTTATATCCCTAAGGAAAGAATTGATCAACAATGAACACTGTTCTTGTTGGTTTGTATACTATGGGACTACCAAGATGTATCATGATTTGAGATTTCAATATTGGTGGCTAGGGATTAAGTGGTTAATTGTAGACTTTGTGTCATAGTGCCTTGTCAAAGAATTAAGGTAGAGTACCATAGACCTTTGGGTTTTTTGAAACATTTTCCCATTCTAGAAAGAATTAAGAAGATATTTCTATGGACTCTATCATTATTTTACCATGGAATCCTGGCTATAAGGATGTGATTTGGGTGATCATTGATCGACTTACAAAATAAACTCATTTCCTCTGTATCATAGAGATGATGAAACTGAAGTTGATCAGGAACATGTACATCCAAGAGGTTGTATGGATTCAAAGAGTTCTCTCTACAATTGTTCCTAATAGGGACACATGGTTTACATATAGTTTTTGTAAAGGTTTTTATGAGGTGATGGGTTATGAGTTGAAATTAAGAATGACATTTCTTCTGCAAACAGATGGGAAGACTGAGTGATCTATTCTGATCCTTGAGGATATTCTTCAGGCATGTGTGCTTGATTTTGGTGGTTCATGGTAAAATCATCAGACTATGTTAGAATTTTTCTATAACAATATTTATCACACATCGATTAAGATGATTCCATTCGAAGCATTGTATGGGAATCCATATAGTTTTCCCCTGTGCTAGACAGTATTGGGAGAGTGGTCCTTGGTTGGACTGAGCTTTGTTCAAGAGACATAAGAGAAAGTGAAGTTGATCCATATGAGGTTAGTGACCAATCATAATCATCAAAAATCATATTTGAACCATCATCATCGCCCACTAGATTTTGAGGTTATTTATTGGGTCTTTATTACAGTTTCACCTTTCTTGGGACACCGTCGATTAGGGAAGTTGGGTAAGTTGAAACCAAGGTTTTTTATCCCTTTAAGATCATTGAATGACTTGGAAAGATGGATTATCAGTTGGAACTACCATCACAATTGACATTGATTCATGACATGTTTCATGTCTTTGAGATGAGGAGGTATTAACCATACCCTTCCCATGTAATTGAATTGGAAGATATTGATCTAGATACTAACACCACTATATTTGAACAACCCGTTCTGATTATGGATTTTTAAGATAAGTTACTATGTGATAAAATAATTCCCCTATTCCATGTAATGTGGTAGTGCAGCTAGGATAGCCATGAGACATGGGAACAAGAATCATTGATGAGGCAACAATGGAATTTTCTTTTTGCAAGTCCATAATCTCAAGCACTTTTTAGGGACAAAAATATTTTATGGTGGGAGAATTATAATACCCTCTGATCCATAATTTTTCTATAGTTTGAGTTTTTTTTATTCATTGGGTTGTTCTAGAGGGTTCTAAGAGTCATAGTTTGAAGAATTAGATTTTTTAGAGCAATGAAAGATGCACAATTTAGGCGTATTATTACTAATAACCATGTGGTACCCATGTGATATAGCTACATGAGGATTTAGTGGAATTTTTCATGGTTTAGTCATGATTATTGAAACTGTGTGGATCACTAAGGAAATCATGTGGATGTTTGGGTGTTTTTCTAGAGGTGTTTCATGGTTTGAACATGGTTTTCCCAAACTATGAGGCTCTACCCAGGTAGTCATGCACCTCCAATTTTCAAAGGACAGGGGCCATAAATGGTTGGTGCATGGTTTGTTAACTAGTGTGACCTAATTGTGCACCCTAGTCCCAACATTTAAAAAAAATTGGAATTTTTTTTACCCTTGGTCATTTTTACCAAATCACGAGGCTCTACTTAGGCACTCATGCAACTCCAATTTTCAAATGAAAGGGGCCACAAATAGTTAGTGCACTATTTATTAACTAGTGATACCTCACTATGTGCCCCGATCAGAATGTTTAAAAAAAATTAGAAATTATATCTTTGACCTTGGTTATTTCTATATATAATAACTTCATAATATTCATTAGAATTGAACTAAACTTACCTCAGGGATCTTGAGGCTTCTCCCCTTTCTTCCTTCGTGATTTCCCTTCGTTCTTGGTGGATCTCTTCAAGGTATCTTTTGTTTTTTAATTGATTTCTCCTCATCTTCTTAGATCCATGCTTGATCACTTCTCCCCTTATCTATTTGAAACCCGATTAGTCTATTGATTCTAAATCTGGTGGGTTTGATGAGAAATTAATGGAGTTTCTTATGGATCTTGGCTCATAAGGACCTGATCTCTTCAATTCCTATATTCTTTTTCAAAGGTGACTAGTTTTCCTCTATTCTTGAGATAGGTGTTTATATAGCAAGGTTCCAACTCATGATTTACTTGATGTTCTTATAAATTAATTTGGTTGGATTTATGCAATTGTTTGTTTTGATTTCAAAGAGGAATTATTTCAATAAATGAATGTTTTTAAAAGTGGATTTTTCTTTAAAAATAGATTTACGTACATTATGTGTTTGATGAAATACCTAAAAGTTTATTTTAACTCTAAAGATGGTTTTTAAGCATGGGAGTAGTGTTGATTCACAATGATTTTTTTTTACAAAATTTAAGCATGGTTTTCAAAATGGTTTTTGAAAAACATAGAAAATTGGGAACATTTGGAGTGTTAAGAAATGGACATATATATCTTTAATGTGTGTGACACAACTAGGAGTTATTTTGTTGATATCAATAGACTATGGAAGGACTCGATATTTGTAGGATTCACATTATTCATAGATTACTGTTACTTTGTGTGTCCGAGTACGTATTCTCATAGTCTAGAGACTAATTTTTCTTGTTTTTATACATGATGGTACCTTTCATTCTTGGTTGATAAATCGTTTATCTTATGGCATATCCATGGATGGTTTTGATTATGATTTCATGTTACCTTACATGTAATTTTCATATTACTCATTCATGTGAATATGAATTTTTTTTATAAAAATCAAAATTTGTTTTAAAAAATGATTTCCCTTTTCAAAATTTCTTTATAAACTAAATTTTTTTAGTACTAGAACTAATGGTTTCTTGGTGTTAAAATTTTTATAGATTCTTTGGTGAAATCCAACTGGGATTTTTTCTCACACCCTACCTTTTTCTTTGGTTGTTTTTAGATATGGTTTTGTAGGACATAGGTAAAGGGAAGGGCATCATGTATTTCTCCAAATTCTCTTGGTTGTATTCTCCTTCTTAATGGGACAAATTGATAGTGACGAATGGTCATATGACAACTCAACTTTTTTATTAACTTGTTTTAAATTTAGGTTTAGCCTTTTTTTCTTGGCATTGTATATCTCATGGATGTGTACTCCTCTTCAGAACTACACTCTACTAGTTTATCTATTCTCAATTATTCATGAGACACATTTGGTTGTATGTTGATATTTATCTTATGGAGGGACAACATTGATTACATGTCAGGTTGAACCATATTGGTTTGTTACTGTAATGATTCGAGTATGGATTTTATGTTTTTTATGTCTTTTTTTGGTTTTTCCCTTGTCCTATTTTTTAATTATCTTGACCACCTCTTATTTTCCCTAGGTTAACCTTGACATGGTTGTTTCATTTCAAGTTTATGGTTATGTTATTGAATATTTATTTATGGATTTTGTGTGTGCGTTTTTACTTTTAAATTTTATTTAGATCACAATTATCAAATTTTCGAATTATAAGTTTATTTCTTTCTTAAAACACATGAGTTTTAAAGGTTTTTTATTTTCATGGGAATCATTGAGAGGTTTTTTGGTAATGTGAAACTTATTCAAGGCACCAAATTTAACTTACTGGTAGGAGGAACTCTGAATGTTTATCTTGGCCTTGTGAAGGTATCAAAAACAACATCTTCAGTATATAGACATGGTTTTTGAAATATGGAGAACTTACGATGGGATTAAAAGGTCGGTATATGTTTTCCAGAATAGGATTGTGAATATTCTACCATCTATAGTGGTTGAGGTGTTATAAAACACTAGAGAATGGTGAGGTCAACATATGAATTACCATGTTTCTTGGATGGTGGTTTAACCTATTTGATTAGATGATTACCTCTATAAAATAGAGGTGGGATCATATAATGATGATATTTGAATCATTTGATAGAAATAACAACACTCAAGATTAAGTTTAATCACTATATATTAAGCTACAATAATGATCCTTATCCTTGTACTTTAGGTAACATATAACCTTTCAATTTTCTCCAGTCAATATAGGACGAAAGTTTGAATTAAGTAAATTATTGTGCATACACTTTATCCTTTTCTTTATCTTCTTGAATGATTGTCTGTGAGTTGTCTATAAGATGTGAGAGGTTTAAATTTTGAGTATGTATTAGGGTGTAGTATACTTACTTGTTTCAGTGATCCTGTAACGTCCTGACCCCAGTTACCCAGAGTCGGTGCATTATTGCGTAACATTGGCATGATCACAAAAGATCAAGTCTCGAAAGACCGATTAGTTTAGTAGCCTTGGAAACACAGGATAGATTCATAAGTCTTACATTACATTATAAAGTAAAACAAAACTAAAAAAACATCCTCTCTTCATATCCCCTCATACTATCCCTGCAGGTCATTCATAATATACTTCATCACATCCTTGAAAAATTAAAACATTAAAAGGGGTGAGATCGGATGCTCAGTAAGGATAATAATATAGCTAAAGCTTTCATAAATAAACAAAAACATTTCAGGCAATGTATAACTAAAACAAAAGCCTTTTAAACTTGAACTTCAACATAATATGGAAAAATTAAAATGAAATAATGCCATTTACTTATTCACATGGATATTCTACTAGTCGAATAATCACATGCAATATCAAGAACCACTTTCATAATGATGGAATGCATAATGCCAGACTATCATAACCACGTATCCAAGGCCTCATGCCAAGACTACAAATAAGATTTTGTCAAGGCCTCGTGCCAATACACTAGTTTGTCTCATGAGACCTACCGATGCATCGAGAAGCAATAGCGGGCTCCACCCGTCACTTATTAATTCCAATGAATTCCTCATATGAACAGGTTTAAACATATCATAAACCAGAACACAATCGTATCACATAAAACATGCATAAAGGAAACATAAAATTTCCACATTTCAATCACAAGATATCAATACAACACATTGATATAATAAAAAAATACTTTCAAAACCATTTTCAATACCAAAATAAATGAAAATTAAAACTTTGTATTTATTTTTCATTTAAAAAAAGTTATGTCTTGTATAGGAAGACGAAACTAAAATAATGGTCATGGTGGCGGAGAAGTCGTTGCCGCATACGTAAGACAAAACATTCCTTTTGTCGTTTAGTAAAAACTCTTCATATAAAAGGATTCCTTTCGAATAAAAGTAAAAGTCAAAGGGGTTTATACACCATATAAAAGAAAGTTGTGTATAAAATAAAATATGCCTCAATGAAAGAAGATTGAGATGAAGTCCCTTACGAAGATCATTTTTAAAATAAAATAGACCTATTATGTGTATTCACTATAAGTACACAAAAAGGAAGTAAAAATACAAGAAATAACATAATAATATCATGACATAATTTGAAAGTAGGAGATTAACCCAAAGAACATATATTGGGTTAAGAAGTTACCTTACCTCGTGTCCAACTTGACTCGGTCATTATTTAATATCCTGAATAATAAACTAGTGTTAATTTATAATTTCTTAAGAACCTTTTTCAAGATCATTATTCCTTTTATATCACTTATTAGCATGTTATGAAAATTATGTAATTATTTAAGTTAATAATGGTCGTTTTGTCGATCTTTGGTACTTGAGTCAAAAATAAACTTCTTATAATTACAAGTTGTTCATGTGGTGAAATATCCATTATATCCTGAATTATATTCATGATTTAGATATCATATATATCATATATATCCATTAGATAAAATAATTTATAATGTTACATAACATTTAGAGGTAATAAATGAAATGCACCGTTGATGGAGACGGTAAGCCGTACGTATGCATGAACACTACTTTCATTTCTATTTCATATTTAATGAAATGAAATCATAATGATATAAAGTTATATTATAATTACAGTATAATATCATATATAATATCATTTAATCCATCATTTATACGTCCCAAATATGGCATTAACGATTCAAATCACTTTGAGGGGGCGGTAGTCCACACTTCCTAAAATGAAATTATCGCGTTTACCCATAATGGAAATCATAAAGGTATGCCATAAATGAAAAATACAGAAGCATAAGGATAAAATAATCATAATATATATCATATATAAAAATAGTATCATCATAATGGCCACCATGAGAGGTGTTAAAATAATATTGAACAATCATCGTTTCATGAGGCAGTAATTCACCACCCACAGAAACAATATGTTCTTTAACCATTAGACGAAGGTGCGTGTAAGTGTAAATAAAATAATTCTAATAAAAACATAAAAATATGTTTATGATATTGGTATTGTTACAAAAGAAAATAATAAAAAGAGTTTATGGGGTTGGAGAAGCAAGATAAAACAAAAGAACATAAGAGAAGACATTACCTTAGAATCGGGTAACTCTTTTTGATTTGAGACAAAGGCTTCCATGGGAAGACTTATGACCAAATTGAGGCTTATAGGAGTAATATAGGGAAGTTTAGAGAGTATTTTTGAAGATTTTGGCTGAGCCAAATGGATATTATGGTGTGAAAAAGGTGGTAGAGGTGGGGGCCTTTTATAAGAGGAGAGGAGGGGCACTATTGGAAAGTCATGAAATGTTACATTATTATGAAATTATTTTCAGATTTTAAAGGTCCCACAATGATATATTTCAAGGATAAGGTGATAAGGGTTCTAAATCTACTAATCAAATAGGTTTTGGACAAGTGTAAGTATTAGATTTTACATTATCCTTCCATTTTGTTAAAATTGTTAATTAATGTGGTAATCGCTGCATTACCATGGTGTCATAAAAAAATTTAATTTATTTAATGTCTAAAAATTATAAAAAAATTACCATGATGTAGGAAATATTTTTATCTTTCCAATGAATATTTATAGTCAAAATGTTAACTTATGTAACTTTATGTAATAATTGTTTTAGTAAAACAACACATGTTTGTGACAATTTTATTTTTACTTTAAATAAAACGTTATTAATGTCATTTTCTTACCCAAGTGGCTCCATAGGGTCCCCAAGTTGACCCATGGATTTTCTTGGTTGGAAATGACTCATCCAATAAGTTTAGGACAAGTGTAAATGTGTTTTTATATTTTTATTATATCATTTTTACCTTAAATTTCACTAATTACCTTTAATCGCGATTAATAAAACTTAAAAGTTACTATTCACCAAAAAATATTTTCATCCCATTAAACCACATTTTAATTAATAATGACAACCATGTATGTCGGATTTTTAAAATTCAATTCACAGAAGTGGTAAAGTTTCATTTAAACGAAAAATTAGTTTTTTTAAACTACCACTTAGTGGTTTCACTATTCATCAAAAATTGAAGTTTTTCAGAAAAATACCAAAAATTCACCCTAAGATATAATTGATATTCTGAATTCAAAAATAGTGTCTATTTTACAAAATTCCAAACATGTAAGTTTCATTAATTAATTTTATAATTAATTCCTGTTGTCAAAACAAATAGCGTGTTTTTAAGAAACAATATCAATCAAAAGATTGACAATTGTTTATGTCCTATTTCAAAGTGAAATTATTTCTAATGACCACCATTGGATAAAATGGTAAAAATATATCCTAATTATACTTTAAAACCAATCAATAGTATAATTTATCACTATAAATTATTTTGATTAAAAATTTGTTTTTAAGTATTTTTTTACTATTCATAGAAAATTGGAAGTTCTCAGAAAATTACAAAAAATTCAACTTAGGATAATTTCGATATTCATAATACAAAAATGAAGTCCATTTTGAAAGATAAAATTTATAAAATTTCAAAAAGTAGGTATTACTATTCATAACGACTACTTTGATTGGTTGTGGTGTGTGTTAGAACTCGAAGTTGCGTACAACACACGCTACTGTATTATTCAAAGAGAAGCGTACCGTGGAAGCTTGGGGTGTTACATTCTCCCCTCCTTCAATAAATTGCGTCCTCGCAATTTGAAATTTTTCTTTGAAAATAAAGGTTGAAAATAGAAAATACCTTTGTGGAAAACCCACATCGGAAATAAGGTTAATAAAAATATAACTTTAAAAGAAAGAAAGAGAAGTACAAAGGTCACCTGAGATAACCCATACTAGGATTCTATGAAAATATGGATATGGAAGAAAAACAAACCATCAAGTTCTGATGGAGAGTTGTAGAAAACAAGATTAGGAGAAAGTTTAACTACAAGAAAATCACAAACTTGTGATTGGTTAAACGATCATTGATTCCCCAGTAGGAAAAGTTAACCGACAACGTTTTTGTTTTAAGTTACCTTTCATAAAGTTGAGGAATTTATTTAGGAGATTTACTAATAATGTAAGGAAATATACATACTTTTCATGTAGACTTACATTCCTTAATTAAGTTTTACCACAAACCCATCTTTCACTCAAAAAGATAATAGAACTCAAAAATATTATATTTATTCTAATCGTACAAGGTTCCAAATATTAACACATACCATTTAGATTAGGAAAACTATTTTGTAATAACTAGAGACTTCATGTAGGCTAGTGGTGGGTAATAAAGGTCTGTCTCACTATGGTTGTGGGTTCAATTCTTGCAGCTTTGTCCGACGCGACGGGTTATCCCCCGACCTGCAGGTTGTCCTTTTCCTAAAACTATAGTATTTTAATATTCCAAAAATAATCTTCAGAAATGTTTTAACCTTAAACAATACTATCCAAAGTTCAACTTAATCCATTCCAACCTTTATAGTTATCCAAAATACCTCTGTCCAGACTTTCTCTAAAAGGTCTCTAAATTCCAAAATCAATTCATCAGATTCCCCCAAACAAAGTAAATTTTCTCTTATTGTCACATACTAAAAATATGATTACCTTCATCATATTAAAACCTTAATGAAAACAACAAGTATTTCAGTACAATCATTATATATATCACATTATTATTATAACCATAATATAGTTCTTGAGTCCAAAAACACAAATACAATAATTATTCAACTTCATCTATAGTAACAACATAAGCTTGGCCTTGATCCCTTGGCCTTTTCGAAGGTATGTTTCCCTAACACTTAGGAAATTCATTTGCATAATTCCCCATTTCTATACAATTGTAGCATTCAACATTGATAGCCTCTTTCTTTCCCTTGCAATCACGAGCCTGGTGACCTTTTTCTCCACATTTATAACAAACTCCCATTCCTTTTAGGAAAGTACCAGGGTGATTCTTCCCATAATTATCACATAATGGAAAATCCTTCTTTCCATTTTTCCCTTTATCTATCTCTTGTTCCACCGTTCTCTTCTTCTCTTGCTTTACTTTGTTGTCATAAGACTTAGAGAGTTCCTTTTCTGTCTTGATATCACACGAGACAATATCTTCGTACGATGAGAAGGATTGTGATACTAAAGCTCGATGGAGAAATGGTTTTAACCCATCAAAGAAATGATCAATATTACTTCTTGGGTTACATATATAATCTAAAGCATACCTTTCTAACCTTGTAAAGTTGGCCTCATACTTTGCGACATTCTCATCCTCCTTTTGTCTCAGACTCAGAAATTTCCTTTCCATATCTGTTCTATGGTCACGAGGGAAGTATTTTTCTAAGAAAATCTCTTTGAACTCCCTCCATTACATATTTGATACTTCATCATCTTTCTTTGTGTTTTGAATCAATGACCACCATTGATCAACATCTCCAGTGAGGCGGTAAACTACCATGACAACATTCTCCCTTTCGCTACTCCCCAAGGCATGGAATATTTTCTCTAAGGAGTTTATCCATTTCTTAGCTACTAATAGATTTGTACTCCCATTGAATGTTGGTGGTTGTTTCCTCATGAAGCAGTCTAACATTGATCCTCCACATTGCGGATCAGGGTGCTCCATATGATTAAGGTTATTATTCATAACCTCAGTGAGTTGTCCCAGTATGGTGATAAGTTGATTAACACTAGTTGTATCTCCAGCTCCACTATAATTTCTTGAGTAGGAGGGAAATACCTATATGGAGTGCGTGCATTGATATGGTTTCCATTCCTCCCACTAGGAGCCATTTCTAAACAATGGCATAAACTAGATTAGTTTATGAATCAAAATACATAATTTCATACTTGTAAAACACTTAACATAAATTGAGCTATAATCATAAAAAATGTTTTCTTTGAGGAAGTATATACTCATAAACCCTTTATAATGGTTTGTAAAGAAAATGAGAATTATCCTAAGCATATCCCATGGGAGTGTCGTAACCAAGAGTGCAGCAAGGCCCGTGGTCGTGCACCAGTTCCCGTTCGAGTCTAGCTCAAAGCGGTGTTTTCGGGTTTTACCCCTAGGTACATCTGTGCCAGAGCCGCCTCAACCTGCTCGTATCCAGAAAGGGATGTATTGCTCAGAAAACTCACAAAAATCTTTATAATACCAAAATTCTAGGAATTTCTTCTATACTAATCCTCAAATTCTATCTTAGGGCTATGTTCTCTAATCAGAGTTTATCTAAATCTAGCTTCCAAGGTTAGTACTAAACTACCTCTGATAACAACTGTAAGGCCCCGACCCCAGTTACCTAGAGTCGGTGCATTATTGCATAACATTGGCATGATCACAAAATATCATGTCTCGAAAGACCGATTAGTTTAGTAGCCTTGGAAACACTAGATACATTCATAAGTCTTACATTACATCATAAAGTAAAACAAAACTAAAAAAACATCCTGTCTTCATATCCCCTCATACTATCCCTGCAGGTCATTCATAATATACTTCATCACATCCTAGAAAAATTAAAACATTGAAAGGGGTGAGCTCAGATGCTCAGTAAGGATAACAATATAGAGGAAGCTTTCATAAATAAAAAAAACATTTAAGGCAATGTATAACTAAAACAAAAGCCTTTTAAACTTGAACTTCAACATAATATGTCAAAATTAAAATGAAATAATGCCATTTACTTATTCACATGGATATTCTACTAGTCGAATAATCACATGAAATATCAATAACCACTTTCATAATGATGGAATGCATAATACCAGACTATCATAACCACGTACCCAAGGCCTCATGCCAAGACTACAAATAAGATTTTGTCAAGGCCTCGTTCCGAGACACTAGTTTGTCTTGTGAGACCTACCGATGCATCGAGGAGATATAGCGGGCTCCACCCCTCACTTATTAATTCCAATTCATTCCTCATATGAACAGGTTTAAACATATCATAAACCATAACATAATCGTATCACATAAAACATGCATAAAGAAAACATAACATTTCCACATTTCAATCACAAGATATCAATAAAAAACATTTATATAATAAAAAAATACTTTAAAAACTATTTTCAATACCAAAATAAAAGAAAATTAAAACTTTGCATTTATTTTTCATTTAAAAAAAGTTATGGCTTGTATAGGAAGACGAAACTCAAATAATGGTCACGGCGGCAGAGAAGTCATCGCCGCATACGTAAGACAAAAAATTCATTTTGTCATTTAGTAAAAACGCTTCGTATAAAAAGATTCCTTTTTAATAAAAGTAAAAGTCAAAGGGGTTTATACACCGTATAAAAGAAAGTTGTGTATAAAATAAAATATGCCTCAATGAAAGGATATTGAGACGAAGTCCCTTACAAAGATCATTTTTTAAAATAAAATAGACCTATTATGTGTATTCACTATAAGTACACAAAAAGGAAGTACAAATACAAGATAGAACATAATAATATCATGAAATAATTTGAAAGTAGGAGATTAACCCAAAGAACAGAAATTGGGTTAAGAAGTTCCCTTACCTCGTGTCCGACTTGACTCGATCATTCTTTAATCTCCTAAATAATAAACTAGAATTAATTTATACTTTCTTAAGAACCTTTTTCATGTTAATTATTCCTTTTATATCACTTATTACCATGTTATGAACATTATGTAATTATTTAAGTTAATAATGGTCGTTTTGTTGATCTTTGGTACTTGAGTCAAAAATAAACTTCTTATAATTACAAGTTGTTCATGTGGTGAAATATCCATTATATCCTGAATTATATTCATGATTTAGATATAATATATATCATATATATCCAGTAGATACATGCATTTATAATGTTACATAACATTTAGAGGTAAGAAATGAAATGCACCATTCATGGAGTCGGTAAGCTGTACGTACGCATGAACGCTACTTTCATTTCTATTTCGTATTTAATGGAATGAAATCATAATGATATAAAGTTATATTATAATTCCAGTATAATATCATATATAATATCATTTACTCCATCATTTATACGTCCCACATATGGCATTAACGATTCTAATCACTTTGAGGGGGCGGTAGTCCGCACTTCCTAAAATGAAATTATCGCGTTTACCCATAATGGAAATCATAAAGGTATGCCATAAATGAAAAATACAGAAGAATAAGGATAACATAATCATAATATATATCATATATAAAAATATTTTCATCATAATGGCCACCATGAGCGGTGTTAAAATAATATTGAACAATCATCGTTTCGTGAGGCAGTAATTCGCCACCCACAGAAACAGTATGTTCTTTAACCATTAGATGAATGTGTGTGTAAGTGTAAATAAAATACTTCCCATAAAAACATCCAAGTATGTTTAGGATACTGGTTTTGTTACAAAATATAATAATATAAAGATTTTATGGGGTTGGAGAAGCAAAATAAAACAAAAGAACATAAGAGAAGACATTACCTTAAAATCGGGTAACTCTTTTTGATTTGAGCCAAAGGCTTCCTTGGGAAGACTTTTTCCCAAAGTGAGGCTTCTAGGAGTAAGAGAGGGAAGTTTAAAGAGTATTTTGGCAGAGTTTTTCCGAGTCAAATGGCTTTGATGGTGTGAATAATGTGGTAGAGGTGGGGGCCTTTTATAAGAGGAGAGGAGGGGCACTATTGGAAAGTCATGAAATGTTACATTATTATGAAATGATTTTCAGATTTTAAAGGTCCCACAATGATATATTTCTAGGATAAGGTGATAAGGGTTAGAAATATACTCATAAAATATGTTTTTTACAAGTTTAAGTATTTTATTTTACATTATCCTTCCATTTTATTAAAATAGTTAATTAATGAGGTAATCGCTGCATAATCATGATGTCATAAAAAATTTAATTTATTTAATGTCTAAAAATTATAAAAAATTACCATGATGTAGGAAATATCTTTATCTTTCCAATGAATATTTATAGTAAAAAATTTAACTTATTTAACCCTATGTAATAATTGTTTTAGTAAAACAACACATGCTTGTGACAATTTTATTTTTACTTTAAATAAAACGTTATTAATGTCATTTTCTTACCAAAGTGGCTCCATGGGGTCCCCAAGTTGACCCATGGATTGTCTTGGTCGGAAATGACTCATAAAATAAGTGTAGGACAAGTGTAAAGGTATTTTTGTATTTTTATAATATCATTTTTACCTTCAATTTCACTAATTACCTTTAATCGCGATTAATAAAACTAAAAAGTTACTATTAACCAAAAATTATTTTCATCCCATTGAACCAAATTTTACTTAATAATTACAACCATGTATGTATGATTTTTGAAATTCAATTCACATAAGTGGTAAAGTTTCATTTAAACGAAAAATTAGTTTTTTAAACTACCACTTAGTGGTTTCACTATTCATCAAAAATTGAAGTTTTTCAGAAAAAATACCAAAAATTCACCCTAATCTATAATTGATATTCTGAATTCAAAAATGGTGTATATTTTATAAAATTAGAAACATGTAAGTTTCATTAATTAATTTTATAATTAATTCCCATTGTCAAAACAAAGAGCGTCTTTTTAAGAAACAATATCAATCAAAAGATTGACAATTGTTTATGTCCTATTTCAAAGTGAAATTAATTATAATGACCACAATTGGATAAAATGGTAAAAATATATTCTAATTATACTTTAAAACCACTCAGTATTATAATTTATCACTATAAATTATTTTGATTAAAAATTTGTTTTAAGTATTTTTTTACTATTCATAGAAAATTGGAAGTTCTCAGAAAATTATAAAAAATTCAACTTAGGATAATTTCGATATTCCGAATATAAAAATGAATTCCATTTTGAAAGATAAAGTCTATAAAATTTCAAAAAGTAGGTATTACTATTCATAATGGCTACTTTGATTGGTTGTGGTGTGTGTTAGAGCTCGAAGTTGCATACAACACACGCTACTGTATTATTCAAAGAGAAGCGTATTGCGGAAGCTTGGGGTGTTACAGATACAACACACAAGGAAGTTCCATTGGTTTTATTCTAAAATGTAGAACCATATTCAAGTGTTATATTTTAAAGAACATAAGTTTTATCTTACATTGATCATATAAATGTTCTAATTCCCGAAAATTAGTATGAGAGAAAGGTTGGTCACACTCAAAAACCCAGGAAAAATCCTCACTTCCCTCAGAGTTATATTGATTTTAGTTGGGTATACTGTCATAAAAAGATATTACAATAAAAAAAAGTAATTAATTGAATCAATCAATTAGATGGAACATACTATGGATTTTATAGAATATAGATAAAATACTATATCATCCATAAGGATATTGAACTTCTGCTAAGTGTAGAGAATCCTGATAAGATGGAGAAATGTGAATGAGAAAATTTTGATAGAAAATCACTTAGATTAGTGTGGATTTCATTGGCACAAAACATATCCTTCAAAATCCAGTAGAAGAAGACTACAACTAATTTTATGGCATCCTTGGAGGACATGTATGAAAAAATGATGACATTGAACAAGGTGTTTCAAATGGAAAGGCTATTTAGCATGATGTTATCAAAAGGGTGGTCAACAACAGACCATGTGAATGACTTCAACTTGATCTGGGGCCAACTCGAAGTTGTGAAAGTGACTTTCATAGTTTATTTATGGAAAATACTACTATTTTTATCTCTACTAGAATCTTGAGATAGTATTGTTCCTTCTGTAAGAAACTCCTACCAAATGACTAACTTGGTGTTCAAATACATTCATAATTCAAACCTCAATGAGGAATTCCAGAGAAGAGAGGTCCATGTACCTTCTGACAATGATATGAATGCTGATTTAAGGGGATCCTCACCCCAGATAAGGAATTGATGATAAAAAAAAAAGATAATTCTAGGTAGAAGAGTCAAGTAAAGTTGGATGGTCCATGGCTCACATGTTGGTATTGAGGGAAACATGGAAACCTCCATAGGAACTGCCAAAATAAAAAATAAGGCACTGGAAGGACAACTTCTAGAAGTTTAAAATCTATTAATACAATAAAATAAGGTCAAAAACTTCTACTCACCACCAATGTTCCGGTAAACACTATTGAAAAGATTCTATAGTGATGATTTGAAACCATTTTTATAAGCTCTCAAACTATTGGGTGATTTTCCATTGAGATAGACCTATACCAATATTTTGGTCAAACCATTGGTATATTTGGTCTTTATCAATAGTTCTTGAACCATTGGTGTAAGTAATTTCATAGGAAATACCTATACCAATGGTTTTGGAAAACCATTTGTATAGATTTTATGCAAAAAAATGGCGGTGAGTATTGAACCCAGGACGTCACTCTTGTAACTGAAAGACTTTACCACTAACCTATAATTAATTTTGCATCTATAATTTGATATATATATATATATATATATAATTAATTATTAATTTTTAAGTATTTAATTATATTATACATAAATATATAAAAAATTTCCTAGTCTATACTAATGATTTTCCAAAATCATTGGTATATGTTCCAATAATTTTCAAGACCTGTACCAATGGTTCTCTAAAACCATTAGTATAGGTCCCTAAAATTATTGGAACCTATACCAGGGGTTTTGGATAACCATTGGTATAGGTCTCTTTTGGGTTCCTATACCAATGGTTCTCTATAACTATTGTTATAGGTCCGTTGGTGCAGACTAGATTTTCAGTAGTGGGAGTCATGGGTGATTAACTTCAGTGCATCCTTCCACTCACAGATCAAAGGTACATGATCAAAAATGTATCTAGAAGCTTTGGGAATGTTCATTTAGATAATGATTAATATTTGGAAGTGATTGGAAAGGTAGATATAAATATATGGATGGAAAATGGTTCTTCATATGACTAAAGGAGGTGATACACATTCCAGTTACCTAGAAGAATATCATATCAGTGGGGCAGTTGGATGATATAGGCTATAGAATGTCCTTCATTAATGGAGTATAGAAAGTGGCTTGTAGTCTATTGTTGGGTGCGAGGAGTAAATGATGATACCCTTTATTTGAATGACAGTTTAGATTGAATTGAAATGGTTAGAAGTACAACAATGAATGATACAGGGGCCTAAAATTGCAAACTTCATCATCTTACTGATAAGAACATGAATATACAAGTTGGGAAGAGAATTATGAAGCTCGATCACACAACTATTAGACTTCATAAGAGTTTTGTGTTGGGAAAGAAAAAGAGGTTTTTATTCAACTTGAATGGTAGGAATCCCAGAGCCTTGAACGTATGGTGACCTACCCTAGTTCTATCTCATAAAGGATCCCATTACACTATAAAATTCATTAACAATTCAACAAGGAAGGTATGGGTGTATTTCCTTAATCATAAGTATAGAATTTTTAAAAATTTCATACAACATAAATCTATGATTGAAATGGAGATTGGCCATAAGTTAAAATTCACTAGGTCCAACAACAATTGTGAATATAATAGAAGTAACTTCCAAACCTTATGTTGGAAGAAGGGGATCAGGATCGAGAAGAAAGTACCTGAAACTCTATAGAAAAATGGGTTAATGGAATGTAAAGTGATGATTTCTTCCTTTACACACCATCAACAATATCACATCGGAGGTGATAAACATGAAGAAAATGAGTCAATTAGCATAGAAAAACCAAATTGTATTAAAAATACATAAAATAAATCCTAATATAATCTAAACTAGGCCAAAGGACGAGGTCCAGTTTTTCTTACAGTGAGAGGAGGGGATAATATTTTTAAGCAATAGAGATTCTCCTTGTCCTTTCATTTAGTGTAGTGGGAATCAAGATTCTCCATCCTTGGATGAGTGCAACATGTCATATCCAATGGTGGAGACATATTCAATTAAAAGTATCATTTTCCTTTGATCACATTGCACATCTTTAAGATATGATTCTGCATGGAGTGGTGAAGATTCATGATTTGTTTGTTGAGATCGCGTAAAGAGTTGCACGTGCTAGCTAGTGGGTCAGAAAAATTGAGCATTGTCATGATTTATTTTTTCCCTACAACGGTTTGGTCAGGAGTGGGCATATGAAGTGAATGAGGTAGAGATTTAGCCATGGGTGTATACACTCAATTATGCTTGTTCCTAGATTCAGGATGTGGATAATTCTTGAAACATGGCATGAGGCTAGGAGTCTGCATTGTGCTAGGAAAATTGAGGGTCACAGTTGAAATTAGAACCTAGGTTTCCCTCTGAACATGCTCAGATATTCTTCCTCCTACAACTTAGATATGGCATCACTTCACTGGACAATTCTTAGTTAAAATTGAGTTCGTTACTTGGATTGGATGAATCCCATTAACATGATCATCCATGGATTCAGTTTTTGGCAGCATCCCAAGAAAGAACAAGCAAATGTTATAAGGAAGCTTCATTAGGGAGTTTGGTCAAGCATGTGGCCTGTGTGGGCCTGCAACTTCATGATCGGTTCAGGCGGAAAGAATAATTTCCCCATCATTTTCAATCACACCTAAAAATAAAGAATAACAGTAACACAACTCGACATCAATAGTGAAAACACAAATTCAATTTTGATGCGGTATTTAATAGGACAGGAACGACATCATCAGTTCTAGATTCATCGGCACCTTCAAATCATCATCTATAAATCAAGATTCATGTTTCCACCTTAAATGTTTCACTTTCCACAATGATCTGGGTTGGTTCTTCTATTTGGAAGAAGGATCAGCTTAAAATTCATCTCCCTCGGCGGAGCTCTAGTGATCTCAAATTATAACATTAAAATCACATTTTTATAGATTTTCTACACCAATGTTGCATGATTTTCAGATATTTCTTATAAGTTCTTTAGTTTCCCTCATAAAATAAATTTGAAACATTGGTTTGAACTGTTAAACACTCACATCACATCTCAATCCATCACTTTTAAATCTTCCAAAAAAATACCAAGGGTCATTTGAAATAATGAGATCTAACTTCAGAAATACACATGTAAAAAAATAAATTAATAAACAATATATTCTAAGGAATATAGAAACAAAACTAAAACCATAAAGAGAAATCATTACCTCAGCAGTTAGGTATTTGAGCACAACAGCCAAGTAAACCGAAGCACAGGTACAGAAATGATGAAAGTAATGATTTTTATTCATGTGGGCCACTCCCAATTTGGGAGTGATTGAAAAATATATTTTTTCACAGGAGTCTTTGACTATCGGCAGCAGTCTTCATCAGGTGGAAATCAAACCAAGAAGCTACTAGATATTTCTTCTTTGGTAGGCAACCAACCATAGCGGATGCAACAAACATGGATGAGAAACTAGTGATGGTTGTCAAGGGTAAATGAACCACCCTTGAACATTGAGTTTAATCATCTATAAAAATAGAATAAACTCTCCTATAATTGTATAAAGTGGTGTAATTGTGTAAAATGTGTGATCTCCTAATGAGATCCAGAGAGAATAAATTGGCCCCATTTCTCATATGAATGTAGGAAAACACCCTGAACAACATAAATCCAATAATTCTTCCATTTTCTTCTATTTTTGTGTTATTTTCATTTCCACACACCTCTGATGTACCCTTAAAAGTGGTATCAGAGGGAGAGAGTTTGAAATCATGGAGCGATAAAAAGTTTTTGGGTGACCGGAAAATAAAAGTTGGTCAGAAAATTTTTCTGAGGCTAGATCCATGAAGAGGGCAATGAGACGATTCCAACGGCACAAGTAGCATAAAAAACCAAGGTGAAACAAGCCTGATAGGCTTGATCAATGTTCTAGTAAACCATGAGTGCTATAGTAACCCCATGCCAGAGAAGATGATACTATTCATGCCGGTGGAACCTTTTTAGCGAGATTTTTGGCCACTGTTTTGGAGAGCCATATTATCACTAGATCAACGGGAAATATTGACTATTTAAATTGTTTTGGAAATATCTCATCCAATTAGACTCCATTTTCGGCAATCCAGGAGTCAATTCCCACAATTTCAACCATTAAAGACACATCTGTATGGTTAGATTTAAAAAATTCTCACTTCATAAGGTGGTTTCAAAGGGGTGAGACATCGATAGGTGTTGATCGTGTTTGATGATAATGATGATGGATGGTGCCAAAGCACTACCAAAATTTGACATTGAGAAGTTCGATGCTCAGAACAATTTCAAATTGTGGAAAAGCATAGTGAAAGATATTATTTTTCATGAGGTCATGATCAGACCATTGATTAGATAATAGCCCAAGAGAACTAGTAATGATGATTTCCAATATTTCAAGATGTGGTTCGTCAACCCAATTTAATTGTGTCTAGAAAATAATGTAAAATACTCATTGTTGGATGAGACCTCACCAAAGGATATCTGGAAGAATTTGGAGCAACGATATATGGTGAAGTCGCTCACCAATAAATTATTATTAATGAATAAATTGTAAGAGTTGTGTATGGATTACGAAACAAATTTCTCAGATCATACCAACGAATTCAACAATATCCCTATGCAATTATTGGATCTCGGTGTGAAGGTTGGAGAGGAAGACAAAACACTTTTTCTTTTTTCAACTCTACCAAGTTCATTTTATGGAATTGTGACTACATTGCTCATGGGGAAGTAAACATTGATCATGGATGAGATTATGGAATCAATTTAAGATTCATAGGCATTCCGAAGACCCGCGATGCATTCAGGTGAGAAAAGAATGGTGATGTGAGATGATCAATGTGGGAGGAGGTAATATCGGAAGTCAAGAGGTAAAGAATGGTGACCAAAATTGATAGGAATTGATGCTAGAGAAATAAAATGTTTCTAGTGTTAGAAAAAGGGTCACTATAAAAGTTACTATGGAGAGCGCAAATGATACGTTGTTGAGAAAGAGAAAGATGAAGAGAAGAATACAAACATCACATAATCCTTAGGAGATGATGAAATCTACCTAATAATGGGAAGCTCACACTTAAGTGGGAGAGTTGAATAGGGAAAAGTGTCATGTCATTACTACAAAGGATATGAGCACATGAAGCAGGAATGTTAATTTTTAAAGAGGAAGAATGGGTGGGCTCAAACTACATAGGAATACTGATGGGTTTTGGATTCGGGGAGCTCAGTACACATATGAATGATGAAAGATTCATTTCATACTTTTCAATAGGTATGATATTTAGTGAGACTTGGTGATAGGTCAACATGTGATGTTCGTGGAGTCAGGATGGTGAAGTTTAAGACACCCGGTGGATCAGTATGAAAACTAGCTGACGTGAAATTCATTCTGAGGATGAGATAGAACTTGCTATAATTAAGTAGGCTTGATGAAATAGGATACAAGATTCCTATAGCAGGTGGAGTGTTGGAAGTATCACATGGGGATTCATTAATTCTTACTGGGAAAGAGTCCCAAGGTTTGTATCATTTGACGAGGACTGTAGTCATCCCATGATTGATTGAATAAAGTTAAGTGCCATTTCATCTGGCATGAAGAAGTATGTTCAATTTGTTGATGAAGTTTTCAACCCCTGCAAGGAGACTGAAGGTCTGGTTTCTACCCCAAATTGGTCATGAGGGGGAGATTTATAGGAGCCACTTCCTATTTTGGAGTGATTGGCAGAGATATTTTTTCACGAGAGTCTTTGTCTGTCGGTAGTAGTCTTCATCATATGGTAATCAAAACAAGCGGCTGCGAGAGATTTCTCTTTTGGTAGGAAACCAACCATAGTGGACACAACAAACATGGATGAGCAATCGACAATGGCTATGAAGGGTATATGAACTACCCTTGAACATTGAGTTTAGTAAACTATAAAAATAGAATAAACATTCCTGTAATTGTAAGAAGTGGTGTAATTATGTAATCTATATGATCTTCCATGAGATCTGGAGAGCATAAATTGGACCTATTTCTCCCATGGATGTAGGTATCTTGGACATAATTTTCTATATCACTCTTAAAATAGAATAACCAATATGGTAAACTTCCATCACTCGAGTTCCCATTGCATTAGAGGTTATAATGCAACCATATGTCCTTGATTTAACATGGAACCACCCATCATTGGTTAATAATGTACCACCTATCTTTAGATTAACACAAAAACTCCCATCATTAGTTAATAACATACTAACCATCCTTCATCTATCATGAAACCACCTTTAATTGGTTTATAACATAAAAAATGGTCATCATAAACAATTCGCAAGAACTATATCATAATCATAAAACATGAATTGTTGCATCATAAAAATATTCTTAAGGAAAATAACCTTTTTATTTTTAAAACACATATGTTTATAAAAAGTGCACACATACGAAGGAAAAAATGTGATTTTAAAATAACCAAGTAAACTTGTAAATGAATCTCCAAATCATTAAGGAATCATGAGGATGGAAAAATTATCTCATGATATATAAGTTAAGAAAACAATCCTTTTTGATTTTTTTAAAATTAAAGAGGAACTTTAAAAAAGTATTTTTAAAAATAAAGTCTCTTACCTTAAGTTCATATAATCATGTAAATTCTTTATATTTATAAATAATAAAATTAGGTTAATTATTTAATTTCTTAATAACCATTTTAATGCTCATTATTCCTTTTATATCACTTATTACCATTTTAATTACTTAATCATTTAAATTCACATCAGGTGTTTTGAAAATATTCAGTACTTAAGTCCAAAATGGATTTAGTCAGTTGACTATGGTCAAAGATGTTAGAATTCCATCATCACTAGAATAATAATCATGATATAATTATAATTTTTATACATAAATTATACTTTTAAAATCAATTATGAAATATGGTTATGAAAAATGAACTATATTGCAATCATGGAGACGGTAGGCCGTACGTACGTATGAGTAACGTTTCCATTTCTCAATGATCATTATGGTAATAAGGTAAGTATTATTTTATATTTATAGAATAATAATAATTTTATATGTTTCATATTAATTATTTAAATATAATTATGTATTTCATTCATGTGATGTGATGATGAAAAATTAATCACATCGCTTCGTGGAGGTGGTAGTCCATACATACGCATGAATGTCACTATCATTTTTCTATGAATTGAAATGTAAGAACATAAATGATATTTTGTATTTTAAGAATGATAAATATGTCATGAATATAATATATAAACATTAATCTCATCATTATAACTAGTCTTGAGAGGTGGTGATGGAAAAAAATTACATCGGTTTGTGAGGTTGTAGTTCACCATACACACGAACGATGAATTATTTATCCATTTGATGGAAGTAGAGATAGATATAGGTGATTCCACTAACATAATAAAATATAAGTATATGGATAATAATGGAGTTTTTATTTTATTAGGGTTTAATAATATTTGGGAGATGTGGAAGAATAAACAATATAGAAACACTCCATTAAAAATGATAACACTTATTTGGACAATCCCCATTGTTTAACACCTTTAAACCACTAAGGTTGGTGTTATACCTAAACCAAGACCTATAGAATGAGTGGATGTATTATATTAAGGTATTTGGGTAGGTATTGGTCTAAAATAATGGGTTTTAAGTCTGAAGTAATGAGAAGAATTGGTTCCCTTTTATGAGAGAGAGGATGGGCACTCTTGGAATTTCTCAAAATAATAAAATAATATAAAATA
Organism: Viscum album; assembly: GCA_963277665.1. NCBI lineage: Eukaryota > Viridiplantae > Streptophyta > Magnoliopsida > Santalales > Viscaceae > Viscum > Viscum album. The sequence goes on from OY728137.1 coordinate 815,708,300, forward strand.
ATATTTAACAAAAAATGGATCCAAAATTATTAATTTAAATTATAATTTGGGTATGGGTATAAATTCCATAATCCAATAAAAATTAGAGTTTTTTACTATATTTCTACCATTATCTTTTGGTTTTAACCCTTATTTTACTCCTTTAACTCTTACCATGACAATATGGATTTATACACTTTGGGGGTTAATATAGTTACTATAAAATAAGAAAAAAACACATAAATGGAACAAGGTTGATATTTTGAATCTTCAGATAATCACTTGTCAGATGTTAAATTTTTTAGTAATTCTATATCATTTAATATAATATTATTTATTATAAAATATCAATAATGTCAATTTTTAGATCTATTCATTACTTTGACTTTAATAATATCAATATAACACTTAGAAGTAAAAAAAATATTTTATTATATCCCTAACATGTAAAGGTCATATAAAAAATTCGTTGATCTGATTAATTATACCAAATTATATTTATTTTAATATTTTTAATAACATTTATTTTATTTTCCATTAATTAAATAATTGTTGTATTAGCGTTATGAAAACATTTAAGGTAATTATTTTTTTACTAAAAATTTGGAATAAATTTTCATGATGAATATAAATATATTATATCTCTCAATACTATTTATAGTTGGACATATCCACTAGATAACACTTTCTTAAAAATATTACACTTATAAAAAATAAGGGCGTGTCACGTTTGAATTTTCTTTAAATAAAATATTATAAAGGTCATAATATTATACAAGGGGTCCCAAAAGGTCATAAATTAGACCCTTGTATGATTATAGTATATATATAATAATCCAATAAAATTTAAGAAAGTGTTAATATAATTTTAAAGTCCATATCATTTTTTTAACCTTTAATTATTCAATTTACCCTTTACCACAGTAACAAAAATTATTAAGTTTACTATTCATGTTGACAAAAAATAAAAGATTATTATTTACTAAATTTAAAACCAATTATTCCAAATATAAAATCCATTTTTCAAGATTTAAACCACATAATTTTCATAATTTAATTTGAAATTAGACTGACAAAATGCTACAAAAATAGTTTTTTTTGAAAAATTCCCTTTTTCAATATAAAAAGTTTTTATAATAAATTAAAGGATAAAATCTATTTAAAAAACAATAATTGAATTATTGTAAAACAATATTAACTAAAGAAAATTTAAAACTAATCTAAAACATAATTTGATCATGTAAATACTTAAAAATAAATTAATGTTTTCAATAAAAATCAGTTTTTTCACTATTCCTTGAAAAATAAATATTCTTAAAAATTCTTAAATATTATTTTTAAGATAATTTTTAAATTATGAATTCAAAAATGAAATTAATTTTGTAAAATATTTTTTTATAACTTCAGAAAATTATAATATTCACTCATAAAAAGAAAAAACACATTTTTGATGAAAACATATTTTTTGAAAAATAAAATGACGTTACTAAAAATTGTGTGATTATTTTATAATAACTTATAAATACATTTATATTGATTTAGAACTTTATATATATTTTATAAACTAGTTATTCATATTCATATCTTCAAATTTAATAGCTCAGTTATAATTGTCACATTTAAATAATAATATTCAGTTTTCCATTTAAACTCAATGTGACATATCATGTTCTCTATCTAACAAAATTTTCCCCACCATTGGCTACGGCATGTGGCACCCATACGAGGAAGAATAATATTGATTCCCACTACACTAGATGAAAGGAAAATGATAATCTTCATTGCCTATGAATATTATCCCCTCCTCTCACTCTAAAAAAATCTAGACCTTGGCCTTCGACCTAGTTTTGATAAGATTAAGATTTATTTTATGTATTTTTAATTCAATTTGGTTATGATCTCTATTAATTATTTCATTATATTATGCCTATTTTCTTCATGTATCTATACTTGGGGATGTCGTAGTGATCCCAAACTCCATGAACATAAAGATATAATCCCCAATGGGTTGTCCGAGGGGAATCAGAGTGCTGGGATTGGATTTATGTGTTCCAATTCCTCAGTCAATTTTATCTGATTATGGTGTGATAGTGTAGATGGTGTTTATAAGATACAGTTATCGCTTTAAATTCCATTAACAATACTACACTCCTCTACTTATTTCACTTTAATGTATCCATCCATTGAGATCACATTTTATACTAATGGTATAACGACCCATACTTTTCTTAAATTACTATTACATCATTATAAAGATAAACAACATAATATTATTACACCATGAGGATCTAGAGTTTTAGTGTCTTGGGAAAACTAGGACCAAACATTACATTTAAAACATCAAGCATAAACATTTATTTAATTCATTCTTCTCTAGCTTCTTATCGGCACTTGACCTCTCCTTAGTATATGTAGTCACCCGAGGATATAAATCAAAAAGGGGTGAGCTAAAATCGCAGTAAGTGGATATATAAGAACAATATAGTAGGGGGTGAGCAGAATCATAACATCGTCATGAGAGGAATCATTAGATAAACGCATGTAATGTGGAAAAGCATAAAAGAAATGAAAAAATTGTGTCTTAGTGGTTAAATACCACACATATTTGTGAAAAAATATAGCATCATGTTCATAAATAATTTCACATTAACTCATGAGGTTCATCACTTTAACCAATGCATTAGAGTGATATATAATTCCGGGCACACCCATCACATTCAAACATTCATATTGCGCTATATAATTCTAGGTGCACCCTTCACATCATAACATTTTCATTATCATTATTTCCACATAGAATATATATCACTAATAACCATGTAATGTAATGGGTTTAAACACATAAGAGAACATTCATAAACTTTGGGCTCCTAAAAGAAAGAGGGAATAACATACATGATATAAGAACCGTCGACCTCGAGTGAGAAGTAAAAGGTGTGTTCTTGAAAGAAGAGTTCTTTTGGAAAACATTGTGTTTGACATAAAATATATTGGAGAGAATGTATATATCAGAATAGGTAATTTAATTATTAAAAATGATTTTTAAGGAGTAACCATACAAAAAATTGAGTGAATGAGGGAGAAACCGATGAAAGAAAGTTGGGTTCAAGAATTTCCCCTTACATTGTATCCGAACGCTAACATCACATTAATGACCTATATAATCACATTATATTAATTAATTAACAATTATAGAACCCTATTTACATAAATATTGTTCATTCTTGTTTCATCAAGTTATTTTATTTTCTTTTGGATGATTTATAGGTTTTAAATCCATTGTCCGGGAATGTTCATTTTTTTGGTTTTCTCGAACGGTTCACTTGTATTCATAAATGGAAGTTCATGTAGAACATGGATAAATATACAGAACTTTTATTACATGTTATTAAATATATTACATGAGATTAAATGATATTATAATTAATTATTTTATATACCATGTGTATGAATCAACAGTTAAGATTTAATGATGATCGTTTTATGTTAATTTGGGCGGTTTTTTGATCACAACAAACAAGTTTTAATTTATCATTTAGTAATATGTATATAAGTTAGTTATAGAACATTAAATCAGATTTAATACATATAAAATAATCTGGTTCAACCATAAATTTTTTTTCATGACCAGATCTGAAGGCGGTAAAGGAAATTGAAAACATGTCGTTCTTGAAGGTGATAAATTAACACCTCACGAACAATGTTTTCCTTTCTGAAGTAAAAAAGAAGAGGAGAAGGGGGTTGGATGATATAATATCCTATTATTATCATAAAATTACATAATATGTATGATAATTAAGTTACCATACCATGTGTATAAAGATATGTGGAGACATAATAAGAAAAAGAACTCTAAATTGAAAGGAAATTAAAGGAAAAGAGAGAGAGGAATTACCTCTTGAGTTATCCTCTTGAGATCCTCCTCAAGGCACCTTGGATTGGTCTTTTGATGAGACCAGAAGATCTTGGACATGGGGGAGGGGCTAGGGAAGATTTTTGGACAGAGTTTATAAAATTATTGAAGCTTGAGAGGTGTGGGGAAATGAGGGTGTGAAGGGTGCTATTAATGGAGGTGGGAGGAGGGGTTTCCTTAATATTTAATTCATTAGTTTATTAATTTCCACCAAGACAAGAAATAGTGATGATTCCATGACCAAGAATAATAATGTGTTCATGTGAGTTAGATATTTTGGTGCTTACATCACTTGTGATTTCAGTAATAGTATATTTAAATTATAATGTATTTATACGGTAAATTAATGCATTTTACTATTCACCAAACATTCAAGTAATTCATAAAAATACCAAAAATTCACCCTAACCATTTTTAAACCTGTAGAATCCAAAAATGTAGTAAATTTTTCAAAAATAATTTTCTAAATATGATTAATTTAATCTTGAATTAAAATCATAATTTACTTGAAAAATATGGTTTTTAAAATTAAAACGGATTTTGTAATGCTTTTAAAAATTACATAAGGTCTTATAAAATTATATTAAAACCAGAAGAAATTGAATTGTTAATTTATGAAAACTTTTCAGTAAAATAAATTTTATTTTAAATTAATAAATTAATTATAATTAATTATTTATGACTTACAAAATATCAATATTTTTACTAAGGTCAAATTGTCACTTATAAGATCCCTAAAGTTTATTTAATATTTCAAGTGTAAGGTTACTATTATTTTGGATGATTTAATATTAATAAGGGTCATATTACTATTCATAAGGGTAGGTTACTATTCATAAGGGTGGGTTATTATACACCAAAAGTTAATTTTGTCTTATCGGACTCCCAACATTTTACTCACGCAACCATGTATGTCAGATTTTCAAAATTCATAACATAGAAGTGGAAAAATTATTTTTAATGATCACATAGTATTTAGTATCATGAAATTTCATTGTGATTTATAATGGTATTATACTATAAGGAATAATTATAAGAAGTGAATTCCATTGATAAAACAATGGGTCGCTACAAGTGGATTCATGTGTTTTGAATGGAAGAATGGTATACGACTGCTGCTAGGTGATTGAGTAATCCCATTCAACCAATTGAGGAGTTTTATTCCCATTAACCAAGGAGAAGAATGATATTGTTGATCTGATCAAGGATTCTTGAGTAGATTATCGATTCCATATCAATGAAAAATAGTGGAGGGTGAATGGATAAATGATATTGAATCTGTCCATTGAGTTAGAAGAGTTAGAAAATTGTAAATAATGATGCAACCCACTAGAATTTACCCTAGGGCCTCCTAAATTTCTTCTTGACCCCTTTTTTGTGTTTATTATGTTTATTTTATTTCCAATGAATTTTATCATAAACTAAAAAAACATCACATCTACCAATTTATTTATTTCAAAACATTCAAAAAACCAAAAAATATACATAAGTGTTAGGATAGAGAATAATAGATTCATATAAACTCCTTGGGAAATGACCTTGGCTATCTTTATATTGAATTCTAGATTTTAAATAAATTTTTTTTTAACCACATCCCACGATAACTGCACAATAAACCAAAAAAAATTTCCGGTTGATTTATTCTGCCTAGATGGCCTTGGGAATTCATTAGTGCACACACATGCATCTTTCCTTATTAATGAAATAATGGTTTATCCTCTTTATCTATACATTCTACTGTAGTGTTCTAGGTACTTTCCTCTCGAGCCTGATCCCCTTATTCTGAAAGAAGTTTTGGAAGTTTCTTTTGCTATATTCATAATTTTTGTCTAACCTAGTTCATTTTAACTTATAGAAACTCTCCCTTTTAATCAAATATTTCTACTGCATGAAATCACTAAAAATGTTACACTTATGATTTAGGAAATACACTCATACCATCCTTGTCACATCGTTCATGAATGTTTCAATGTTATGGGATCATTTATGAGATCAAACTAGGGTAGGTCCCCATAAGTTCAAGTGAGATAACTCCATCTTTCAAGATTTGGGCTTATAACCATTCAAGTTTAACGAAACCATCTTTTTATTTCCCAACACATACCTCTTATGACTTTAGATAGTTATATGATCAAGCTTCATAATGCTCTTCCCAACTAGTATCTTCATGTTTTTCTCACTAAGATGACCGAGTCTAAAATTCTAGGACTCTGTATCTTTCAAGGTTGTACTTATGACCATTTCACTTTCATCTTATCTTTTGGTCAGATAAAGGGCCTCATCATTTACTCCACACACCCAACCATAGACCTTCAAGTCACTTTCCAAACATCATTGATAAAGTTCATTATATATACAGTATCATCCATATTCCCTACTAAGATGAGATTCTTTTGGAGACCTAGAATGTTTATTACTTTCTCTAGTCATAGAAAAGACCATTCTTCATCCAAATATTTACATCTCCCTTTCCAATCACTTCAAAAGTTTCTTCATCAGCCAAATGAACTTTCCCAAAGATTCTAGATACATTGTTGATCATGCACCTATGATTTGTTTTGTGTATGGATACAGTAGAGTTAATCACCCATGACTCCCACTACTGAAAATTTAGTTACACCAATAGACCTATAACAACGGGTTGGAAAACCATCAGTATAGGGTTTCCATACCAATAGTTTGATTTTTTTGGTATATGTGACACCTAGAACAACAGTTATAGAGAACTGTGGGTATAGGGATCTAAAAGGGACATATACCAATGGTTATCCAAAACCATTGGTATAGGTACCAATAATTTTAGGGACCTATACCAATGGTTTTGGAGAACCACTGGTATAGTCCTGAAAAATTATTAGAATCTATACCAATGGTTTTGGAAAAATGTTGCTATAGGCTAAGACATTTTTTTTATATTTATGTATAATAAAATTAAATAATTTGAAATTTATAATCAATTTTAAACACACACACACAAACACACACACACACACATATATATATATATTAAATTATAGACATATAAGTAATTATAGGTTAGTGGTTAAGTCTTTCAGTTATAAGAGAGAGGTCTTAAGTTCAACACTCACCGCCATTTATTTTTTCATAAAACCTATACCAACAGTTTTACAAAACCATTGGTATTGGTATTTCTTATGAAATTATCTATACCAATTATTTGAGAACCACTAATAAAGACAAACTATACTAATATTCAAATTGTTGGTATAGGTCTATCTCAATGGAAAATCACCCAACGGTTTGAGTGCCTATAAAAATGGTTTCAAATCATTGTTGTAGATTTTTTTAGTATTGTTTACTAGAATATTGTTATTGAGTAGGATTTTTATACCTTATTCTATTATATTAATGGATTTTAAACTTCTATAATCTATCCTTCCAACACATTATTTTTTATTTTCATAGTTCCCATGGAGGTGTACATGCTTCCCACAATGACAACATGTGAGTCATGGACCAGTCACATTTGTTTGACTCTTCTACCTAGACTTATCTTTCAGTCATCAATGATTCCTTCTCTTGGTTGAGCATCACCTTCCATCATAATTTAGATCATTTCCATAAAGTTCTTGAACCACTATTATTTGGATTTCCTTATTGTGGATCAAATTATGAATGTCTTTTAACAATGGATCAGTATTTCTATAGGAGTTTCTAACTAAAGTAACTATATTTTCCCATGATTTTGGTAGAGATGATAGTAGTATGATTTCCCATACATCATCCATGAATGTCACTTTCATAACTATTAGCGTGCTCCAAATCATTTTTAAGTCATTCACATGATCTATTGTTAACCACCCTTTCGATAATATCATGTTTAATAGCTTTTCATTAGAAACACCTTGTTCAATGTCATCAGTTTTTCATAAATTCCTATCGGGGATGCCATCAACTAATTTGTAGTCTTCTTCTCCTAAAAGTTCAAGAATATGTTTTAGTCCAATGAAATCCTCACTAATCTAGGATATTTTTTGTCCATATTCTCTCATTCACCTTTCTCCATCTTATCAGGATTCTATCCACCTAGGGGAAGTTCAAGATACTTATGGTTGAGATAATAATTTATTTAAATTCCCCAAAAGTCATAGTTTGTTCCATAAAACTAACTGATTTGATTCTTTAATTTTTTCATTGTCAATTATTTTGATGATAGTATACCCAATTGAAAACAATATGATTCTATGGGAAGTGTGAATTTTCCTGGGTTTTTTAGTGTGACCAACCTTTCTCTCATACTAATTATTTTGAATTAGAACCTATGTATGATCAATGGATGATAAAACTTGTGTTCTTAAAAATATTACACTTGATGATGGTTCTGCGATGTGGAATCAAACCAATGGAACTTTCTCAATTGTTAAAGACCTAAAATAAGAAATTATGCTACACCCTAATCACTTCTCAAAATATGCACCTATCAAAGCTTCTAGACAACTCACACATAAGAATTCAAATAGATAAAGAAAAGGATAAAGTGAATGAACAAAGATTTATGTGATTCGAACTTTCATCCTACATCCACAGGAGAAAATTTCAAGGTTTTGTTTTACCAAAAGTACAAGTATAAGGATAATTATTATATCTTAAGAACTAGAAATTACACTTAATATCAAGTGTTGGTATTTTGATCGAATGACTCAAATATCCTCAGCATCTAATACCACCTTTATTTTATAGAGGTAGTCATCAGGGAAAACAAGTTTCACCATGATCCAATAAGCATGGTCAGTCATCTATTGACCTCACCATTTTCTAGTGGCTTCTAACACCTCAACCAATAAAAATGATAGACTATTCATAATCCTTATCTGGAAAACATAAACCAGCATGATCATCCCATCTGAAGTTCTCCAACTTTCAGAAACCATGCCTTCATATTAAATATGTTGTTGATGCTACATTCATAAGGCCAAGATGTACTTTTATAGTTCCTCTTATTAGTCAGTTGAATTTGGTTCTATAAAGATGTTTTATATTCCCAATAAACATCTCAATTATTCCCATGAAAGTAAAAAAACATGAAAAATTGTGTGTTTGAGACAAAAATAAACTTCTAATTCAATAATTTGATAATTTAAATCTAAATAAAATTTAAAAGTAAACACAAACACAAAATCCATAAATAAATATTCCATAACATACCCATCAACTTGAAATGAAACAACTATTTCAAAGTTAACCTAGGGAAAATAAAAGTCAGCCAAGAGCATGAAAAAATCGACCAAGGTATAAACCACATGAATACATACAACACCTAAAATCCACACTCAAATGGTCACTATAATGAACCAACCCGGGTCAACCAGACATGTCACCCAACTTGGCATACCACAAGATAATGATAAAAAAACACAAAAAATGTCTCATAAATAACTGGGAAGAGATAAAAAAATATAGTATAGTGTGGAAGAAGAGTAAACATCCATGAGACATATAATTCCAAGAAAAATGTCTAAAATTGGATGTAAAAAATACAAGACAAAAGTCAAGTCTCCATGTGACCATTCATCATGATCAATCTGTTTCACTAAGAAACAAAATAAAACCAAGAGAATTCTGTGAACTACATAAAGTCCTTTCCTATAGCTATGTCATGAGAAACCAAATCTACAAACACCCAAAGAAAAAGGTAGAGTGTGAGAACAAATCCCATTATGATTTCACCAAAAAATATACAAATTCTAACACCAAGTAACCATTAGTTATAACATTAAAACAAATTTAGTTTATAAAGAAATTTTCAAAAGGCAAATAATTTTGGAAAAAATCCCTTGGTTTTCACAAAAATATTTCATATTCACATGAATGAGGAATATGATAAGTACATTTAAGGTAACATAAAAGCATAATAAAAAACATCTATGGATATTCTATAAGATAAACAATTTAGAAACTAAGAATGAAAGGCACGATCATGTATAAAATCTAGTATAAGTGGGATATAGCCTATAGGAATATGTAACTAGACACACAAAGTCACAATAATATTGGAATAACATGAATCTTATAGATATTTATTCCTATCATAGTTCATTGATATCAAAAAAATAACCCCTAGTGGCGTCACACACATTAAGGCTGCATATGCCCATTTCTCAACACACCCAATGTTCCTAATTTTAAATGTTTTTTTAAAACCATTTGAAAAATATTCTCATAATCTATAAAAAAAATTCACAGTGAAGAAAAACCACTCTCATTCTTGAAAATCCTCTTTAGAGTTAAAATAACTTTTGAAGCATTTCCTCAAACACATAGTGTGCATAAATATGTTTTTCAAGAATACCCACTTTTAAAAACATGCATATCTTGAAATAATTCCAATTTGGTATAAAAAGAAATTTCTTAGATCAAAACAAATGAATTTACAATAACATCAATTAAACCATGAGTTATAACCTCTGTATAGACACACCTACCTCAAGAATAGAGGAAAACTAGTTGCCTTAAAAAACAAAGATTTGAATTGAAGAGATTGAGTCCTCATGTGATAAGATCCATGAGAAATGCCATAAATTTTTCCTCAAACCCACTTGATCTAGTATCTTTAGACCAATTGGGTTCCAACAATATAATTTTAGAAGTAATCAAGCAGAGATCTATGAAGAGGAGGAGAAATCAGATAAAAAATAGAACATACTATGAGGATATCCACCAAGAATGAAGAGAAATCAGTAAGGGAGAAAGAGGAGAAGCATCTCAAGCACTGGGGAAAGTTTAGATCAAGACTAATAGAGATTATAAGGTTATTAGAAATAAAAATTTCCAAGGGTAAATAGATAAAGTCCAATTTTTTAAAGGTTCATACTAGGTCACATGGTTTAACAAACCATATACCAACCATTCGTGGATCATATCCTTTGAAAATTGGAGGTTCATAACTAATTGGGTATAGCCTCACAGTTTGGGAAAACCATGGTCAAGTTGTAAACCGCCTCTAGAAAAGCACCCAGATAGCTTCATGGTTTCCTTATAAAACCACATGATTTGACTAATCATTCTTAAACAATGAAAAATTCCACTCGATCCTAATAGTTCCATATCACATGGTTACCACGTGGTTAATATCATACACATAAAAATTTCACATGGCCTATTTTCTCCATAAAAATCTAATTTTTAAACCTACAACTCTTGAAAACCTCTAGAACAACCTAAATAATAAATTAAACTCCAACAAAAGCATACATGTGTCCCAAATGGCAACACAATTCTCCCTAAAATAAAATATTTTTGTCCCCAAAAAGTGCTCAAGATTATGGAATTTATAAAAAAAGTCCATTGTTGCCTCATAAATGATTCCCACTCCCAAGTCTCAGGGATATCGCATCCTCACTATCACAATACACAGACCGAGGGATTTTTTTACTTTACGACACCTTATCTTGGAGATCTATAATATGAACAACTTGTTAAACCATAGTAGTTTCAGTCTCAATATCAATATATTCCCATTAAATCACATGATAAGGGTATGTTTGATACCTCCTTAGATGGGAAATATGAAAAATTTCATGAATCAATGTCAAGTGTGATAGTATGTGCAACCGATAATTCACCTTTCCAATTCGTTTAATGATCTCAAAGGGCCAAAAAACCATAGTTCCAAATTATCCTGCTTACCCAATTGATGGTGACCCAAGTGAGGTGAAAATTTGATAAATATATAATCTATAACCTCAAACTATAACATGCGATGATTATGGTACAAATTGGATTTTTAATGATTTTGAGAAGTCACTAACCTCATACAAATCAGCTTCACTTTCTATGTTCTCTCTTGAGAAAATCTGAATGTCCTGCTTAGTCTACCCATATGTATATGGATGAAAAATCATACTTAATTTCAAATTAGAACTCAATGCCTCTTATAAACCTTTCTAAAACATAAATGTAAACTGTAGGTCTCTATTAGAAACAATTGTAAAGAGAAATCCATGAATCCATAAAATCTATAAAATGCACAAGTTCCTGAGTAACTCCACCTTCATCATCTATATAATAGGGATAAATTTTTTTGATTTTGTAAGTCGATCAAAGATCACCCAAAATTTATAATTACAGATAGGATTTCGTGGTAAATCAATGAGGAATTCCATAAAAATATATACCCACTTCCATACCGAAATGGGAAAAGGTTACAACAAACTAATAGGTCTATGGTGCATTGCCTTAATTCTATGACATGTAAATCACCATAACAAAAAGTATGAAATTGACCACCTCATCCCTAGCCACCATTACTGATGTCTTAGATATTAATACATCTTCGTAGTCCCATGGTGTATAGAACAATTAGACCAAGGTTAAATTTCCACCAATTCCTGCCTCAGGTATATAGGAAGGACTAACCTAACACAAAAATACAAAGTTTCAATGGGAGACCGAGACCAATCACCCAAGGTCTCCCCACCATTTAATATTTTACTTAAATTCTGGAATTAGTTTCTATTACCTATTCATGCTGAATATGATCATCATATGATGATTCAGCCTTCATAGAATATAATAACACCTATCTGACAACCTCTTCCACTCCCAAGATCATATTAATGAACAAAATCATCAGATACCACTCCTCTATTAATTCCTTCAAGGATTGAGTTGATAATTTTCTACTCAACACATCGACAGTCACATTCAATTTCCTAGGAGTATATCCAATATCAAAGGTAAAATTTTGGAGGTACTCAACCCAAACTCTCTATCACAAATTCAAATCCCCATGAATAAAAATATACTTTGGGATCTTATAATTGGAATATACTTTAAACCACTCCCAAGAGTGATAATGGCACTATGTTTTGAGAGTGTGTATACATGCCGCTAACTCAAGGTCATGCGTAGGGTAGTTATTCTCATGAGGGAGTAATTGGAGAGAGACACAGGCCACCACCATCTTTCCTCGCATCAAGAAACATCCTAATCTAATACTTGAAGAATCATAGAGATTATCATAACCCAAACTTGGTTCCAAAAGAATTAGAATTTGATTCAAATTCAACCACTTCTTCAGTTCCTCAAAATATCTCTGACACTTGTTGTTCCAATAAAACTTAACACCCTTGTAGGTTAGAGTTATCATTAGAGATTCAAGATTAGAGAAGTCCTAAACTTGGAACTATAACTTTAATTTAAATGAGGTAGTGGCTTGATTCATAGAAGAGGCATGATAATTCAAATTATAGAGGAACCTATGATTTTATCCTTCTCTGGATTATATGTTTAGGTATAGGTAGGACCATCTTTTTTGTCTTTAATAAATGAGATTAAATTATAAAATTTCATGGGACTGCAATATTTCAAATGTGGGTATAAGGAACCAATATTAAGGATAACATATTCTAGTGTTTTTGACTTAGATTTATCTTTCTTAAAATCCTGAGGATCTTTTTGGTTTAGAGTTTTAAAGAATTAGGACAAACCCTTACATAGTAAACCCATAAATTATAAGTGAAAACTTATGCTCAATATCTATTTTTACCACTAAATAAAAAATTTTAAAATAAAACATGGTTTCTTTCTATGATAAATCTTTAAAATTTTCATCTTGACCTCATCCATATCCCCACTCTTCCTTAAACCCTGTGAAAAGCATTTTAAAAATGTGGGATGAGCACAAAAATCTTAGTAATGGACATAAAAAGTAAAAAAAACCATTATTCCAGTGAAAAACATGAAATCCCATGAAAAACCATTTGTTAGACATACCTATTTACCCTAAAAGGGCATCATATTTTTCAAAAAAATCATTATCATACCATTTTGGAAATCAAAATATTTCAATGAAAACTCATTAAAAATCATATAAAAGGTATGTAGGTATCTTGGGACATCATTTTCTATATCACTCTTACAAATTGAATAACCAATATGGTCAAATTACATCTTTGGAGTAGCCAATGAATTTGAGGTTATAACATAACCACTCATCCTTGGTTTAACACAGAACCACCTATCATTTGTTCATATCATAACCACCTATCCTTGTTTTATCATGGAACCACCTGTCATTGGTTTATAAAAGGACCACCCATCATCATAAATAATTCCCAAGAACCATTTAATAATTATAAAACATTAATTCTTTAATCATAAAAACATTTTTAAGGAAAATAACATTTTCATTTTTAATCACATATTTTTAGAAAAATCATGCACATACAAAGGAAAACATTTTATTTGAAATAAAAAAGTAAAATTATAATATAATATCCAAATAAATAATATTTCATGAAGGTGGGAAAATATTCTCATACCATATAAGTTAAGAAACATTTCATTTTGACTTTTGTAAAAAAAATAAAATTGGAACATTAAAAGATGATTTTTAAAATGAAAGTATATTACCTTAAGTCCAACTCATCATGTACACTATTTATCTTCCAAAATAATAAACATAGATTAATTATTTAATTTATTAATAACCCTTTTTAAAGTTAATTATTCCTTTTATATAACCTAATACCATTCTAATTACATAATCATTTAAATTCACATCGGGTGTTTTGAAGATATTCAGTACTGAAGTCCAAAATGACTTTGGTTGGTTTACTATGGTCAAATAGGTCAGTATTAAATCATCAATAGAATAATAATCATGACATAATTATTTTTTATACAACAATTATAATTTCAAAATCAATTAAGAAATATTTTTATGAAAAATGAACTACATTACAATCATGGATACAGTGGGTCGTACACACACATGAGTAACATTTCTATTTTTCAATGATCATTATGGAAATAAAGAAATAAAGTTTTATTTTATATTTCCAAAATGATAATAATATCTTATGTATCATATTAATTATTAAAATATACATATATATGTCATCCATGTGATGTGATGATGAAAAACAAATCACATCACTTTATGGAGGTGGTAGTCCACACATATACACGAATGATATTATCATTTTTATGCGCATAAAAATGTAATAGTGTAAATTATATATGTAGAGACTCTAATTTTTCCATGTAAGAATTTATAATATTCCTAGGAATATTTTCAGAGTCAATCATTAAGACAGCACACAATCATGAGGCCCGGTGATCCCAGAATTAATTTTATAAAAATATTAAAAATATTTTATATTTTACTCACAAAATTTTCTAATAAAGTGGTTTATCTCATAAAAGGATTCTATGATTAGAAATATGATACCATGTTTAAATACATAGTGTATATTTTAACCTAAGTGTGACCTAAAGTTGGTCGGCGTGGGATGTTCGGATGGGGCAGTAGTTGGTGGGTGCATTGGATAAATTAATTAATTAAATTTATTTATTTAATAAGCCTAGTCCAGATAACACACAGAGAGACTCGGATGAGAAATATGAGACCACCATTGAGTTTGAAATTAAGTGTTTACCCTAGGCATGACATAACCCTGATCAACATCACGTGTTTTTATTGAGCGCCATCATGAGTGAAATAATTAAATAAATTAAATTATTTATTTAATTGTTTACTAAAGAACCTAACCTAAATATTTTTCTATAAATATTGGATATGGAAAATTTCCATTTTTAACTGCATAACCCTATGATCATTGAGAGGAGATTACACCACTTCTTGGTTGATGAATTGAAACCGAACAACGACCATTGATCAAATCAAGGTGAATTGACGGGCAGCGGATGTAGCTGATCACCTTCATCGCTAGAGGATGAATTCATCACCAATGATAGATCTGTAATTGAGGCAGGGCTCATCATTTTTGGTTTCCAAACCTATTATTAAATAATTTATCATGATCAAATTTTTTTCTTTGATCTATGTTTAAATGAAACTTTGCATGAACCCATGTATCAAAATAAATTATTCTTTTAATTTATTTCTTATATATTCCATGTTTCTCACTACAGTTTCCCTACTAAGAAATCATTGGAAAAGAACATTTGGCCAACAATGTTTACCACCTTTTTTATTGATGCTTCCCCCAAAATTCTCCGCACTATTCATCATTGGACCACGAGGTCACAATTAAACATTTTCGGGGAAAGCTTGAGTGTGATAAAACCCCCTGATTCATTACGGTGGGATGAACGACACATAGATCAATGGTTTGGGGGAACATTAATAAATGATTGGGATGGTGTTTTGTGAATGGATCAGTTTGGTACCATGGGTGTGAGATTTGTGGTTGTTGGTGGTTTGGGATCAAATCATGGATCCCAATTTTCTTGGTTGACATGTGGTGATGACATGTGATGTGACGAGATTAGTTCTAAGAAGAGTTCATGTGTAGGGTCTCATGACAAGGGCTCCTCAACGTGAACATGATGATGGATGAGCTCAAACCTTGGACGATGTGGTCAGACATGGTCAATGCAATTGGACATTAATAATAATAATAATAATAATGGTCATTAAATTTATTATTATTGTTAATAATAAATGTGAAATAAAATAAATTAAAAGGGAGTTTGAATTTGAATGGGTCGTTGATATCCTGCTACACCTATTTTTGAAGAAAAATATGATGTGCATTTTTTTTGTGGGGAGTAAATATGTTTAAGTGTGATATTAATTAAAAATTAAAAGGGAATGTAAATTTGAATGGGGAGTTGATATCCCTCAGGGAAATTTTCTTAAGAAAAACACATTGTGTGTTTTTTTATAGAGAGAGGAATGAAATGATAATATTTTAAGAGGGGAATAAAATAGAAAGAATTAAAATTTAAAATAAATGATAAATAAGGGGATGACTAGAATAGGGGAAGAGAGGAGGCCATGTGTTGAGTCAAAATGTGTTTTGACTTTCCCATTCATCTTTTTGTTTTGGAAATCAAAAATTACATATTGTTTCTCATCGTAATCACACATGTTGTTTCTAATCATAATTACATTGTTTCTCATCATAATGACATATGTTGTTTCTCATCATAATGACATATGTTGTTTCTCATTGTAATCACATATGTTGTTTCTCATCATAATCACATATGTTGTTTCTCATCATAACCACATATGTTGTTTCTCATTGTAATCACATATGTTGTTACTCATCATAATCACATATGTTGTTTCTCATCATAATCAAAACAATCATCGTATCCATATTATGTATCATAATCATGTCATAAATTGTAACTATGTTACAAATCGAAATCATTAAATGCATCATATTCATGTTATGTATCGTAACCATCTATCATATCCATGATATACATCGTAATTATGTTGCACATCTTAATCACATTATGCATCGTAACCATGCTATGTATCATATCCAAGATATAAAGTGTCATTATGTTACACATCATAATCATGTTATTCATCATAACCATGCTATGTATTGTATCCATGATATGCATCATAATAATGTTATGCATCATACTCATGAATTGCATTGTACTTATGTCTTACTCAAATACTGCATACTTGTTTCACATTATCCTTTTTATCATACTTTATATATTCATCACACAAATTCTTTCATACTTATTTACTTATTGTTTTCTAACCAGAATGATGTCATGGATTCAGTTATATATTTATCAAAATAATGTCGTGTATTCTGCTTTGTTTTGACAGTTATAATGACAGGTGTCCAAGTCCCTCTGATTTTTAAAGATAAATATGACCATTGAAATCAAATATGATCGTTTTAAAGGATGCCTATTGGTTGTACCCAAATTTACCCAAGTTGTATGGTGTAAGTGGTCATTGTAGTACGACTTGGGTTATCTATCCTTAAAGACCTAAGAAGAAACCTAAGAAACATACATTCTATGAAAGTGATTTGATGGTGTTGATTTTGATATGAAGTTGAAAACATGGGTTTGAATTTATTGTATTATTTGAGATTTGAAATACTTAAGTTAATTCAATTTAAAATCATGAGTTGATCCTTGGTTATCGCATGGGGTGGGTTGGATGAATTTCGTTTTAAATTATTTCAATGTCTTAAATTCAATTATTTCCTTTAATGAAATACAAACATCCCAAATCACTCAACAATTTTGAGTTTTCTCTATCTTAAGGATAATCAACTATACACTTTGAGGATCATATTGATGAGAGATCCAAGGTAGAGGATCGTTTTAGTTCTTGGGATGTGTATCCTTAAAATTGGTGAGTTTAAAGGAGAACGTACATCATTGAATGAAAATATAAAAAATAGAATTGATTAGGAATTGTTAAATTAATAAATAACATCAAATTAATCCCCTTGATACTCCCTTAGATCATCCCATTATAGGATTATCCCTCCATTGATGATATTCTATCAATGAAAGTGGGTATTAGACTTATGATGATAGAATTGGATAAGAATAAAAAATAAATAACAATCACTCCATCATTGTGTGAAGAGTTTCACAAAATATTATGTGAATAACCTCACTACCTAAGGCATCGATATCAACATGATATGGAAAATTAAATAATAAATAAATAATAATAATTAGATGATCTTTTATTAATTAAATTAAGGTGAACGGAAAACATACATGGGATAAATTGATAATGCGATTACAAAATGAAAGCATGACAATATAAATGAAAGAAATAAAAACTTCTATCCCAATTCTCTTCATAACTGGCTCCTTATGTAGGAAAATTTAGAGCCTTAGATACAACCCCAACAATAAATTCCATCCCCATTAATTGGAGAGTCAAAAGAGCATGATAAAATCAAGGGAATTTCGACGTTTCAAAGTTGACCAGAAAAGTTTTCCAGATTCATCCTCCATTTTTACTGGTGAATTTGTAACTGAATATGGACGAATATAGAGGGGTCGTAGAAGAAAAATATTCTCATGAATCTTTCCTCTATTATATGTAAAAATTTCAGGTCATTTTATTCATCCGTTTGGAAGTTATGGTCGAAATGGTGGGATTACTTAATGGGAATTCAGATCATTCCCACCATTTAAATGTCAACTTAGGATCCATTTATCTCCATGAAAAATTCACAATTAGATCTAGACACAGTTTAATGAAATTATCCCCATACTTTTCTCTTTATTAATTAAAAAATTTAGCTTCATTAGGCTTGGTTTGTGGGCCCCACTTTTGTTTGATGGGCCTTAGGCCCATTATGCTTTGTCCAGAAAATTTCCGTATTCGTGCTGAAAAATCTCCATCTTATATTAGGATTCATCCATCAATCCTAAAAGATAAAATGTTCCAAAAAAAAGTTATAAATCATATCCCAAAATATAAAATTAAAAAAATTAATATAATGTTCTCCCCAAACAGATGATTTATTGGGCCCAGATTTTCATTTTAAACACGAATTGCACTTAGATGAGAAATGAAGTTCAATTTCTATAATGAAATAAAAATGTTATTTGTGTGCTTTGGAAAACATGAATATTATGATATTAAAAATGAATATTATCCAATTTCAGTGGCTAATCACACCCCCAACTTGAGTTTTTCTAGTCTTGAGAAAAATATATCTCAAATATGAAATTCGAATTCCATTTTCCAAAAACATTTTAATACACATTACTCAACCAAAGACCTAATACCAAAAAAATTATGAAACCCATCAAAATAATTTTAAAAAAACTAGGTCCATAGGAATATCCCAAGCCCATTCCCATTACTTTGTTCAAATTCATTTCCATATTTCATCCAATTTCAATTAAGCATGATGAAGTGTTGTGCGTCATAATAGAAATGGGGGTTCATTTTAATTCAAGGGAGAAAAGATGGGAACACTAGGAGGAATTAAATTTTAAGATTAAGATGAGTATTAATTTTTTTCAATTTTTTATTTTTGTTTTATTTATATTTATTTTTTGTAATTTTTCCATGGTAATTGAAATTGAACTCAATTGAGTCAACCCATGTAGATAGACTTTGTCGATGACTCCCAGGCTCAAAGACCTTAGGGAACCAAGTGAAGCTCAAATACATGGGCATCATCTTGAGTTTACTCAATCAAAAAAAAATTAAAATTACCAAAAATAGAGATAAAATACCCAACTCCGGGCCAGATAACTATAGAGACACGATCCCAATGTGCCGAAAGCCATACATTAGGTCAATCCATTGATCTATGCATAAGTGATTTTTTTTTAATTTTTTTAGAATACTCATGTTAAAATTAAAATGATCACCAAACCTATTCCATTTATTATGGTACCCCAAGAAATCAAACTAATACCCCACAATCTAGAGGACGATCATTGTGTTTTTTTTGTTATTATATGGATGAAAATATAAACGGTGAAAAATCCCATAGGAAAAAGGCTCTTTCCAAAATCTATGCACATGAACTTAAACATGAATTAAAATCAGAATCAAGGAATGAAAAATTATTTAATATCCAATTTCATAGTTTTCAATGTGTGTTATAATGTTTACGGTTAATGGAAATTTTCTTTCCACACATGTTCTTATTCACACAAAATCGTTTTTTTATTTCAGCTCCCCCAAACATAGAATAACACTGTCCCCAGTGTTTAAAGAAAACTTAGAAGGGGGTATGGGAGAGGTGTTCAAATAGGACATTGAAAATGAGAATCGTGTAATGAAGTCACCTGGTGGTTGATGTTGAAAGCATGTGCCCCAGTATCCCTTCTGTCCTGGTTTTGAGTCCCAACGGCTTGGATAGTTGTGACGGGATTTTCCCCATGACCTACGATGTGTCCTTTTAATTTTTTTATTATATTTTTTTTCATTTTTTTGAACTAAAAAAACATAAAAATAAAATAAAATAAGATAAACTGATGATACATTGTCTTCTTTTTAAATTTCTGGGTAAGGCATTACTCAGGAATCACACCACGTGATACAGATGAATATGGTGGTCCTCTTTCATACCCATACTTACTCATAAAAGAAGAACAAGTCAATAATAAATGTTAAATTTTAAATGGAAATAATTAAAGATGATTCAAAATTATTGGAAACATGAAAACCATGGGTTACCTCCCATGAAACGCTTTTGTTTAATGTCGCTATCTTGACTTGGACCCCCAAAATTATCCAATTCCAACATTCAAAATTTTTAGGACCCCATTTTTCTCCACTTCAATAAGATTGAGATTAATTATTTTTTTAGAATTTGTGTCATGTAAAATCCCATGATTAAAAATGAGTGTGAAAGTCCAAAGAATTTTGATAATGGTTGATTGAGTTTCATTTGGAGTATTTCCTAAGATTTAATGGTCCATTCCTCCTTTGTGGGATTCTTGATGAAAATGGATGATAATTGAATGGTCTTGGTTGTCATAAATGGAGGGATTCTTGAGAAAGGAAGGAAATATCCTAACTTTTAGTTTTGTTTGATTGAATTTCCCGAAAGAAGAATGGAAATTTGAATCCAAATTTGTTTCTTCTCAAAAAATATTTGAAGAATTGGTTCTTTTTGAAAATATGATTTATCCCCAAAATTCTCCATTTTAATGTCAGGAGTGGGTATAGAATCAATATTTTTTTTATCTCTCCTAATGGTTCAATGGTAGATGATTTTAAAGAATCATTATTGGAGAAATATTTTGGACACTCAATCCATGAAGACAAATTTTACCCTTGCGAATCCAAAAAATTAATTTCCTCCTAATTTAAATACCCTTCAACATTTCCTTGATATTCTTCAGTTATGCTATATCCAAAGGCTAGCCTTTTTTTAAATTCTTGAGTGTTTTTTGGGATAAAATATTATTCTATCAGTGATGAGGAAAGAAAATCCTAAGTTGGAATGGGTTCCTAATAAGTCTCAAAACTTTTTATTTATAACCTTAGTGACAAAACTTCTGAATTCATTTTAACCATTTTTTCACACAATTGTTCAAGAATTTTTTTGGGATTGGGATTGATATATTTTTGGACATTATTTAATTCCTCAGTATTTCTCTTTTCAATCATTATTGATAGAGATGAAAATTGATCTTTTAAACATTCATCATCACAAAGATTTTTCATGTTATTGGGTGCGGGGTATTCATTAAAAGGTTGATCAAAGTAATTAAAAAAGATTGGTGATTCACAATGTGGATTTACTGATTGATTCCATCCTGAATTTGTGAAGGTATATTGTTGATTATACTCCATTGGATGTATTCGGAAATTTGGAATCGTGATTTTCAGAAGCCAAAAAAATAGAAAGGGGAAAAGAGAAGAGCAATAGGGATGAGAAAAGAGAAATTTGGATGAGAAAAGAAATCTAGTGTCTAAGATTACTTACATTGGTCACTAGAAATGGCACCAAATTTTGGTTGCGCCCAAATTTACCCATGTCTTATGGTATAAGCGGTCATTATAGTATGGCTTGGGTTATCGATCCTCAAGGAAATAATAAGAAACCTAAGAAACATACATTCTAAGAAGGTGATTTTATGGTGTTGATTTGGCTATGAAGTGGACAAATTGGGTATGAATTGATTGGATTATTTTAGATTTTAAATAATTAATTTAATTCAATTTAAAATCATGAGTTGATCATTGGTTATCGCATGGGGTGGATTGGATGTATTTATTTTTAAATTATTTCAATATTTTAAATTCGAGTGTTTCCTTTAACGAAATAAAAACATCCCAAATCACTCACCAATTTGAGTTTTCACTATCCTAATGATAATAACCTATACACTTGGAGGATCATATTGATGAGAAATCCAAGGTAGAGGATCATTTTAGCGCTCAGGATGTGTATCCTTAAAATTGGTGAGTTTAAAGGAGAACGTACATCATTGAATGAAAATATCAAAAATAGAATTGATAAAGAATTATCAAATTAATAAATAATATCCAATTAATCCCCTTGATACTCCATTGTATCAACACATTAGAGGATTATCCATCCATTTATGATATTCTATCAATAAAATCAGGTAGTAGACTTATGATGGAAGAATTGGAGAAGAAGAAAAAATAAATAACAATCACTCCACCATTGTGTGAAGAGTTTCACAAAAGATTTATATGAATAACCTCAATCCCTAAGGCAAAAGTATCAATATGATATGGAAAAATAAATAATAAATTAAAAATAATAAGAAGATGATATTTTATTAATTAAATGAAGGTGAACGAAAAATATACATGGGAGAAATTGACAATGCGATTACAATATGAAAGCATGATAATACAAATGAAAGAAATAAAAAATTTGATCCCAATTCCCTTCACCACCATATAATTATATAGTCATATTCAGAGACTTAGATACCCCCCCAACAATAAATTCCATCCCCATTAATTGAAAGAGTCAAAAGAGTGTGAGAAAATCAAGGGAATTTCGATGTTTCAATGTTGTCCAGAAAATTAGTCCAGATTCATCCTCCATTTTGATGTGTGAATTTGTAACTAAATATGAAAGAATCCAGAGGGGTTGTAGAATAAAAATATTATTCTCCATATATTCTATATTATCTGTAAAAATTTCAGGTCATTTGGTTTATTCATTTGGAAGTTATGGTCGAAATGGTGGGATGACTTTATGAGCATTCAGACCAGGCCCACCATTTAAATGTCAACTTCAGATCCCTTTATCTTAATGAAAAATTCATAATTAGCTATGAACACAGTTTAATGAAATTATTCCCATAATTTTCTCTTTATAGAGGAAAAAAATTAGCTTCATTGGGCTTGGTTTGTGGGCCCCACTTTTGTTTGATAAGCCTTAGGCCCATTATTCTTTGTCTAGAAAATCTCTGCATTTATACTGAAAAATATACATCTTCTATTAGGATTCATCCATCAATACTAAAAGATAAAATGTTCCAAAATAAGTGGTAAATCATATACCAAAATATAAAATTCAAAAAATTAATATTATGTTCTCCACAAACAAATGATTTATTGGGCCTAGATTTTCATTTTAAACATGAATTTCACTTAAGATAAGAAATGAAGTTCAATTTCTATAATTCACTAAAAATGATGTTTTTGGACTTTGTAACACATGAATATTGAGATATTAAAAATTAATATTAGCCACTTTCAATAGCTAATAAACTATAAATAATAGGTCATTTGAACCAGAGAAGGAGAGACTTGGATGATTGAACATTCAAGGCACTATTTTGATTCTAGAGAGAGACATTGTAACCCCTCTATTGCTTTGTACGAAAATCATTGAAGATACAAGATATGAACAAAATGTTCCTAGTTCTTGTATTTTAATAAGTGATTTGTTTTTATTTGTGTTGCTGATCTTTGTGATAACGATCGAGGGCTTCCAGGGATAGGAAGACAATGTTTCAAATCATTGTATCAAGGGCTTTCAAGTATTTGAATGACATAGGTGCCGATTACCTTATTAATCGAGGGATTCCAGGGATAGGAAGAAATATGTGGTAATCATTATATCGTGGTCTTACCCGGGTGGTTGTAAGACAGACCTTTTATCCTAGGTGAAAGGATACCCAACTCTTTGGGATAAAATAATTGCAATACCCCTTTATTTTTACAATTCTATTTTTACTAAAAAGGGAATTATTTTATTTCCAATTTCTATTAATATTCTTTTATATTGTAATTGTTTTAATTATGATACATTCATTACATATTGTATTAAAAGATTCTATATGTTGTATGGTAGAATCATTTACATGTGTTATACTCTGATCGTTGTATTCAATTCAAATAAAATTGTTTTTAACAACCTATGGTGTCATATAATATTCATCGAATCCAAGACCAGTTCAATCACTTTTATTGTTTGTGAATTATATTACTTTATGATCTCTTAAACTTTGTTTTCTTCTTAAGAGTTTAAATACAAAACGTTTAAACATATAATTCACCATCTCTTATATTGTTCCATATCATATACTGTGATCCAACAATTGGCATTATAGGATGTTTCCACTGATTTTTTACTTTCTTTATTTCTTTTTATAAGACCATTATAATTTTTTTATAAACCCTTTGTTTATATTTACTTACTAAACTAACGTGTGGAGTGGAAAAGTGTTGTTTTATAAGACGGAAGGAATGAATTTTGGATCAATTAATAATATAAACCCAACTAGACCACCTATTTTTTATGGGAATGATTATGAGTACTAGATAGATTAAATGAAGACATTTGTTATTAATACTAGAGTAGATAATTTTTTGATGCTCACTGGAGATTACAAAATTCCAAACAAGGAAGTCAGAACCTTCACTAACCAAGAGAAACTAGAATATCAAATAAATTACAAGGTATTCAATAATTTATTATGTTCTATGACCAGGAATCTATATAGTCATATATCATCATCATAAGTAGCCAATTATATCTGGAAGAAACTAGAAGTCACACATTTTGGTACATCTAACGTTATAGAAACAAGAAGATCTATGCTCTTATCTTAATATCATGGTTTTGTTTTTCCCTATGCATAACTAGTATGAAAGATTTGACAATGATTTATGACAATTTTCAATAGTATTTAATATATGGGAGAAAAAGGCCTTGATGATGAAGTTCTTGTGAACAAGATAATTGATATAATTCCCAATGAGTGGTAATAAAAATGGAAACTATTGATTAGAATAGGAAAGTTACTAAAATCACTCTAGATGAATTATTTGGTACTCTCTTACAACATGAGACAAGAATGAAAAGAGATGAATATTTTAATAAGAAGAAGAATGGTAATGGAAGTGTATCTTTTACTACTACATATAAATCTTAGACACCAGGAAGGGTAACAAAATCCAAAGCTAAGAAAGCTATTGTTATATCAGAATCCAGTGAAAGTGATCATTCAGAGAATGAATTATCTAATCTTGATTAAAGAATGATCAATATTGTGGGAAAGAATGATTTTTAGTAAAGATTCAAAAATAAAGATAGAAAGGACAATAAAGACTTAGAAGTAACTTGTTAATAATGTAAAAGAGTAGGTCATATTAGACCGGATTTTCCTTTACTTAAAAAAAATATTGAAAGGATAAACATTCTGAAAGAAACATGAAAATGTATTACAAGTTTAAATCTAAGAATTTCATGAAAGCAAATTATACTTGGAGTGCAAGTGGTGGTGATTCTTCGGATGAATCTTCTGAATATGAATCTTCTGGATAGAAGAATATTGGACTTATAGATATACTACCTATTGAAAAGTATTGTCTCATGGTTAAGGTACACAATAAATAATCTCTTACAAATGTATATTTAAATGCCAATCATCTGGATAAGAAATATTCTTAATATTTGGATGAAGAATATTTCTCAATAGAGGATAATTCACATTCTTTTGAAGAAGTTTTTAGTTTTTCCCAACTACTTGAGAATGAGAATTTTAAACTCAATAAAAATATTAATAAAGAGAATTCTAGAATATCTATCCTTACAAAAAGAAGTATCATATCTTTCAAAATATATTGATTAGAAAACTCTTGATTTAAGAAATATTTTTAGAAACCTTATTGATGTAAATTATGAGAAGGATAAACTTTCTAAATATTTTGAAAAACTTGGTTTAGAGAATTTTTTTTTGAAATAAAAACCAATTCAAAAATAATTTCTTGTGAAAATGAAAATTTTGTCATTAAAATAAAATCTGAAATTTTTTCTCTTAAGAAACTTTTATCAAATTTTAATTCTGGTAAAGAAAACATTGACAAGATTTATTCTCAAATTCTTCCTCTAATAAATAATTTTGGAATATTTTATTCTTTCTCAAAACCTGTTTTTAGACATAACTATTTTTTCCTAAAAGTTCCCCATTTCACAATAAGTGTTAGAGTGTTGGACATTAGGAAAGAAATTGTTCCCTTAATAAAACCCAATCATTAGTAATTATAAATCTCACTTTTCAAAACAAATTTTGAGTCCTAAAGTTCTTTTATTTGAAATTTCCAAATCCAAACAAGTTTGGGTTCTAAACATTTAATTGTTTCATTTTTTAGGAAAAAAAGTGTACCAAAAAAAGAATATTCGGTACATGGAAAGTGGATGTTGTTGAGATATGAATGGAAATAAATATTTATTTGAAAAGATCATTGAAATAAAAGGTGGAAGAGTGAGATTTAGAGATAATTCTAAAGGAAAGATCATTGGTATATGTAATATTGTTCTTTTAGGAAAAGTTATAATTTCAAATGTTTTGTCTGTTAAAGGTCTTAAGAACAACCTTATAAGCATAGGTCAATTATGTGATGAAGGTTACCTTGTGAATTTTAGGAATGATAAATGTTTAGTTCACAATTATAAGGATGAATTCATTATTTCTACCCATAGGCATGAAAATGTATACACACTTAACTTAGAAGTCCTTAAGATCCAAGAATTATATTTCTTAAGTTAAATGGAAGACTAATATTTGTTATGTAATAGAAGGTTAGGACACCATTACCTTATAAAAATTTTCAAACTCTCAAAGAAAAGACATATTAAAGATCTACCGGATCTCATAATTGATTCTTCAAAAGTATGTGAACCTTTTCAATATGTAAAGAAACATAAAACAAGTTTTAAATCAATTAATGAAGTTTCAAATGCTAATGAATTACAGTTAGTGCACATGGATCTTTTTGGTCTTACACAAACTGGAAGTATTGGAGGCAAATACTATGTATTTATTTTAGTTGATGACTACACCATATTTACATGGGTCTATTTTCTAGCAAAGAAATATGAAGTCTTTTTCTATTTCAAAACATTTAGATCCCAAGTTAAAAATGAGAAAAACCTACCACTAATAAAAATTCTAAGTGAACATGGTGGAGAATTTCAAAATTAATATTTTGAAAATTTTTGTAGTAAGAAAGGTATTAATCAAAAAAAATTATGCTCTAAGAACCCCTTAAAAAATGGTTTTTGTGAAATAAGAAAACATATTATTTAGGAACTGACAAGAACCATGTTGAGTGAATACTCAATTGCTAAGCATTTTTGGGCTAAAGATGTAAGTACTGCATGTTATACTATAAATCGAGTTTTAATAAGACCTTTTATTAATAAAACACTTTATGAATTATAGACTGGATGAAAACCTAATGTTTCTTACTTTAGAGTATTTGGATGAAAAGTATTCATATTGAATACTAAATATAACCTTCATAAATTTTCACCCAAATCCAATGAAGGAATATTTCTAGGTTATTCCACTACTTTTAAGGATTATATAGTTTTTAACAAAAACTCTTGTACTTTTGAAGAAACAATGGATGTTAAATTTGATGAAACTAATCCTTTTGTTTTTAAACAACCCTACCTACACCAACAGATGTTTTTTCACAAACTAATTATCAAATTTTGATTGAAAACTCTTCTGAAAAGGGAAATACTCAAGAATATATTTCTTAAATATTTACCCGAGAATACTTTATACCTTTTGTTGATGAATGGGTTTTAAAAAACCCAAATCAATTGTTTATTAGGAATCATACTAGTGATAATATCAATGGTGATGTAAATCAACCCGTAAGGACTAGAAATTCCTTGAGAAATGAAATATAACATTTTTCATTTCTATCCCAATTTGAACCTAAAACTACTAATGAGGCCTTAGGTGATGAGGATTGGATTAAAGAAATGCAAGATGAACTAAATGAATTTAAAAGGAATAAAGTTTTGACCTTTGTTGGAAGACCTAAAGAAACAACTGTAATTAGAGTAAAATGGGTTTTCAGAAATAAATTTGATGAAAATGGAGTCATTATAAGAAATAAATAAAGACTTGTTGCTAAAGTCTATAATCAAAATGAGGAAATATACTACGAAGAAACCTATGCTTTGGTAGCTATACTTGAATTTATTAATATTCTATTAGCCTTTGCAGGATTCTTTAAATTCAAACTTTTTCAAATGGATGTAAAATGTGATTTCCTTAATGGATATGTATAATAAGAAGTTTTTATAGAACAACCTTCTAGATTTTTAGACCCAAAACATAATAATAGTGTTTATAAATTTACCAAAGATTTATATGGCCTTAAATAAACCCCTAGAGCTTGGTATGATAGACTTACAAGATTTATTTTACAAAGAAATTATTCTAAAGGAACTGTAGTTCCAACTCTTTTTATAAAAATGGAAAACAAAAATATTTTGAATGTTCAAATCTATGTTGATGACATTATATTCAAATCAAATAAGAAATCCCTAAATGATTCTTTTGTTAATCTCATGAAATATGAGTTTGAAATGAGTATGATGGGTGAGTTAACATTCTTTTTAGGTTTTCAAATATATCAAAAACAATTAGAAACCTATATATCTCAACATAAGTATATGAAATATGTTACTAAAAAATATGGATATGAAAACTCTAAAACTATAATCACTCCAATCAGTACCTAAAATTCACTTGATCTTGATGAAGTTAGGAAACCAGTAGATCAAACATCTTTTAGAGGTATGATAGGAAGTTTGTTATACTTAACATCTAGTTATCCATACATAATGTTTTCAGTATGCTTATGTGAAAGATATCAATATAATCCAAAGGAGTCTCATTTAAATGTAGTGAAAAGAATTTTTCGCTACTTAAAGGAATCCATGGATTTAAGACTATTTTATTCTTCTGGAAATGATTTTTTTTAAAAGTTTCTCAGATGCTGGATTTGGTGGTTGTAGAATGGATTGAAAAAGTACATCTAGAACATGTCATTTCTTAGGAGATTCATTAGTTTCTTGGTCTGCAAAAAAACACATTCAGTAGCTCTTTCCACTTCTGAAGATAAATATGTAGCAGCTGGAAGTTATTGTTCTCATGTATTGTGGATGCAACACACACTCACTGACTATGGCATGAGTTTTTCCAAAACTCAAATACTATGTGATAACATTAGTTCCATTGCTCTAAGTAAAAACCCTACACAACACTCATGTGAAAAAAACATAGATATTAGAAATCACTTTCTTAGAGATATCACACTAAAATAAGATATTATTTTATAATTCATTAGAACACAAGAAGAACTTGCTGGAATTTTCAAAAAACCATTATCTTTCGATAGATTTGAATACATTAAACAGAATCTTGGAATAATCACTGTAATTTAATCATTCACACATACTTCTTATTTGAACCATCTCCTTACATTAAGTTAATCCTTTTCAAAGAGGTAGTATACATCATTTTATCGATCTTACATTTTATCGATTTTATATTTTATTGGTTTTACATTTTATTGGTTTTACATTTTATCAATTTTACATTTTATCAGTTTTACATTTTATCGGTTTTACATTTTATCGATTTTACATTTTATCGGTATTAGATTTTACCAGTTTTATATTTTATTGGTTTTACATTTTATTGATTTTACATTTTATCGGTTTTAAATTTTATTGGTTTTACATTTTATTAATATTACAATTTTATCACTTTTTCAATTTTATTGGTATTAGATTTTAATCAGATTTATAATTATATCGATTTTAGTATTTTTATTGGTTTCATATGATTTTTTGTATTACAATATTTTTATGAAAAATAAAATAAAATAAAACTAATATATCTATCCTAATACTTCGATAGGTACAACTTCTAAAACCTTATATTGTCCATTTTATTTCAATTTGATGGTATTTCAATTATTTCTTTCAACCCATAATTAAATTCATTCAGAATACATTTTTTTAAAAAAAATATCAAGAGTTCAAAGTCATTCTCAACCATTGGATCATTTAGATCTAATCTCGACCATCAAATTACTTTAAAATATATCTCTACCCATCCCACATCTAAATACTTCTGAATTTCTCTAATGTTTTGATGCTCTATAAATAGTCAGTACAGTTCGTAATCAGAGTTCACCTTAGTTTTCATAGTCAGAGATGTCCTTAGATTTCATAACCAGGAAAAACCTTTGGGTTTGATATTTTTTTTCATGTCTGAGTCAACTACTTCATCTCCAAAAAAATGTCTCCATAAATATTTCTCTTCTAAAACCTTTCTAGGTGAAAGGTTAGTTTCCCAAGATTTTTATGAGTCTTATGATTCTTTTTTTAAAAGTATAATAAATTTCCATAGATGGGAATCTCTGTGTATTGAAAGGACTAAATTAGATTATGATTTTGTGATTTATGAGGAAGTGTTATAATTCTATAAAAAAATGGGGATAGATAATGGACTCAAGATCTCATTTATGATGTATGATAAAAAATACACAACCTCAATTAAACACACAACTTCTTTCCTAGGAGTTTTGTATGAGGGAGGTGATCTTTGTCCTTCCCAAAAATTACCGGAACTTGATGGGGATTTTGATAAAAGGAAATCAAAGGAATATATTTTTGGGATTCATCATGATAAGAGGATGGTAAATCATCTATCAGTTGACAATCATCTCATTTCCCTCTGGATGCAAGGTTTCCTAGTACTGAGAAAGGGTGATAAGAAAACTATGAAATTCTCTGATGTCTATGTTCATGACTACCTAGTGAATATGAGGAAGTTCAATTTTATGGGTTTTATTTTCTTGACAGTCAAGAAACTTAAATCAGGTGCAATAAAGTCTCAGTTGATCATGTTTCCTACTATCATAAGCAAGTTTTTGAAAGAATACTTAAGTTTGTGAAATGTTTCAATTAAGTTAGCTCTGAAAACTTTCAAGGAGCCTATCATCAGCAAGGATATGATCCGGAGAATCAAGTTACAATTCAATCCTGAATCCAAGAAATTTGAGTAGGATTTGGAAGCTGAGAAAGAAAAATAAGTAGCCAAAGGGAGAGAAAAATCTTCAAATCCATCCAAATCAACATCAAGAAAAAGAAAGATAGCTAAGGCTACAACCCACAAGAAATAAAAGAATCAAAAATTAGTATTAGATGAGGTTGTGGTAGAGTGGATGAAGAAGAAGGAAGAAAGGAAAGAAGGTGATCCTTAATTCAGTTTGGACCCTGCTAATTCCCTAGCTGAAAAAATAAGAATTAAGAAAACAATAAAATATAAAGAAAATAAAAATAGAATGAAGAATAGAAAGTACCAAGATATTTATATTTATAGTCTTCTAAAGATATCTGAGGAAGTTAAAACTGGAATAGTCATAAGGGAACCAAATGTGCAAACTCAACCAGATCCAGCAAAGAAAGAGAAAGGGAAACATGCATTTGAACAATCAGCTATACAAAGTCTCAATCAAGAAACTAAAGAAGAAGAATAATAAAAAATGTGAAGAAGAACATGTAAAAGAATAAGAAGAAGTGGAAGATAATAAATCTGCAAATAAGAAAAATCTTTTAGCAGAATCATCAAAAGTTACATCTTTTATGTTTCCATCTCCTGGTCCTCAATCATCAAAAGGAGTATCTCCAAATAATAATACCAACAAATTCATTGAAATATCAGATAAATAAGAAGAGGAAGAATATAATAAGAATATAAATCAATAATCTGAATTTATTGGAACTGATACTCATTTTGGAGATCTTCCAGAATACAATGAAGATACATATTCCTAAAGAACGATCATAGTGAAGGGAATTCAATATATTGAAAAATCCTTAAAAAGACTGGAAATGATTATCCCCTTCTTTCCAAAAATTGAAGCTAGGATAGATATCATTGCTGATAGTCATAATTAAAGAACAGATTCATTCAAGACTATGATGGAAAAGTTTTTGAATCTTGAAGCTGATTTCAAAGTATTGAAAGAATGTGTAGCTTAGCATAGTAAGGCTTGTAACAAAGTTATCAAGTGGTCGTACTGTAACACCCCAGGTAAATAAAGAATATGAAATTTCATATTTATCCATATTTGTGAATAAAATATTTAAATAACTTTAAAGGGGATGCTATGCTCGATGGCGTACCCAACACGCAACAACGAGTTTCTTGGGAATCTTACGTTGCACTCTAATAATAAAATAATATTATTTTCAATGGTAGTTAACATGTAGCCGTTGTAATGGCGGGAATGGATAGAAATAACTAAAATATGATTATATATGTTCTTAAATATTTTTACATTTATACAATAAAAGATAAAGGCTTAAAATACGGAAAGAATTCAATTTTAGGCGTATATGCCCTAGTTTTCACTAAAGGTTCACTTATCACCTTTTGATGGAGAACCGTCATTAAATATAGTTTTGTTCACTCTTAAACATTCTTTTGGACCAAATAAAACTCTTATTAAGAATCGGGACATCAAAATTTACTTTGTGTAAATTTTTGGTATCTTTCCGATAAAGTTCATTTTTTTAATGAATAGTGTAAAATGTTGTATTTTAATTCAAAACCACTTTTTAATATAATTTATTTATATGATTAGATTATATTTTTAATTGGTTTTAAAGTGAAATTAGAAAATATTTTTACCATTAAATCCAATATTGGTCGTTGGAATCAATTTCACTTTGAAATCAGACTTAAACTAGTGTCAATCTTTTGATACTTATTGTTTCATAAAACACGCTATTTGTCATGACAGCGGGAATTAATTATTAAATTAATTAATGTGACTTATATGTTTTGAATTTTGTAAAACGGACTTCATTATTGAATTCAGAATATCAAATATAGATCAGGGTGAATTTTTGGGATTTTTCTGAAAAACTTCAATTTTTGATGAATAGTGAAACCACTAAGTGGTACTTATAAAAACTGATTTTCCGTTTAAATGAAATTTTGCCATCATTGTGTTTTGATTTTCAAAAATCCGACATACATGGTTGTCATTAAGTAGTAAAATGTGGTTCAATGAGATTAAAATAATTTTTTGGTGAATAGTAACTTATTAAGTTTTTAATCGCGATTAGTGGTAATTAGTGTTGTTTAAGGTAAAAATAATGCTTTAATAAAATGAGATGAGCTTGACACATGTCTTACCCTCATTGGTTGTATCATGTCCGACCAAGACAAGCTATGAGTCAACTTGGTGACCCCATGGATCCACTTTGGTTGGGAAATGACATAAATAACATTTTATTTAATGTAAAAGTAAAATTGACACAAACATGATATGTTTTACTAAAACAATTTTTAAGTAGGGTTATACAAGTCAACTTTTTGATTATAAATATTCATTGGAAATATTAAAAGATTTCCTACATCATAGTATTTTTTTTATAATTTTTAGACATTAAATAAATTAAATTATTTATGACATAATAATGATGCAGCGATGACATCATTATTTGACGATTTAAATAAAATGGAAAGATAATGTAAAATATGTGAACTACACATGTCAAAAACTTATTGGATGAGAGGATTTCGAAGTCTTATCACCTTATCCACGAATTATATCAATGTGGGACCTTTTGAAACCGAAACACATTTTCAAATAAAGTAATATTTCTTTACTTTCCAAAAGTACCCCTCCTCTCCTCTTATAAAAGGCCCCCACCTCTACCTCATTTAACACACTCCTCAAGCCTTTGGCTCGGCCAAACCCTGCCCATTTACTCTCTCCACATCCCTATCCTCATCCTAGAGGATTCCCTTTGGGCAGAATCCTTTAAAAGGAAGCCTTTAGGCTCAAATCAAAAGGAGTTACACTTTTAAAGGTAATTCATTCTCTCATGTTCATTTGTTTTATTTTGCTTCTCCAACCCCTTAAACTCTTTTTATTTACTTATTTTGTAACAACACCAGTATCTTAAATATACTAGGATGTTGTTATAAGATTTATTCGAGCTACACTCTCACACAACTACATCAAATGGTTAAAGAACATACGGTTTCTGTGGATGGTGAAATTCTGCCTCCCGAAACGATGATTGTTCAATACTCATTTAACACCTTCAAAGGTGGCCATTATGATGTCACTATTTTTATATATGATATATAATATGTTTATGTTTTATTTATGATTCTGTATTTTTCATTTTTGTCTTACCTTTATGGCTTCCATTATGGGTATACGCGATATCTTCATTTAAGGAAGTGCGGACTACCGCCCCCTCAAAGTGATTTGATTCGTTAAATAACATATGTGGGATGTATAAAGGATGGAAATATGATATTATATATGATATTATACTGGAATTATAATATACCTTTATATCATTATTATTCCATTCTATAAAATACGAAATATAAATGAAAGTAGCGTTCATGTGTACGTACGGCTTACCGTCTCCATTAACGGTGCATTTCATTTCTTACCTCTAAATGATTATGTAATGTTATAAATGCATGAATGTACTGGATATATATGAAATATATTATATCTACATAATTAATACAATTCTGGATATAATAAACATTTGGCCACACGAACAACATGTAATTGTAAGAAGTCCACTTTCGACTTAAGAACCAAATATCGGCAAAACAAATATTATTAACTTAAATGATTACATAATGTTTATTACATGGTAATAAGTGATATAAAAGGAATAATGAACTTGAAAAGTGCTATTAATGAATTAGTAATTAACTCAAGTTTATTATTCAGGAGATTAAAGAACGATCGAGTCAAGTCGGACCCGAGGTAAGGGATCCTACAACTCTCTTTCTTTATAAGTACACTCTTTTATGTCATTTCTTTTAAGCTCATATTTCTTATTATTGGGATGTTATTTTATATTACTCCTACTTTAATTTTTATGTTCATGTGATGAGAGACCCTATTATCTCTCATCAATCCATTTTGGAAGTTTTGAGTGGCGCCGTTAGGCTGCCGAATTTTCGTAAGAGATCTAACCTCTCTCTTTCTTTTTAAGTACTCTCCTTTGTGTCACTTCTTTTAAGCTCCTATTTGTAATGTTGGGGGATGTTATTTTATATTCCTCTTGCTGTACATTTTATTGTAATGTGATGAGATACCCTATTTGATCTCATAAATCCATATTCGGAAGTTTTATGTGGTGCCGTTAGGCTGCCGAGTTTTCATAAGGGATTTTTCATCTCACTTTTATTCCCGTGAGATTTATGCTACATTTGCCACAAATTCCATTGAGTGGTGTATGTACTGCCCATTATTCTACTCTTTGTGTAATATAATTTCATTTATGAGTATTTAAATCAATGATCTATTGTCCTTCTTTCATGGGGTGTATGTTTTGAAAGATACCCAAGTCGGTAACGGAACCTTTCACCCTCCTCTTTTTTAAAAGACTTCTTTTGTTGGGTCTTTTAATTTACATATTGTTATGTTGGGATATGTTCTCATATATCCTTATTGATGTAAATTTTATGTCCAAGTGATGAGATACACTTTTTATCTCTCATCAACTCATTTTGATGTGATGCCGTTAGGCTGTCAAGGGAACTTTTTAACCCAATTTCGATTTCTTTGGGTTCAACATGTAGTCATTGAATATGTCATCCATTGAATATATGTGAATGTCCTTTTATTGTTTTACACTTAATATCCACTTATATTGGGTGTATTTATATTTTTCACACATATTTTTGAGATTGATTTGTCCTTAATTTAAGGATACCTTCTTTATAAGGGATTTCGTCACATTTGACATTTCTATTGAGGGTTCACTTTTGTTATGCACCAATTCACTCTTATATGATGTATATACTGTCCTTTGGAGTATTATATCATGAATCCATTTATTCTCATGATATTATAAAGTTCTGACTAAATGTTATTCCTCAATTATTGTATTCAAGTGTCTCTAATTTTGGTAAAACCCCTTTAACCAAAATATCGTTTTAACTGTTTTAATTATTTGTTCTTATTAATATCCATGTTTTCAAAATGGTTTTAAGGATTTATTTATATGGATATTAATGGTTTAAAATTTTAAGCTTCAAGGTGGTATGGGACACTTTGATTCAAAAATATCTTTATTAAATGTTTTAAATGGTTTTGGAAATGGTTTCTTTTTGAATGGATTCATTATTTCAATATACTAAAATGTTATATTGTGATTGAAATGTGGAAATGTTATGTTTCCTTTATTCATGTTTTATGTGACACATTTATGTTATGGTTCTTGGGCATTGTTATGAAAATGGGTGGTTCCGTGATAAACTAAGGGCGAGTGAGCCCGATATAGCTCTCCAATGCATTGGGTAACGCGAAGGAGTGAAACGTTAAGGTTTCTCCGAAGAGATTTAGGGAATATACTGTGATGGGTATTCCAAACGTAACCAAGAGGGTTACTCCCTACGTAAGAATGTTATGAATGCATCAAGTTACCTTTATGTCTTATGTTTTCTATGATTTATTCATGATTTGATATGCCTATGTTTTATGGGTAAAGTGTGATTTCATTCTAATGTATATATGAACTCATGTTTCCTTTACATATTTTTTATAACTCTTACTGAGCTTTTTATGCTCATCCCAAGTTTTTGAAATGTTTTTCACAGGTCAAGGGAAAGGTACATGATGTGATGATAGTTTCAAGGATGTGTCAAGATAGAATCTGTGTTATAATTTAAATATGATTCCGTTGATGGGAAGAATGAATGCTGTCTTTTATGTAACCACTTTGTTTAAATGTGGAATGTAATGCAATTTTCATGATCTAATTCTCTAAAACTCTAAACCTGAAAAGATCCTCAATGTGTAATCTTGTAATAACTCAAGATTAAGTAAGGTTTTAAGGCTGGGGCCTTATAGTTGGTATCAAAGGTCGGTTTAGATAAATTTAGAGGTTAGGGTATTCTTTAAGCATAAGTGACATTACCATAATGGTTAGGATTTCAGAAAGAGTCCTAGTTTTAGATAAAGTGAATGAGTAAGTGTATCTTAGTGTTTACCTTCCTCATTAGTACATGATGGTTTTGTTGATATACTCACACTGACATTTCTATTTTTAGTGAATGGATGGATCTTGCAGGAACCAAAGAGACAACAGGTTTGAAGGAAACTGTGGTGGTTCTCTGATTAAGATACTAGATAAAATGGAGGATTCAATGAGGAAACTCGTGGTTGTTCTAAACCAAATATCAAGGAGTCATAATCAACCACTTCAACCTTGGTGAGTTCTCTAATGCATCATGTACGATATGGTCAACTCGATGTGGAAATTCAGGTAATAATTATTAAGGTAACCATTAGGGTTTATATGATACTTAATTTTTAGGTAATTATGGGTTACTCTATGATATGATGGAAAATGAAAGGAATGAGATAAACTTGAGGTTAAAATATGTTATGATTATTCTTGAAGATTTTATCTCATTTTGGGGAATGTTTTAAGAATTATATAGTTTTGAAAAAAGGACAACACGCAGACCGTGTGACAACCCGTCGCGTCGGACAAAGCTGCGGGAATCGAACCCACAACCAAAGTGCGACTGGTATTTATCACCTACCACTGGACTACGTAAAGTCCCTGGTTAGTTTGACTGATTCATTCTAGTTATATGATTTTATGAATTAAGAGTAAGTTGATTTTGGGTTATTTATGAAAATGATTAACCTATCATGGAGGATATGTGATTAGGTTAATTACTTTTCAAAACGAGACTTTAGGAGCAACTGATATTGTTTGGAGATAAATGTTATGATTTATCTTGGAAGACTATGTGACTAAATCCTTCAAATATTTGGGTTTCAATCTTAGTTTGGTTTACTTTGAAGAATTTTATGGACAAATGGTCCTCGTTGAACTTTGGGTTTTGTTGGACAAATTTTGGAGATTAAGAATAGATTTTCTTTTTATAAAGGGTTATCCTTTTCTGGATTATCTGATCTTGTACTAGCCTTTTTGGTTTTGGTTTTGGTTAAAGACATGGGAAGTATATAGTTCTATTTTGTGGATTAGGTGATTCTCTAGAAGTT
Source organism: Viscum album (assembly GCA_963277665.1). Classification (NCBI taxonomy): domain Eukaryota; kingdom Viridiplantae; phylum Streptophyta; class Magnoliopsida; order Santalales; family Viscaceae; genus Viscum; species Viscum album. Next base: position 815,746,774 of record OY728137.1, read on the forward strand.
GATTATAGTACTCTTAATGTGAACAAGTCTTCCTAAATACTCGTCTTTTGGAGAAAATATGAGTTTGTGTAAGGAATATAATAAAAGTTGAAAGTCAATATGATAAGTTATTATGTTTCCTTATGAATAAATTCCTCAATAAAAAGTAACTTAAAACAAAAATGTTGTCTATTAACTTTTCCTACTGGGGAATCGAATACCGTTTAACCCATCACAAGTTTGTGATTTTCTCGTGGTTAACTTTCTCCTAAACATGTTTTCTATCACTCTCCATCAGAACATGACCCTTTGTTTTTTTCCTCCATGTCCATATTTTCATACTTGGAATCCTAGTATGGGTTAAATCGGGTGACCTTTGTACTTATCTCTCTTTATTTTAAAGTGTTTGTTTTGCCGACTTTTGTTCTGATGTGGGACTTTCAAGGATGTTTCCAACCGCAATTTTAAAATTGCGAGGACGCAATTCCCAAAAGGGGGGAAGGATGTAACACCCCAGGTAAATAAAGAATATGAAATTTCATATTTATCCATATTTGTGAATAAAATATTTAAATAACTTTAAAGGGGACGCTATGCTCGATGGCGTACCCAACACACAACAACAAGTTTCTTGGGAATCTTACGTTGCACTCTAATAATAAAATAATATTATTTTAAATGTTAGTTAACATGTAGCCGTTGTAATGGCGGGAATGGATAGAAATAACTAAAATATGATTATATATGTTCTTAAATATTTTTACATTTATACAATAAAAGATAAAGGCTTAAAATACGGAAAGAATTCAATTTTAGGCGTATATGCCCTAGTTTTCACTAAAGGTTCACTTATCACCTTTTGATGGAGAACCTTCATTAAATATAGTTTTGTTCACTCTTAAACATTCTTTTGGACCAAATAAAACTCTTATTAAGAATCGGGATATCAAAATTTACTTTGTGTAAATTTTTGGTATCTTTCCGATAAAGTTCATTTTTTTAATGAATAGTGTAAAATGTTGTATTTTAATTCAAAACCACTTTTTAATATAATTTATTTATATGATTAGATTATATTTTGAATTGGTTTTAAAGTGAAATTAGAAAATATTTTTACCATTAAATCCAATAGTGGTCGTTGGAATCAATTTCAATTTGAAATCAGACTTAAACTAGTGTCAATCTTTTGATACTTATTGTTTCATAAAACACGCTATTTGTCATGACAGCGGGAATTAATTATTAAATTAATTAATGTGACTTATATGTTTTGAATTTTGTAAAACGGACTTCATTTTTGAATTCAGAATATCAAATATAGCTCAGGGTGAATTTTTGGGATTTTTCTGAAAAACTTCAATTTTTGATGAATAGTGAAACCACTAAGTGGTACTTATAAAAACTGATTTTCCGTTTAAATGAAATTTTGCCATCATTGTGTTTTGATTTTCAAAAATCCGACATACATGGTTGTCATTAAGAAGTAAAATGTGGTTCAATGAGATTAAAATAATTTTTTGGTGAATAGTAACTTATTAAGTTTTTAATCGCGATTAGTGGTAATTAGTGTAGTTTAAGGTAAAAATAATGCTTTAATAAAATGAGATGAGCTTGAAACATGTCTTACCCTCATTTGTTGTATCATGGCCGACCAAGAAAAGCCATGGGTCAACTTGGGGACCCCATGGATCCACTTTAGTTGGGAAATGACATAAATAACATTTTATTTAATGTAAAAGTAAAATTGACACAAACATGATATGTTTTACTAAAAAAATTTTTAAATGGGGTTATAAAAGTCATATTTTTGATTATAAATATTCATTGGAAAGATAAAAAGATTTCCTACATCATAGTATTTTTTTTATAATTTTTAGACATTAAATAAATGAAATTATTTATGACATAATAATGATGCAGCGATGACATCATTATTTGACGATTTAAATAAAATGGAAAGATAATATAAAATCTATGAACTAAACATGTCAAAAACTTATTGGATGAGAGTATTTCGAAGCCTTATCACCTTATCCATGAATTATATCAATGTGGGACCTTTTGAAACCGAAACACATTTTCAAATAAAGTAATATTTCTTTACTTTCCAAAAGTACCCCTCCTCTCCTCTTATAAAAGGCCCCCACCTCTACCTCATTTAACAAACTCCTCAAGCCTTTTTATCGGCCAACCCCTGCCCATTTACTCTCTCCACATCCCTCTCCTCATCCTAGAGGATTCCCTTTGGGCAGAATCCTTTCAAAGGAAGCCTTTAGGCTCAAATCAAAAGGAGTTACACTTTTAAAGGTAATTCATTCTCTCATGTTCATTTGTTTTATTTTGCTTCTCCAACCCCCTAAACTCTTTTTATTTACTTATTTTGTAACAAAACCAGTATCTTCAATATACTAGGATGTTGTTATAAGATTTATTCGAGCTACACTCTCACACAACTACATCAAATGGTTAAAGAACATACGGTTTCCGTGGATGGTGAAATTCTGCCTCCCGAAACGATGATTGTTCAATACTCATTTAACACCTTCAAAGGTGGCCATTATGATGTCACTATTTTTATATATGATATATAATATGTTTATGTTTTATTTATGCTTCTGTATTTTTCATTTTTGTCTTACCTTTATGGCTTCCATTATGGGTATACGCGATATCTTCATTTAAGGAAGTGCGGACTACCGCCCCCTCAAAGTGATTTGATTCGTTAAATACCATATGTGGGATGTATAAAGGATGGAAATATGATATTATATATGATATTATAATGGAATTATAATATACCTTTATATGATTATTATTCCATTCTATAAAATACGAAATAGAAATGAAAGTAGCGTTCATGCGTACGTACGGCTTACCGTCTCCATGAACGGTGCATTTCATTTCTTATCTCTAAATGATTATGTAATGTTATAAATGCATGCATGTACTGGATATATATGACATATATGATATCTACATAATGAATACAATTATGGATATAATAAACATTTGGCCACACGAACAACATGTAATTGTAAGAAGTCCACTTTCGACTTAAGAACCAAATATCGGCAAAACAAATATTATTAACTTAAATGATTACATAATGTTTATGACATGTTAATAAGTGATATAAAAGGAATAATGAACTTTAAAAGGGTTATTAATGAATTAGAAATTAACTCAAGTTTATTATTCAGGAGATTAAAGAACGATCGAGTCAAGTCGGACCCGAGGTAAGGGATCCTACAACTCTCTTTCTTTATAAGTACACTCTTTTATATCATTTCTTTTAAGCTCATATTTATTATTATTGGGATGTTCTTTTATATTAATCCTACTGTAATTTTTATGTTCATGTGATGAGAGACCATATTATCTCTCATCAATCCATTTTGTAAGTTTTGAGTGGCGCCGTTAGGCTGCCGAATTTTCGTAAGAGATCTAACCTCTCTCTTTCTTTTTAAGTACTCTCCTTTGTGTCACTTCTATTAAGATCCTCTTTGTAATGTTGGGGGATGTTCTTTTATATTCCTCTTGCTGTAAATTTTATTGTAATGTGATGAGATACCCTATTTGATCTCATAAATCCATATTCGGAAGATTTATGTGGTGCCGTTAGGCTGCCGAGTTTTCATAAGGGATTTTTCATCTCACTTTTATTCCCGTGAGATTTATGCTACATTTGCCACAAATTCCATTGAGTGGTGTATGTACTGCCCATTATTCTACTCTTTGTGTAATATAATTTTGTTTATGAGTATTTACATAAATGATCTATTGTCCTTCTTTCATGGGGTGTATGTTTTGAAAGATACCCAAGTCGGTAAGGGAACCTTTCACCCTCCTCTTTTTTAAAAGACTTCTTTTGTTGGGTCTTTTAATTTACATATTGTTATGTTGGGATATGTTCTCATGTATCCTTATTGATGTAAATTTTATGTCCAAGTGATGAGATACACTTTTTATCTCTCATCAACTCATTTTGATGTGATGCCGTTAGGCTGTCAAGGGATCTTTTTAACCCAATTTCGATTTCTTTGGGTTCAACATGTAGTCATTGAATATGTCATCCATTGAATATATGTGAATGTACTTTTATTGTTTTACACTTAATATCCACTTATATTGGGTGTATTTATATTTGTCACACATATTTTTGAGATTGATTTGTCCTTAATTTAAGGATACCTTCTTTATAAGGGATTTCGTCACATTTGACATTTCTATTGAGGGTTCACTGTTGTTATGAACCAATTCACTCTTACATGGTGTATATACTGTCCTTTGGAGTATTATATCATGAATCCATTTATTCTCATGATATTATAAAGTTCTGACTAAATGTTATTCCTCAATTATTGTATTCAAGTGTCTCTAATTTTGGTAAAACCCCTTTAACCAAAACATCATTTTAAATGTTTTAATTATTTGTTCTTATTAATATCCATGTTTTCAAAATGGTTTTAAGGATTTATTTATATGGATATTAATGGTTTAAAATTTTAAGCTTCAAGGTGGTATGGGACACTTTGATTCAAAAATCTCTTTATTAAATGTTTTAAATGGTTTTGGAAATGGTTTCTTTTTGAATGGATTCATTATTTCAATATACTAAAATGTTATATTGTGATTGAAATGTGGAAATGTTATGTTTCCTTTATTCATGTTTTATGTGACACATTTATGTTATGGTTCTTGGGCATTGTTATGAAAACGGGTGGTTCTGTGATAAACTAAGGGCGGGTGAGCCCGATATAGCTCTCCAATGCATTGGGTAACGCGAAGGAGTGAAACGTTAAGGTTTCTCCGAAGAGATTTAGGGAATATACTGTGATGGGTATTCCAAATGTAACCAAGAGGGTTACTCCCTACGTAAGAATGTTATGAATGCATCAAGTTACCTTTATGTCTTATGTTTTCTATGATTTATTCATGATTTGATATGCCTATGTTTTATGGTTAAAGTGTGATTTCATTCTAATATATATATGAACTCATGTTTCCTTTCCATATTTTTTATAACTCTTACTGAGCTTTTTATGCTCATCCCAAGTTTTTGAAATGTTTTTCACAGGTCAAGGGAAAGGTACATGATGTGATGATAGTTTCAAGGATGTGTCAAGAAAGAATCTGTGTTATAATTTAAATATGATTCCGTTGATGGGAAGAATGAATGCTGTCTTTTATGTAACCACTTTGTTTAAATGTGGAATGTAATGCAAGTTTCATGATCTAATTCTCTAAAACTCTAAACCTGAAAAGATCCTCAATGTGTAATCTTTTAATAACTCAAGATTAAGTAAGGTTTTAAGGCTGGGGCCTTATAGTTGGTATCAAAGGTCGGTTTAGATAACTTTAGAGGTTAGGGTATTCTTTAAGCATAAGTGACATTACCATAATGGTTAGGATTTCAGAAAGAGTCCTAGTTTTAGATAAAGTGAATGAGTAAGTGTATCTTAGTGTTTACCTTCCTCATTAGTACATGATGGTTTTGTTGATATACTCACACTGACATTTCTATTTTTAGTGAATGGATGGATCTAGCAGGCACCAAAGAGACAACAGGTTTGAAGGAAACTGTGGTGGTTCTCTGATTAAGATACTAGATAAAATGGAGGATTCAATGAGGAAACTCGTGGTTGTTCTAAACCAAATATCAAGGAGTCATGATCAACCACTTCAACCTTGGTGAGTTCTCTAATGCATCATGTACGAGATGGCCAACTCGATGTGGAAATTCAGGTAATAATTATTAAGGTAACCATTAGGGTTTATATGATACTTAATTTTTAGGTAATTATGGGTTACTCTATGATATGATGGAAAATGAAAGGAATGAGATAAACTTGAGATTAAAATATGTTATGATTATTCTTGAAGATTTTATCTCATTTTGGGGAATGTTTTAAGAATTATATAGTTTAGAAAAAAGGACAACATTCAGACCGTGTGACAACCCGTCGCGTCGGACAAAGCTGCGAGAATCGAACCCACAACCAAAGTGCGACTGGTATTTATCGCCTACCACTGGACTACGTGAAGTCCCTGGTTAGTTTGACTGATTCATTCTAGTTATATGATTTTATGAATTAAGAGTAAGTTGATTTTGGGTTATTTATGAAAATGATTAACCTATCATGGAGGATATGTGATTAGGTTAATTACTTTTCAAAACGAGACTTTAGGAGCAACTGATATTGTTTGGAGATAAATGTTATGATTTATCTTGGAAGACTATGTGACTAAATCCTTCAAATATTTGGGTTTCAATCTTAGTTTGGTTTAATTTGAAGAATTTTATGGACAAATGGTCCTCGTTGAACTTTGGGTTTTGTTGGACAAATTTTGGAGATTAAGAATAGATTTTCTTTTTATAAAGGGTTATCCTTTTCTGGATTATCTGATCTTGTACTAGCCTTTTTGGTTTTGGTTTTGGTTAAAGACATGGGAAGTATATAGTTCTATTTTGTGGATTAGGTGATTCTCTAGAAGTTGATTATAGTACTCTTAATGTGAACAAGTCTTCCTAAATACTCGTCTTTTGGAGAAAATATGAGTTTGTGTAAGGAATCTAATAAAAGTTGAAAGTCAATATGATAAGTGATTATGTTTCCTTATGAATAAATTCCTCAATAAAAAGTAACTTAAAACAAAAATGTTGTCTATTAACTTTTCCTACTGGGGAATCGAATACCGTTTAACCCATCACAAGTTTGTGATTTTCTCGTGGTTAACTTTCTCCTAAACATGTTTTCTATCACTCTCCATCAGAACATGACCCTTTGTTTTTTTCCTCCATGTCCATATTTTTATACTTGGAATCCTAGTATGGGTTAACTCGGGTGACCTTTGTACTTATCTCTCTTTATTTTAAAGTGTTTGTTTTACCGACTTTTGTTCTGATGTGGGACTTTCAAGGATGTTTCCAAGCGCAATTTTAAAATTGCGAGGACGCAATTCCCAAAAGGGGGGAAGGATGTAACACCCCAGGTAAATAAAGAATATGACATTTCATATTTATCCATATTTGTGAATAAAATATTTAAATAAATTTAAAGGGGATGCTATGCTCGATGGCGTACCCAACACGCAACAACGAGTTTCTTGGGAATCTTACGTTGCACTCTAATAATAAAATAATATTATTTTAAATGGTAGTTAACATGTAGTCGTTGTAATGGCAGGAATGGATAGAAATAACTAAAATATGATTATATATGTTCTTAAATATTTTTACATTTATACAATAAAAGATAAAGGCTTAAAATACGGAAAGAATTCAATTTTAGGCGTATATGCCCTAGTTTTCACTAAAGGTTCACTTATCACCTTTTGATGGAGAACCATCATTAAATATAGTTTTGTTCACTCTTAAACATTCTTTTGGACCAAATAAAACTCTTATTAAGAATCGGGACATCAAAATTTACTTTGTGTAAATTTTTGGTATCTTTCCGATAAAGTTCATTTTTTTAATGAATAGTGTAAAATGTTGTATTTTAATTCAAAACCACTTTTTAATCTAATTTATTTATATGATTAGATTATATTTTGAATTGCTTTTAAAGTGAAATTAGAAAATATTTTTACCATTAAATCCAATAGTGGTCGTTGGAATCAATTTCACTTTGAAATCAGACTTAAACTAGTGTCAATCTTTTGATACTTATTGTTTCATAAAACACGCTATTTGTCATGACAGCGGGAATTAATTATTAAATTAATTAATGTGACTTATATGTTTTGAATTTTGTAAAACGGACTTCATTTTTGAATTCAGAATATCAAATATAGCTCAGGGTGAATTTTTGGGATTTTTCTGAAAAACTTCAATTTTTGATGAATAGTGAAACCACTAAGTGGTACTTATAAAAACTGATTTTCCGTTTAAATGAAATTTTTCCATCATTGTGTTTTGATTTTCAAAAATCTGACATACATGGTTGTCATTAAGAAGTAAAATGTGGTTCAATGAGATTAAAATAATTTTTTTGGTGAATAGTAACTTATTAAGTTTTTAATCGCGATTAGTGGTAATTAGTGTAGTTTAAGGTAAAAATAATGCTTTAATAAAATGAGATTAGCTTGACACATGTCTTACCCTCATTGGTTGTATCATGGCCGACAATACAAGCCATGGGTCAACTTGGGGACCCCATGGATGCACTTTGGTTGGGAAATGACATAAATAACATTTTATTTAATGTAAAAGTAAAATTGACACAAACATGATATGTTTTACTAAAACAATTTTTAAGTGGGGTTATAGAAGTCATATTTTTGATTATAAATATTAATTGGAAATATAAAAATATTTCCTACATCATAGTATTTATTTTATAATTTTTAGACATTAAATAAATTAAATTATTTATGACATAATAATGATGCAGCGATGACATCATTATTTGACGATTTAAATAAAATGGAAAGATAATGTAAAATATATGAACTACACATGTCAAAAACTTATTGGATGAGAGTATTTAGAATCCTTATCACCTTATCCATGAATTATATCAATGCGGGACCTTTTGAAACCGAAACACATTTTCAAATAAAGTAATATTTCTTTACTTTCCAAAAGTACCCCTCCTCTCCTCTTATAAAAGGCCCCCACCTCTACCTCATTTAACACACTCCTCAAGCCTTTGGCTCGGACAACCCCTGCCCATTTACTCTCTCCACATCCCTTTCCTCATCCTAGAGGATTCCCTTTGGGCAGAATCCTTTAAAAGGAAGCCTTTAGGCTCAAATCAAAAGGAGTTACACTTTTAAAGGTAATTCATTCTCTCATGTTCATTTGTTTTATTTTGCTTCTCCAACCCACTAAACTCTTTTTATTTACTTCTTTTGTAACAAAACCAGTATCTTAAATATACTAGGATGTTGTTATAAGATTTATTCGAGCTACACTCTCACACAACTACATCAAATGGTTAAAGAACATACGGTTTCCGTGGATGGTGAAATTCTGCCTCCCGAAACGATGATTGTTCAATACTCATTTAACACCTTCAAAGGTGGCCATTATGATGTCACTATTTTTATATATGATATATAATATGTTTATGTTTTATTTATGCTTCTGTATTTTTCATTTTTGTCTTACCTTTATGGCTTCCATTATGGGTATACGCGATATCTTCATTTAAGGAAGTGCGGACTACCGCCCCCTCAAAGTGATTTGATTCGTTAAATACCATATGTGGGATGTATAAAGGATGGAAATATGATATTATATATGATATTATACTGGAATTATAATATACCTTTATATCATTATTATTCCATTCTATAAAATACGAAATAGAAATGAAAGTAGCGTTCATGCGTACGTACGGCTTACCGTCTCCATGAACGGTGCATTTCATTTCTTACCTCTAAATGATTATGTAATGTTATAAATGCATGCATGTACTGGATATATATGACATATATGATATCTACATAATGAATAAAATTATGGATATAATAAACATTTGGCCACACGAACAACATGTAATTGTAAGAAGTCCACTTTCGACTTAAGAACCAAATATCGGCAAAACAAATATTATTAACTTAAATGATTACATAATGTTTATGACATGGTAATAAGTGATATAAAAGGAATAATGAACTTGAAAATGGTTATTAATGAATTAGAAATTAACTCAAGTTTATTATTCAGGAGATTAAAGAACGATCGAGTCAAGTCGGACCCGAGGTAAGGGATCCTAAAACTCTCTTTCTTTATAAGTACACTCTTTTATGTCATTTATTTTAAGCTCATATTTCTTATGATTGGGATGTTATTTTATATTAATACTACTGTAATTTTTATGTTCATGTGATGAGAGACCCTATTATCTCTCATCAATCCATTTTGGAAGTTTTGAGTGGCACCGTTAGGCTGCCGAATTTTCGTAAGAGATCTAACCTCTCTCTTTTTTTTAAGTACTCTCCTTTGTGTCACTTCTTTTAATCTCCTCTTTGTAATGTTGGGGGATGTTATTTTATATTCCTCTTGCTGTACATTTTATTGTAATGTGATGAGATACCCTATTTGATCTCATAAATCCATATTCGGAAGTTTTATGTGGTGCCGTTAGGCTGCCGAGTTTTCATAAGGGATTTTTCATCTCACTTTTATTCCCGTGAGATTTATGCTACATTTGCCACAAATTCCATTGAGTGGTGTATGTACTGCCCATTATTCTACTCTTTGTGTAATATACTTTCGTTTATGAGTATTTACATCAATGATCTATTGTCCTTCTTTCATGGGGTGTATGTTTTGAAAGATACCCAAGTCGGTAAGGGAACCTTTCACCCTCCTCTTTTTTAAAAGACTTCTTTTGTTGGGTCTTTTAATTTACATATTGTTATGTTGGGATATGTTCTCATATATCCTTATTGATGTAAATTTTATTTCCAAGTTATGAGATACACTTTTTATCTCTCATCAACTCATTTTGATGTGATGCCGTTAGGCTGTCAAGGGAACTTTTTAACCCAATTTCGATTTCTTTGGGTTCAACATGTAGTCATTGAATATGTCATCCATTGAATATATGTGAATGTCCTTTTATTGTTTTACACTTAATATCCACTTATATTGGGTGTATTTATATTTGTCACACATATTTTTGAGATTGATTTGTCCTTAATTTAAGGATACCTTCTTTATAAGGGATTTCGTCACATTTGACATTTCTATTGAGGGTTCAGTGTTGTTATGCACCAATTCACTCTTATATGGTGTATATACTGTCCTTTAGAGTATTATATCATGAATCCATTTATTCTCATGATATTATAAAGTTCTGACTAAATGTTATTCCTCAAATATTGTATTCAAGTGTCTCTAATTTTGGTAAAACCCCTTTAACCAAAATATCGTTTTAAATGTTTTAATTATTTGTTCTTATTAATATCCATGTTTTCAAAATGGTTTTAAGGATTTATTTATATGGATATTAATGGTTTAAAATTTTAAGCTTCAAGGTGGTATGGGACACTTTGATTCAAAAATCTCTTTATTAAATGTTTTAAATGGTTTTGGAAATGGTTTCTTTTTGAATGGATTCATTATTTCAATATACTAAAATGTTATATTGTGATTGAAATGTGGAAATGTTATGTTTCCTTTATTCATGTTTTATGTGACACATTTATGTTATGGTTCTTGGGCATTGTTATGAAAACGGGTGGTTCCGTGATATACTAAGGGCGGGTGAGCCCGATATAGCTCTCCAATGCATTGGGTAACGCGAAGGAGTGAAACGTTAAGGTTTCTCCGAAGAGATTTAGGGAATATACTGTGATGGGTATTCCAAACGTAACCAAGAGGGTTACTCCCTACGTAAGAATGTTATGAATGCCTCAAGTTACCTTTATGTCTTATGTTTTCTATGATTTATTCATGATTTGATATGCCTATGTTTTATGGGTAAAGTGTGATTTCATTCTAATGTATATATGAACTCATGTTTCCTTTCCATATTTTTTATAACTCTTACTGAGCTTTTTATGCTCATCCCAAGTTTTTGAAATGTTTTTCACAGGTCAAGGGAAAGGTACATGATGTGATGATAGTTTCAAGGATGTGTCAAGAAAGAATCCGTGTTATAATTTAAATATGATTTCGTTGATGGGAAGAATGAATGCTGTCTTTTATGTAACCACTTTGTTTAAATGTGGAATGTAATGCAAGTTTCATGATCTAATTCTCTAAAACTCTAAACCTGAAAAGATCCTCAATGTGTAATCTTGTAATAACTCAAGATTAAGTAAGGTTTTAAGGCTGGGGCCTTATACGTACAACATTGATGATAATCTCAAGTATCATGTGGAAAAGATTTATGAATTGGTGAAACATGTAAATGATCTCAATTCAGTCTACCAAAATTAGGTCACTGATTTGAATGAAAAAGTAGAAGCCTATCAAAGACCGAGTACCTCAAAAGAATTATCCTATGAAGAGCATGAACATCTAAAGGAAAAATTAGAGAATGGATGTAATGAGATTGTTTTTTCTTCCAAATAGAGTTGTAATCTTAGAGAAGGCCTACAAAGTTAGAATGGAGGATTACAATTCCCGGAAATTAAGGGTCAAAGCAAAGAAATAAATCAATTGAATTCATGAAGAAAATATCTAAAAATAAGAAAGTATTATTGAAAAATAGGATGTGAAGCTGAAGGCTCAGTAACAAGCTCTTGAAAAATTTAAAAAGGATAGAAAAGATTTCAAGAAGATAAAGTTCTCTGTGTTCAACCTCTTGGAAAAACAAAAGGAGAAAGAATGTATTTTTTGAACTCTTGTTGTAATAGAAACTTATTTCATTCTAAGTAATTTCTATTATTTCATAAACTTTGATTCTCTAACTCTTTACAAGAAAATAATGTTTTCCCTTATTCTTTTTGAAAATAAAAAAGGGGTAGAATAATTTGGAAAAGAAGAAATTTCTTTATATAGAATATTTTTTTCTATAAAAATGAAAAAGGGTGAATACCTTATTAAGGGAGAGAACATACAAGTAAAAGTGAAGAGAATATGATCTTTAGTGATATTTTTATCCAAAGGTGGAATTAGTCTTATTCACTATTACTTTAAAAAGAGTTACTAAACTCAGGAGGAGATTAGTCTTTATTGTTTGTTTTGTTTTGTGCTTTCTAAAAAAGGAGAGATTGTTGATTCAAGATGTGTTTTGACTTTCCCATTCATCTTTTTGTTTTTTAAATAAAAAATTACATGTTGTTTCTCATCATAATCACATATGTTGTTTCTCATCGTAATCACATATGTTGTTTCTCATCCTAATCACATATGTTTTTTCTCATCGTAATTACATATGTTATTTCTCATCGTAATCGCATATGTTTTTTCTCATCATAATCACATATGTTGTTTCTCATCGTAATCAAATATGTTGTTTCTCATTGTAATAACATATGTTGTTTCTCATTGTAATCACAATAAGCATTGTATCCATGTTATGTATCGTATCATGTTATACATCATAACCATGTTATACATCATAATCATGATATGAATCTTATTCATGTTATACATCGTAACCATGTATCGTGACCATGATATACATTATAATTACGTTACACATCACAATCACGTTATGCATCGTAACCATGCTATGTATTTTATCCAATATATACATTGTAATTATGTTATGCATCATAATCATGTTATGCATCATAACCATGCTATGTATCGTATCCATGCTATGCATCATAATCATGTTATGAATCATACTCATGAATCACATTGTACTTATGTCTTACTCAAATACTGCATACATGTTTTTCATTATCCTTTTGCTTATACTTTATATATTCATCATACTCATTCTTTCATACTTTTTTACTTATTATTTTCTAATCAAAACAATGTCACGGAGTTAGTTATATATTTATCAAAATTATGTCCTATATTCTGTTTTGTTTTGACCGTTATAATTCCACATATCGAAGTCCATTTGAGCTTTTTAGAGAAATATGACTTTTGAAATAAAATATAACTGTTGGAAATAAGGCTTATAAATAAGAGGTCATTTGAAACAAAGAAAGAGAGACTTGGATTATTGAACATACAAGACACTATTTTGATTCTAGAGAGGGACAATGTAACCTATCTCTTTCTTCCTGCGAAAAGCATTGAAGATACAAGACATGAACGACTTGTTCCTAGTTATTGTATTTCAATATGTGCTTTGTTTTTCTTTATGCGACTACTTTTTGTGATAATAATTGAGGACTTCCGGGGATAGGAAGACAGTTCTCCCAATCGTTCTATCAAGGGATTTCAAATATTTGAAAGACAGAGGTATTGATTACCTTCTTAATGAAGTTATTCCTTGGATAGGAAGATAGATGCGATGATCATCATATAGAGGTCTTACCTAGGTGGTGGTAAGACATACCTTTTATCCTAGGTGAAAGGATACCCTACTCTTTGGGATAAAATAATTGTAATACCCCTTTATTTTTCTACTGCTATTTGTAATAGAAAGGTAATCATTTTATTTCCTCTTTCTATTCATATTATTTTCTATTGTAATTATTTTATTTACGATACATTAATTACATATTGTATTATAATATTCTATAAGATGTATGGTAGAATCATTTACATGTGTTATACTCTGATCATTGTATTCAATTTAAATACATTTTTTTAAGAACCTCTGGTATCATATCATATTCATCGGATCCAGGACCAATTCAATCATTTTCATTATTTGTGAATTGCATTAGTTTAAGATATCTTAAACTAATTTTTCTTCTAAAGAGTTTAAATACAAATCTTTTAAACCTATAATTCACCCCATCTTGTATTGTTCTATCTCATATACTTTGATCCAACACCATGCACCTCCTTATTTTCTTAATATAATATAATAATAATAAAATTATTATTAATATCATGGTTATTAAAAAACACAATATAAGGTGTATTTTATTCATATGGTGTCAGATTAATAATATGTCACCAGAAACATGACCCTAGAATTGAAACAGTAATTTTAAAACTGATGTTGGATACATTTTTTCAGACTCGTGCCCCGGGTCAATGAAATGCCAAATAATAATAAAATTATTATTATTGTGGAATCTTGTATCTAGTGTATCTTTTTCATACAGTTTCAGAATGATGAAAAGTCCATGAAATTATGACTCTAATTTTGAGGTAGATGTTTTGATATCAATATCGATTATTTAATTTGGTTTCATTTCTTGGTCCCATGAAGAACCATTCATATGTGATATGGTGAAATGTCATTTTTTCACCAGGTTCCCAATTTTGTCATGTGAATAGAGTATCCTGAGTATTTTTTCATAAGGATTGCAATGGTGTGATGAATTTTTCCTTATGTGGCCACTTTTAGAGGCCTTTTAGTGAAATTACATATTTTACCGTTGGATTGATGATGAGCCTTGCGCATTCGTCAGGCTTTTGGATAATACATGTCGTGTAGTAACCTTATACACTGTGTAGTACTACATGGCCAACATTCCATGTGCTGGAAAAGACATGACCTGATAGCATAGTGGGACCATATGCCATGTGGATCCCTTACCTACCATGTACTCCTTAACAAATATTCAACCTCCAATATCTCCTTTATTTGAAATCAAATATTATACTAAGAGTATCCTATCCTGAGTGTTTTTCCATGTATAATGTTATGGTTCCATCAATTTTGGATTTTGAGATACTATGTGGAATGTTCTGGGCATGATTTCTAGCTAAATGAAGCTCAATGGCGGTAGTGCTCATGAAGGATCGCTAGAGAATTTTTTAATAGACCCTCTAGAAGAGACTGGGTAGTGGAGTCCTTGAGTGTTTCTTAGTAGACCCTCCAGCAGCGACTGGGTAGTGGAGCCCTTGATGGTTTCTGAGTAGACCCTTCAATAGCGACTGGGTAGTGGAGTCCTCAACGGTTTCTGAGTAGACCCTCTAGTAGAGACTAGGAAGTGGAATCCTCAAAATTTTCTGAGTAGACACTCTAGTAGGGATTGGGAAGTGGAGTCCTAAATTCTTTATAAGTATACCCTCTAGTAGTTACTAGGCATTGTATTCCTCAATGGTTTCCAAGTATACCCTCTAGTATAGACTGGGCATTGGCATCTTCAACTATTACTGACTGGTACCCTCCAATAGAGTTGGATAGTGGGTCCTTGATGACTATCAGAGTAGAACCCCCTGTCATACTAGGGATTAGGTCCTCTACTTTGAGTTTTTTTCCCAATCGATTGTGTGACACAATGAAAAGGTGTGTCTTTACATGGACGATTACTTCTGAGAAGACGTGTGAGATGCTGGGCATCATTTATAGACTTTTGGAACTGTTGGATGTTCTTCTTCTTTGGTTTAACTATGAGATGGAGATCCCCTTACTCTCTTATTTGGGATTATTTCAACTTAGTATATATATATATACTTGTTATGTATCTACACATTTAATTTGGTTACTCTCATTATTGAAGAGGCGAAGACGTGCATGGTATGACATGTGATTTCCATGTTTAGCTTATCATGGTTAGATGAGTCTACTCTCTTACTATAGGTAGTGAAGACTCATCTTGTATTTTATCTACTCACTGTGTTTATCCCCTTGTTCTTTGATGAAGTTACTTTTACTCTTGGTTTGGGTTGATTTGTTCTCTTTGGCTATATCTTGCATCTATTGTCTTTATATTTATGTTGTATCTCTTACTTCTCCTCCTTCAGCTTTCGGGACATCTTAGTGGGTATGTATATACTCACCCCTACACAGGATTTTCATGCCCGTATCATGTATTATGTAAACAAATTATAGGTCGGTGGTGACTTTAGAGGATCTTAGGGATACCTTGTACTTTAGACCACATATTGTTGTCGTATCTTTGGATTCACGGGTTAGGCTATTTTAGTAGTTTACTTTTCTAGTTTTTTCAGGTTGGGATATCATTTTGGATGTGTGTGTATTTTTACCCTTTTACTTTTCAGTTTACACTACCATACTCTTGTACTCTCTAGAGGGTTTTCATTCTTGGTTGTTTTCCCAATATTTTTTTTCTTTTATTATTCTCCCTATGCACTTCTACACCGATATGGTTGTGTGTGTGCATATAGGTACTTAGGGAAAGGCCTCCCATTATTAGTTATTCCTTCAGTGCTAGTCACCGCCCCCTGATCTATAGAGGTGGGCTTGGGGTAGTTGTAGCTTGAGACTGAGCTTGGGTTGGGTCATGAAATATTGGTATCAGATCAAGTTCATTCCTAGGGACATTATTCAAACTAGTCCCATTAAAATGATTTAGTTGGGATTTAGGGAAACAATGTCAATGTGTCTTGAGTGTGTCTCTGAGGTTAGGGAATCCAATGATGGTGTGGGCAGCCGACGTATCCATTGACCAAGACCTTGACTACATGCTTGTCGACTCGACATACCGAGACCTTAGTTTAGGGATCAATGGTACATGAATCATATATGATTGGGATTTTGACTGTTATTCTTGAGTCATATCCCCATTGATATATTTATATATGGTTATTTGACCATGTTACATCTCGATCACTTTTGAGATACCTCTATGAAGACGACTAGATAGATTATCATCTTTTAAATTGTGATGATGATCCAATGAGCGATGAGGCCTCAGTTTAGGGTCCATCACACAAGATATTTCCTCTAGGTGGGCAGGTAGTATCACCCCAACATATAGAGAAGCTGTTCATAATGGTATTGTAGGTTGAGTATGTGTGTAGGATTAGTGCACCCCACAATTTACTATGCTAGAGGCTGTTCTGGTTCCATGATGAGCTAGTTCCTCATGTAGTGGAGGTTTGGCTTGGGTCGGTGATCTGAGGATTTAGACTTGTACATATCCTAACCAATCAGATGGTTGCACTTGCAACCATTTCTCTTCATAGAGAAGTAATTGGTTCCAATGGTAATAGAAAATGAAACAACTATTCTGAGTGTGCATTGAAAGTTATGTAGATAGGGATGAACCAAGTACAGTGTTGAGTCAAACTCCCTTATCAGGTGGTTGAGGTCAGGCCTAATCCTATGGTTTGGATATCCCTATCATTTAGGATCACTTTTGATGGTGATCCTCATGGTGAGACATCAATAAGATGATTCTCGGTATCAGTAGAGTCATGTGACGAAGGTTTTTTAGTGTGGAATCAGACATTCAAGGAATAAGGACACTTCCCCCATCGAGACACATCCTTGTGATGTGACTCAAAACCATGCGGGTGAGTTAGTTTTTTTCCCAAATTAGATAGTATTGATGTGTGGTGGAGGAGTTCCATTGATTAGTGTGATCAGGATGTGAATATGTGATGGGGTGTCAGAGTAGGCCTTGGTTGAGGAGATCAAAAAAACAAGGGAAAGGATAAACTCTTGGTATATGGAGGTTCTAGCTGGGAGGCTTGAGGGTTGTTCTAGGTATGACCTATATCACTACTACTTCAGCTAAAATTGTTAACACAAACTTGAAAGGCACTTTTATCTATACGTATTCCCTGCTTGAGACATAACAATACCAGATGAGGCCCTTTCACTCGACCCTTGTGTTTGAGGATCTATAGAGAGGATCAATGGTCACATGTTCCTACCTATGGGATGACCTTATTATGTAATGTGAGCTAGCCTCATACCAAATATTTCTGTAGTGGTAGTGATACCCTACAATGTTTTCCTCATTATGGGCTGGTCGTTTACCATCCATGCTCAGATAATTTCTACCAGTAATTGTAGTAGTTCTTCCAGTTTTTTGGGATAGAGTTTTTCTCTTTTTGATATGGAGTAATCCCCAATAATGGTAGGATGAGATTATTCATGGGAGTTTATAGTTTTTTTTCATTATTTATCTAGTATTACCCTTGGAGTAGTGGATACTATGAACTCTTAGTTTCCTATGATGGTGGAGGAATATAAGGGCATCCTTCTTGAGGATGTTCCAGGTTTACCTCCCTACCGTGAGATGTACCTCTATTTAGAATTTCACCAGGGATGAACCGATGTTTCTGCCAGAATTTTGGATGACCCCGTGAGGTTGTGAGATCTAGTGGTATGGTTAGAGGAGTCTGCAGAGGTAGGGACTTATAAGACCTAGGGTGTTCACTTGGGAAGCCCTGTGTTTTTCACCTAAGAGTCAGATGAGAGCATGAGGTCAGGTGTGGATTAGTGTCACCTAAACTAGGTGACACGATGAAGAGTATCCACCCCTTAGAATCATTAATTTCTTCAACCAGTGGTTTGGGGAAAAGTGGATATGAGAGTTTGACCTCAGGATGAGTTATCACCAACTCCTATTTTGAGAGGTGGATGTACCAAGCTTGTATTCCTATAGTTGTTGTGGTTGCATTAATTTCTTGGTGATACCCTTTGGCATTTTGAATTCCCAAACATAGTTCACAAGACTTATGTGTTAGATCCTTAAACTTTCTTGGATCAATATGTGGTAGTCTTTTGTGATGGAACCCTCATTTCCTCAGTGTTGAAGTTGGAGCATGTGAGACATAAGATGATGAGGTGAGTTATGCTATCAGAGTGTTAGTCGTATGACATCTGTAATAGAGTCTATTCTAGATTAGAAGGTCCACTTCTTGGGATATGACTTATCATACATAGTATTGACAGTGGACCCTTCAAATGTTAAGGTTGCATGATATTGAGGGCCACCTAGTGTGTGGCCATGTCAGAAAATGCTCACAATGAGGTTTTTCATCCACTATTGTCAAGTAAGGTAACCCAACAGTTGAAATATTTGTAGTTGACCCTTGTGGATGTGGATGGTGCAACATACCCCAGTTGATGGTTGATTCCCCTCTGTTTCCTCAATGGGTTAGGGGGTGCAACTTAGGGATATAGACTAAGAGATCTTGCATGACTAGATATCCTTAAAAGATCCACCAGATGAATTTTATGAATAAGGGAACCACATCATCCCTTTTTAGGAATGAACAATGGTTCTGATCACATTATGAGAGGAGGTGTTGATGGAGTTTTACACTTCTCCTTTGGTTGTAAATCTTGATGTAGGGAAGATGTATGGAAGATATGGATGCAATCTCACTATCCCCACCTTTTTCCTTAGTTTGTGATTTTTGGGGATGAATATCTTTGAAGAAGAGAATAATATAGAGACTTTGGTTTTCCTATGTAAGACTTTGGAATATTTCTTGGAATATTTTTAGATCCAGGCACTAAGATGGCATGCAATTCTGTAGATTGGTGAGCCCAAAATTAATTTTATAGAAATATTAAATATATTTTATACTGTACATGCATATTTTTCCTGAAAAAGTGGAATATCTCATAAAAAGAGTCTCATATTATAAGTCTGAGACCACGATTGAATCTGTAGCATAGATTTTACCCTATGTGTGACCTAAAGTTGGTCAGTGTGAGACGTTCAGATGGGTAAGCTGTTGGAGGGTGCATTGGATAAATTATTTAACTTAATTTATTTATTTAATAAACCTAATATAAATAACTCACATATGGAGAATCAGATGAGAAATATGATACCATCGTTGAGTTTAAAATATGGTGTTTACCCCAGGCGCGACATAACATTGATCGACATTGGGTGTTTTCCTTGAGCTCCATCGTGGGTGAAATAATTAAATAAATTTAGTTATTAATTTAATTTTTTTACTAACGAGCCTAACTTAAATATTTTTCTATAAATATATGGCTATAAAAAATCACTAGGGTTATCCACATAACCTTGGGATCATTGAAAGGAGATTCTAACCCTTCTGCATTGATGGATTGAGACCAATGAATACCAATGATCATATTGAGGTGAATCAATAGGCAGCAGACGCAGTGGATCACCTTCATCGCTAGAGGATGCGTTCTTCACCAATGATCGATCCATAATCGAGGTAGGACTCATAATTTGTGGTTTCCAACCCTATAATTAAAATATTGAGCGTGCCCAAATTTATTTCCTTGATCTGTGTTTAAATGAAGCTTCTCATGAGCCCTTTTATTGAAATAAATTATTCTTTCAATTAATTTCTTGTCTATGTCGTGTTCCTCACCTTGGTTTCCCCAAAAAGAAATCATTGGACAAGAATTATTAACAAAAAAATTTTACCACCTTTTTTATTGGTGTTCCCCCACTGTTCTTTGAGATATTCATCGTTAGAACACAGGGTCATGATTTGACATTTTCAGGGTGGGTTCGAGTGTGATAGAACCCCCA
Source organism: Viscum album (assembly GCA_963277665.1). Classification (NCBI taxonomy): domain Eukaryota; kingdom Viridiplantae; phylum Streptophyta; class Magnoliopsida; order Santalales; family Viscaceae; genus Viscum; species Viscum album. Next base: position 815,767,471 of record OY728137.1, read on the forward strand.
AATTTGATGCGGTGGTATGGACGACACATGGATCAAGGGTTTGTGGATGAATTGATAAATGAGTGGGATGGTTTTTTTGAACGAATCAGTTTGATAATATGGGTGTGAGATTTGTGATTGGTGGTGGTTTGGGATCAGATCAGGAATCACCATTTTCCCGCAGCAATGACATGTGGTGCGATGAGATGAGTTCTAAGTGGAGGTTGTGCGTGAGGTCTTATGGCGGGGGCTGATCAACGTGAACGTGATGATGACTAGGCTCGAACCAATGATGATGTGTTCAGACATAATCAACGTGATTGGACATTATTATTATTGTTAATAATTATAATAATAGTCATGAATTTTTTTCTTAGTGTAAATAATAAATGTGAAATAAAATAAATTAAAAGGGAGTTTGAATTTGAATGGGACGTTGAAATCCCTATATACCTGGTTTTGAAGAAAAACATGGGGTGTGTTTTCTTGTGGGGAAGAAATCTATTTATGTGTGATATTAATTATAAAAATATTCATTTAAAATATATTTAAAGGGAGTTTTAATTGGAATGGGGCATTGATTCTCCTTTATTACTGATTTTGAAGAAAAACATGGTGTGTGTTTTTTACGAAGAGAGGAATGAAATGATAATATTTCAAGTGGGGAATAAAATGGAAAGAAACAATATTTAAAATAAATAATGAATAAGGGGATTGGAGGTTGTTAAATCACACCTAGAAGAGGGGAGGAGGCCATGCACCTCCTTCTTTGGTTAATATATTATAATAATAATATTATTATTATTATTAATATTGTGATTATTAATGAAACACAATATCAAGTGTATTTTATTCATACAACATTGGATTGATGATCTATTAGTGGAATCATGACTTTGGAATTGAGATCGTCATTTTAAGATAGATTTTTGATACCTTCTTCAGACATGTGCATCGAGTCAATAGAACGCATAATAATAATAAAATTATTATTATTTTTGAATCTTATATCTGACATATCTTCTTCATATGGTGTCAGAATGGTGAACCATCTATGACATTGAAACCTTGATTTTGAGGCAGAAGTTTGGAGACTAATATTGGGTATTTAATTTAGGTTATTGACTTGGGACCACAAAGCACCATTCGTATGTGATATGGTGAAATGTCACTTTTTCACCAGGTGTCCGATTTGGGCAAGTGAATAGCCTATCCTGAGCATTTTTCTCTGAGGATTGCAAAGGTGTGATCTGTTTGTCCATCAGAGGCCTTTTAGTGAAATTAATTTTTTCCCTTTGAACCGATGATGAGCCTTATGCGTTCGTTAATGCATTTGGATAAGACATGTCATGTAGTACCCTTACATGTCATGTAATACCACATGGCCAATAATCCATGTGATGGAAAGGACACAGCCTGACAGGAGAGTGAGACCACATGCTGTGTAGGTTCCATACATGTCATGTACTCCTTTATGAATCTTAGACCTCCCATATCTCTTCTATTTGAACTGGTATTTTGGCCTATGAGTAGCCTATACTGAGTGTTTTCCCACATAGAATGAGATTGTGCCATCAGTTTTGAATTTTTAGATAACATGTGTAATGTTCCATGCATGATTATTACCTAGGCGATGCTCGATGATAGAAGTGATCATGTCGGATACCCAAAGACTTTCCAAGTAGACCCTCCAGCAGAGACTATGCAGTGGTGTCCTTGATGGTTTCGGAGTATACCCTCTAGTAGGGACTGGGTAGTGGATTCCATGATGGTTTCAAATTATACCCTCCTGAAAGGACTTGGTAGTGGAGTCCTCGATGATTTCTGAGTATACCCTCCAGTAGGGACTAGGTAGTGGAGTCCTCGAAGGTTTCTGAGTAGACCCTACAACATGGACTGGGAAGTGGAGTCCTTGAAATTTTATGAGTAGAACCTCAAATAGATATTGGGTAGTGAAGTACTATACACTTTCAATGTATACCCCATAATAGGGACAAGGTAGTGGAGTCATCGATGGTTTTAGAGTAGACCCTCCACCAGTGACTAGGCAGTGGAGTCCTCGACAATTTCTGAGTAGACCCTCCAGCAGTGAATGGGTAGTGGAGTCCTTGATAGTTTCTGAGTAGACCCTTTAGTAAAGAATGGGTAGTGGAGTCTGTAATGCTTTCAGATTAGACCCTCCAGCAGGGGCTGGGTAGTGGAGTCCTCAACAGTTTCTAAGTAGACCCCCCAGCATTGACTGAGTAGTGGAATCCTCGATGGTTTCCAAGTAGACCCCCTCACAAAGATTGAGTAGTGGATTCCTTGATACTTTATGAGTAGAACCTTCAGTGGAGAAAGGTTAGTGGATTCCTTAATGGTTTCCATGTAGACCTTCCACCAAAAACTAGGTAGTGGAGTCCTAGATGGTTTTTGAGTAGACCCTTCAGAAGAGACTGGGCAGTGGCATCCTCAACAAATACCAAGTGGTACCCCCCAGTAGATCTAGATAGTGGTTCCTTAATGACTATTAGAGTGGAAACCCCTAACATATTAGGGTGTGGGTTCTCTACTTTGAGTATGTGCCCACTCAAGTATATGACATAGTGATGAGGTGTGGCTTGACTTGGACGGTTACTTTTGAGTAGACGAGTGAGATGCTGGGCATCATTGATGGACTTTTGGAACTGTTGTCTACTTTTCTTATAAGTTTGAGCTATGGGATGGAGATCCCCTTACTCTATCATTCATGATTCTTTTGACTGAGTATATATAAACTTCTTTTGTATCCACACCTTGTATTTGGTTACTCTCTTTCCAGGAGAGGTGAAGACGCACGAGAAATTATGCATGATTTCCTTATTTATATTCTCATGGTTATATTAGTCTACTCTCCTACTATATGTGGTGAATAATAAATGTGTAGTTCATATACTCACCATATCGAGCCCCTTTTTCTTAGACAAGGTTACTTTCTCTCTTGGTCTGGGTTGACCTGTTATCTTTAACTATATCTTGCATCTACTATCTTTATATTCTTATTTTATCTCTTAATACCCCCCTTCATCTTTCAGAGCATCATACAGGGTATGTATATACACTCACCCCTACATGGGATTTTCCTGCATGTATTGCATCTTATGAAAACAACGGATAGGTCAGTGGTGAATTTAGAGGAGCTTATGGATACCATGTATTTTGGGATGTGTACAATGATCATGGCTTGGGATTTAGGGGCTGGGCTCTCTAAGTTGTTTAAGTTTCTAGTTTTTTCAGAGTGGAATATTATTCTGGATGGGTGTGTATTTCCCCCCATTTACATTTCAGTTTACACTACCATACTATTATACTCTCTATAGGTTTTTCATGCATGGTTATTTTCCCATTATTTTTTCTTTTATTATTCTCCCTCTACACTTCTGCATTGATATGGTTGTGTGTGTGCATACAGGTACTTAGGAAAAGGCTACCCCATGTTAGTTATGACTTCGACCCTCGTCGCCTCCCCTAGCCTATAGAGGCGAGATTGGGGTAGTTGCGGATCGAGCTCTGTCTTGGGTCAGGTCACACAAATATATTATCTTTTCCGAATGATAAATATGTCATGAATATCACATATAAATATTAACTACATCATTATAAGAAGTCTTGAGATATATTGAAGGAAAACAAATTACATTTTTTCGTGAGGGTGTAGTCCACCATCCACACGAACTATGAATTATTTTCCCATTTAATGGAAGTGGAGATAGAAGTAGCCCATGGAAATAACATAATAAAATATAATTATTTGGGAAATACTGAATTTTTTATTTTATCATGAATGAATAAGGGTTTAGGGTTATGGAAGAATAAATAATATAGAAACAATCGATTAAAAACAATACCTCTTCTTCAGATAATCACCTTTATTCAAAACCTTTGGAACACTAAGGTTGATGTTCTACCTAAACCAAGACCTATAAAATGAGGTTAGATATTCTAGAAAGGTATTTGGTTTGGGATTTTCTGAAAAAAATATTTTTAAAGTGTGAAATAATGAGAATAAATGGTTCCCTTTTATAATAGAGGGGAGTGGCACACTTGGGATTTCAAAAAATAATAAAATAATATTTGATACCAAATAGCTGAAAACATTTTAATTTTGAATATAATATTAGTATGGGTTGAAATTCCATCATTGAATAAAAATTATATAAGTTTTGACTATATTTATACCATTATCTATTGGTTTTAACCCTTATTTAACCCCTTTAACTCTTACCGTAACAACATGTATTTTTACACTTTGAGGGTTAATGTAGTTACAATAAAATTAAAAAGGACCAATAAATGGATAATTTATGATATTTTGATCTTTACACTAATCAATTGACTGAATTTAATTTTTTTATTAATTTTATATAATTTAATAAAATATTATTAATTATAAAATACTAATAATGTCAATCTTTAGATTTATTCATTACATTGAAATTACTAATACCAAGATAACACTTATAATTATTATTATTTTATTATATTACTAACATGTCAAGGTCATATATAAAATTTTTTGATCATATTAATTATCTCAAATTATATTTATTTTAATATTTTTAATATCTTTTATTTTATTTTTTTCATTAATTATATATTTACTGCATCGACGTTGTGAAAGAATGTAAGGTGATTATTTCTTTATTAACAAATAAAAACAAATTATCATTATAAATAAAAATATATTATCTTTGAAAAAACTATTTATAGTCAAACATATCCTCTGGATAACACCTTATTAAAAATATTATACTTATTAAAAACAAGTGTGTGACATGTTTAACTTTTCTTCAAATAAAATACTATAAAGGTCCAAATATTTTCCAAATGGACCCAAAATGTCATAAATTTTAACCATGTATGATTATGGCCAATATAAAACCATCTAATTGAATTTAAACATGTTTTAATGTAATTTAATTGTTTTTATCATTTTATTTTTAACCTTTAATCACTATAAAAAACAACAGATTAATGATTATTTTTTAGAAGGGGTTATGCACAACCCCATATAAGTTCATTTTCTATATAAATCAGAAGGGGTTATGCACAAACCCCACTAATAATTGAATTTATATGGGGTTTACAACCCCTTATAAAATTTTTATCATTATATTTTTAATATTTTTTTGGGAATTTAGAGGTCGTAATGTCAAAACATCCATTAATTTTATAATTAGTGGCACTCTATATTCGGTTAGATTTTAAAAGTTCAATAATATATATATATATATAATATTCATTTTAATTTTAGAGGCTATATATATAATAGATTTTTTAAAGAAATTTTGAGGGTTCACAACCTCGTCTAATCTCTTAAATTAGAGGGGGGGGGGGGTTGATCCCCCTCTAATTTAAGAAATTATAGGGGGTTCATGAACTGCCTCTATTTTTTTTAAATAAATCCCATATAAATTTAAATTTTATAATATATATGTTTGTATTCACATGTGTGTATATATATATAATATTCATTTCGATTGTAGAGGCTATATATATAATGGAATTTGGTGTCTTTTTAAAAGAAATAGTGGGGGTTCATAACCCCCTCTTGTATATGACATTAGAGAGGGGTTTGACCCCCCTCTATCTTAGGAAATTAGTGGGGGTTCATAATCCCCCACTAAACACTTAGATCTGAGGGGGTTTTGAACCTCCACTAATTTAAGAAATTAGAGGGGATTTAGAAACCACCACTAATTCTTTAGATTAGAGGGGGTTTTAACCCCCTCTATATTTTAAATAAATATTATATGAATTTAGATTTTATAATATATATATTTGTGTGTGCACATGTGTGTGTGTGTGTGTGGGTATATTACATAAGCACATTATATAAATGTATTTAAATATATTATAAACACACACATATATAAATACATTATATATAAACAAATTAAATAAAAACTTATACATATAAACACAAATGTATAAATAAATAAATATTGGTATACATAATATAAATGTAATTATATATGTATTTATTCAAATATATAAAATGTATATGTGGTTTTATAAATAATATACATTTATTAGATACATTTATATTATGATTTATATTATACATATATTGCATTAAATACATTTGTATTGTATATTTATCTATAAATACATTTATATTATATTATGTATTCAAATATATATAATATAGACAAAATTTAAATTAAATATATATATATATATATATATGATTGTAATATATGTAAAATATATAAATATAAATATGTATATATATATATATATAATATTTATATATATATATATATGTAAAATTTCTTCTTTATAAAAATATTCTATTACATTATATGAATATATATATAATATAATATTATATAAATATATAATAATTAAATTAAAAATATATTATAATAATTGTTTTTATAATAGATATAATATAATATGAATATATTAAATTGTATACATATATAATTATATAATATATATATTTGGAAAATATATAATATATATTTATATTCATATAAATATGTAATATATATATATATATATTATTTTTGTAGTGTGCCTATAAATATAATATATATATGTATATTTATTTGTATAATATATTTGGGTAATATATAAAGTATATATATATAGTAAATTATATATATAAATATATTTTATATATATTTTTATTTTTGAGTAGTATATGCATAAATATATTTATATATATTAAGAAAATAATATTTATTTGAATAAACAAGAATATATATATAAATATATTCATGTGTACATTAAAAAGTGGGAATAGCATTGCTACAATGGCTAGGGGGAGGGGACGCAGGTGCTGGGGGGTATAACCAATAATGGGTTTAAATCTTTAGTGGAGGTATTTAAAATGAGGGGTGGGGATTTTGGGCCTTTCACACGTGGGAGGTGAGGGAGCGGAGTGCAAATCACAGTCACAACAAGAATATGGGGAACATGAGGGGAGTTGACCCTGGGCATGAGTGAGATGGGGATGAGAGTGGAACTATAGGTGAGGGGGACCCTGAGGATTGTGTGGGGACTAGAGAGAAGGGTGGGGGTTGGTGCACAAATTTTGAAATGAAAAAAATACTAATTAAAAAATTAAAATTAAAATTTTGGGGTGGTTGAAACCGCACCTATAATTAGGTTCTTAATTGGGGGGGGGGGGTTTAAACCCCCTCTAAATGACCAATTTTTGGAAAATTAGGGAAAAATTAGAGGGGGTTTTAACCACCTATAAAATAACCACAAATAATTCTCACATTAGTCTACCAGTGTTTTCTAAAAACTGCCATGGACAACATGGGGTGGGAACCTGAGTGGTGATTTTCCATAACTGTCGCTAAAGAATTTATAGGAATCCTTTATGAGATCGAACTAGGGAAGGTCCCCATATATTCGAGTGAAAAAAAATCTAACATATGGGATCTGGGATTCTGACCATTCAAGTTGACTGAAACCCCAATTTTCTTTCCCAACACATAGCTCTTATAACTTTCTATAGTTATGTGATCGAGCTTCATAATGATCTTCCCAACTAGTATCTCCATGTTCTTCTCACTAAGAAGATTGAATCCATAATTATAGGCCACTGTATCTTTCAAGGTTGTACTTCCATTTATTTCATTTCCATATAAACATTAAATCAGATAAAGGGTCTCATCATTTATTCATTGCACCCAACCATAGACCTTAAAGTCACTTTGTAGACTCCATTGATGGAGGTTTTTCTCTATCATTTATCATCCAACTACCCACTAAGATGAGATTCTTATGGAGGTATGGAATGTGTATTACTTAATTTAGTCATAGGAAGAACCATTATTCATCCATATATTTACATCTCCCTTTTCAATAACTTCCAAAGAATCATCATCATCAGCCAGATAAACATTGCCAAAGATTCTAGATACATTATTGATCATTCACCTGTTATCAGTCTTTGATTGCAAGGAAGCACCAGATTTAATCACTCATGACTCCCACCACTGGAAATCTAGTATACACCAACAAACCTATAACAATGGTTTGAAAAAATATTGTTATAGGGTGTTTATACCAACATTTTGAACAAACTGTTGGTATATGTAACACCTATAGCAAGAGTTATGGAGAATCATTGGTATAAGAACCCAAAAGGGACCTATATGAATGGTTATCCAGAACCATTGGTATAGGATAGTCCATTTTTTTATATTTATGTATAATATAATTAAATACTTAAAAATTTATAATTAATTTTACACACACACACACAGATATATATATATATATATATATATATCAAATTATAGACTCCAAAATGGTTATATGTTAGAGGTAGTCATTCGGTCAAACAAGTTTCATCACTATCCAAGAAACATGGTCATTTATATATTGACCTCACCATTCTTTAGTGTCTTAAAACACATCAACCACTGAAAATGGTAAACAATTCACAATCCTAATCCAAAAAACTTACACCATCATACCCATCCCATTGAAAGTTCTCTAACTTTCAGAAACCATGCATGTATACTAAAGACGTTGTTTCTACTTCCTTCACAAGGACAAGTTCAACTTTCATAGTTCTACCTATTGGTATGTTTAATGTGGTTCCTTGGAGAAGTTTCACATTCCCCAAAATCCTATAAATGATTTCCATGCAAATACAAAACCTTGAAAAATAATGTGTTTGAAGAAATAAATAAACTTATATTTCAAAAATTTGATAACTGAGATCTAAATAAAATTTAAAAGTAAACTCACACACAAGCCATAAAAAAATTCCACAACATAACCATAAAATTCAAATGAATCAAACATGTTAAGGTTAAAATAAGGAAAATAAGTGGTAGTTAGGAGCATAAAAAATAGGACAAGTGCTAAACTATGTGAAAAATACAACACCTAAAATCCATAATTTAATCATCACCGTAACAAACCAACCTGGGTCAGCCTGACATGTCATCCAAGTTAGCCTACCACAAGATAAAGATAAAAAACAATCAAACATGTGTTGTGAATAAATAAGAAGAGATAAACCAGAAAAGCATAGTGTGGAGGAAGAGTACACACCCATGAGGAATACAATTCCAATCCAAAAAGAATAAACATGAATATAAAACAATACAAGAAAAAAGTCAAATTTTTATGTGACCATCTGTCACTATCAATGTGTCTCACTATGAATGATAATATAACCAAGATATGTTAGTGAAAAATATGACACCCTTCCATTTACCAATATCTTGAAAAACCATATCTAAAAACACCAAAAAGAAGATTTAGGGTTTAATAAAAAATCTCTATAGTATTTTACCAAAGAATCTATTCAAATTATAACACCAACAAACCCCTAGTTCTAGCATTAAAACAAATTCAGTTTATAATGAAATTTTAAAAAGGGAAATCATTTTTTAAAACATCATTTTGTTTTCATAAAAACATTTCAAATTAACATGAATAAGGAATATAACAAGTACATGTAAGGTAACATGAAATAATAAACAAAAATATCCATGGATATACCGTAATACAAACAATTAAACTACCAAGAATTAAAGGTACTATCATGTATAAAACCAAGAACAAGTGGTATCTAACCTATGAGAATATTTACTTAGAAACATTAAGTAACACTAAGATATGAATTAAATGAATAAAACTGATATTAAGTGATTACATAGTATATTTATATAAAAAAACCCAATGGTGTCACAAACAATAAGGCTGTATATGTTCATTTCCTGATGCACCAAATGTTCCCAAATTTTTATGTTTTCCAACAACCATTTTAAAACCATGCACATAATTTATAAAAAATTTTCACAATGAAGTAACACCATTATCATGATTAAAAACCATAATTAGAGTTAAAATCACTTTTTAGGAATTTCATCAAAACCATAGTGCGTATAGATCTGTTTTTAAAAGAAAACCCAATTTTTAAAACATGACCTATTGAAATAATTCCACTTTGATTTCAAAAAATAATACTTTCATAAATCCAAAAAATTTAATTTAAAATAACATTAAGTAAATCATGAGTTAGAATCTTTTTATAGAGACACCTACATCAATAATGGAGTAAAACTAGTCATATTTGAAAATAGAGATTAGAATTGAAGAGATTGGGTCCTTACAAACAAAGATCCATATGAAATGCCATCAATTTACCATAAAACCCACTTGTTATGGAATACAAAGATCAATCAGGTTCCAATAAGACAAGGGAAGAAGAGATCAAGTGTGGATCTAAGAATTGGAGGAGAAATCAGATAAAAAACACAGCATACCTTGAAGAGATCCACCAATAATGAAGGGAAATCACCAAGGAAGAAATGAGAGAATCCTATAGAAAACTAAGAGAAGTTTAGTTCAATCATAATGGAGATAGGAGGTGATTAGATATAAAAATTACCAAGGTTAAAGAGATAAATTCCAATTTTTTAAAGGGTTGGACTAATCCACAAGGTTAGGTCACACAGTTTAACAAACCATGCACTAATAATTTATGGACCATGTCCTTGGAAAATCGAAGGTTTGTGTCTACTTCACTACTAGAAAAACAGGTATTTGCGATGGGTCATTTGCGACGGGATCCCGTCGCAAAAGGCTTTTTGCGACGGGGGCCCGTCGCAAATGGCTCGTTGCTGAAAACGGTGTCGCAACAACAATTATTTAAGACGAGCCCGTCGCTAAAGCCTTTTTTTGCGACGGGTATTCTCCCCATCACAAATAGTACTCCGTATATTTGTAAAAAACTTTTCAAATAGTAATGGCGACGGGCCCCGTCGCAAATAGTTTTTGCGACGGGACCCGTCACAAAAACTATTGTAAAAAAAAATAAAAAACTATTAATAAATTATTCTAATGCATATAATAATAATACTATTTGCGACGGGCATAGTATCCCGTCGCAAATACTATAAAAAAAATAAAAAAATAATATTATTAATAAATTATTTTAATTAATATAATAATAATCCAATTATAATTCAAAAATAAAAAATAATAGAATATTAATAAATGATTTTAATTAATATAATAATAGAATTATAATTCAAAAATAAAAATAATAAATTATTAATAATTTTTTTTAATTAATATAATAATAATAGAATTATAATTCAAAAATAAAAAATAATAGAATATTAATAAATGATTTAATTAATATAATAATATTAGAATTATAATTCATAAATAAAAAAAATATTAATAAGTTATTTTAATTAATATACAAATAATATAATTATTTTACATTCAAATATTAAAATAATTCAAGTATTACAAAAAAATATAATTAAATTATAATATTATAAAATTTTAATATATATATAAAATTTAGTATTATAAAATATAAATAATATTATTATTCATATTAATATTGTTATTTCAAAATATAATATTATTAATATTTTATAATGAGACAGAAACTACTAATAGAAAAAAAATCATATTTTAATTTCAGAAATTTTATAACATAAAAACAAACTCTAATCTGAAGGAGGGGGGAGGGGAGATCTGCAGATGGTGGTGGAGGAAACTCCATCCCTAAAGCATGAGTGAGTCGGCGCATGTACTCCATCTGCTCCTGATGCTGCTGCTGCCACCGACTCATCTGCTCCTCGTACAGCTGCTGCTGGCATCGACGCTCCTCATCATGCTGCTGACGCATCTGCTCCTGCTCCTGTCGGAGACTCTCTATCAGTGCAGTCTGAGATCGCAACTGATCCTCATACTGTGTAGCAGAAGAAGATGCACGAGCTCCTCTCGATCTGGACGCCGACATCGCAGCACTGCCATAATAATCTTCGGGAGTCAGTCGAGAGCTGATACCAACTACCCGGCCCTTCTCAAAGGCATACTGGGTGGCCTGCATCCATGCCGCCTCATCAAACTGACGGCCAGTGGTCTGATCTGATGACTCGGCCTGACTCTCAGGCCGGGCCTATGACGCTGCAGCCTCATATGACTCCTGTAGTTGCAATTTAAAATTAAAATTGTGAATATATTATATGCAGTTAATTTTTAAACTTGAAGACAAATAATACTGACCACGATGTGATGCTGACGATCACCTCTGAGCTCCCCAGTAGCAGGATCACTATACATCCTCTGATATACGTCGTACTGCGTAATATCAGGGTGCTCGACAACCTATAAGAATAAAAAATAAGCTGTTAATATTTATAGTTATATAAAATATTTATAAATAATGTACGTACCAGATGCTGTCTATGAGTACTGAAAGAACGACTCCCATCTCGACGAGTCACCTCCTGTCTCCCCCGATTCTGTCTCCCCACCGATGATCTCCTCTGAAAGGCACCACTCAACCAGTGCGCACATAATCCATTCCATACATGGGATGAAATGTACTCTGGTCGGTGTGCTCTACATGACTCGTCAAAATCTGACACTCCAGCTTTCTTCATGGCAGCTTTTCTTAAATTGTTCAAAAACTGACGAAGGCGATCATGCATGGCCACCTCCCATGCCTCGTGGATGGCATCACGCATGGTATCCTCAATCGGATACCATAAACCCTACAAATAAATCAAAATATCAAGTTAGAAATGAAATAATTTTCAAAATAAAAATTATTTATTTACGTACGTACCAACCAATGGCCGAACATGGCCTGCTGCATATCAATGGGAATCTTCTCCCATGTGGTCCACGGCTAAGAGAAATAGTTGCGCAAAATAGCACGACCCTGTCTGACTGCTATATGCGGAAAACTGTAAAAATAATAAACATTTATTATGTGAATAGATTAATGAAATCTTAGTCAAATCCACAGGTTATCACACAGGTTATCACACCTCTGTGTTCGTGGATCAAACCCAAGACGTGGACGTCGCTCGGGGACGGGGTCAGGAATGATCAATCGTGCAAGACTGCGCCCCCTCCGCGTACTCCCTGGAGCGCCTGCAGGCTGAGGGTCATCTGCCAGCAACTCATCCGCATTGAAAGGAAGGTCAACATCCGCCAACTCACGAAATGTGGCGTCGTCCATCTGAAACAGAAAATGTTAATGTTGTTAGAAAATAATTGATAATTACTATTATATATACATATATACATATTATGATTGTATATAAATACCATGGAATTCTATCAGTGTTCATCTTCATCATCATCTTCATATATGTCAATGTCATCTTCATATTCCTCCTCAAAATCATCGATATCCATTCGAGTTACAGTTGCTTCATCTCTTACCATTTCAAATTCATATGTGACATCATTAACATCATCGTCATCACCGACTCTTAAATGTGGGGTGTCGTCATCGATACTCATGTCTCTTTGTAAAAAAGATTGATTTTGAGTACTCTCTTGAAAAACTTCAATTCTTTGCACATCAGTGAAAGCACATTCACTTTGACTAAACTGATTGTCTCGAATTTTGATTTTTATTACACTCCACCAATCAGTCAAGTCTCTTGATGTAGCACAGTACTTTGCGTAATAAACTTGATGTGACTGTTGAGCCAATAAGAATAGTTCATTTACTGCGAGAACACTTTTACATTTAATATCAATTATTCCATGAGTCATATGAACACGCATGCCTCTCTCTGTATCCAACCACCTACATTTGAACATGGTTATGTAATGTTGTCCAAGATAACAGAGTTCAATGATTTCATCAAGTATGCCATAAAAGTCAACTTCATTTTCTCGATGATGAGATCCTCTCAAGATAACTCCACTGTTCGTTGTTTTTTTCGATTCCCCGTATGCATGTGTGTGAAATCGAAATCCATTCACCACATATACATTATAAGTTTTAACAAGTTTGGAAGGTGGGTTACTCAATACACACAGCCGTTTGTCAATTTTATCAGCATGTCGAGACACCTGAAATTTTTTGAAATAATTATCAATATAGTAAACTATACATTGAATGAGTTGCTAAAAGATAAAGAATTTATGTTACCAGTTTTTGAAACCACTGAGAGAAATTTTTCAGTCGACGTTCTTCGAGAGCAGCTGCTGTAATTTGTGGAATTTGTTTCTTGATATGATTATCATACAACCTATAAAAACCAAAGTTATTTATTGTAACATAAATGATAGAATAAGTTATATAAAAACTTACAGTACAACTGATGTCATCTCTTTACAGTTGAGCAGAACATACGTATGAGCTCAATGATGTTCATCATCTGAAAGCCAACGTTCATAAACTCCACCAAAACCAAGCTCTAGCTGGTTGAAAACAGATAATTGATTGTCGATTTCATCAATATTCCTCTCGTTCCGTCCCATTCGATTGTGTTTTGAAGGATACTCAGATTCAAAATAATGGGAGCAGAAAAAATATATTTCCTCTTGCAAATAAGCTTCTGCAATAGATCCTTTAACATATGCTTTGTTACGTACTTTTCTTTTCAATTTTTGCATGCATCTTTCAAATGGACACATCCATCGAAACTGTACTGGACCTCCACATTTGGCTTCATATGGAAAATGTAACATCAAATGTTCCATTGAGTCGAAGAAAGACGGCGGAAATATTATTTCCAGTTTACATATAATTACAACAACATCATTTTCAAGTTTTCCTAGAGCATCATAATCTGCTGTAGCCGCACAAATTTCTCGAAAAAAATGAGACATGTCTGTTATGGAATCCCAAATCATAGAATTCAACAGACCTCTTAATCCAATGGGTAGAAGTCTTTCCATTATAACATGACAATCATGACTTTTTAATCCAGTAATATGACCATTCTTTACACATCTACCCAAATTGGAAGCACAACCATCTGGAAGTCTCAAATCTGCAATCCACTGACAAAATAATAAACGGTTTTCTTTAGATAGTGTATAAGCTACTTTTGGTTTCAGTAACCTTTCTGTTCTGACATTCTCAAACAGTTCCAATTCTGGACGCCTGCAAATTTGGGCAAGATCTAAACATGCATTTACATTGTCTTTGCTCTTTCCTGGTGTATCCAAATCTGTATGAAACAAATTATCAAAACAGTTCTTCTCAATATGCATGACATCTAACATGTGTCGGACCAACAAATCAGACCAATATGGCAAATCCCAAAATATGCTACGTTTAATCCAATTGTGTTCTTTCCCAAAACCATAAATTTTCTGTTGGTTTATTGTGGGACCAAAAGTGATGGGAGGTAATGAAAATAAAACTGATTTTAACTCCGAACCTGATATCATTTTTGGAGGTCCATCCCTTTCAACTATTCCTTTTCTGAAATGAGATCTATTTCTGCGAAAAGGATGATCAGCTGGAAGAAATCTGTGATGACAGTCAAAATAACAAGGTTTCTTTCCATGAATGAGCATAAATGCTTTGTTATCTCCCATACAGTAAGGACATAATTTCTGACCATGTGTACTCTAGCCAAATAACATCCCATAAGCCGGGAAGTCACTAATTGTCCACATCAATGCTGCTCTCAGTATGAAATTCTGTTTCGTTGCAACATCATATGTACTGACACCAGTACTCCACAATAAATTTAATTCATCAATCAATGGTTTCAAATAAACATCAATATTTTTCTTCGGATGTCCTAGAATTAGTAAAGTCAAAAAGATATATGGCTCCTTCATCAATATCCATGGAGGTAAATTTTACGGAGTTAAAAAAACAGGCCAACATGAATATTGACTACCATAAGATCCAAACAGACAGAAACCATCAGTGGAAAGGCCCAGTCGAACATTTCTATCTTCTAAAGCAAAGGATGGATGCACTCTATCAAAATGTTTCCATGAATCACCATCGGCTGGATGATTCAAGATTTTATCGGTTGAAATATTCTCTTTATGCCATGACATCATTGTCGTTGTATTCTTAGACATGAATAAACGTTGAAGTCTGGATGTAAGCGGAAAATATCTCAACTGTTTTACAGGAATCAAACCAGACTTCCCATGTTGTCATTCTTTATATCTCAGTTGCCCACATGTGGGACAACTATCCAATGACTCATTTTCCCCATAATATAAAATGTAGTCATTTGAACATGCATGAATGTTCTGAAAAGTAAGTCCCAAATTTCGAACCAGCCTCTTACTCTCACAGTAATTTTCAGGAAAAACATTTCCTTCGGGTAATAGTGTTTTAAGTAAAGAAAATATCTGGTCAAAACAGGTGTTTGACATTCCGTTATCTGATTTGATAGCCATAAATTTTGCAACTGCTTCTAATTTTCTCATCTTGCATCCAGGATATAATGCATCCTCAGCAGACCTCAACAACTCATAAAATTCAGACGGTGCCAACTCAGGATTTGAAGCTATATCAGCCGGAGTTTCTGTATGTTGAACAGATGAACCTGCAACATCATGTACTAAATCTTGAAACCGGGAAGGATCCGGAATCAAGTTGGTATCACCTGCTCTGGAACTGCGTTCACCGTGTTGATACCAAAAAACATAATCTGGTTGAAAAAAAACGCAAGATATGTTCCCCCACTTTGTCAAACGTGTCAAACGTTCTCAATGCACATTTTCTGCAAGGGCATTTTATTTTGCCTTCTGAAACAAATTCTGGATTTGATGCTGCAAATGATAAAAAAGTCTCCACACCCTCTACATATACTGGATTTAAACCAGAACCGTTTGGATTTCTACGTTGATTTATCCATATGCGGTCACCTAATAATGATTGTTGACGACCTTGTTGTTCCATATTTTTCTATAAAATATAAAAGCATTACTGGTTTTGAATAATTTGTTAGAAAAAACACTCAAGCTAGGATAATTATAGAGTTTAAATCAGACATGACTGACACAAACTTTTTATTGAGAGAGACCTAAAAAATTGACCCTTTAAGAATTAAATATGTTGAGAATAAAGCAAAAACTGTTACAAATATTGATAATTTTAATATTATATAATTTTTTTATTATTTTCATAGTACTAATATTATTGGTAATTATTACTAATTATTGGTAATTATTACTAATTATTGGTAAATATTACAAATTATTGGTAATTATTACTAATTATTACTAATTATTACTAATTATTGGTAATTATTCCTAATTATTGTTAATTATTCCTAATTATTCCTAATTATTACTAATTATTACTAATTATTACTATTTAGCGGTAATTATTGGTAATTATTGGTAATTATTCCTAATTATTGGTAATTATTACTAATTATTGTTAATTATTACTAATTATTGGTAATTATTACTAATTATTACTAATTATTACTAATTATTACTAATTATTACTAATTATTGGTAATTATTACTAATTATTGGTAATTATTACTAATTATTACTAATTATTGGTAATTATTACTAATTATTACTAATTATTGGTAATTATTACTAATTATTGGTAATTATTCCTAATTATTAGTAATTATTTCTAATTATTGGTAATTATCGGTAATTATGGGTAATTATTGGTAATTATTACTAATTATTGGTAATTATTACTAATTATTGGTAATTTTTACTAATTATTGTCAATTATTACTAATTATTGTTAATTATTACTAATTATTCCTAATTATTACTAATTATTACTAATTATTACTAATTATTACTAATTATTATTAATTATTGGTAATTATTACTAATTATTACTAATTATTACTAATTATTACTAATTATTGGTAATTATTGGTAATTATAACTAATTATTGGTAATTAATACTAATTATTAGTAATTATTATTAATAATTACTAATTATTACTAATTATTGGTAATTATTACTAATTATTGGTAATTCTTACTAATTATTACTAATTATTACTAATTATTACTAATTATTGGTAATTATTACTAATTATTAGTAATTATTACTAATTATTAGTAATTATTACTAATTATTGGTAATTATTACTAATTATTGGTAATTATTACTAATTATTGGTAATTATTACTAATTATTACTAATTATTACTAAATATTACTAATTATTACTATTTACAGGTAATTATTGGCACTTATTGATAATTATACCTAATTATTGGTAATTATTACTAATTATTGTTAATTATTACTAATTATTACTAATTATTACTAATTATTACTAATTATGGGTAATTATTACTAATTATTGGTAATTATTACTAATTATTACTAATTATTACTAATTATTAGTAATTATTATAATTATTACTAATTATTGGTAATTATTACTAATTATTACTAATTATTGGTAATTATCGGTAATTATTGCTAATTATTGGTAATTATTATTAATTATTATTAATTATTACTAATTATTGGTAATTATTACTAATTATTGGTAATTATTACTAATTATTGGTAATTATTACTAATTATTGTTAATTATTACTAATTATTGGTAATTATTACTAATTATTTCTAATTATTACTAATTATTACTAATTATTGGTAATTATTACTAATTATTACTAATTATTACTAATTATTGGTAATTATTGGTAATTATTACTAATTATTGGTAATTAATACTAATTATTGGTAATTATTATTAATTATTACTAAATATTACTAATCATTGTTAATTATTACTAATTATTGGTAATTATTACTAATTATTACTAATTATTACTAATTATTACTAATTATTGGTAATTATTACTAATTATTGCTAATTATTACTAATTATTAGTAATTATTACTAATTATTACTAATTATTACTAATTATTGGTAATTATTCCTAATTATTACTAATTATTACTATTTACCGGTAATTATTGGTAATTATTGGTAATTATTCCTAATTATTGGTAGTTATTACTAATTATTGTTAAGTATTACTAATTATTGGTAATTATTACTAATTATTACTAATTATTACTAATTATTACTAATTATTACTAATTATTCGTAATTATTACTAATTATTACTAATTATTTGTAATTATTACTAATTATTCCTAATTATTACTAATTATTGGTAATTATTACTAATTATTGGTAATTATTGGAAATTATTCCTAATTATTGGTAATTATTCCTAATTATTGGTAATTATTCCTAATTATTGGTAATTATTTCTAATTATTGGTAATTATCGGTAATTATGGGTAATTATTGGTAATTATTACAAATTATTCCTAATTATTACTAATTATTACTAATTATCGGTAATTATCGGTAATTATTGGTAATTATGGGTAATTATTTCTAATTATTGGTAATTATTGGTAATTATTAATAATTATTGGTAATTATTCCTAATTATTGGTAATTATTCCTAATTATTGGTAATTATTCCTAATTATTGGTAATTATTGGTAATTATTACTAATTATTGGAAATTATTACTAATTATTGGTAATTATTACTAATTATTTTTAATTATTACTAATTATTGTTAATTATTGGTAATTATTCCTAATTATCGGTAATTATTACTAATTATTGGTAATTATTGGTAATTATTACTAATTATTGGTAATTATTACTAATTATTGGTAATTATTACTAATTATTGGTAATTATTACTAATTATTACTAATTATTACTAATTATTTGTAATTATTACTAATTATTACTAATTATCGGTAATTATTCCTAATTATTACTAATTATTACTAATTATCGGTAATTATTGGTAATTATTGGTAATTATTCCTAATTATTGGTAATTATTACTAATTATTGTTAATTATTACTAATTATTGGTAATTATTACTAATTATTGGTAATTATTACTAATTATTGGTAATTATTCCTAATTATTCCTAATTATTGGTAATTATTACTAATTATTAGTAATTATTCCTAATTATTGGTAATTATTCCTAATTATTGATAATTATTCCTAATTATTGGTAATTATCGGTAATTATTGATAATTATTGGTAATTATTACTAATTATTGGTAATTATTACTAATTATTGGTAATTATTACTAATTATTCCTAATTATTACTAATTATTACTAATTATTACTAATTATTACTAATTATTACTAATTATTGGTAATTATTCCTAATTATTACTAATTAGTGGTAATTATTAGTAATTATTAGTAATTATTACTAATTATTGATAATTATTGATAATTATTACTAATTATTACTAATTATTGGTAATTATTACTAATTATTCCTAATTATTACTAATTATTGGTAAGTATTACTAATTATTGGTAATTATTACTAATTATTGGTAATTATTACTAATTATTGGTAATTATTACTAATTATTACTAATTATTCCTAATTATTGCTAATTATTGGTAATTATTCCTAATTATTAGTAATTATATGAATAATTACCAATAATTAGGATTAATTACCAATAATTAGGAATAATAACATTATTAGTATATTTTATTATTAATATTAAAATAATATAATTTTCTATATTATATACAATTCTCCTTTCATCTGTGTGTTTTCTGTCTCCACATACAAATAATACATGTGGAGACAGAAAACACACAGATGAAAGGAGAATTGTATATAATATAAAAAATTATATTATTTTAATATTAATAATAAAATATACTAATAATGTAATAATGTTATTATTCCTAATTATTGGTATTTATTACTAATTATTAATATTTATTCTTAATTATTGAAAATTATTACTAATTATTCCTAATTACCATTAACTATGAACAATACTAATAATTTAAATTTATTAAGTAACAAAACAGTGTAAACATAATTAAATTACAACTAATTAAGAATAATTGAAACTAATAAAAAACTTAAAATAAATATTAAATTAAAATGAACATAAATACCTTGAAAATTGATCTGAGGTTGATCTCTGATCGTTCTTGAAAACTTCAATATCAACTCCGCAGAAAAAAATTAAACTTGAGAAACACTGAACTCTAGAAATAGAATTTTGAGAGAAGAAGAAGATGGAGTTTGAGAATGAATTGAAAAAAACGGATGGGGGTATTTATAGGTTAGATTATTTGCGACGGGTAGCCCGTCGCAAATACCTTAGCCATCATTTATTACGGTCAACGGTTAAATAGTTATTTGCGACGGGACCCGTCGCAAATAACCACCTGCCGACATACTATTTGCGACAGGGGGAATATTCCCGTCGCAAATACCTTTTACCGCCACCGGTTATTTGCGACGGGCAATAACCGCTCGTCACAAATATGTTTCCCGCGATTTGGCGCGCAAAGCGCGCCAGTTCTTTTGCGACGGGGAAAGCAATCCCGTCGCAAAAGGCTACTTATTTGCGACGGGCAAATACCCCCGTCGCAAATACCCATTTTTCCCGTAGTGCTTGAGTAGAGACTCATGGTTTAAGAAGACCATGGTCAAGCTGTGCAACAGCTCTGGAAAAACACCCAGACAGCCGAACAATTTCCTTGGAGAGCCACATTGTTTGAATAATCTTGATTAAACCATGAAAAATTGCACTAGAGCCTCATAGTGTCATGTCTGATAGTTACCACATGGTTAGAACTAATCATACACCTAAATATTTAATATAACCTTTTTTATCCAAAAAAATATAATTTTTAAAACACTAATTCACAGAAACCTCTAGAATTACTTAAAGAATGAACTAAACTCAAAATAATGCTACCTGGTGTTCATAGGGCATCACAATTGTACCCACCACAAAATATTTATTTCCCCAAAAAGTTTTCAAGATTTTGGAATTGAAATAATAAAATTTATCTACTAACTTATAAATGATTCTTACTCCCATGTAACATGGTTATCCTGTCTGTTTTGTCATAGTATATGGACTAAGGGAATTATTTTACCACATAGTACCTTTTCTTGGAGATCCATAATCTGAATAAGTTGCTCAACCACAATGATTTCATTCTCAAGATCAATATCTTCACATTTGATCACATGGAAATGGTATGGTTGATACCTCTTCAGTTGGGAAATGTGAAACATGTCATGAATCAACATCAAGTGTGACAAAAATTCCAACCAATAAGACACCTTTCCAAGTTGTTAAATGATGTAAAAGGGACAAAAAACCATGGTGCCAACTGATCAGGCTTACATAATTGACAATATCCCAATCAAGGTGAAACATTGATAAAGGCTCGGTCACTAGCCTCAAACTCTAGTAGGAAAATATGATGGTCCGAATAGGATTTCTGATGATTATGAAAAGTCACTAGCCTCATACATATTAGGTGAACTTTCTCTATTATCTCTTGAGAAAAGAATAATCCAACTAAGGACCACTCTCTCAACTCAGCCTAGTATAAGGGATATCTATATGGTTTCCCATAACATTCTTTGAATGGCATCATCCTAATCAATTCATGATATTTATTATTATACTAAAATTCAACCAGAGGTAGATGATTTTCCCACAAACCACCAAAATCAAACAGGCATGCCTGATTCATATCCTCAGGGATCTAGATAGCTCACTTAGTATTCCCATCCATATGTATTTGAAATGTCATGTTTAATTTCAATTGGTAAACCATCACTGCTTACAAATCTTTCTAAAAACTAGATGTAAACCATGGGTCCCTGTTAGAAGTAATTTCATAGAGAACTACATTAATCCATAAAACCTATTAGATGTACAAGTTCTTATGTTACTCCACCTTCTTCATCTCTATGATAGGGAGAAAATGAGTTGATTTTGGAATTCATTCAATGATTACCCAAATTGAATCCTTCCCACTAGGATTCCATGGTAAAATAATGACAAATTCCAAATAAATCTATTCCCAATTCCATACTGGAATTGTAAATGGTTTAAACAAACCAATGAGTATATGGTGCTATACCATAATTATATAACATGTAAGGCACTCTGACACAAAGTATGCAATCAACAACCTCATCCCTGGCCACCAATATTGACATATTAGACCATGATACATCTTGTTAGTCCCATGGTGTATGGTCCAACAAGACTAGTGTTCATGGTCCATCAATTACTACCTTAGGGATATAAGAACAACCAAATTTCCTTGTAAATACAAAGTTTCAATGGGATACCAAGACCAATCACCCAAGGTCTCCCCACTATTTAAGATTTCACTAAAACACTATAAATCGATTTTTGTTATCTGTTCATGATGAATATAATCATCATATGAAGATTCCTACTTCAAATAATCTAATAACACCTTCCTGACAACCCTTTCACTCCCAATATCATCTTGGTGAACAAAATCATTAGATACCACACCTCCATTGATTCATTCAAGAACTGAGTTAGTAATTTCTTACTCAATGTATTAGTGGTCACATTACCTTTCCTTGGAGTATAAAAAATATCAAAATCAAATGTTTAGAGATTATCAACCCAATCACACTATAAAAAATTTAGATCCCTTTGATTAAAAATATACTTTAGGATATTATGACCAGAATATACCATAAACTGCTCCCCAAAGAGATAGAGGTGCTATGTTTTTGAGATTGTGTATAATAACTGCCAACTCAAGGTCATGTGTAGGTTAGTTCTTATATTTAGGGTGTAATTGGAAAGATCCATAGGAAAACACCTTATTTACCTATATCAAGAAACACCCCAATCTCATGCCTAAAGGATCATAGAAAAAAATCATAACATGAACTTGGTTCCAGAAGAATTAGAATTATAGTCAAAGTCAAACAATTCTTCAGTTCCAAAAAATACCTCTGACACTTATTGTTCCACTCAAAAATAACACCTTTTGGGGTTAAAATTATCATTGGATATGAAATCAAGGAAAATACATAAACAAACTACCTGTTATTACCAGCCAAGCCCAAGAAGCTGTACAAATCAAACGCATTTCTGGGCTGTTCCCATGACATTACCACCCAAATATTTTTTTGAGGATCCAATGAGATTCCCCTATCAGATATAACATGGACTAGAAACTTCATTTATTGGATCCAACATTCACATTTATAAATATAACCATACAAAAAACATTCTTTCAATATTTTAAGGATGATATATAAGTGATCCATGCATTACTCTTTTCACTTGTAGTACACCAAAATATCATCCATAGAATAAAAAATGAAATAATATAGGAACCGATGAAAGAACTAGTTCATACACACCATAAATATCATAGGATCATTTGTGAGACTAAATGGAATGACCAGAAACTCAAAATTCTGATACCAAATCCTAAAAATTGTATTAGGTATATCTAATTCTCAGAATCTCAATGGGCGATTCCCTGACCATAGGTCAATTTTTTAAAACCAATGATCCCCTATGAATTGATCAAAGAGATCAGAAATTCTTATCAAGGGATAATTGTTATTAACATTCACCTAATTAAGATATTGATAATAAATAAAAAGTTTTAGACTTCCATCAATTTTTTTTGGAAAAGAGCATTGGTGAGGCCCAAGGTTACATGCTAGGATGAATAAATCCCTTGGGCTCAAGGTCTATAACCTGAACATTAAACTCATTTAAATATGTAGGTTCTAAGTAACACGATGGTATAAAAATGGGAATCATCTTGAGTAGAAGTTCAATAGTGAACTTGACCTCTCTATATGGTGTTCACCTATAAAAAAATATTATAAAAGACCTTAGGGTACTCACTCACTATAATAGGAAGTGGTATTATCAATTTAGAATCATCAAAATCAAGGAAAATATCTAAAAACTAACATGATATCATTCCAGCATAAGTAAAAACATGACCCTCTCTCCCTAATCTCGAATCCTTATCACCCAAAAATACATGAGAGACTCCATCAGGAGATAAAAACTATAATCAATGATGATAATAGTTGATCTAGTCCTTAATGATGACCATCCTATCCATTCTAATAATAAGGTCAAAGATATCAAGATCAAGAACCAAGAAATCCCACACCACTTCATAGTTGACTATCAACACCTGATAAGTGAGACATTTAAAAACATATTCTAACCTCTTTACCAAAGGCATGAAAAGGTCCAACATAAATGACATAAGCTCAAAACATAATCCCTACATGTAAATTAAATTAGATGATATAAAAGAGTGAGTTTCACCCATATCAAACAATGACAGAACCATAGAGGAGGAAATAAACACTGTACCTCTAACAGTAGTTTTCCCCACTTTAGATTCCACTGGAGAATAATCTAATGTATAAAGACTTCCATACACACTTCCAACCTCAACACCTTTCTGAGAATTCTTCATTTCCAAAGTATCCCCCATGGATTGAGAGTGATATCCACCACCCTTTGATGCATCAGAATGAACCTAAGAGGATTTGGTGAGTTTATATCTAGTCCTACTTCCTTGATAAATCATTCCATAAAAACACCTAAGATGACTAGATTTTCAATAATGATGGCATGCTTTAAAAGATTCCATATAGTTAGGATTGGTATGACTAGGATTTCCAAACTAATAGAAAACAACCTATTATTTCCCCTAAGAAGTTTATGAAACTAGTCCCAATGTATACTTATCACCCTTATGTATCCTTTTCTATTTATAAGACATGCCCTTGCTACCTACTATAGTAATAGAAGCTCCAACTTAAATAGTTTTTACATCTATGCCTACCTTATCCATATGCAATTTATCAACTACCTCCACAAAGGTCAAGAGGCATAAGAGAATCATTATTGACCGAATATCAACCCTAAGACTCATATTGAACCTCCAAGACTTAAGGTAATCATTAGCAACAAGATTAGGTGATAGGTGAACTAACATAGTGAAATAGGTTGCATAGTCCATACACATTTGAAAAAAGGTAGTATTTTCACACTCATATTGACATGGATTACCAAATTTGTTGCAATAGATTATGTAATACCATGGTTTTAATAAACTGTTTTCATACCTTCCCCAAAAATTGATCCTCCATAGTAAACCCCTTCGCAAAACTCTTCCCTCTTCACGATCGACCAAGATACACTCTAAATCCCTTCTTACTTCCCTCTTCACGATCGATCAAGACCACCTCCCCTGATCTTATCATAACCAACACATCCCTTCTTCATTATTGACCCCCATACTCTAAAGTCATACTCTTGATGATACTACTCCTTCGATGCGGCTCTGACATAGCCATCCGACCACCACACCAATGTGGTTCTGATGCAGCCTCCACACATACCTGCCAACGTGGGTTTGAAATGGCCTCCCCACCTCTACCTGACATTCCTCCTTGGACTTGGATCAACATGACTCTGATGTGACTATCCCACCTCCCTAAGATCCTTCTCCTCTAATGCGACCACCCCAACTCCCCAATTTCTCACCCGAACCACAGGCTTCCCCCAAACCCACTGTTTCCTTCCTTTATAATATGTTTCTTACATTATTCTATTCAGGTTCTAATTTATATTTAAATTATTATAGTTTATAGTTTCTATTCTATGTTTGGAAACTTTCCAAAATCAATCATTGTAATTTTCCACCCTTTGAATTTCCATGTTTTGAATGGAAATTTGAATTCCTTTAATCAATAAATTAATGGATAGGAAATTAGAATTCTTGGTTCATCTAATCTATGATATAATAATTTATTAATGGATCAATTATCACATGTTTTCTTCTATATTATCCTATGTATCTCACTTTGTCAACATGATCTAGTGTTGAGTTATATGTTGACATATCATAATTCATGAAATATATTACTTTGTTTGAAAACATAACATACAGATTTTATTTCTCATATTTTCCTTGTGTTTTTTAGATAAGATTCTATAAGTATTTTTAGAGGTCTACAATCTATGTATTTATATCATTTTTAATTCAAAATTCATTAATAAAAATTCACTTTCCTCATATTTATTTTAGTAGGGGAAACATATTAATTATAGTTAATTATATTATACTGAATTTAATAGTTTATACTATATTATGGTTAGTGATTCATAAATTGGTCATCAAAATTCATAATTTTATTTATTGTAAATATTTATTCAATCCAAAATATACATTTATCAATTTATTTTATACCTTAAAAAATTAGTTTTCTATTCAATGTGATAGTAAATATTCTTAGTGTTGTGATATATTGCTGAGAAATCATATTTATGCTCAGACCATCGGGTTTCCATTAATTTTTTTCCATAAAATTTTTTATTGTTATAAATTCTAAAAATTAGTTGTAATGAAATATGGTGTCTGTGTGTTCTAAAGTTAATTAATTTTCCTTTTGTATTTCATATTTTCTTAATTGTACACTTAAATTTTAAGATTATTTTTTTAATAATGAAATATTCATTAACATATAATTCCAAAATGAATTGTATTTTTTTATTGTTCCAAAATGTTTTAAAATTATTACTTGAGTAATTAGGTTAAATGAGATTTTTCAAGATACAAAAATTCAGGCATTCATCCCTAGGTGACACAAATTTTAAAACTGTCAGTTGAATAATTTTATTTTAACCTAGGTGACACAAATTTTAAAACTGTCAGTTGAATAATTTTATTTTAACTCTATGTTCCAAAATTTTATTAAATTATGCGGTTCATGAACAATGTATATTTATAATTATATTTTTATTTCTTATAGTTAATCATATTATTGAATACTTATGAGAAGCTATGGGTCTATACCATAATAGGATTATTTTTCCTCTTTGAGTTATATGACCTATCACTTTCTTATAGACTTTATATGTGTTAATATGTAAATTATGGACTATTTATTGATTTAAGTTTCTTGTATGTGTTTCTTTTATTGGAAATTAGTCTAATTGGTGATAAATAGATTGTTTTTGATTTGTAGAATGATAATCATAATGGTTATTATTTTAGAAGAATCACGTGATGGGTCATGCCCAATTTAGTTTTTTTTATCATTGTCGATGATCAATCCGAGATATACACAATGATAAATGCTGTGATCAATGGAATTGAATCAAAGAATATAGAAAATGGATAAAATACCAAAACCAAAGTGTAGGATCGTCACATATTATTTATAATTAATTTAAGCAATAAATAATTACCTTGTGAGAAATTATTTCTTTATTGATGGATTTGACAATGGATCAATGTCTTACTGTTGTTTAGTTGCAGGAGTCAATATTATATTTCCTCTTGTGATGATCCACACTTGTTCCACAAATCACTGAACGTCACCATAGGAATCTCTATGTATTTGCATGGAAGAACCTATCACTTTCATCATTTGACGTTGATCTCCCCAAGAATTTATTCTAAAGGATTCTCCTTAGTCCCTCTTGACTCGAGAGTAGAAGATGGATGAATCTCACTCTCTATTCTTGGGATCATTCTTGGATAAGGGAGATCTCTAGGGCTTTGTGGGGATTCTCCATATTTTTTTGTGCACAACCAAAGAAATGAATTGGATCTCATGGAAAAATAATATAATTGGGTTTATATAAAATTAGGGTTAGAAATAAACAAACACACAAGTTACATGAATCTCATGTATATAATAATAATTCTATTATTATTTATTGACATGCGATAAACTCATGAATTAAATTAAAATATTATTTAATCAAATAATATTCAATATATATTATTTTTCACAAGACCTTTAAACTAAATTCTATATTCCTCTATAATATTTATCAGGCCATGAATAATGAATATTTATTGAATAAAAAAATCTCACTGCATTTTTCCCCAATAAAAAAATAAATATTATATCCACTGAATAGAAAAATAATATTTATTAAATATTCTGCTCACATAATATTCTCTCAAATAAGAATCTATAAAATATATGAGATTAGGAAAATATTAATAATTATTAAACCACATGTGGGAATAATATTTATTCAACTTGTTAAATAATAAATAAATAATATATTATTTAACTAAGATTATGGATACACTTAGTGTGTGACCCTCTAGGATTATTTCTCAGTGGAATTAGGAGAAGTAGTCTCATGTCCAAGGTTATCATCTAGCAATATGCTAAGAAAACCATAGAAAAATTATTTAATTCCACAATGACATAATACCTCATAGAAATTATCTCTTTGTAATATAATCCCTTTATCACGATATCTATAATTAAGTAGGTTGCTTGTTGGTGCCATCAACCTATGTGATCGATATCTCTTTATTTAAATTTTTGGAAATCAAACATTCCTATAGAACACCATGGAAATGGATTTATTTTGGATATATCATTTAAATCAAGGGGAATGAGATATAAACTTTCATTAAAGAACACGAGGGAAAAATTATTTCTCATAATATTCATTAATGAAATATTACTTAGGATGCACCGAACGTATCTTACCTCTCCATGAACATATGTTATCACAATTTTAATCTGATTTATAATATTCATTAATAATAATATTAAATTCTAAGGGTTAATATACACAACTATAGATAGGAACATCTAATGACCCATCTAAATGTTTATAAGAGCATTAGCCTTGTTGGCGAGGACTCAGAAAGTGAATCCAAGAGACCTGAGTTCAAAATTGACCAGAGACATATTTATGGGTTACTATAGAAGTATTGTAACATGTACTATAGTAGGTACTGTTTGGTACTATAGTATCCACAACTATTCATTCGTTTGGTATTTCAGGCCACCGGTTTGGTCCTCGAGTCCTTCAAGGCCTTCAAGACACCCAAGGCCTTTAGGCCAGTAAGGCTTTTGAGCCACCTCATGGCCTTCATGATACCTTAAGTCCTTTGGGCTGCATGAAAAATGTGCTTTAATGGACTAGGTATACTCTACAAGGAGAAGACTCTGGATGATGATTTAGAGAAAGTGCATTCACCAGAGTGGAGGTAACAGATTTGGAAGAATTATAGGGTATGAAAATTTCCACCAGGACCAACCTACACTTTCACGAGATGCCTATCGGAACAACCATGCAAAGGTGGAGAGCTGACATCATAATTTAGGTAATGGGGAGGAGAAGTTCCATGTATTTATAGTGTGTATGAATTCCTCTAAGACCTTTGGGTCATGTAATGTCTCAAAGCCTACGAGCCATGTAAGGGTTCCCCTTCAACCCATAAAAGGGGGATTATAAAAATGAATAAAAATAGAATGCCTTCAGGCCATTCGGAAAATGACACATATAAATGTGGATTTCCTTATAGAGGGTCCCATTATCATAATATCATGCATTGTGTATTACAAAGGGCATAGACCATGAGAAGGTGAATCAAAATCCTATGAGTGTTCACCCCTGATAGGATATATCATTTGTGTCTTTTTTAATTATTTCATCCGGATATAGAACATATATTTAAGAATACTATCATGAAACTTTTGGGTTCTCATCATAATAGGGAACTACCATGACCTTTTAGTGAAACAACTAATCTTAGGATATTATCACATACTATGTCACGTAGAAGAACAATAATGACATGATAAAGAGTTTATTAATCTCAAAACAGTTAATATAGATTATAATAAAGTACACATGAGTTGTCTCTAAGGAACCAACTCTAAAAGACTCTCACTTGTACTAGAGCCAACTACTAACAACCTTCAGTCCACTATCTATCACATGATATTCACACTTCTACTAAGATAGGCCTTTAGTCAAGGGTTCCACCATATTTTCTTATGTGGTAACTCTTCTTACTATAAATTCCCCCTATGATAAAAACCCCTCAAGAGGTGATACTTCTAGATTATGTGATTTTTCTATTGGTGTGACCTTGGCTCTTTTGCAAGAGCCAATACTACAATATTATCACAATAAAATGTGATACGACCTTTACTACTAGGTACCACATCATGCTCCTTGACAAAGTTTCATATCAAAATGGATTCCTTTCCCACATCAGAAGAAACTATATAATCAAACCCTTGTAGATTCATTGAAAACTGGATTCTTTGAACTGTTCCATCTCATAACTCCTCCATTAAGATAGAAACATATCCTAAATATAACTTTATATCTTTCTGATCTTTTTGAAAACTAGCATTAGTATAACCCCTAATGACTTTCTCCTCATCACCTCCAAACACCAGGAATATAACCTTAGTAATTATCAGATACACAAGGATAGCCTTAATAGAAAACCAATATTGTTTTCATGTATCTTCTTGATATCGTCATACCGTACTCAATGCATAGGCAACATTAAGTCTAGTACATAACATGGAATACATGATTGATCCTATCATTGAAGCGTATGAGATCTTACTCATTCTATCTTTATCCTATTGCGTTGAAGGACACATTTTCTTAGAAATATGTATACCATGTGACACTAGAACAAATCCCCTATTTGATTTTTCCATAATAAATATTTTTATTATCTAGTCAATGTATGTTATTTGACTTAGTCTAAGAATTCAAATAAAAAAGGAAGTATTTTTTAGGAGTCATTTGTGATAGGATCCTTTCATAAATGACCCGTTGATGAAAATGGAATCACAATGAAAACTTATTTTCAATAGGCCAAAATCACATCACAAATAACCTATCATAGTATATAAAAGTGAGATTTTTTGATGGGAAGATTCTCCCATCGTAGATACTTATATACGACAGGTGAATCTTCTCATCGAAAATAAGTAAGAATAATAATAATAAATTAATATATATATATATATATATATATATATATATATATATATTCACAAAAATATAAAAAACACACCAAATAAAACTATAAATACATGAATTGATAAAAATATTATAGAAAATATGTTCATTCAAATGTTTATTAAAATAAAAGTAATAAAAAATACATGAATCACTAATGGGGGAGGGTCATCTAGAGGAGGTGGTGGAGAGAACTCCATCCCTAAACCCTGAGTTATCCATCGCATGTACTACATCATTTTCTCATGCTGCTGCTCCTACTATCGACACATATCCTTTTACAGCTGCTATCGATGGAGCTCTTCCTACTCCCTACACATGGTCTCTATAAAATAACCTTGAGATCATAGCTACTCTTAGATGAGCATAAAATAAATGGATTACATTTAAAGTTATAAAAATTATTAAAAAAGTACTTACCATATGTCGTCAATTCATATTTAATGTATGACTACCAGCTTGATGGGTCACATACTACCTGCCTCAGTTCTGCCAACCTATTGAAAAATTTGGACATGGTTGGCACAAATTAGTCATTTTCCATCACCTCACGATTTGAAATTCTATGAATTAAACCTTTTTAGTAATTTATAATATATGTTATTACTTTATATTAAATTATACTAAAAATTAGAGGTAATTAGTGGTAATTAGAAATAATTACCACTAATAGGTGCTATTTTTTAGTATAATATAATATAAAGTAATAAAATATATTATAAATTACTAAAAAGGTTTTATTTAGGTGGTGAAACCAATTTGTGAAAACTATGTCCAAATTTATCATTTCTCATTAGCTAAAAATTGATGACCTATTTCATTTTCACTTTTATGGTAATTAATACATAAAAATTCTAATTATTACTAAGTACCACTAATTACCACTAATTATTACTAAGTACTATAATAACTACTATTTATTACATCCAATGGCCCGAAGTCCTTCATTTTTTATTGATTTTTGATAATCCACGTTTCAAGGGGTGAGGTGGAACCCTTACAAAGCCCATAGGCATAAGTATTACATGGATCGTAGGCCTTAGAGGAATTCATTTTCCTGTAGGCTTCAAACATTACATACAACCCAGACTAACTACTTGGAACTACTGCTTCCTAGCATCTTCATCGTGAAATCTACTCTCCACCTTCGCATGGCTGTTCGGCTAGGCATTCACATGCATGCATAGGCTTATCCCGATGGCAGGTGCCATACCCTCTCATTCTTGCAATCCATTTACCTTCTTCTATGGTGAAATCTCCTTGCTCATCCTCCTTGTAGAGCTTGTTCCTCGTAGGTCATCTGGTTTGCATCTGCACTTAAGGTGTCCTGAAGGCTGTGAGTGGCTCGAAGGCCTTACTGACCCAAAGGCCTAGGTGGCCTGAAGGCCTTAAAGGAATCAGGGGCCAAATCGGTGTCCTGAAGGCCCAAACGAGGGCATATTCCTGGCTACTACAGTGACAAACATTACCTGCTACAGTTCCCGCTATAGTACTGCTACAGTACTGCACAGTTCCCACTATAGTACTGCTACAGTACCCCTGGAAATAATGTCTCTGCCTGGATTTGATCCTGGGTCTCTTGGATGCACTTATGGAGTCCTTACCAACTGAGCTAAGGCTCATGTTCCACTACTATTTATTACTAATTATCACTATTTACCACCAATTATTACTAATTATCACTATTTACCACTAATTATTACTAATTATCACTAAGTACTACTAATTACCACTAATTATTACTAACCACCACTAATTACTACCAGTTTTTACTTAATTATAGTGATTTACCACTATGTTTTTATAATTATAGTGATTTACCATTAATTCTTCCAAATTACTACTAATTTTCACTAATTATAGTGATTTAGAATTATTTTTTTTCTAATTTACTAGTAATTTTTACTAGTTTTTTCTAATTACCACTAATTTTCATTAATTATAGTGATTTACTGCTAATTATTACTAATTTGTAGTAAATACCACAAACTTTTACTAATCACTATTAATTTTTACAAATTATAATTATTTAATGTCCATTTTTATTATTTTTTAATAATTACCTCTAATTTTTACTAATTTTTAGTAATTACCACTAATTTTTAATAATTATATTTATTTACGATTACTTTTTACTAATTAAGGCAAATTTTTACTAATTATATTGATTTTACATTAATTTTTACCAATTAATGTTATTTTACCAATACTTTTTACTAATTTTTAATAATTACTGCTAATATTTAATAATTATAGTGACTTATCTTTAATTTGTACTAATTACTACAAATTATTACTAATTATACTAGTTTACCACTAATTCTTACCAATCATCACTATTTTTTTCTAATTATTAGTCATTACCAATAATTTTTATTATTTTTTACTAATAACTACTTATTTTTACTAATTTTTAGACATTATCACTAATTTTTACTAATTATTGTGACTTACTGATAATTTTTACTAATTACTGCTTATTTTTACTAATTTTTAGTTATTACCACTAATTTAAAATAATTATAGTGATTTGTCACTATTTTTTTACTAATTACTGTTAATTTTTACTAATGATTACTAATTACTGATGATAATTACTAATTTCTACTAATAATGCTAATTTTTAAGAATTATAGTTATTTACTATTAATTTTTACAAATTATTGCTAATTTTTACTAATTATAGTGGTTTAACATTCAATTTTACTAATTACTATTATTTATTAAAAATCACTCTAAACTATTAATATTTATTACTAAGATCTATAAATTATTACAGAGTTCTTTTAATTAATACTATTTATTTATCAGTTATAAGTAATAGCTATTAATAACATCCACTTACTGATAATTAAAACTGATTATTGCAAATTAAAACTAGTTACTTTTAATTAAAAAAATTACTCATAATTAAAACTAAATATATCTAAATTAAATTAACTACAACTAATTATAAATAATTAATTTTAATTATAAATATTTACTTATAATTTACTCTAACTACTATTAAAAAATAATATTAAAAAATGATATAAAATAAAATTAATAAAATATAAGTTAAAAACATTACATAAATACCTCAAAAATGAAGCTTTTGTGCGATGGAAACCTCAAATTTCATTCCCTATAAAAATTTAAGCTTTTAATTGAACAATTGAAGAGAAGAAGAGGAAAGTTGAGCATAGGAGAGCTCAAATGAATAATGAAGGGAAAGTTTTGGAGGGGTATATATAATTTAGATTAGTAGCGACCAGACTATTTGTGATGGACAACGTCACAAATAGTTTCCACCATAAATAATCGGGTTGATGGTTAAAAAGTTATTTGTGAAGAGTATCATCACAAATAATCACCTACCGAAAGAGTATTTGTGAAGGTTATTAATGACCCATCATAAATACCTATAAATAACAAAGGTTATTTGTGATGGGGACCTTCTCTAATCACAAATAACTTTAAATAACCAAGGGTATTTGTGTCGGAAACCTAATCCTCTCGCAGATA
Organism: Viscum album; assembly: GCA_963277665.1. Lineage (NCBI taxonomy): Eukaryota > Viridiplantae > Streptophyta > Magnoliopsida > Santalales > Viscaceae > Viscum > Viscum album. Next base: position 815,802,342 of record OY728137.1, read on the forward strand.
CCCTTTCCCACGTTGTGGCAGGAAATCATGCCAAAATTATTTATGACAGGTACCTTCTCCCATCGCAAATAATTTTTTATTTAATATTATTTTCCACAAGATTCAAATCCCATCACAAATAGTCCACTAACATGGAATATTTGCGACGGGCTACTGACCCATCACAAATAGCCCGTCACAAATACTGATTTTTCCCATATGGAATCCTCTTGGATCTATCATGAATGATCTTGATCAATAGAATATAGGCTAATTCACCTAAGGATTTCATAGAGAAACACTTATTTAACCAGTCCTTAACAGATTGTATGTCTAGTATGTTGTTTCCAATAAGTAATATGCCATCAACATATACTACTAGTATAATTACTGAATTACCACTAAACCTCTTGTAAACACACAGTTCAAATTCGTTCTTAATGAAAAAAAATTATTTTATAGCTCCATAAAATCGAATATTCCCTGACCTAGATGTTTTCTTCAATCCATAAGTGGATATCTATAACTTTAAAATCTTTTTGGCATCACTTGGAGTCACAAACCCTTATGGTTGTGTCATATAGACACCTTCCTGAAGGTTCCCATTAAGGAGAGCAGTTTTGATGTCCATCTACCAAATTTCATAGTCATGTTAAGCTATTATAGCAAGTAGAATTCTGATGGATTTAAACATTGAAACTGGTGAAAATGACTCATCATTGTTAATTCCTTAACACTATTTAAACCCTTTAGCCACTATACTTGATTTATAGGCATTTAGTTTACCTCACATGTCCATTTTTCTCTTGAATACTTATTTTCACCCTATGGGATTTACATCAAATGACACATCGACCAAAACCCAAACATGGTTTTAATACATGTAATCCATTTCAGAATTCATATCTTCTTTCCGTCTTGCAGCTTCTGAGCTCTCTACTACCTATTTATAGGATAGAGGTTCATTATTTTCAACCAATAACGAGTCACCATCTTGGGAGACTATAAATCCATATCTCTATAGTTCTCTTAAATCTCTAGTGCTCCTAAGTAGTACTTGTGTTTCAAGAACTATTTTTTCAACAATGACCCATGGAATATGTTCTTGTACTAACTCTTGTATATCTTGTGCAACAACTTCATCAAAGTTAATCATTATCCCACTATCCTTTTTCAGGATGTTCTCCCTCTCAAGAAAGATGGCTTGTCTAGCGACAATCACTTTCTTGTATGAGGGTTTGTTTAAGTAGTATTCCTTTTCTTTGGGATACCCTATAAAGAAACACCTTATTCCTTGGGGTGCTAGTTTGTTTCTTGATAAGGCCTTAACAAATTCCTCACAACCCCTTACATGTGTATGTGACAAAATGGGTTTCTTTCCACTCCATAACTCAAAGAGAATTCCATTTTCTTCTTTATTTGGTACTCAGTTTAGTGTGTATTCCATAGTTTGTAGTGCATATTCCCAAAAGGATAATGGAAGATCTAGATGAATCATCATCGACCTTATTATGTCTAATAAGGTATGTTTCATCCTTTCACTAACATCATTACAATGTGGTGTGTAAGGTGGAGTTAGTTGATATAGAATCCAAAACTCTCGTAGGAATTTAATAAACTCTTAGTTAAGATATTCACCATCTCAATTTGATTAAATATACTTTATCTTCTATCTAATTTGATTATCTACTTCATTCTTGAATTCTTTAAATTTGTCAACAGACTCAGAATTATACCTCATTAAGTAGACATATCTATATCTACTAAAGTAATCAGTAGAAGTTATAAAGTAAGAATGCCCACCTCTATCTTCTACTATAAATGGTCCACACACATTAGTGTGTACCAATCCTAAAATATCTATGGCCCTTTAACCCTATCTATTGAATGGAAGTTTGGTTATTTTGCTTTAAAATAAGCATGTCATCATTCAAGTGGTTTTATCTCCAAAGAGTCTAAATGAACATATTGACAGAGCTTTGTCAAACTCTTCTTGTTTACATAACCAAGACTGTGATACCATAGTTGGGTGTTATATATGTCGCACCACTACAAAACCTACATTTAACAGCACTGGTATTTATCAGCGCTTTAAAAATGTGCTGATAAATGGAATTGTTATCGGTGCTAAAGAAAGCGCTGATAAATGTAACCTTTTATCAGTGCTTTTTATTTAGCACCAATAAATGGAACCTTGATCAATGCTTTATTTTTATCACTGATAAAGGGCACCCTTTATCGACACTGTTTTGTTAGCACTGATAAAGGGTACCTTTTATTAGTGCTTTATTTTTAGTATCGATAATGATACATTTTACTAGAGATTTTTTAGCACTGATAAAGGTCTAAATAAATTAAATGAAATAATTAAATAAATAAAAAATAAAACTAAATAATGAGTATTAAAAAATATTTTAAATTTTATTAATTAAATAATTATTTATAAAAATGAATAAAATGAATATATATTATTAAATATTAAATATTTTATTAATTATATAATTATGATAATTAATGTTAATAAATTATATTTATTAAATATATAGATATATATTAATGTATATAAATATGATTTATATATTACAAAATATTTATGCATTTTACATTAAATAGTCATATATTTAGTGAATCATGGTTTATAATTTAAACTTAAAATGAATTAAAAATACTGAGTAATTGCATAGTGTAATGGACATATAATTTAATATGTCATTTGATTTTTCAATTTAACATAGATCAAATGTGTTTTATATAGTTTTCATATGTACATAATTAATGCATTTTTATATACAACACACACACACAAAACTTACCAATTTTTCAACATTTTTATTGTGTACTTATTTTTAATTTATTCCATTTCACTCATTTTTAACATATATTCATGCATTCACTTAAAATTAGATATAAATATTATTTTTTAAAAAATATTTCTATAATTATTAATAAATAAATATAAAATTATAATTAATATATATAAAAAGGAATATAATTATAATATTTAATTATATATATATTTATTAAGTATATATACATATATATATTTACAATTTTTTTATTTATAATTATAATTATAAATATTTTATCATCGCTTAAGTAATATGCACTAATAAAGGTAGGTCTTTATCAATGCTAAAAAAGCACTGATAAATATGAATTTTATCAGTGCTTATCACTTAAGCATTGAAAGAAGGACTCTTTATTAGTTCTTATTTTTAAGTGCTAATAAAAGTGCACTAATATATTTAACAACCCTTTAACCATTAGTGAACCCATCATGATATCAGAATATTTCTACGGAATCCACCCACTGCCAATGCTACTCCTTGGTTAATCAAAGCTCAAATCACACCACTCGACTACTTCCAGTTTCTCGAACATCATCGAACATCCAGTCTTCAGTTATAATTAGGATTTATGAAGTGTATTTTCTTCAACCTAGTGAGGCAAGCCTTGTGATTTTATTTGTGTATTTTTCATTTCATTTTTGATTTATTGTTTGACGATGTCATGAGTTATTTGTGGTCCATTCCTTGTATACTATTTTTCTTTTAGATTATGAATAAAACAATTTGTTTATGATCCATTGTTTTATTGGATATAGATTTGGATATCCTATTTTGGTATTTTTAAATAATTTTTTTGAATAAATTTTCTTCTATGTCTACATCTATAACCCAACATGCTCTACAAGAATAATCTTTTCACTATTTTGAAATTTTAGAGAATCACCTCTAGTGAATTAATTCTCATTTTTTGATATGAAATAATTGATTCACATCCCCAATTCATTCTAAACTGTTCATATGTAAATCTTATCAACCACATCTGGTTTATTTTTTATGATCATCACATTAGTCATTATCGTAAAGTCATCAATAAATGTGATGAATTAAAGTTTAGCTTGAGTGAAATTGTGTATCATGGGTCCAAAAAAATAAAAAAGTTTCAACTAAATATGATTTTTAGACTGAAGTTTTACCATTTTTTGACTACCTTTAAGGATTTTCCCTTTTGGATTGTCTCAAAAATCAACCCCTTTAGCTTTTGAGATGAGGAAAGTCTCTCAATGCATCTCAATTTTAATTTTCTCACAAAATTATTTGACAAATATTACCCTACCTTTTATGATATCATTTGTTAATCAATTGAACTCAGATAGCTGGAGTGGTTAGAGTCTCTATTCGGAAATATATTCCCATGGATCCTCTCACAAGGGTTAACAATCATTCTATATTTTATCTTGTTTAATAGGAATGTTTTCTTTCTAAATAAAACCTCATTACAATAATCAAAAATCTAAATTAACCTCAATTTTTTTAAGACCACCAACAAACAAAAAATATCCTAACTTTAACATTAGTATGGGGTTGTATTTATTTTACTATGTTGTGATATTCTTATGTAAGGGTTACATATACTTTTATCAATTTATTTTTATTATATATATATATATAATTACAATAGTTTAGATAGGGGGGAAATACAATGAAAATACTAATCTACACCAACAAGGAATAACTTGGAAAGAATCAATCCCAAGACCTCACCAAGACCCCCGTAGATCCTCTACCAACCTATATGGACCCTGAAGTGTTGACATTTATCACTTTCCTTCATGTTCCCTCCACTACTCAATTAGAGAGGTAATCTTGATATTTGCACAGTAAAATTATTGTCCATATAATTAATTTATCATTTCATATTTATGAAAAATTTCTTTCTTTTTAGTATTACTCATAATAATTTTTTTCTCATATAGGTGGATTCTTTTTTTTCGAGTTGATGGGTTTTTTTGAAGCTTCTCATTTATTGTTTGAAATTTGACAAAGAAAGTCAATGGAAATCTTTATAACATTGATAGCTAGAATTTTTTGAGACTTTGGGACATGTAGGAATTAATCGCACCTCAATCCAATACATGATGTGACCAGTATGACTCCAAAGACTTCTTTCTATTTAAAATTTACATTAATTTTAGTAAAAAATATAACTGACTTAATGTGTTCGTTATCAGTTTAAAATCGACATTTGAATTTAAAAAATGACACTCAATGGAAGCCAAGAAAATTTTCTTGGATTTTCTTGATAATTTAGGGAATCAATTCATAAATCATTTGTGATGTGTAGGAATTGATATCATTTCAAAATGATACACAATATGATCCATATCAATCAAAGTGCATGTTTCAAGTTTAAAACGACATTTTAGTAAAAAAGACAAGTGGTGTTATAAAAACTGAGAAAAACATTCATATTGTTTTGATACATTAGGAAAATAATCCATAAGTGATTTGGAACGTGTAAGAATAAACAACACCAAAATATGATTCATGGTGTGATTAGTATGAATATAAGTGTGTCTTTATTTAAAATTGAAATCAATTTTAGTAATTTTTTTTGACCTACTCAAAACCAAACTATCACATTAATTTTTTTTATACTTTTTTACACTGATCCATAAGTTATTTGAGACATGAATGAATCATCCACACATCAATTTGTTGCACGGTGTGACCAATATGACTCTAATTGCATGTTTTTATTTAAAATTGACATCAATTTTAGTAAAAAAGACAACTAACCTATTAAAAATTGAGAAAACACATTCAAATTATTTATGTACATTAGGAAAATACTCCATAAGTCACATGTGATGTGTAGGAATCAACAACACCTTAATCTGATACACAATATTATCTGTATGATTCAAAGCACATGTTCCAATTTTAAAATGACATTTTAGTAAAAATGATAAGTGACATACTCAAAACCAATAAAACACATTTATATTATTTTCATAGTTTATTAAAATTATCCATAAGTCATTTTAGATATGTAGGAATCATCCACACCTTAATCAAAGACACGGTGTGACCAGTATGGCTCAAAGTGTTTCTTTTTATTTAAAATTGTTATCAATTTTAGTAAAATGGACAAATTTTCTAATAAAAACATAGAGAACACATTAATATTATTTTTATACTTTATGAAAAAAATACATAAGTCATTTGTGATGTTTAGGAATCATCCACACCTCAATATGATACATGATGTTTCTGGTATGACTAAATGTGTTTGTTATCAGTTTAAAATTGATATTTTAGTTTAAAAAGTATCACTCAATAAAAACCAATCAAACACTATTGTATTTTATTGATAATTTAGGAAATAATTTATAAGTCATTTTTGATGTTTAGGAATCTGTTTCATGTAAAAACAGTACAAGATGTGACCAGAATGAGTCAAAAGTGCATGTTTCCAGTTTAAAATGAAATTTTAGTAAAAAAGAAAACTAACATACTCAAAACCAAGAAAACACATTTATATTGTTTTAATACTTTTCAAAAATAGTCCATAATTTTTTTGAGATGTTTTGGAATTATCCAAACCTCAATCTGATGCACGGTGTGACTGGTATGACTCCAAATGCATTTTTTTATTTAAAATTGACATTAATTTTAGTAAAATTAACACTTTATGTTAATTTATTTAATTATATTATTACTAAAACAAGAATTGTTTTCTTATATGGGTAAGTTATTTTTCTCAAGCAAGGGTAGTTTGTTTCGAAAATAGCATGAGTTAGGTCATGATTAAAAGATAAAGGAACATTGATGCTTTTGAGTGTATGTAATAGTTTGTATTTATTTAATTTTATAAACCAATGTTTGAAATGTCTATAATATTGTTTTTTTCTTGTTTTGGGGTTGTAAATTTAGTTTCATTTAAATCCTTTATTGGGACTTATGTTTGTTGATATCTAGTGTGTTTCTGGTGCTACGGCGTGCTATTACAGCACATTGCAGTGGTGCTGCATTGTGCTGTTACAACACACTACAATATGGACCTTTATCAGCGCTCATAGAAGCACTGATAAATTGTCCTTTATCAATGCTTTTATAATCAAATATAAAGATATACTTTATCAATGATTTTATAAGCATGGATAAAGGTATACCTTGTCAGTGCTTCTATAAGCGATGATAAAAGACCCTTTATTAGCGCTTTTTATAAGCACTGATAAATGGTTCCTTTAGCAGCACTAAGTTAAAGTGCTGATAAAGGTCCCATTTATCAATACTTTCTTAGTTCCAATAAAGGACTTTTTATCAGTTTTTTTTAGCACTGATAAAAGACCATGGCTTTTAACCTCTCTCATGTAGTTGGTGCTTTTCTAGCACTAATAAAGGACATTTCTAGTGCTGTTAAAGGATTATTTTGTAGTATTGTCTTATGAACATGATTCATTATCTATTTATAATATTTTTTTTTTCATAATTTAATACATAAATAACACTATTTAAATTCTCGATACTATAATATATGTTATATTTATAAAATAAATATATTTTATTTCCAAATTTAAAAATAAAACCATCTGTATTTAGGCATGATGCATAAATTATGTTCTTGGTGAGATTAGGTACATAATAATAATCCCTTATCATTCCTATTGGAAATGAAAGGTGATAACCACTAATGGATAGAGAATCCAACCTTGTACCATTGGTAGCTTGCAGATCCACCTCTCCTCTAGCAATATTTCATAATCTACTTGGTTCCTGTATTTAGATATTGATGTGAGCACAAAAAGATATATCTAATAGACAATGTTTAGATATTGAAAAATTAAACTTGATAATTAATTAACATTTATCACCCCTTGCTATTGGGTGAAATTCATCTTCCAGTGGCCTTGATTTCCACATGAAAAACATACTACCTCCTTTTCCTTTCCCTACCTCTAGATCTTCCTATTCTTTAAAGGATGGTGCTCAGGAGATTTAGACTTGTTACGGGTCTTAGGAACCTTTTCCTTGTTCTTCTTTTTCTTATTCACCATAAAGACCATGAGTTTTTAATTCCCCTTGTCCTTATCCACATATAGAATCATAGTAAGAAGTTCTAAAAGACTCTACTCATTATTACACTGTTATAATTAACAATAAAAATATAGAAGTTCTTGGGTAGTGAGGAGAGTGTGAGATTTGTGTACAACTCATCTGGGAATTTAATCCCTAAGATGTATAATCATTCAATATATCTAATAATATTTAATACATGAGGCCCAGTTGGCACTGAATCTACAATATTAGTTGTAAATAGATTATTTGAGATCTCATATCTCTCTTATCTCGCCTTCTCTTGATGAAGATCCCAAAGGCAAGAAATCATGCTATACACATCCATATACTAATGTTGCTTCAAAAGATCATTATTCATGGATGATATCATGAAAAAATGAACATATATGGACTCATTAAAATGCTTCTCATGGAGAGTTAATTATTCATCACTAGTCTCATTTCCAGGAACATCATGAATAGATTCTTCCAGCACATACAATTTCCTTTCATGGCATAGGATAACGCGTAAGCACCTTTGAAACTCTTGGAAATTTGTGCTGGTGAGAAGGATATCTATCTCAAGTATGGATCATAGTGAATTTTTTTAAGTAATTTTAATTATTGTTTCAAAAAATTATATAACCAAAATTTAGTACTTTATATGATAAAAGTTAGAAAAATAAATAAATATTATATTTATTAATCACCCACTATTTTATCAAAGCCCAATAACCCTCACCATTGGCTTAAAAATATCATTTTTCTTAGACATTCTAGTGGAAAGGATCTATATTCCCATTCTCATCACCCTGAATTTGTCCATTTAAAAAAATTGAAGGTTTTAGGTAGACATTCCAAATGACAACTGAATTAACTCACTATTCCTTGATCTATTGAGTGGACTCTCCAATTCGAAAATCCCTAAATTTGAATTCCTCAACCCTTGAATATAAGTCACATAAACTAATTAGTTGGAATTAAACCCTTGATGTGAAATAAGTTAAGTCAACCGAAAACCTCATGTTATAATTCCCTAATAATTAAAAGCACCCTAACTATGGCTGGTTAAGCACTTTGAATTATGGTTTGATTTTAACTGAAGTAGTGGAAGACTATACCAATGTAATATATATACTTGAGGGATTTTATCTTTATGTGTAAATTTCCAATTATTATCTTCATTTAATTCTTTCTAATATTAATTGTATTTACTTAAGTGATTAACCATATCTTAGATATTATTTACACATAATCTAATTTATTTTAGGTTTATCTTGTATGGTTGTTAATTCATTAATTCTATGATCGCTAGAAAACGTACACGGTGAACTAACCATGGATCTTTATAAAAATAAAATAATAAAGTGGTGTGATTATGAGATTTTACTTATGGTTATTTTATCTAGTGGATGATAAACTAACTGTCGACCTAGGGGAAAGCCACCTTGAACCAATTAATGTTTTCCTTGTAGGTTTCCACTTGTACACCTATGCATCACTCTTGGATTGGTTTCTCCTTAGCTCCAAACACAAATCACCTCTACAATCTTGGTATCACCATCCATTATATATTCTTTTACTCTATTACAGGTTAGGGGAAGGGATTTACATAAAAGAAACCATGGGAACACTGACCCTTACATGAGAAGAGGAGATATGGAACACAAGCCAAAAATTTAATTTAATAATAAATTAAAATAAACCAATCACTTTAAAAGGTTTAGGATAATCTCATTATCATCCATATGCCTAAAAATAATTACACATTTAGTAAAATTAGTATTTAATTCTTAATAATTTTTATTTAAGGTAAATCGCGCTCTAATCAATTAATTATCTTCTTTAGGTAATAAATTATTTTATCATAATTCTCATCAAAATTTACTTGATATTATCATCAATAAAAATTTAAAAAATAAATAAGTAAATAAATTTAAAATTAACTGTGTATAATAAAAAAATGTTCTTTGGAGGCAACACGGTGAGTACCAGTCCGAACAACCCAATGTGTATTATACTTGTATATTGTTTACTATTTACACATGTGGAATACAAAAATTATTTTATTATATAATTACCTATAATATCAACTTAATTATCAGAAAGTTTACATGATTCCTTTTTTTAATGTATCATGTAATTATTCAATGCATAGAGTAATAATTATAACACAACTTATACATGATATGTATATCTGAACATTACGTAGAAATTAATCAAGAATTTATATATAAAAAACCCATCACATGGTGTGTCTTGTAAACTTAATGACCAAAACAAATCACATATTGATAAGGTTTACATATTATAATAAATTAAATTTTAATTTTGTATAATTTTTGTATAATTACATGGTGTGTACAATCCAGCTACATGGTGTGTACTATTCTCATCTTCTATCCTAGGAACATTCCTAGGGAGTCAACATGTATCCATGTCATGGAAAGTATTGGAGTACAAAACATGTACATGGGATACACAGTGTGTGGTCTCTGAGTCATATGCTCACTATTCAAGTAGGCTGTGTAAAAAGATACCGGACTAGTCTCTGACTAAGGGCTACATATTGTGTATGAAAGTTTCATGGCGTGCACTCCAGTTGACCATGCGCTAGGCTGGCTTGGTTATCATGCAATGTATAATTAAATTCACAATGTTCAACAAATGAACATGCCTTAAATTAATTCGAAATTAATTTTTGGTGCATTAAACACTAGTACATGGTGTGCACCTCTGGGTACATGGCTTATACTCCTGTGTTTTCTGGTCAGATTCCTCAACACCTCTAGATTAGATCTTAAAATTTATTTTGTTCATAAAATTAATACATTTGATTATATTTAATATAAATTAAGATTAATAAATAGATATCACAATTAAGATTTATGAATGGTTAAATTGGAATTGAAAATTAAATTACAAATTCATAAATCAATCAAATATTTTTAAATAATTATAAATAATTATGAGACCCACTATAATACCACTTGAAGGTTCTGGACAATGTGGAAACATGTGATGGGTCATGCCCAACTTTTATTTTTTTTCATAATCAATGATCAATATGAGATTTACACAATGATAAATTTTGTGATCAATGTAACTGAATCAAAGAATACGGAAAATGGATAAAATGTTGGAACCAAAGTGCAAGATCTTCACATATTATTTATAATTAATTTAAGTAATAAAGAATCATCTTGTGTGAAATTATTTATTCATTGATGGATTTGAAAATGGATCTACGTCATACCATCATTTTTTGGAAGGAATAAAGATTAGATTCCCTTTAGTGGTAATCCATACGTGTTCCACAAATCTCAGAACATCTCCATATGAATCTCTAGGTGCTAGCATGGGAGATATTATCATTTACATTATTCAAATTTGATCTCCCTGAGAACCATTTCCAAATTATTCTCCTTGATCTCTCTTGACTTGATATTGGAAGGTGGTGGAAGATCACTATCTATTCTTGGGATTGTTCTTAGTGATGGGTGCTCTCTAGGGCTTCAAGAGGATTCTCCAGATTTTGTTATGCACAACCAAAGAAATGAGTTGGATCTCATGGAAAAATAATATAATTGGTTTTATATACCTCTAGGATAAGAAATAAATAATTGAAAAGTTCCCTTTAATATTTATTTATTCTATTAGAAACCCCATGTCTATAATAATAATAATAATAATATTTCTTGACATGTACTAAACATGAGAATTAAATTAAATATTACTTAATTAAATAATATTCAATATATATTATTTCCTACCAGACCTTTAAACTCAGTCCTCCATTCCTCCTCAATAATTATCAGGACTCAAATAATTAATATTTATTTAATAAGTAAATATCCATACATTATTATCTAATAAATAAATAAATATTATATCCACCTAATAACAAATAAATATTTATTAAATATTTCACTCATATAACATTCTCTCGAATAACTAGTGATGAAATATATGCGATCAAGAAAACATGAATAATTATTAAACCACATGTGGGAATAATATTTTTTCACTTGTTAAATAATAATAATATATTATTAAATTGAGATTCTAGATACACTTAGTGTGTGACCCTTTAGGCCTCTTTCTCAGTGGCATTAGGCGAAGTAGACTAAAGTCCAAGGTTAGTGTCTAGAAATACGGAAAGGAACCCATAGTGAAAGAAGTTAATGCAGTAATTAAATAATACCACATATAGATTCTCACTCTATAATATAATCCTTTTATTACAATATCAATAATCAATCAAGTCTCATGATGGTTCCATCAACCTATGCACTCGATGTCTATTTCTGTGAATTTTCTGAAATCTAACTTGCCTATAGAAAACCTTGGCCATTGATTTATCTAGGCTATATTATTTCCATAAAAGGACATGAGATATTAACATCTATTAAATAAAAAAAAGGAAAAAATCCTTTATCACATTATTCATTAATGAAATACTTTTCAAAACTTGTCCAACATGTCATTCCTCACCTCAAACATATATCATCGTGATTTTCATCAATGCATTAAAGTACAAAACTTATAATACTAATTAATAATAATATTTTAGTATACATATAAATAAACATATCAATGGATATGAACATCCAATGACACATATTAATTTCAATTTTCTACTAATAGTTCACATTCTCATAATATTAAACATTGGATATTACCAAGGGCGTACACCATGAGAAGGTGCATCAAGGTTTTTATGAGTCTCCACCCCTGATAGCCTATATCATTTATTTCCCTTAAATGAATTAATCTGGTTATAGAAAATATATTTATGAATACATTCATGGAACTTTTGTGTTCTCATAATACTGGAGAACTACTATGAATTTTTAGTGTGACAACTACTCCTAATACATTAGCACATTCTCTGTCATGAAAATGAACAATCATGTTGTGATAAAAAGTTTATCAATATTCAAAACAATTTATAGGGATTATCATAAATTGTACATAAGTTGGTTATATAGAACTAACTTCAATAGATAGTGACCCTAAAATGGTGTTATTGGGTTCAAATTGAGTTTGTATATGTTTAAACAGATGAAATAGGCGGGGAAAGGTGAATAAGAAATGTATAAGATAAATGGACAATAATGTGGTGATTTTATATAGGTAAATAAGGTTAGCTTAATAAATAATGGGTATAAAGGTATATTAGGTTCAAATTAGTGTTTTTTAATTTTGTATGGTGGAATTATAAGTTTTTTTATGTCCTCATGATAAGTTAAACATAGATTGGTGGTTTTAGGGGGTACAATAGCTATTGAAATAGTCATTTACTCATGTGGATCTAGAACCCATTTTTGCTACTGTATGGGGTATTCAATATGGATATGGTTCTTCCCTCTAAATTGGTTATTCCATATTTATTTATTCTTTATATTTTTGTTGATATCGGGTCTCCCCATTCCCAAAATTTCAAATTGTTTTTTAACACATTGCACTTATTTTTGTAGGAATGTTTAAATTTCATTGAAATAGATATATCAATCCTTGAAAACTTTACAACTTCACATAAAGTAACTAATTTAATATTTTATGCCTTGTAAAATTATCCATCCAGGGAAAATTTAGAAAAAGGTATGCATTTATTCACATTACTTAACAATTGAAGATTAGCATATCAAGTTTTATTGAAGATGTGATTTTTTTTTATTTTTTCGTTTTTTTTTCTTTATCTTATTTTCATTTTTGTTCTTGATTTATTTGTTACAGAATAGTTAATATATGATTTCCTAAATTATGTTTCTTGATTAATTGTATATAATATGGGACAATGATGTTCAAGTTTTGCAGTGTTGAGATTTCTCTTACTCTCTCACTCTCTACCCGCTTTAAATATTTTTCAATTTACTGTTAATTTGGAAGACAATTTTTTGATATAGTTTATTTTATATAATAAAAAATTTTAGTGAAATAATTTTCTGTGGGCCTTGTAAGCGGTAATTAATGTTGGGAGTTTCTTAGGGGAATTCATCCTCTTCAAAAATTAGGATGTCATTTCAGTGTTAATGTATAGTAGAAGGTAAGTAATATCATGCTTCAAAATTAAAAATGAGATTATAAATTTTGTATAAGAGATGTCATTATTTTGTAGAAGATTTTGTAGATTTATTTTTGAGAATATTTGGTTACCGCAAATTTAATTTTTTTCTTACAATCTCAGTGTTTTTAAAAAATCTAAACAAAGGTCACTTATAATTTAAATTTGATTATCATAAGTGATGTATTTTTTTTCAATAAGTGTTATCAAACCAACCCTGTTTTATTTAATTTCATATTTTAAAATTGAATATCTTTAACATGTTGTGGGATTTCAAATTTTTGTGAATTTTGGGATTTCCAAACTATTAATTCAATCCATTTTTTCAATGATAAAGTTGTTGATAGAATAAATAGAGAAAAAGAAGACAATATAGTAAAAGTGAGCTTTTCATGCTTCCAAAAATGACCAATAACATTTTTTATATTTAGTTTCCACTATTTTAGGAATTCATGGGTAATTTTTCTTTCAAAAAACATAAAAAATGACATTTATTTTTATAATCTATGTAAATGACAATAAAATTATGTCTGTTGTTTTAAATAAGTGTTGTTAAATGGTGGGTTACACTGAAATTATACAAAAAAAATATTTAATTACATGACATAAAAAATTTCCAATAAAACCATTCAAAAACATAAAACTAGTTAGGTAAATATGAATTAAAAATTACTTTCTTCTTTATTCATATCATTATTCCTTTTCAAATATATAGTTATTTATTTTTTGTTAGAAGCTCTGTGTATTTATTTTGATCAACATATATATATATATTAGTTCAAAAATAATATTTTTTATCTAACATATGTTAGATCATGAAATGTGGAAAGAAAAAGAATATATATATATATGTATGTATTATAGTAGTGTACTGACCAATTTTAATATTTTTCAATAGATGGAATTTTAACATAACTCTTGTTCCTTCTATAATGATAGTTCAATCTATGTTACCTAGTGTTTGTTGGGTACCTCATTGGATGACACATTTATTTTTGATGAAAAATTATAAGTCTTTCCAGTCAGTTATCATATTTGTAGTATTTATTGATATGGTAATTTTGGTTCCCATTAGTGTGTTTATTTTGAGAGGGTAGCTTCAAGTAAAATATTTTATTATTTAACAATTCTATTTTTTATGCGAACCCCTTTATTGGTGAAAACTAACATCCAAAAATTCTCTGAAATTTAATTAAAACAAACACCTATAAATAGAAGACCAAGTCTCAAAGTAAGTTTTTTTGGATTGATGAACTATTGATCATGATCTATGTGATTGAGAGTGCTTCTATTTTTTTATTCTTTCAATTTGGTTTTACTAATTTTGTATCAATGATATTTTTGTAAAATCGATTTTATATTTATATTATAATCATTTTTATTGATTCCAATCTCTTGTTATCATTGATTATTAGGGTATAAGATTTTGATTTAAATATTTTATCAAAGAATATCTGGGGATAAGAGCTTGATCTTTCAATATTTTTATTGAAGAAACCATAAGGTAGTTGATTTCTATGTTATCTCTTTAATTAAAGAGGTTCAATCGAATAAATTATTGTTTTTGAATTAAGTTATTAATACTTTTGTCACTTTGTGTTAAAATAAAATAATTTTCAATGATAGAAACATTAATATCTTTTGTTTAATAAAATCTGTTTATTACATAATGTAATAGGAACCCCAATGCTTTGTTACATTCCATACTTTTCGCATAATTCATTCTCCATGTTCAATTTATATAATTTTCAGTGTGTGTTACACTATATATTGTTACTTTGTTTCTGCTATTCATTTTTTACTTTATTTTAAGTAGTTAATAATGTAGCTTACATCAGTCTATTTGAACTATATTTCTTAGAGGGGATTTATTTTTAATAATTTTTTAAATCTTTAATTCACCTACCACACCCCTCTTGAAGCTATTTATATGGGAAAAAATGATATTTATTATGTATCCAAATGGATGTAAAAGAGTTTTTTAATCATATTATTAGTTGTTCAATTACATGTTGAAAATAAAATATTAAGTCCCTATTATAATATTTCATATGGGGTAATATTTTTGGGCAGATAGTTTATTTCCTACCAGGTACCCACTATGTTTCAACTTGGTACTGGTTAAGCTTTGAGTATCATAATTTTTCATTGTATACATTGGAAAAATTGATGTAACTTATAATAAAAATATATAATTATACCTATATAGCTTCGTTGTATAGATATATTATGTGACTAAATTTCATTAGATATAAAGAAAATTTTGAACAATCTCTATAATGCTCCAAAAATTCAATCTTTCTAGTGTAAGTTTAAACTACTGCAACAGAACATATGACTTGATGAAACATCCTTATTCATTTGATCTCCAAAAATCTCCATATAGGTTCCAATTAAAATTATATATCTTCAATATATATTAGGCACCTCAAATTCATGTTAATCATGATCATCCATGCTTCTTCTCATATGAGCTCCCAATATCTCCATATATTTTTACAAACATGAGTATTATTTATCATGGTTTATTCCCTACATAAATATTTGCACAACATTGTGTTTATAGATTATATGTTAATATAGTTTTAGTTTTTCTTGTATTTGAGTATAAGATAACATGAAATAGATGTATAATGATCAGATGTTGGTGTTATATATAAAAATATAGATGTTACAAAATCATCCCCATGCTAAAGGTTAGCTCATGGACTCTGAGGATATTTCTCATAGTGATAAAATTAATGATTCAAAATATAATTATTCTTTAGTGGTTCATCTCTATTAGAATTATTTTAACATTCTCAATAGTGATAATAAAGTTACTATCATTTAATCTACTGGGTGATGAACTTGGGCCAATGATATTCTTCAAACTTAGAAAATGTTAAATGTTACATCTTCCTATTTACCTCCAAGTAAAAAAATAATATTTATTTTTTTATGAATGGAATAATTAGTTTAGTAATTTTTTTGAAACTAAACCCCTAAAATTTTTGGTGTTAATTTATGTTCTTCAATATGTTCAATTTGTAAATTTCAAAGATAATACTAAAATAAAACATTGAAAAACAAGGTATTTTTTAAAATTTCATCACCTACTTTATAAGACAACATAATTAGTGTTCATGGTAGGCTACATATCAAATTTTAACCTCTTTATTTATAAATAAGATTATAAATGGTTTAATGTGATCTTTATACCCATAGAATGATAATGACATCCCACCATTTTATTCAAAAATCCCACTTATGATACAAAAAATCCCTAAAATTTTCTTCTAGATGTGGCATACCATAGGTTAATGATGAATATATTCATGATTAGATTTTAGATCTTCACCCAAAAATATATGGTGTTCCCCTAGATGGACTAATTCATTAATTATTTTAATAAATTATTATCATCACCCCCTTTCATGAAATACATACATGAATGTACATATAAAATAATATCATCATGAACTAAATATCATTTAATATTTTTTACTAACTCTAGACTCAATTAATATCTCATTATTATTCTATTCCATTTAGATCATCAACTCTAATTAAATCACTTATAATCTTAATCTATATCCCAAACATCCTACTTCTTTCTCTTCAATTTTATGTTCATGAATCATCATAAGAAATAAGTCTTAAATATCTATTTTTTTTGAATTTTATATTAGACCATAAATATTTTAATCTTATTCACTTATATCTCCCAAAATATTATATGATCCTCATAGTCAAACAGTGGTCCCATGAATAATATATTCCTTGATTCTCCTTGAACATAAGCATCCCAAAATATATGATTTTATATAATGATTACATCCCATGTTTCAAATATTTTTCACCTATACATAGCCTTTACCAGAATGAATTCACTATTATGTGTTAGTAGATAAACCATCACATAACCTCTAAAGAAATCATATCTCACTTTAATACCTTCTGAATTACCATTATTCAACTTGAATAATTATCTGTAAAATCTTATACAAAACATCTCCAATCCATACATAGAGATAGTAAATTCTAGTTCACTATTCTGAAACATTTTACTAACTATTATAAAATATTATTAAACTATTATATATATAGTTCAATATCCACTTAATTATTATGAATGGTTCAAAAAACTCCACTTTCTACTATGAAATCTTGGAAAATTCCATTCCAATGTTATAAATAGTTTAGAAACTTCAGATTATCCTCACTCAATTATTTGAAAACACCATCTTAAACTATAAACAATAGGAATCACCAGTATCATCCATCTATAATATCTTTAGAGTAGTTTATTAATAACTCAATGATTTTATAAGAATCACCATATAATCTTTGTGTGTTTTCATTAATTAAATATGTTCTCATTTATATGCATTTAGTTTATGAGGATTCTTCACTTTGGCCACCGATTTAGGTACATAGGACAATGTATATGTCAATGCTCATGAAAATTATGATGTTGGTGGTTTGGGAGGAGGCGATAAGGATGTTGGTGCTTATATGATAGTTGATTAGGGTCATGACGGTTCTAGTGATATTAATATTGTGGTAAATTTTCGTTGTAAATTTTATTTTTGGTGTGTACATTGAATTTTATCATAGTTTTGTTTTATTATGTTTATATTGATATTAAAATATTATATTCTTTATCTTGGAGATAGTTTGAATTCTCATTATATATATTTTATTTTGGTTGAGTTATGTTGTAAGTTGTAGGGTAGGAGTTTTTTTGTCAATAGCTAGAGGATGTGAGTGTTGTTATAAGCTATAGTATGGTAGGAATTTATTTAATGGTATATGGAATCTATATCCATAAATTAAACTATGGTTGTAGCTACTAATCACCACAGTTAAACCATGTCTGTGGATATAAATAGCCATGGTTAAAACCGTGGTGGTATATTTCAATTTCCACAGTTTTCAATCATGGCCATAGGGACCAATTTCCATGGTTTTATCATGGTTTTATCTAAAAATTACCATCGTTTAGACCTTAGATATAACATGGAACTTACATATTTATAACCATGTAATTGGGGTCTAATTTACATGGTTAAATTTGGTTTTATCTTGAAATTGTCACGTTTTAAACCATGGATTTACATGGCACACTTCCATTGTTAAAAATGTGGAAATTTATAAAGCTTATTAAAAAAGATTTAGATTCCACAATTAAGGAAACCATAGTAATAACCTATTGCCATAGTTTTTTGGCCTACAACCATAGTTTGAAACTGTGGCCATTAGTGAATTTTCTAGTTGTGATAACTGAACTCTCTCCTTTCTTTATGGTCAGAAATTCCCAGGTCTTTTCCACTCATATTGTTTTAGGGTAGAACTGATGATTAAAGAAATTATTGAAAGAAGTCCATGTAAGATATTCATGTATCTTATCTTGAATGATGGAGTCCCACTATTTTCTTCCCTGCCCTTCAAACATGTAAGTGGAAAACCCACCATATATCCCTTTTGGGTTTTTGGAAAATAGAAGATCCTTTTAATTTTCTCAATCTACTCTTCAAATTTCTAGGGTCCCTTGTCACCATTGAAGATGGGTGGGTTATGAATAGTAAATTTTGAACCATGGTTCCTATTCATAACTATTTTTCAACACCCACCTAAACTAGAGTATGAATTGAATGGATAATATCATCCACCAAATAAGGTTCCTTTGGAGGATTTTCCTATGGAACTTGTCTCCCAACATCCTATCCTAGGCTCAAAAGAGATCTTATAGGAGTCATTATATATTAAACACAAAATAAAATAACCAATTAGTTTAAGATCAATTCAATAATCATAGAAAAGCTTAAAGAATCCATATTATTGCATTTAAGAAACAATAATTTTAAATAAATCAAGGATTATATGAACAAGAGGTAAAACATTAAAAATGAATAGGCTCATTTAAATAAATCTCAAATCGAGTTCATTTAAATAACCTCAAACAAAAAGTGTCTAGCTTAGTAAAAATATACAACCACCCAAGGTAACTTGAGTTAAATCATAGAAGTGAGTTGGTTAGACACCCTCCTGTACATAAAATTTGAATTTTGATGGTCCTTATCATGATGAAACACAATTCATGGCTCTAGCCACGACTACCCAAGCTCACCTCCATAGGTTAAAGGATCATGACCAGAACTAAAGGAATAACTAATACAGGGAGGCATTTTCCTAAGTAACTATATGAACACACACATAACCATCATGATGTAGAAGTATAGAGGAATAATATAAAAGGATTAAAAATATTAGGGAAAAAACCATGCATGTAAAACTTATAGACAATACAAGAGTACTGTAGCATAAACTGAAAAGTAATTAGGAAAAATACACACCCAACCAAAAATATGTCCCAACCAAAAAAATGGAAAGTAGAACACTGAGAGAGTGTAGCTCTTGATCTCCAAGATGCGACCACCGTATGCAGTCCAAAGTACCAGGTATCCCTAAGCTCTTCTGTAGTCACCACCGACTTGTTCGTCATTTTCATAAGACACGACACGTGAGGGGAAAGTCCATGTAGGGGTGATTATATACATAACCAATAGGACACCTCAAAAAATGAATGGGTATTAGTAAGATTTACAATAGAAAGATAAAGATAGTATATAGTAAATAAGATGAAGCTGAACCCAAAGTAAGAGTAAGAGTAACCTCATCCAAGCACAAGGGTATCAACACAGTGTGTAGATTAACTACACATTGATTATTTTCCACCCATAGTAGGAGAGTGAACTCATCCAACCATAATAATATAAAAACATAAATTAAATGACATACCCCACATGTCTTCACAACCCATGGAAGAAGAGTAACCAAATACAAATGTATGGATACAAAAGTTTATATATATATATATATGATCTGTCTAAAGAATCACAAATGAGAGATAAAGGGAATCTCCATCTCATAGCTCAGCCTGAGAAAAGAGTCACCAATAGTTTCAAAATCCTATTAATGATGCCCAATATCTCACATGTCTTCTTAGAAGTAACTGTGCAAGTCAAGCCACACCTCTTTATTGTGTCGCACAGTCGAGGGGGAACAAACTACAAGTAGAGGACCCAATCCCTAGTGTGTTAGGGGGTTTTACTCTATAATTATCTATAGATGAGACATGACTAAGATTAAGGGGTTTTACTCTATTTTTATGAGGATCCACACCCTATTCGATAGGGGTTCCACTCGGTAGGTAGATGACCAACACCCAATCTGATGGGGGTTCTACTCTATAGATTGAGGACTTGTGCCCTGGCATTATAGGGGGTTTCACTATGGAAAAGGAGGACCCATGCCATATATGATAAGGGGATCCACTTGGAAGGTAGAGGACTCACTCTCAAGCTGATGGGGGGTTCCACTCTATAGGAAGCCTCTGTTAATCCCACTTGATTAATTTCATCATTAGGCGTCACCTCAATAAGAATCATTCCCAAAAAAATTCAAATCATATCCCAAAATCAACAATGAAAGGCACCATCACATTCTACATGAAAAAAAACTTAGGATATGATACTTGTGAGCCAAAATATGAGTTCAAACAAATGAGATATGGATGATTAAAGTTTCCTCAAAAGGTTCCAAGGGGCACACGGTGTGTGAGGAGACCCACATAGCATGTAGTACCGCTCCTTCACCTGGCCATGTCCCCATAGGTACACAAATTTCCACCCTTGTAGGTATACATGACCTTCGGTGGGTATACACAGTGTTCCCATGCCACTCGAGGTCTGGCTTATGTGATTGGTCCTCTTTGTGTACCAAATCTATGTCTATGTACTTTAGTGCATGATGTGCCTCTCTACACGGGGCACCATAAGTGTGCTTTGTCCATGCCCATGTACTCAAGAACATAACATGTTCCTATCATCATGCTTCACCATATAACTCATCCACATGGGAAAGGGGGTACATAGAATGTATAGAGTCTACACGGTGTTCCATCCTTATGAATTTCCAAAACCCTAGTCACCAAAGTTAGGGCCTAACCCACCTTGTTTTCTTCGAACTACATGTCGTATAGTCAATATTTTTCTAGAATCACAAATCCACTATTCACATCCCAAATATGGTCTTCCACCTTCAGATCTGAATTCTTTTTCACCCAAAATCAGTGGATCTATATGACGTTCATCATTTTTGGCAATCCAATGGCCGAAAATATGATTCTGTCGACCCTAGGATTTCATCATACGAACTGTATGCCTCCAATCCTTTATCCATCGATGATTTGATTTATAATCATCAAAATAATCATCCAAAACCCACAACTATCCCAAAAATGTCTCTAATTCATCGATTAATCCCTCTTTCACAAATTTGTCATGATTTCAAGGGTCCGATAAGGCTTAGTACCACCCGACAATGTCGAACCGGAGCCGCGGGGTCTAACTGGTGACGAATGTGAAGTAATTGATTGGGTAAAGGAACAAGAAGAAAATTTTAACCTTATTTAGACAATAATTATTGGCCGATAATCAAGAATGGGGTTTTTGAGTTAGAAAATATGTATAACCAATTAAAATTCAAATAAAAGGGTGCATTCTCATGTCGAAATTGACACAGTTCAAATAAAGGGATTGATATGCTCAATCAATTTAATCAAAAAGGAATTAAACTCAAAATTGATGACTCCTACCTAGAGATTGTTTCTTTCATCATCGGATAACTCACTCACTAATGATCGATGAAAGTCATTGAGTTTGTTACGTCTTGATCTACTCTGATCTGGATTTTCCTTACCACTCGAGGAGATTATCCAATAGAAGGAGGAATGATAAGATCTCGAGGATCCCAGTATTTTGAGGCTAACTCTGGGATATTCACCATGGAATTATTCTTATAGAATGTTCATTTAGATTAAAAATTAATAAATAATTAAATTAATTTAATTAATTACCAACTGAATGTACCTCCAACATGCGAGACGTCCGAACACCACACAATGATCTATTTTAGGTCACTCCTAGGGTAAAAAATGTGTTCTAGACTCAATAATGGTCTCATATATCTGATCTAAGCTTTATTTTAAGAGTTATCCCATTTTCTTTAAGAATATGTGCATAAAATATATGAAATATACTTAATATTTTTTTAAAATTAATTCTGGTCACACCGAGCCACGTAGCATGTTTTCTCAGCACCTGGTTCTGGAAATATATATAGAAATATATAAAAATATAATAATTAAAAATGGGTATCTACATAATTCTATCTATAAAAATTTTCATCATAAAAAATAAAAAACAAGCATACAACTCGAGATACTGAGCCTACACTTTGATCTCCTGCTCTGAGGATCTCTCTTGCACATCTCTATGCTGACACAACACCAGAACCAAGAGGATGGTCCATCAAACAGGGTCCCCTCCTATCAATCCTTGATCACCATCAGGTGCTCCAAAAAGGTGATTCCATCCTTAATATCTATCTCACCCCAGTCGATGACGTGTGTATTGTCATGCATGTATCTCCTTAGTTGAGACATGTGGAAGACGTCATGCACCCGCTCTAGGTGTGGGGGTAGGGAGAGGTGGTAAATCAACCTTTCCAACCCTTGACATGATCTCGAATGGAACGATATGGATAGATTTCCTCTCCAGCCAAAACTCCACACTCCTCATCATGGGGAGACTCACAAGAAGACATTGTCTCCCTGATCGAACTCCAAAGACCTATGATGGTGATCTGCGTAAGATTTATGCCTTCTTTGGGTTGTCCTCATCCACTCACAGATGACCTAGACCTTCTTGATCATTTCCTACACTATCTATGGTCCCACAAGAGATGTCTCACTGACCACTATCCATCAGAAGGGTGACCTATAGGTCTCTCATATAGGGCCTTAAAAGGTTTCATACCAATATTGGAGTGGTTGTTTTTTGTTGTAGGAAAACTCTACCAAATAGAAAATGATCCTCCCTACTCCAGATGAAGTATAACATGCAATCCCTTAGTATATACTCCAATTCATGGACAGTTCGCTCAATCTTCCCATATTTATCGGTGTGAAATGTTATACTCATCCTCATATGGGTCTTTAATTCCTTTTGTAGGACTCTCCAAAATCGTGATGTAAACTGTACATCAAAATCTGAGACAGCCGGTAAGGTCATCCCATGAGGGTTGTAATTAAACCGTAAAGATAGTTGTATCACTAAGAGGGGGAGGGGCGAATCATTGATATCTTTTTCTTTCATGCTTCCTTTCTTATGAAACAACCTTTTCCTCCTATTAAATATTTCTTTCCCTACTAAAAAAATTCAAACACACATCCATATGAATGCATAAATTTATAAAGTTCACCACTCAATAAGAGTATCTACGTCCTTTTTATGGTTTAGAAACTATCCAATACCACAAAATCCACTAAAAAATAATTCTTTTGTGTGGAATAAAATGAGTAGTATATGTACTTACACACTCATGTAACACTATGATCAATAAAACAATGCATGTGCTTCGAGTTGCATAAAATGATATAATAATGTTTTTTGTAATAAAAATGCTATGGTGGTTCTTGATCAACTTTTAGAAAAATGATCTTCTAAAATTATTCTTCACTTTCTTACCCAAAAGTTGGTAAGAACTTCCTTAAACTAATAATGATACATAGTCTAATTTACCAATATGATTTTCCCAATCAGATTGCTCAATATGGAAAATATATGGCTCTATCAGAATATGGTTGGGACAATTATGAACTAATTCTTCTTCAATTCGGAAATCCAAATATGATTTTCTCAGTCTGATGATTCAGACCAATATGATGAATAGTTTAATACAATCTAATCTCTTATCCTATATTTATTCTATCCAAAAAAATTCTTCAAGAAAACTCAATCTGAATACTTATTCACTCTAGAATTCCTTAGTTTTCTTCCTTCTCTCTTCCTTTCATGAACAATACTTATTTCAGATAAAAGCACAAAGTAATTTCTCCTTTTATAGGTGACCAAAATATGGTTTGGGAGGGATTTTGAAAATGTTTCTCACTGAACCAAATTTCTTGAAATATCCAATTTCCTTGAATTTAAGATGAATTTAAGACTTCATCAATTCTTCCAAACTCTTCTCGAAACTTCTCAAATCTTCTAACAGTTTTAGCTCACTTCTAACTTCTTTCACAAACTCTAGTACAATTCTGATTCTGCATTCTGATTTTCTCATTATGATGAAATCATATTTTGAAAAATAGTTTCTTTATTACGTTTATCATCACCAAGTTTTAAAAAAAATGAATATATTATTTGATCTTCAAGACCCCTCTTGAAAAATCTTTTTTTTCTACTTCAAACTCTTCAAGAAAGATTCTATAATTAACACAACTCATGACCGATTCTGATTCTAATTTTCATTATGATCTTCCTCATTATTATGAAGAAAAATGTAAAGTAATATATTTTTATTATTATTTTCTCTTGACCCACTTGAAAAGAAAACCAAAAATTCAAAACATTATTTTTCACTTAACTCAATCAACAAATCATCTTGATGATAAATGGTTGACTTCGTTATTGACCGATCTCTAATTTTTCTTTTTGAATCAGCTCTAAATTTTTTTTGACTTATTTTATTTAACATCGGTCCTAACATATCCTAAGGAAAAAATATTCTTCTAATGAATATGATGGTATATAGAATAGGATGGATCAGTATAAGTGTCTTCGACTTCAACAAATTCTTTCTTTTCTGAAAATGATACAAATGATATTTCAAAATTTAAATTATTTCTCTTTTCTGATTATGAAACTCCTAAAATTATTTCTCTAAAGATTTAAATATTTTGGCTTTTAGTCTAACTAAAAACTAGTGCCTTCAGTATGATAAAAATCCTCATCCATTAAACAAATCTACATCTGGTAAACTCATTATGATGATATTGAGATCATAAATCTTCAACTTCATCAACTTTCATCTTCTTCAATCTTTCAGCGAGTATCATGAATTCCTTCATGAATTTGAATATGTATTAAGATCATATTTATCATTTTATTAATTACCAAGGAATGTATTGTAACTTAATAGAATATTCTTTCAGATCTAAACTTGAATATGACTTACTTAAATATGATTTTCAACACATTTTCTCCCAATCTGATGCTCAATACGATTTTCATCACTTGTTCTCCCCCTTTATTTTAGTAATATTACATCATATGTTTTACAATGATTTATGAGAAATAAAAAACAACAATGTATTGTCAGTTTTTCATTATAGTAAGGAGGACTCCGAAGCAGTACCTCATTATGATCTTATCTTCTTTTCTGGACCTAAGGTGAGTCTGATAAACCATTTCATCTAGAAAAAATATTCCCAATCTGATGGAATTTTGTGAGTTTGATTTTCTAAACATGACGGTCAGTCCTATTTTCACCAAAAACAAAGTGAGGTGATTTATTTTATTCTTAAACTTCCTTGACAATAAATGAAAATACCTAAATGCGATTATCATCCTTATCAGCTTGGTTCGAATAATCCCCCCCTTTGTATTTTGTTGTCAATCAAGGTTCAAAAATCACAGAACTTTGTAACATCAAGATATGGATTATTTATAAAAAATTATAAGACTACGTGAGGTAACTCATTATAGTAAACAAGAATTAATGAAAGAAAAACCATGTTTTCCAAAAGTAGTGATTATGAAAAACTTCTTCATCTTTTCATCCTCAACTTTCTTCCACAAATTTTCTTGCCCAAATTTCTTCCTCAACTTGTATCCTCTTATTCAACTTCTCTAGAATACAAATATTTTGTTTCCTACAACCACTCCAAAAGATATTTATAATAGTCCACACACTTACATACTATATTCATAGCTTACCCACATCTCCCCCCTTTTACATTCTTTCATTAAGGGTAGATTTATAAAACAATTATCAACCTTGACAACACTATCCATAGATAAGATGAGATAGTGGAAAAATACCTCAAACTTTTTGATAAAGTGGTTATATGCTCAAGTTCAACCTAAATTTTCAAAAATACTCCTTTGGTAAAGGTTTTGTGAAAATATCTGCAACTTGTTCTGATGTAGGAACATATTCTAGATTAAAATCATTTTTCTCCACATGCAATTGGATGAAATGAGACTTGATATCTATATGTTTTGAATGAGAGTGTTGTACATAATTCTTGGTAAGTTTGATTGAACTTTTATTATCACAACCTAAGAGCAATGGTAACTTTACTTCAATAAGTATGTCTTCTAACTAAGTCTTACTCCAAATAAATTGGGTAGTGGCTTGAGTAGCAGCAACATAATCAACTTTAGTCATACTAAGAGTTACTAATTCATGTTTATTTGTATTCCAAATAACACAAATCTTCCATAGAAAGAAAAATTCACCATATTTAGATCTTCTACCATCAATATTTCCTACCCAATCAGCATTTGAATACCCAAACAAATCAATACTTTCTGAGATATCATACCTGATTCTAAAATTTTTTGTACCTTTGATGTATATGAGATGAAATCCGATAAAAAAATCCATCTCCCTATAAAGAGGTAGTCCTGAAACATCCATGGGGAAGACGTTTATATAATCCTCCTTAATTTAAGGAATCTAGAATCCTGAAGAGACACTTCACTAAGAGCTACACTCACTAACTAATGGGTCATGGGTTGCAGCCTCCTGCTCACAAAACTTGTTTTCCCTTCCATGAGATCCATGTCTCCCATAAATGCTAATCTCATCCCATCAGTGCATAGGTATCTGAATTGTATGTGGCGATAGTAAATCTGGGATCAGACTGTGGCCAACCAATCCATACCCAACATGATGTCATAGGGTTTCATCTTGATGACTAAAAGGTCCCACGTGTACCTTTATTTACCGAGTGATATCTCGCACTACTGGAAGATAAAATATATAGAAGTAGCATTCTATGTAGGAACCTCAAGACAAAGATATTGGGAAACCACCTCAACTAGGAGCTCTAGCTATCACAACAGAGGTATAGAGATGAAGGAATGAATGACACCTTTTTCTACTAATACTGAAGTAAGAGTAGAGTAAACATAGATCATAACACTAATCATCTTGTGCACTGTGTGGTCATAAGCCTCCAAAGATTGCTGTTGTGCATGACCCCAGATGCCAGCTCCCTAATCCTGACATGGGCCACCTTGTGGTGGTGGTGGAATGATCTCATAACATCATCCACCAATTATAGATGCTATTACTATTCCAGTTCTACCTCATTGGGGACCAAACTGCCCACTACTAGGAGATCCATGATCATAGTGATTCCTTTTCCATGATAGTCCATTTTCTATATGTATGGGCTTCTTGGCATGTCTAGTTGGCTAGTCACATGTTGTGTGAACTCACCCATCACAAGAAAAGTACCACCCCTATATGGTATTCCCTATAACTTTGTGATTCCACTAAACACATTCATAAATCTAATAATGGGGAGGTCTCCTGCATCGAGATCCTGTTGTCTGATATTTTCAAGCTGCTACAGACAACTCAGCCTTATGATGACCATTGCTAACTCCTACTTCCTGGTATCCCTCTGACAAAAATATCTCTATCGCCAGTGCCTAATCCAACACCCTAAAATAGGTGGGGATATACAATGGCACCAAGTTGTCATAAATATCTTTATGGGGTCCCTGCTCAAACTTTTGTGATCTGAAGTAGGCCTCTCAGATCATATCAAGGGAGTGGTAGGTAAGGTATGTCAACCAATTTTCATACACATCTATCATCATAACTCCTTGATGTGGCTCAAAAATCTCTTAAATATGAATCGAACAGAAGAAGGGGGAGTAGTACTCCTCATGGAACAATAGCTAGAAGTCCAGCCATGAGAGTGTCGACTCATCCTGCATATGGGTAACGAGACTCCACCAGTGCTAAACTACTCTTTGTAAAAGGATAACTGTTAGTGAAACCACTTAATTAGTCACGTTTTGGATTATCCAAAAGACATGAACCACCAACTCTATACAAATCTCTATTACCCAATTATCTAGCTCATTGTGAAATCACGTGGTGTACCACACACGTCTTTACAACCCAATGTCGGAGAGTAACCAAATCTAAAGGTATGGATAAATAAGTGTATATATATATATGATCAGTCAAAATAATTCAATGTTAGAGAGAAATGTGATCTTTATATCATAGAACATCCCATAAAAAGAGTCACCAAAAGTTCCAAAAGTCCATCAATGATGCCCAATATCTTACATATCTGCCCAGAAGTAACTGTTCAAGTCAATACACTGATTGTCACTATACTGCTCAGTCAAGGGGGAAAAACTCCAAGTAGAGGACCTACACCCTAGTGCATTAGGTGGGTTTCACTATGTAAGTATTCATCAAGGACCTACACCTAAGCTGATAGGGGGTTCTACTCTAGTGTGATGAAGACCCTCACCCTATCTGGTAGGGTGATCCACTCAGTAGGTAGAGGACCCGTGCCCAAGATGATGGGGGGGGGGGCTCTAATCTATAGGTCGAGGACCCATGCCCTGATGTGACAGGAGGTTCCAATATGGTCATTGAGTACCTTCTCCCTATCCAATAGTTGGGTTGCACTCGGAAGTTATAGGACCCAAACATAAGATGACAGGGGGTTCCAATCTATAGGAAGCCTATGGTGATCTTTCCTGATCACTACTATCATCGAGCGCCACCTCAATAAGAATCACGCCAGAATATTTTACAACATTTCCCAAAAGCCACAATAGAGGTTACCATTACGTTCTATGTGAAAACAATACTCAGGATAGGCTGATCACATGATAAAATACAAGTCCAAATGAAGGAGATAAAGAAGATTGAAGTTACCTCAAAAGGCACCAAGGGGTAAAAAACAAGTGGTCTCCCTCCTTCACGTGGTCGTGTCCATTGAGGTACATGGATCACCAATCATGTAGATATACACAACATGTGGGAGATATACATAGTATTCACATTCCACTCAGGGTCCCACCAGTGTGTGTGTCCATGTCTGTGTACCCAAGTTGTGTCTGTGAACTTTAGTATGTGATGTGCCACTTCACATGGGGTGTTGCCCACGTGCTTTGGTCATGCACATGTACTCAAGCATATATATATTTTTTGGTTGTGTTCTTTTCCACACAGTTCATCCACATGGGAAAGAGGGTACCCGACGTGTAGGGAGTCAACATGTCATGCCATTATTATGAATTTCCAAACCCCTAGTAATAAAAAACAAGGCCTCACACACCATGTGTTCTTCGAACTACATGATGTGTAGTTTGGTATTTTCTATAATCATAGATCCTCTCTCTGTATACCATATCTGATCCTCCACCTTAAAATCCATATTTTTTTGCTCGAAATTAGCATATCTAGTCGTTTTTCATCATTTCTGTCTATTTGGTGGATGAAAATATGATTTCATTGACCACGAGGTTTCACCATATGAACCGCATTCCCCCAATCATTCTACCATATATGATTTTTTTCAATAAAAAAATTATCTACAACTTGAAACCATCCCAAATCTATCTCTAATTTTCTGATCCATCCCTCGTGTGTGAATCCATCAAGATTCTAAGGGTCTGATCAGGCTCAATACCACCCAACAATGTCAAACAAAGACCTTAGGGTCCAACTGATGATGAACATGAATAAATTTATGGGGGAATGGAACAATAAATTTTTTTTAACCATCATTGGAAAAATGTTCTTGGCCAACGATCAAGAAAGGGGTTATTCGGGTTAGAAGAAAAGAATAACCAATTAAAATTTCAATACACGGGCACATGCTCAGGATAAAATTGGGACATATCAAAGAAGAAGATTGATCCACTCAATACATTTAATCAAAAGGGCATCAATTAGATCTTGATGAGTCCTAACTAGATATTGTATTTTTTATCATCGAAGAAAACACTCACAAATGATCGAAGGAAGTTGTTGCATTCACTACATCCTAATTATACTCTAATCCCGAGTTTTCTAATCATATGAAGAGATTAATCAAAGAAAGGAGGAAGGAGAATCTCTTGACAGTACCAGGATTATTATGATAACCATTGGTGATTCTCCATGAAAATATTATTATAGGTATTTCAGTTAGGTTAAACATAACCAATTAATTTATTCAATTTAATTAACTAACAAACTAAACATTTTCCCAATGGGTGATTTTTCCAAACACCTAGCGCTGACCAATTTTAGGTCACACATAGGGTAAAGAATGCATTCCAAACTCAACCATGGTCTCAGATTTCAGATACTTGTTTCCATTTAAGAGTTATCACATTTTCTTTAAGAAACTACATGTGTGTAATATTAAATAAACTTAATATTTTTATAAAATTAATTCCAAGAACACTAGACCTTGAAATTGTAATTCATCCTGGTCAATGGCCCTAGGTATATATATTTAAATATTTCAAAGTCCTATAAGGTAAAAATAATGTCTCCACAGTCATAACTCCAATCTACCAATGACCCAGAACCAAACTCAGGTAATGTCATAACACTTTTGTCTTGTTAATGTATCTAATACCACTTTATATCAAATCAATCCAAGTCAACCTAACACGTAACCCATTTTGGACCACCAAAAGATAAAGATCAAAAAACAACCACATGTTTCTCATGAATAACCACAAAGTGATAAACCAACATAGTACAATGTGGAAGAAGAGTAAAAATCTATGAGACATAAAATGTCAATCCAAAAGGATTAACTTGAAAGTAAAAGAAGAAAAGACAAAAAATGAGTATCCATTTGACCATTTTCACCACCAATCCATCTCACTAAGAAGGTAAAGACAACCAAGAAAAGTTAGTGAATTACATAACGCCCTTCCCACAACCTGTTTCATGCAAAACCACATCTAAAAATACCCAAGGTAAAGATAGGGTGTGAGCATAATTCCCAATAGTATTCCACCAAAGAATATATACAAATTCAAACACCATGAAACCATATAGTTCTAGATTTAAAACAAATCACATTTATAATGAAATATCAAAAAAAGAAATCATTTTTTAAAATAAACATTGGTTTTCATAAAAAAAATTCATATTCACATGAATATGGAATATGAAAAGTACATGTAAGGTAACATGAAAGGAAAAGAAAATTCATACATGGACACACCATAAGATAGATAACTGAGTAACCGAGCATAAAATGTACTATCATGTATAAAACCTAGAACAAGTGGGATCTAGACTATGGGTATACATACTTAGGTACATGAAGGAATACTAAGTTAGGCATAAAATGAATCCTACAGATATAGATTCCAACCGCATTCTATTGATATTAATAAAATAATTCCTAGGGGTGTCACACACATCAAGACATTCCTAAGGTTCAAAATGTGATATTTTTTCCAAAAACCATTTGAAAATCATGGTCACAATTTCTAAAACATTTTCACAGTGAAGAAATAGTTTTATCATTCTTGAAAACCCTTTGTAGAGTTAAAATTACCTATGATTCATTTCATCAAACATAGTGTGCATAAAGACCGAGAAACTAATGAGGGAGAGAAATAGTTATAGTGGCCCATTTCATGGTCCATAGCGGCTGGATTAGAGTTTTCTGGGTTGGTCTGATCGATAGATCCTTAGTGGAATATTTAAATAAAGATTATTCAAAGAGTTGAGGGAGAAAAAATGCATCATGTAGCACCATTTATTTAGAAAATGACTGATCCACCCAATAGTAAACAATAATACCACCTTTGACAAGAGATAAACAAAATTACTTTTAGTTCCTCCAACCCTCCTACTGCTAGGCACCTTCTTCATTTTTCCAAACTCATCTCCCACTAGTGCACGTTCTGTAAAACTTTGATAAATTAGAAATAAAGTAATACTGGTAGACACGATTAACATATGAAGAATCTTCTTCTCTGAAGACACATTTAAATACACAATCCACACATAAGAGAGGTAATTTAAGGGTGTTGGTGGCCATCTATTATTGAGTAATCTATTACTTATGTCACTTATAGGACCAATATTTGGATCTAGTACCATGATTATTACAAAAAATTTATTATTTATATTTATATATATATTTAAAAAACATAGAACATTTACTTTATTCATGGAACCCAAATATTTTTCTATTTTTCATGAAATATTATATTTGGTATATTATTACAAAATATTATTTATTCATAGTACATGTGTAGGAGATACTCCCCCCTTCTCCCGCCTCTTTATTTGATTATGAACAATATAAAGTTCAAGCATGTAGTTGGAATGACCTTTTTAAACATTGATTATACATGGTGAATTGGTTGTTGATCAATAAAAGAAGGTCTATAGAAAAATACTACCACATGAATAAATGTGATGAACATGAATCACATAAAACTGATACTCCAAAACATCCATAAATTCTATAAAACACTCAAAAAATAAAAAAATTAGTTTTTTTAAAATTTATTTTAATAATTAAAAATAATAGTTCATTTTTACTATCATGAAGAACAGTTTTAATTTTTATTATTATTCATGTTTTACTGGGATTCTGTTTTGTGGGTTTCCTCTTTGCGGGCCACTATGTGGGCATGCAGTATTGCAGGGACTTTGTGTGTTTTCTGTTATCCTATTGGGTTTGAGGGCATGGTTTGATCTCTCTATATTGATCCCCACTTTCCTTCCCTGTGAATTAGTAGTTGTTGATTATTTCCCATATGACATTTCTCGAATGCAGGTTTTGTGTTTATTCAATGATCTTATTTCCCGTGACTTCTAGTTTCCAAAATCCACATGTACTAGATTATGCATGATCTATTTTTCCATTGTGATCTTATCAATCCTTCAATGAACGTTCCATCATACACGTGTCCCCCTCATCTACCAAGTCTAACACCATCCACCTACATTTCCATTATTACTGGCCACACTAATTCATTATCACCAACACCATTTTTTGGTTTCATTAGGATACTGCTCAGAGAGAATATAGTTTTGAGTGAGAAGGAGAAGCTTCAGTGGTGCAAATTTTCCACACCATAACTACATAATTGTTACAGTAATCATCTTTAGTGGTGATCTCAACCCATGTGAACTCTATCTGGACTGCATCCTCTTCAAGATTCTATAACCATGGTAGTGTCACTTCTCCATCAAGAGATCTGTGATCTGGACTTGTGAGATTATTCTTTTTATTCTAATAATTTGCATTGTATTTTATTTTTCCTTTTTTGTCTTGTGTATGGGGTTTCATGAACTAGTCTATCCAGTTTGAGGGTGTATTTCAACATCTTCAGGAAAGGGTTCACTATTGGCTCCTAGAGTGACGAGGTCCCTGTACTCAGATAGCTTATATGGTATGTTTGTGTTGCCTCTATAATTTCATCTCTTTTTTTGTATGCTAGATATTTTATTTGTTTTTCATAATAATGAACTCAATGGGGATTTTCATTCCATGGAGTAGGACTAAAATAGTCTGAACCATGTAAGTCTCTTGTTTTCTTTACTTTTGCTTACATTCTTTTGTTCTCTTTTTTGTTTACTTTTGGTTTTCGAACCAATTTGTTTCTCAATATTTTTTTCTGCTTCCATGATGCTTTTGGTCTAGGCATTTGGTCTAAACCCCTCCACCCCCCAATAATTGGTATCAATGCCCTTATTTGAAGTCCACACTATCCTCTATTAAGCTAGAAGTTGAGAAGTTTGATGGAGAAAATAATTTTAACCTATGGAGAGCTAAGATGAGGGTGCTTATTTTTTACAATGGACTTGTAGACATTCTCTTAGGTCCTAAGAATCCTATAGTCACTATCACCAAAAAATAGTCATCTACCATATATATTGATGTTGACCCTAATATTTTTAGGAAATCCCATTGTATACTGTTGTTAATCTTAGGTGATAAGGTCTTACATGAAGTTTTTAACGAGACTACTACTAAGTATATAGGTATTAAAACTAAACATTTTTATATGTCTAAGTCTCTTATTTTCTTTTTATATAAGAAAATGTGATTTTACACTTCTAAGATTAACCTTGGTTCTTCAATTAACATTAATCTTGATGGTTTCAATAAATTGTTTCTTGGATTAACTAACATAGATGTTAAATAAAATGATGAAGATAATTCAATTATCATGTTGACTTACCTTGATTATTCTTTTAATTATTTAAAATATTCAATTATGTATGGTAGAGAATTGATCACCCTAAAAGAGGTTAAATCAGTTGTATTGTCCTGAGAACTTCAAACACCTGGTTTGAAGGATGAGTCTAGTGAAGTTAAATACAAGCCTCAATTAATTCATGTTAGGGGTCAAATTACCAAATAATTATTTTTATTATAAAATTATTGGTTAAAAAATGAAGATAAGGATCATAAGAAAAAGTCAAGTCAAGGGGGTCTAAAATAGTGTAGGCCAAGAGTGTCTCCTATCACTAAGTTCATTCTTTACAGGGGAAGGGATCCTTGGTTGGTGAAACATATAACATTGTTCCTTTGGGAGGTAATGTAATCAATTAAGTCATCAACCTTGTTCCCTTATCTCCTAACATGGAGAACATCCATTCAGTTATTGATATGTTCCTTGCACCTATTAATGGTGCATAAGATGGTCGAGGGAGTGGTACCTTGCCCAAGTATTGTGTCCTGAAGGATGATTAAGTCCATTAAGATCACATAGATCTGAATATTATTTTTCTTACACAAGTCAAGAATTGTATACATGGAATTTTCTTCAATCTGGATATAATTACAATTTCCAAAAAAATATGAGAAGGCCCTGAAAAATGATCCACTATGGTCTCGAACAATGCATCATCCCTTCATGAAACCCACAATATAAGATCCATCCATGTTGAGATTCAAAACTTGAGAAAGGGGAGTCCAACAAACCCATCTACCCTGAGGATTATTGGGAGGTGAGATAATATGTGTACTAATCGGAATATGTGGGTGAAAAGAAGGAGAATCGTCCTAGATTCTATTGAATTGATCTAGACCAATAAAGAGATTTTTTAACAATGATATCCATTATACTGTATGAAGTACTCTCAAGAAAGGATTTTTAACTCACCTACCAGATGCACCAGCAACCCACTATGAGGATCCCACTACTCTCCCTCCTCTTGGGTCCAATATTATCTACTCCTTGGAACCAGTGGTTGAGCAAAGGTAAGCTCATTGAAACTTTAGAATGGAGGCCTATAAACTTTCCAAAAAATCCCATATCAACCATGTCGAGTCACCCTAAATGAATATGTGATATACTAACTCCTCCTTGGAATCCCTATATCAAGAACACTTAGACACAAGGTAGATGTCCCGATGTTGAACATTTTCATCTGTTGGCAAGGCTTGGTGTCTAACACACCAAATATTGAAGTTGTAATGATATGTAAACTCTTTTTTTCTAATAACCTCCCCTCACTGATCATTACCATTCTTTTCCAACATGAATATTCTGTAATATTTCTATAAGAAACTCCCTAAAGAGGACCCTATGAAAATTCACTTTTTTTGGTCAGAATTCAATACAATTTGTTCAAAACATTCTTATTGATCCTTGTCTAGAATAGCACAAATGAGACCTGGGAAGTAGATTGCTTTCCTGAATATGATATTTGGAACTAGGCACCCACCCAATTACAGTGTCTGAGGCTAATTTCACCTCTACCCAAAATCTAGTGAGTGTGGTTATGGAGTGTCAGGATATGGTGGAGAATCACGAGCCACAACATATAGGGGAAAACTCTTGGTGATTTCAGCCCCATACTATACTTTCCACTCATGAAACTACCCTGAAAGGTCTCACCCTCGATAATTTTCCATGAAAGATTATCATGAAGACATTGCATAGTGTTCGATATGTTCCTAGAATTTATCCCCCCCACTCATTCAAGGTCATAAACATCCTTATCCAAGAGGCCTAATGATTATTTCCATCCATGTGTGCATCAAAAATGAATCTGACCCGAAATTTCTCAATTCTAATGATCACAATATTTGGAACCTTCATGAATGAAATCACGTGTATGGGAATAGAAGACATGACGCTGTTGACCAAGGTAATTCTACCTCCGAATGATAGGAACAAATTTTTCCAATTCAAGATATGATATATGATTTTATCTTCCAATTTGTAAAAATAATGGATTTGGAGCCTACTAGGTGAAGTTGGGGCACCGAAGATGATCATAGGAAAATACAATTGACTTATTTTTATTTGAATCTCTAGGACTCGTACTATCATGACCCATCCCCCTTGGCCTGTGTCGTGACTACCCCAAGCCCGCCTTCCATTGGCCAGGGGATGACAATTAACACCGAAAAGGAATATCCATAAAACTAGGAAGGAATTTCCCTTTTAATCTATAACTCACACAATCCAAGAACATAGAAAGATATAAGCACAAGGTAAACTATATAGTAAAAAGAGTGAGTATAGTATGTAAAGGGTTTGGAATACAAGACCAATAGGAAAGTACAAGTAAAAATGAAAACAGATCCTGGGACCACCTGCCATAGATCCTACCTGAAGGGTAGGTACAACTCTCGAATGACCATCTTTGAGGTATGACTCATCTAAGGTCCATCTCCAAGAAACCTCTAGTCCTGGTAACCTCGTCCTTGATCAATGTTTTCCATCATCTTCACAAGACACAGCAAGGTATGAGCGTATCCCGCACAGGGGTGAGTATAATGATACTCATTAGGGACCCCCTAACCACAAAGGTCTCTCAGAATCCACAAAGTATAACCACAAAGTAAGACCTCAATTAAAAAGCACGAATCAAAAACCAACCCTACATAGGTATATGGACATAAATATACCTAAGTTATCAAGAAAACCCATCTCATTCATAAGGAAACACATGGACCAACTCTTTATCCAGAAACACAATTGTTCCATGAAGGAAAGAATACCACGAATGTAATACCATAAAGGTAAGTACCACAAAGGTAACACTACATCTATGAATAACACAAAGGTATCGCCATGAAGGTAAGTACCACCAGGGTAACTCCACATAGAAGATTACCACAAAGGTATCACCACAAAGAAGAATACCACTAAGGTAAAGACTCATCTCACACCAGGTATAACTTAAGTATGGAAGTACAGATGATTAGTTGTATTGCTAGATCATCTTACTTCATCGAGAAGATATGCTATTGACCCTCACAGGATCAAAGATGAACCACATAGGATCTGAAGATAAACCACACAGGATCTGAAGATGACCCATATAGGATCTGTAGATGACCCACACAGGATCTGTAGATGCTGACCCACATAGGATCTGAAAATGACCCACGTAGGATCTGAAGATTCTTCAAGTACAGCTAGCCACAGGTTTCTCGCACTATACATGCTTTATTCTAGGAGGATCCGCTCCTCAAGCCAGCATTAAATACTTAAATGGCCACAAAGTCCCATCCATTAGTATCACGGATGTCCGTCATATCATAAGGGACCCAACGTGATAGACGACACATTAATTGGATTCCTGGTCTGTATGTTATTAGTGTTTCCGTTCCGAGGGTCTGGTTGAATATGGGTTCAATCCAACCTGGCCATACTCTAACTTTATCTAAATAACAAGTGCATTATACCAAAAGGACCATCTTGATCTAGGGATTCTAGTGCTGTAGTCGGTTTGTCAAATAGATGCACAATTCTCAAGATATGGCCACAAAGGTGTTTCTGGGTCTAGTTGGTCCCGGGTCTGGTCCAACCCGGTTGGACCCACCCAGAACGAACCGGCCTAGGCCGACCCAACTCTGCTATGGTCTGACCTAGTTGGACAAACCTAGATTGACCTAGTGTGGGCCAACCCTACCCTGCTCGGGTCCAACCCAGATGGGCTGGGCCGCAGCGGGCCCGGTCCACTGGGCCGCGGTTCGTCCCGACCCACGAAGGGGGCGGCCCAACCTGCTGGGTGTGACCCAGCCCATGCTGGGCACAACCCGCTAGGCGCAACCCATTTGGGGTGGCCTACTCGGCGTGGCCAACTAGAGCGTGACCCACTCGGTTGGGTGCAGTCCGTCGTGGTGGGGCCCGACCTAGCCGCTACTGAGGGGGGAGGTGCCCCCCAGATTTACGAATGGTCCATTTGGATCATTTGACTTAGGCCAACCCGGAATCACCATGTGGCACTACCTACTGGCATGAAGGACCAACCAGAGTGGGTCCTGCTCGGCATGATGCGGCAAGCCGGGTGCTGGCCACCCTCTGGGTGCCCCACCACTGCTAAGCAACCGCAACCTCCTCCTCTACCAGTGGCGCGGATGTGAGCCACCTTGCCTCCATGAGGTCGGTCGGCATGCCGACCACCACCTACCTCTGCCACAGCCAACGGGTCGCGACCTCCTTCGGTGGCGTAGTTGCACCGCTGCCACCGTCACGATCGACCGGAGTGCCGATAGCTGCCTTGTACGCTGCCGGTGTCTGTCGCCGGCAACATGGACTGGTTCCGCTCAACCCGTCAGTCCACCACGAAGAATAAATCAAAAAAATGAAGTTGCGGAGGGATCAGGCCACATTTGTTTGTCCCACACCCTCCGCATTAGACCGATAACATGCAGCTTCGAGAAGAATGTTTCAACATAAAATAATGATGAAAAATCATAAACAAACCCTAACTTGTTCATTGGAGATGGTGTGAGGAAGAAGATGAAGACGCTGACATTCTTCACTCCCGCAACATGCTTTCGATACGTGCTCAAGCATTGTCCTCATCAGAGGTCCGTTCTTTGTTGGAGGATATTTCTCCAAAGGCTCTCCAAAGTCTCCCCTTTTCCAATGATCCCCCACCACAAGAGGTGAGGATCCAACTTAATAAGTTAAGTTTATTAATTAATTGATTAATTAATGTTGGTACATCAATTGTGGGATTAAAAGAGGTACAAGTGTTTCAAGGTCAGGTGGTCACCACCACCAAATTTCAAATGAGAGGGTTCAAGAAATAAAATAAAATATATTTATTTTATTTTTAAATTCTCCCACAAAAAACCGAATATCCAACTTCCACCCTCGACCTATTGTGGTCGAGGTGAAGGTCTCCTTAAGAAAATATAGGTGCTGTGAGTTCAACAGTGTCCTCAGATTTCAATTTCAAGCATCAGTTAAAAAGTTAAAAAATGTCGCTCGTGTGTTTACTGAACGTACCTAAAAAAAGTTTAAAAATTCATTCTGAAAAAAATGGGCCTCAGAATCATGAGCCGTCAGTTTTCATGGACTCATAATATTTCCATATAATTAAAAAAATTACATGGAAAAATCTTAGTCTTTACATTCTCCCCACCTCAAGGCTTTGCATCCCCAAAAGCCACAACAAAAACTAAGGAAACAAGTGGGAGTATTAAACACGAATCTAAACCTCCCACTCCCATCTGCTCTCATGGAGATTTCCATACTACCAATTTACATGCACAAGAGGTATCGATCACCCACATATGACTCTATTATTTTGATCCTCAATCTCTACTGGAACCTCTGAAAATGTCTCCCCATCGTCGATGTCCAACTTTCCCCAATCAATGATGTGCGAAGGATCATGTACGTATCTCCTCATATGGGATACGTGGAAAATGTCATGAACCTAGTGCAACTAAGGGGGAAGATCTTAGCGGTATGCCACCTCACCAACTCTACTGAGGAACTAAAATGATCCTATGAACCTCAGAGATAACTTTTTTCCTCGACCAAATCTTCACAAAAATCGTCGAGGTGAGACCCGTTGGAAGACATTGTCACCATCCTCAAACTCCAGAGGTCTCCATCTCCTATCACCATAAGACTTCTACCAGATTTGTACAGTCCTCATCTGCTCTTGGATGTTCTGCACCTTCTCCGTGGTAGCCCATACCATCTCTAGTCCCATGAGTGCTGACTCCCCTATGTCAGCCCATCACATAGGTGATCTGCAAGGTTGAACGTACAATGCCTCGAATGGTTCCATACCTATAGTGGAGTGATAAATTTTGTTGTACGAAAACTCCACCATGGTCATGTGATCCTCTCAGCTGCTTTCGGAATCAAGGACACATGCACACAACATGTCCTATAGGGTCTAAATGGTCCACTCTGTCTAACCATCCATCTGAGGATGGAAGGCGGTGCTCAACCGAAGCTGTGTCCCGAACGCCTCCTGCAACCACTTCCATAGCTAGGAAGTAAAATTTACATCACGATCAGCAAAAATTGTTGAGGGAACTCCATGAAACCATACAATCTCTTGTATGTAGAGGTATCCCAAGTTCTCTACTAATCCCTGCTCTTTGATAGGTAGGAAGTGGGCCAACTTGGTGAGTCGATCCACAATCACCCAGATTGAATCATGTCCCTTGGATGTGCATGGAAGTCCTGTCACCAATTCCTTCGAAATTCCATCCCAATTCCACTCCGGAACCTCTAGTGGCTGAACTAAGCCTGGTAGAACCAGATGCTCTACCTTCACTTTCTGATAAGTGAGGCACCGTGAGACAAACTTTTCCACTACTTTATTCATTCCCGGCCAACAGTGCTAACGCCGAAGGTCCTAATACATCTTCACCACTCCTAGATGTACCACTAGAGGGGATGTATGGAACTCCCTCAACACTTCCTTCTATAGTGTCACTGGTACCATAATACATTCTCTGAAGAGAATGACGTGCTCCCCACCTTCAGAAAGTATATTAGGTGCCTATCCTATGGATATCTGAGCACGTAAAGCATCGCAGTCAGTGTCCCCAAGATTTTCCTCCCAAACTCGCTAATGGAGTGGGGGAGTGACTGTCAAAGACTAAAGATAAGATGCTCCATCTCGATCGATGTAGGATACCTACAAAGTGGCCAGCTGATCTGTCGCCTCACTCAGAAACTGTATACCGGATCTTCTGTTGAGTGCATCTGCTACTACATTCCCATTCCCAGGAGTATAGACTATCTCGAATTCATAATCCTAGTGGAACTCAAGCCAACACTACACTCTCAATTTCAGGTCCTTCTGAGAGAATATATACCTAATAATATTGTGATTAGAGTAAACTGTAAAACGTTAACCCATCAAGTAATGTCGCCACATCTTCAAGGCGAAGACCATTGCTGCTAACTCCAGGTCATGGGTAGAATAGTTCTTCTCATGATGTATCATATGTCGATAACCATATACGATCACTACTCTCTCTTGAATCAGGACACATCCAATCCCGGTCCTTGATGCATCGCAGTAGACTATGTACCCAATGCCCTCCTCCGGTAACCTCAAGATGTGGGAACTCATCAGTCTCTACCTCAGCTCCTAGAAACTTTTCTGGTATTTCTCCAACAACACGAAGGGTATCCCCTTCTTCATCAATGATGATAAGGGTTCCGAAACCCTAGAAAAGTTAGCTACAAACCTCCGATAGTAACCAGCCAAACCCAGGAAACTCTACACCTCTGTCACACTTCTAGGTGGCTCCCAAGAAAACAAAGCCTCAATCTTCAGTGGATCCACTGCAACTCCAACCTTCAAGATAACATGTCCTAGGAAGTGAACCTCTTGGATCCAGAACTGGAACTTTGAGAGATTACCATAATGCTGGTTCTCTCAGAGTGTGTACATAACTATCTGCAGATGATAGACATGCTCCTCCTCTATAGCTGAGTATATGAAGATGTTTTCGATGAATACTACCACAAAGTGATCGAGGTATGGATGGAAGATCCTCTTCATGAGTCCCATGAATACAGCTGGGGCGTTGGTCACACCAAAATGGCATAAAAAAGAACTCCTAATGGACATACCAACATCTGAAGGTCATCTTCTGCACATCCTCATCTCGTACCCTGAGCTGGTGATAACCTGATCTGAGGTCTATCTTTGAAAACCAATGTTCTCCCTTCAGCTGATCAAAGAGATCGTCAATCCTTAGAAGTGGGTACTTGTTCTTCATGGTCACCTGGTTCAGGAACCAATAGTCAACAAAGAGTCTCAAACTCCCATACTCCTTCATTGCGAACAAAATCAGGGCTGCCCAAGGAGAAGCACTGGGCCTAATGAACCCCTTGCTCTGCAAGTCCTCTACCTGTACTCAAAGCTCTCGAAGCTCCGCGGGAGCCATCTGATATGCTGGTGTAGATATCGGTGCCTTCTGGAGGTACAAGTCGATATAAAAGTCCACCCCTATGCAAGGAGGTAGACCCAGAACATCATCAGGGAAAACACCAACATACTGGTCCACCACTACAGGATAGCTCAGACTCTCAACATGAACCGCTCCGAGGGTAAGGCTAGCCAACTAATGTGTGACCGGCTGCACCCACCTCCAGGTAAGTCCATCTTGTTCCTTAAATGTTCCCTTCTCACTGGTGAAGAAAAACCAAGTCCCAT
Organism: Viscum album; assembly: GCA_963277665.1. Lineage (NCBI taxonomy): Eukaryota > Viridiplantae > Streptophyta > Magnoliopsida > Santalales > Viscaceae > Viscum > Viscum album. Next base: position 815,845,539 of record OY728137.1, read on the forward strand.
CTTCACGAACACACCACACTTTGCGTCTAATACAGTGGATCTGAGCATGGACTGTGGATAACCAATCCATACCCAAGATGATGTCGTAAGACCTCGGCATCACTACTAGAAGATACAATCCTAAACTCTTACCTCCTAGAGTAATCTAACACTACTAGAACCAGTGTGCGATCATCGAATCCGCTCCCATAGGAGTCTCTAGCTGTAAGGATCGAGCTAATGGATCCACTGGAATCTCCGAACTCCGAATGAGGGCCATGGAAATAAAAGAGTGACTGGAACCTATGTCTATAAGTACTATAGCTAAGGTGAAGTAGAAACATATCATACCTCGTATCATCTCAATAATTTCGTAGTTTTAGGCCTCAGCTGGCTGGAGCTGAGCTCATCCCTGTCCACCAGCTCCCTGTGGTCATTGTGGACCACCAGAAGGTGGTGGCAGTAGAACCTTGAATTGCCACCCACCGCTTGCTGCACGACCATCACCTCTACCAAGTCCACCTTCTGCCTATGGAAATCATCAATCGTTTCTTCACCTCAACCCAAGTGGTCCTTTGACCGTCTTCTAGTTGTCCGTATGGTAGTTCGGGCAGTCACGAGCCATGCGACCCTACCCGCCGCACGAGTAACACTGCCTGCTCCCTGCCTATCCTGCTCTGTCTCAAGAGCCCTGCACAACTGACCCTATATCCTATAGTTATACACCTGTAGGTATGGTCCTATTTCACCTCTAAATCATCTATATACTACCAGCTACAGATGACTCTGCTACATGACATCTTTTGGTGGGTCTCGCTGCCGGTGACTGCTCAGCAAGGAAGCTCTCCACTAAGAGTGCTCTCTCTAAGACCCCAGCCTGCGTCAAGATGCTGAGAGAAATCATAGAATCTTTAATCTATGGTCTGAGCCCCTACTCAAAAGCTCGGGCCTTAAATAAAGGCTCTCGCATCATTTCAGTGGAGTAGTGCGAGAGGTCGGTGAACCTCGCTGAATACTAAGCCACGGTCATGCTACCCTGTAGCAAGTGAAGAATATCCTGTATACATAATGCATGTAAAGTTTCATGGAAAAACTCTGCACTGAAAAGGATCTTGAAGTCCACCCAGATGAGGGTGACCTCATCATGAACTTGGAGCATCAATCTCCACCATCTTCCCACTGCTTCTTGAAGAAGACTGGTGGCAAGGATCACCATGAGATCAACTGGTGTCCCTACAAGTAGAAAAACTATAACCATGGCCTCCAGCCAGTCCTTAGCCGCATGGGGATCCGTCTTACCCCAGAACCTCAATGGCCTCTGGTGCTGGTACTTGTGCAACGTGATTAATCGGTGTGCACCCTCTGCTGATGGGGCCGACGACATCGGATTCCCAATGGGTAGTGGTGCTGCTGGTACACCGCCTGATGGTACAACTGCCGTTAGGGGGACCTACACCAAACCCTCGTCGCTCGGTGGGCTGTCATCACGTAATCTACCTAGAACCCTGGATGACTATCTGTGTGGAGGAATCCTGAAAAGAAAAATGTGTACCACAGTCAATAAGTTATACCTGGTGAGATGACTCAAAGAGATCACAAAGAAAACTTTTCAAAAACACACACGCAATTAGTGTTTTCGTGCACTGAGTCAGATATCAGAAGTCAGGGTCCTCGTGTATGGATACGTCGGACACCGCACCAACATTGGACTCCCCAAACTGAAAACCACACTCATCACACTTAACACTATTGCCACATAGAAAAGATCATAGTCCTAGTTCTTCAATAGAACTGAACTCCTCTGATACAAATTGTTCATGCCCCGTCCCTCGACACTCGTGCTTGACTACCCCAATCCCGCTTTCCATAGGCCAGGGCCTAGCGACTAGCACTAGAAATGCATATCCCTAAAACTGGGAAGGCATTTCCCTTTTAACTTGTAACTCACACAATCCAAAAACACAACAAGATACATGCACAAGGTAAACTATATAGTAAATAGAGTGAGTACAGTAAGTAAATGGGTCGGAATAAAATCCCAACTGGAGAGTACAAGTAAAACTGAAAACAACTCTTTTGAACACCCGCCAAGGATCCTACATGAAGGGTAGGTACTTATCTCAAATGGTCGTCTCTACGGTACGCCTTGTCTAAGGTCCACCTCCAAGCAGCCTCCAGTCTTGGTACCCTCGACCTCAATCAGTGTTGTTCGTCTTATGCACAAGACACATCAAGGTGCAAGCATAGCCCGTGTAGGGGTGAGTATAACAATACTCATTAGGGACCCCAATACCCCTAAGGTCTCTCAAAATCCACAAAGGATAACAAAAAAGTAAGAACTCAATTACAAAGCACAAAGAAATAACCTACCCTACATAGGTATATGTCCAAACATATACCTAAGTTATCAAGTAAAACCATCTTGTTGATGAGGAAAAACATGGCCCAACTCTTTAGCCAAAAGAAGAATTATTCCATGAAGGAAAGAATACCACTAAGGTAATACCACAAAGGTATGCACCACAAAGGTAACACCACACAGAAGAATACCACAAAGGTATCACCACGACGGTAAGTACCACCAATGTAACACCGCACAGAAGATTACCACAAAGGTATCACTACACAGAATAATACCACTAAGGTAAAAACTCAGCTCACACTAGGTATAACTTAAGTATGGAAGTATATATGATTAGTTGTATTGATAGATCATCTTAATTCATCAATAAGATATGCTGTTGACCCACACAGGATCAAAGATGACCCACAGAGGATCTGAAGATGACCCACATAGGATCTAAAGATGACCCACATAGGATCTATAGATGACCCACACTGTATCTGTAGATGATGACCCACAAAGGATCCGAAGATGAACCACACAAGATGTAACGCCCTGAACCTAGTTACGCAGAGCCGGTGCATTATTTTAATACATTGGCATGATTATAAAGAATCAAGTCCCGAAGGACCGATCAGTTTAGCAGTCTTGAAAAAATAGATCACATACATGAATGTTACATTTTCACTTTAAGACGTACAAAACAACATAAATAATCTTTATGAATTCCATTATTCCCTTAGATTAACCCTGCATATCAATCAAATTACACTTCTTGGAATCCTGGGAAAAATAAAACATAGAAAGGGGTGAGCTCAAATGCTCAGTAAGGGTAAGCAATACAGTGGAAACTTTCAAAAATAAGCATAAACATTTTAGGCAATGTATAAAACTAAAACAAAAGACTTTTAAACTTGAACTTCAACATAATATGGCAGAAATAAAATGAAATAATTCCATTTAATTATTTACATGGATATTCTACTAATCGAATAATCACATACAATATCACTAACCACTTTCATAATGATGGAATGCATAATGCCGGACTATCATAACCACATAGCCAAGGACTCGTGCCAAGACTACAAATAAGATTTTGTCTAGGACTTGTGCCAAGACACTAGTTTGTCTCATGAGACCTACCGATGCATAGAGGAGCTATAGTGGGCTCCACCCGTCACTTATTAAGTCCAATTCATTCCTCATATGAATAGGTTTAAACATAACATAAACATTTGTATTAAAAATAGAATATGAAATGTCAATACTTTCTCCATAAACCATGAATGGTATAAAAATAACACATCCCCAGTCAAACATATCACAAAACCTTCAATATAATATGGAAGTTTTGTATCATAATAAATAAACTTCAAATAAGCTTAAAATCCATCAAAGGATGTTGACATAGATGAAATCAAAACTATTTGACAGAAATATATCTTTTTTTTTGAAATCATTTAAAAGTCACATAATTATGAAATAAAACAATTACTTTGAAAATATTCTTATAATATTAAAAAGGAAACTTTGAAGATTTTATAACGGCGGAAAATAGCCGCACCCGCCGTATAAGTTAAAAAAACATTCTTACCTTAATTCTGTCGAAAAGGTTAAAAAGAACTTTGTTTTGAAAATGACGGAAAAATTCCTTTATAAACCTTTTATTAAAAGTAAAACAAGGGTATAAATGACTTCAACCCATATTCTTGTAAATAGTAAGAATGTTTTGAAATACATTTTTAAGAAACATGGATGTGGATGATAAATAAATCCCAGTAGATTATTATGTATAAACAACCTCCGATAATGAAGAGATTGCGAAATAAACCCTTAACTTGTACTTTTCCTTGGTTGAGGGTAGTTTAACCTCCTGTATAATGGTGAAATAATTGTTATTAAATTATACAATAATCATATACATTAATATGATATCATATATGATCTTTTAACATTGATTTGTTAATAATATCTTAGTATTATCGTTGTTTCGGGTGTTAACTTACTTGTTTTCTTGTATATGTTTTGTTACGTAAGTCGTGTTTGTAATAGATAGGCTGTATATTAATCATATCCAGAATTATATAAAGTCATTAAAAATTATTTTTAAATCATCAAATTATAATTATACTTGAATGGATACGATGGAGAATGAATCTCATCGCGTTCGTGGAGACGGTAGTCCGTACGTACGCATGAGTGACAATATCATTCTTTTGATATTAAAATAATATATAATTGGATGGTATATCATATATACAGAATAATTATCATGTTATATATATTATTTACATGAATTACACATCATTATTATACCCATCTAAATAATAATTTATTGAATAACAATTACACCACGACGTGGAGACGGTAAGCCGTACGTACGCACGTATGGTGACATGTTATTCAAAGGATGGATAGAATACTGAAATATGGTTGTAAAATGTTTATAATAAAATCAAAGTATATATAATATACTGTATTTATTATTTTATAATGGTAATAACAAATAAATAAGAAGTGGAAGAAGAAAGGAACTTGAAAAAGGGTGGTGAAATCATTACCTCTTCTTTGGGTTCTTCCTTTTGATTTGATCAAAAGGGCTCCTTATGTTGGCTTTCTGACTAACGGAAGGCCTCTAGGATTAAGTGAGGGAAGTTGAGAGTGTATTTGGGCAGAGGTTGGCCGAGGAAAAAGGCTTTTAAGGTGTGAGTTAATGAGAAGGGAGAGTGCCCTTTTATAAGAGGGGTGAGGGGAACCTTTGGAAAAGCTAGAAATATTATTTTATAATAAATTCATATTCGGTTTCTAATGGCTCAAAAGAATATTTTTTAAAGGTTAAGATGGGGATGGGTCAAAAACCACTCAACCAATATAATTTAGACAGGTTTGGGTCATTATATTAACCTTATCGTTAAGTTTTAACTCTTAGTTAATTAGTTTGACACTTACCATGTCACTTCGTATTTTTATATTATATAGTTAATAAACTTACTATATACCTCCAAGATACCCCCAAGTGGTCCATTAATGATACAAATATCATGATATAAGTCCCTTGGCCGAACTTTAGATTTTTAGGAATTTAATATCAATTAATAATATAATATTTGTTTTAAAAACTCTTTTATGTCAATTTTGACACTATTCAATAGTTGATTTTTTTAAAACTTATAACAGAATGATTACTTTGAAAAAAGTCAACAAAATCAATACTAACATGTCATATTATCCTATAAAATTAGATTAATTCATTAAAAGTCTAAAATTATATTTATTTGGGTATTTATAATATCAATTATTTTAATTTTTCACTATTATGGTAATTACTGCATCATCATTGTGTCATAAATAAATTAAATTATTTAATGTATAAAAATTATAAATAAAATATCATTATGTAGGAAATATTTTTATATTTCTAATTAATATTTACAATCTAATTTATCTTATGTATAACCCTATATTAAAAATGTTTTAGTAAATAAACTTTGATTTTAACTCTTTTAACTCTTCTTTGAATTAAATAATAATAAATGTCCTAATCTAATCCAAGTGGACCTAAATGATAGTATTTTATTCCTAAGGTTGTTTTTGGTCGAGATACACTTGTCCAATAGAATTAGGACATGTGTTAGGGTAATATTAATATCATTTTTACCCTTAATTACCCTATTTACTTTTAACCGTGGTAAATAAAAGTAAAATGTTAGTATTCACCAAAAATTATTTTCATCTCATTGAACCACATTTTACTCCTTGATATTAACCATGTCTCTTAGATTTTAGAAATTCCAATCACAAAAGCGGTAAAATTAAGTTTTATGAAAAATTCAGTTTTTAATTACCACTTAGTAGTTTCACTATTCATCAAAAATTGAAGTTTTTCAGAACAATGCCAAAATTTTACCCTAAGATATAATTGATATTCCGAATTCAAAAATGATGTATATTTTAAAAAATTAAAAACATATAAGTTTCATTAATTAATTTTATAATTAATTCCCACTGTCACAACAAATAGCGTGTTTTTAAGAAACAATATATATCAAAAGATTGACAATTGTTTATGTCCAATTTCAAAGTGAAATTAATTCTAATGAACACCATTGGATAAAATGGTAAAAATATATTCTAATTATACTTTAAAACCACTAAATAATATAATTTATCACTATAAATTATTTTAATTAAAAATTTTGTTTTTATGTATTTTTCACTATTCATAAAAATTGAAAGTTCTCAGAAAAATACCAAAAATTCAACTTAGGATAATTTCGATATTATGAATCCAAAAATGAAGTCCATTTTGAAATATAAAATATATATAATTTTAAAAATTAGGTATTACTATTCATAACGGCTAGTTTGATTGGTTGTGGTGTGTTAGAACTCGATGTTGCGTACAACACACACTATCACATTATTCAAAGAGAAGCGTACCGTAGAAGCTTTGGGTGTTACATTCTCCCCTACTTCAATAAATTGCATCCTCGCAATTTGATATTGTTCTTTGAAAATAAAGGCTGAAAATAGAAAATATATTTGTGGAAAAACCCACATCGGAAATTTGGTTAATAAAATTTAGTCTTAACAAGATGAAAAGAGAAATGAAAGGGTCACCACAAAATTATGATCTCAATTATGAAGAAATTGGTGAAAATTATAGACATATAATTGGAGGAAAAACGTAAATATTTATAGGTAGTGATTGAGGTCCTCAATCATAAACAAGTTTAAAATTGAGGTCCTTAAATTCATCAATCTATGATTATTTAAAATACCATAGGTTCAACAAAACATAAGGTATTAGGATAACACATTTTTGACATTTCAAAATATCTTAGTTTAAATCTCACATCAAAAAATGAATTAATGAGGCCTCTATTTAAATAAAGAGTGGAAAGTATGAAGATTACCAAAAATAACACATTCTAGGGTTCCATGTAGGAAAATATGGATATGGAAGAGAAATCTAACCATAAATTATATGATAGAGAGTGGTAGAGAACATGGCTATGAAAAGGCCAATAATCCCAAAGCCATAAATTAGTGATGATCTAAGGTACCATCTAGAACAACATTTTTTTCTAAGTTCCTTTTCTTAATGTTGAGGAATTTATTTATGAGATTGGATAAGATCATAAGGAGATATACTTACTTTATAATTATAGTTTTATCTATTAATAAATTTCTACCACAAACTCATCTTTCACCCAAAAACATAATACAACTCCAAAATACTCTATTTATCCTAATCGTATAGGGTTCCAAATATAATGAATTTATAGTTCACATATCAGACCCTTTATGTAAAGAAACTACATTATACCATCCAGGAACTTCATGTAGCACAATGGTAGGCGATAAATCCCAATTTCACTATGGTTGTGGGTTCGATTCCCGCAGCTTTATCCGACACGACGGGTCGTCACACGGTCTGCGTGTTTTCCTATTATAAAAATCCAAAAAAAAACCTTTCAAACTTAATCCATTCCAACCATTAGACTTATCCAAAATAATATTATCCAAACTCACAGTCCAAAATTTATAAGGAAGTTAAACATAATGAGGATCCTTTTTTCCAGGTAATAACATGTGAATGCCTTCCTCATATATTCTTTTACAACACCGTAACATCCTGAATTACCAAAATCAACCATCTCTTATTCCAAAATCACTACCTCAATATTAGGACCATATTAAGGTTTATCTTTCCTTCAGCCATGTAATTTAAAGAAAAATTTAACTCACTGTAGAGTCACTTTTCTTAGTACCATAAAATCTCAAATCCTTAATTAAATAGTACTGAAGTACAATCCTTATTTATTTCCAGCACATCATTGATACAACACTTAAATGAAATAATTCTAAAATAACAACATAAGAACACTAGTCATTCCTCTTCATCTGTGGTAGTATCATAACTTGATTATTATCCAATAGCATCATTTGTGGCATAGTCTGATGACTGGGACATTGGTTCACATAGTGTCCAAACTCCTTGCAAATGAATCATTGTACATTTGAAACCATTTTATTACCCTTGCAGTCACGTACTTTGTTCCCTTTTCCTCCACACTTATAACAAACTCCCATTCCTTTTAGGCAAGTTCCAGGGTTTTTCTTCCCACCGTTATCACATATGGGAAAAATATTCTTTTCCCTCTTCCCTTTATCCATCTTTCTCTCTTCCATCCTTTTCTTCTCTTGCTTCCCTTCAAAGCCATAGGACTCTGAGAATTCTTTAATCATCTTATCAACACATGATACTATTTCTTCATATGGTGATAATATGTGGGAAACTATTTCCCTTCTAAATTCTGGCTTAGGACCACGAAAGATATGATCCTTCTTACTCTTTGGATCATACGTATTACGGGAGTTCACATTCCTTCTACAGGGTGCCATTTCTATACAATAGCATAAACTAGTTCAGTTTATGAATTGCAATGAATAATTATCAAACTTGTAAAATACCTAACACAAATTGAAAAGTTTATGGATATAATCCATAATCATAAAAATGTTTTCATTGAGTAAGTATATACTCATAATCCCTTCATAATGGTTTTTAAAGAAAATGAGAATTATCCTAAGCATATCCCCCAGAAGTGTCGTAACCAAGAGTGCAGCAAGCCCCGTTGTCGTGCACCAGTTCCCGTTCGAGTCTATATCAAAGCGGTGTTTTCGGGATTTACCCCTAGGTGCATCTGTGCCAGAGCCGCCTCTACCTGCTCGTATCCAGACAGGGATGTATTGCTCGGAAAACTCACAAAATCTCTACAATACCAAAATTCTAAGAAGTTCTTCTATACTAATCCTCAAAGTCTATCTTAGGGCTATGTGCTCTAATCAGAGTTTATCTAAATCCAGTTTCCAAGGTTAGTTATAAACTTCCTCTGATAACAACTGTAACGCCCCGAACCCAGTTACCCAGAGCCAATGCATTATTTTAATACATTGGCATGATTACAAAGAATCAAGTCCCGAAGGACTGATCACTTTAGCAGTCTTGAAAAAATAGATCACATACATGAATGTTACATTTTCACTTTAAGACGTATAAAACAACATAAATAATCTTTATGAACGCCATTATTCCCTTGGCTTAACCCTGCATGTCAATCACATTACACTTCTTGGAATCCTGGGAAAAATAAAACATAGAAAGGGGTGAGCTCAAATGCTCAGTAAGGGTAAGCAATACAACGAAAACTTTCAAAAATAAGCATAAAAATTTTAGGCAATGTATAAAACTAAAACAAAATCCTTTTAAACATGAACTTAAGCATAATATGGCCGAAATAAAATGAAATAATGCCATTTACTTATTCACATGGATATTCTACTAATCGAATAATCACATGAAATATCACTAACCACTTTCATAATGATGGAATGCATAATGCCAGACTATCATAACCACATATTCAAGGCCTCGTGCCAAGACTACAAATAAGATTTTTTTCAAGGCCTTGTGCCAAGACACTAGTTTTTCTCATGAGACTTACTGATGCATCGAGGAGTTATATCGGGCTCCACCCTTCACTTATTAAGTGCAATGCATTACTCATATGAATAGGTTTAAACATAACATAAACATTCGTATTAAAACTAGCATACGAAATGTCATTACTTTCTCCATAAACCATGAATGGTATAAAAATAACACATCCACAGTCAAGAATATCACAAAACCTTCAATACAATATGGAAGTTTTGTATCATATTAAATAAACTTCAAATAAGCTTAAAATCCATCAAAGGATGTTGACATAGATGAAATCAAAAGAATTTGAGAGAAATATAACTTTTTTTTCTTGAAATCATTTAAAAGTCACATAATTATGAAATAAAACATTTACTTTGAAAATATTATTAAAATCTTGTAAAGGAAACTTTGAAGATTTTATAACGGCAGAAAATAGCTGCACCCGCCGTATAAGTTAAAAAAAACATTCTTACCTTAATTCTGTCGAAAAGGTTAAAAAGTACCTTGTTTTGAAAATGACAGAAAGATTCCTTTATAAACCTCTTATTAAAAGTAAAACAAGGGTATAAATGACTTTAACCCTTATTCTTTTAAATAGTAAAAATGTTTTGAAATACATTTTTAAGAAACATGGATGTGGATGATAAAGAAATCCCAGTAGATTATTATGTATAAACAACCTCGGATAATGAAGAGATTGCGAAATAAACCCTTAACTTGTACTTTTCCTTGGTTGATGGTAGTTTAACCTCATTTATAAGGGTGAAATCATTGTTATTAAATTATACAAGAATAATATACATTAATATGATATCATATATGATCTTTTAACAGTGATTTGTTAATAATATCTTAGTATTATCGTTGTTTCGGGTGTTAACTTACTCATTTTATTTATAAGTTTTGTTATGTAAGTCGTGTTTGTCATGGATAGGTTGTATCTTAATCATATCCAGAATTATATCAAGTCCTTAAACATTATTTTTAAATCATAAAATGATAATTATACTTGAATGGATACGATGGAGAATTAATCTCATCACGTTCGTGGAGACGGTAGTCCGTACGTACGCACGAGCGACAATATCGTTCTTTTGATATTAAAATAATATATAATTGGATGGTATATCATATATACAGAATCATTATCATGTTATATTTATTATTTAAATGAATTACACATCATTATTATACCCATCCAAATAATAATTTATTGAATAACAATTACATCACGACGTGGAGACGGTAAGCCGTACGTACGCACGTATGGTGACATGTTATTCAAAGGATGGATAGAATACTGAAATATGGTTGTAAAATGATTATAATAAAATAAAAGTATATATAATATACTGGAGTTATTATTTTAGAATGGTAATAACAAAGAAAGAATAAGTGGAAGAAGAAAGGAACTTGAAAAAGGGTGGTGAAATCATTACCTCTTCTTTGGGTTCTTCCATTTGATTTGATCAAAAGGGCTCCTTAAGTTGGCTTTCTGACTAAAGTAAGGCCTCTAGGATGAAGTGAGGGAAGTTGAGAGAGTATTTGGGCAGAGGTTGGCCGAGCCAAAAGGCTTTGAAGGTGTGAGTTAATGAGAAGGGAGAGTTCCCTTTTATAAGAGGGGTGAGGGGCACCTTTGGAAAAGCTAGAAATATTATTTTATAATAAATTCATATTCGGTTTCTAATGGCTCCAAAGTGGATTATTTAAAGTTTAAGGTGGGTATGGGTTGAAAACCACTCAACCAATTGAATTTAGACAGGTTTGGGTCATTATATTAACCTTATGTTTATGTTTTAACTCTTAGTTAATTAGTTTGACACTTACCATGTCACTTTGTACTTTTATATTATATAGTTAATAAACTTACTATATACCTCCAAGAGACCCCCAAGTGGTCCATTAATGATAAAAAAATAATTATATAAGTCTCTTGGATGAACCTTAGATTTTTAAGAATTTAATATCAATTAATAATATAATATTTTTTTAAAAACTCTTTTATGTCAATTTTGACACTATTCAATAGTTGATTTTTGTAAAAATCATAACAGAATTATTACTTCAAAAAAAGTCAATTAAATCAATCCTAATATGTCATATTATCCTAGAAAATTAGATTAATTCATTAAAAGTCTCAAATTATATTTATTTGGGTATTTATAATATCAATTATTTTAATTTTTTTCACTATTATGGTAATTACTGCATCATCATTGTGTCATAAATAAATTAAATTATTTAATGTATAAAAATTATAAATAAAATATAATTATGTATTAAATCGTTTGATCTTTCTAAAGAATATTTACAATCGAATTTATCTTATTTATAACCCTATATTAAAAATGTTTTAGTAAATAAACTTCAATTTTAACTCTTTTAACTCTTCTTTGAATTAAATAATAATAAATGTACTAATCTAATCCAAGTGGACCTAAATGATAATATTTTATTCCTAAGGTTGTTTTGGGTCAAGATACACTTGTCCAATAGAATTAGGATATGTGTTAGGGTAATATTAATATCATTTTTACCCTTAATTACCCTATTTACTTTTAACCGTGGTAAATAAAAGTAAAAAAGTTACTATTCAACAAAAATTATTTTCATCTCATTGAACCACATTTTACTCATTGATATTAACCGTGTCTCTCGGATTTTTGAAAATTCCAATCACAGAAGTGGTAAAATTAATTTTTATGAAAAATTCAGTTTTTTAACTACCACTTAGTAGTTTCACTATTCATCAAAAATTGAAGTTTTTCAGAACAATGCCAAAATTTCACCCTAATCTATAATTGATATTCCGAATTCAAAAATTATGCCTATTTTAAAAAATTCCAAACATATAAGTTGCATTAATTAATTTTATAATTAATTCCCGCTGTCACAACAAATAGCATGTTTTTAAGAAACAATATATATCAAAATATTGACAATTGTTTATGTCCAATTTCAAAGAGAAATTAATTCTAATAAATACCATTGGATAAAATGGTAAAAATATATTCTAATTATACTTTAAAATCACTAAATAATATAATTTATTACTATAAATTATTTTGATTAAAAAAGTTGTTTTTAAGTATTTTTCACTATTCATAAAAAATGGAAGTTCTTAGAAAAATACCAAAAATTCAACTTAGGATAATTTCAATATTCTGAATCAAAAAATGAAGTCCATTTTGAAATATAAAATATATATAATTTCAAAAAGTAGGTATTACTATTCATAACGGCTAGTTTGATTGGTTGTGGTGTGTTAGAACTTGATGTTGCGTACAACACACGCTGTCACATTATTCAAAGAGAAGCATACCGTAGAAGCTTGGGGTGTTACACAGGATATGAAGATTCTTCAAGTACAGCCAGCCACAGGGCTCTCGCACTAGACATGCTTGATTTCGGGAGGATCTGATCCTCAAGCCATAGGTCGATAATTAAACTTCCATGAAGTCCCACAAAGAAGTACAACAAAGGACTTCCATTTAATAAGGGACCCAATGTGATAGACATAACGTCAATCAGACGCCATGTCTGTAAGTTATTAGCGTTTCCGTTCCGAGGGCCCGGTTGTATTCGGGTTCGATCCAATCTGGACATACACCAACTTTGTCCAAATCTCAAGTGGAGTATACCAAAAGTACCATCTCAATCCAAGGATTCTAGTACTTTAGATGGTTCGTCAAAAAGATGCTCGGTTCTCAAGATATGGCCACAAAAGCGTATCTTGGTCCAGTTGGGCCCAGGTTCGGTCCGACCTGGTCGGACTGACTCGGCCTGAGCCGACCCAACCCGGGGGGGCCAGATTTCCGAATGGTCCATTTGGACCATTCGGCTTTGACTAACCCATCGGTGCCATGTGGCGCTTCCTGCTAGCACGTGGGACCCATTAGAGTGGGTCTAGCTTGGCGTGATGTGGTCGGCCGGAGACCCGGATGACTCCCCCTTCCAGCGGTGCAACGACACTGATATCCTCTTACGGACGGCTTGGTGCTGGCCTCCCTGCAGGTGTGACATTGCGGCTAAGCAGCCACGACCTCCTCCTCTACCGACGACGTGGGCGTGCGCTGCCTTGACTCCATGTGGACGGTCGGCGTGCCGGCCGCTACCCACCTCCGTAGTGACCGATGGGCCATGACCTCCTTCGGTGGAGCGGTTGTGCTGCCGCCATCATCATGGATGGCCAGAGTTCCAGCCGCTGCCTTGTACCCTACCGGTGTCAGTCGCTGGATATGTGGTCAGGTTCCACTCAACCCGTCGATCTGCTACGAAGAACACGTCAAAAATTGAAGTTGTGGGGGGATCAGGCCATGTTTGTTTGGACCACACCCTCCGCGTTAGACCGATAACATGTGGATTTGAGAAGAAAGTTTCAATGTAAAATAATGATGAACGATCATAAACAAACCTTTCATCTTTCATTTGAGATGTCGTGAGAAAGAATATTAAGATGCCGACGTTCGTCGCTCCTGCAACACGCTTCTGATACGAGCTTGAGCGTCATCCCCGTCGGAGGTTCATTCTTCATTGGAGGATATTTCTCCAAAGTCTCTCTAATGTCTCCCATTTTCCAATGATCCCCCACCACATGATGTGAGGATCCAACTTAATAAGTTAAGTTTATTAATTACTTGATTAATAATGTTGGAACATCAATTGGGGGATTCCAAGAGTTACAAGGGTTTCAAGGTCTGGTGGTCCCCAACACCAAATTTCAAATGAGAGGTTTCAAGAAATAAAATAAAAGTTATTTATTTTATTTTTCAATTATCCCATGAAAAACCAAAAATCCAACTTCCACCCACGACCTACTACAATCGAGGTGAAGGTCTCCTTAAGCGAATATCGGTACTATGAGTTCAACGGTGTCCTCATATTTTAATTCTGAGCATCGGTTCAAAATTTACAAAATTCCACTTGCGCATTTACTGAACATACCTAACAAAATTTCATAAATTCATTATGGGAACATCGTGCCTCGGAATCACGCATAGTCAATTTTTGCAGACTCGTAATATTTCTATATAATTAGAAACAATTACATGAAAAGCTGGGTCTTTACACATAGAATATTATTTGAGAAATGTTTTGAGATTTATAAAGTTCTCTTCTCCTAGTTAACAACATATAAAATCCACTTACAGTAGTCCTCGAGAGTGTCATTGAAGCCAAAAAATGACCTCTTGATTGTATTGATAAAAATGATTGTGTGATCAGTAAACGTGAGGTGGGAGATACTTCCTTCATGGAGAATGCTTATATATTGATGGATATTCATCATTATGATTTTATTGTTAATATATAAACTCAAAGTATCCTAGTTTATGATGAAAAGTCTAGGAGAAAGTGGGTCTCCTTGCCTCAGGTTGCTGATAGCTTTGAAAAAACCACACTGCTTTCCCATGAAGGAAATGGAGATCCAAGATGAACTGAAGCATCTCAATTGGAGATTAGAGGCCCACTGTGAGAATCCAATGAATTATAGGACCTTAATAATATAATTCCATTCAATATTTTCCTAGGATTTATTCATATAAATATTGATAACAATATATGAGCCTGGGGATTTTTGGTTGATATCACCTATTAGCTCCTGGGCTAGGCCTGTCACTCCCTGGATCATCCGGCCATGTATAAAACCATGTTGTTACATAGATATCCATTGAGAGGGATAGGTAGATATTACTTCGTTGATAATTATTTCTAACACCATATAAGGAAAATTTTACATGCTGATAGGATGATAGTGGTGGATAGAATATGGGTCCTTGATTTTGGGAACAAGGACCAAAGTGATTGCATAGGACACAAAATAAAGATGTCCCCCATGGAAGTATCCCTACATTGTATTAACCATTCCCTACCTAACAAGGTCCCAAGAGGCCCTATAAAACAATATGGTGAAACCATCAGGTCCCAATGTGATCTCCAGGTTAAGCAAACACACAACCTCCCAAACCTATGCTTCCTCGAGAATGGATATAGAGATACTATTATCCACCCACTACATCTCGATCATATATGAAATAACCATTCTCCAAGAATAATTTGGATCTGATAGTGAGCCTCTTCTCCTTGATGAAAGCTTATAAATATGTTATATTTCTATCACATTCTCTAAGCCATTTAATCTTAGAGGTTTCAAAAGACTTGTGCTCTTGGTTAAAGATCATTTTAACCAAAGAGTTATTTTTAAAATCCAACTCACTAAAATGTCTCATTCTATTAATTCTATAGAATGATTTACAATTGTTCAATATCCTAGTTAAGGGAATCCATGTCTTGAATATGTGGAAGAAGACGAATGTTCCAAGAGATAAGATATTCTCCGATATGCCTCAACTAGTTGTGGAGACTGGACCAAGCACTATCCAAAGAGGGATTCTTCCAAGAATCCTTTTATGTTTCATGATAACCCAAAATATTGGTCCATAGGTGGGAAAAGTAGAATAGATCTCCTCTCTCGATCCTAATAACAAAACCAAATAAAGCAGGGAGTGATAAAAAAAATCATGGTCCAAGTTGGATACCTTAGTATCTAGGATGGAGGATATGGATTGACAATTTGTGAGAAACTGGTCCAAAGGACACTAGGTGAAATTTTCCATTTTCTGGTTATTTTACCAAGTGAAGTGATCAAAAAAGAAGCCAATATCTAGATGGCCCAAATTAGAAATTAATTAAAAAAATTCTTTGATTTTATTTCAGGTCAAGTCCCCACCTCCCTTCTCAGAGGGTTCCACCATAATGTTAAAGTCCCCTCTCACTAACCACAGATGGGTCCCCTGGTTAAAGACACCATGGTCTTTCCATAAATATTCTCTAGCTTGGGCATTGCACTTGGTGCACACAAATAAATAAAGAAATTTTTTGTTTAATGGTATGTTTAGTCATAAGAAATTTCTCATGGCCTTCGATAAGATCCATGACCATGATATATTTTCAAAAGAATGAAATATGGAGATTATGAGTTTCTTTATGTAAGATGTTGTTGAACCTGATTTTGCACGTCATTTATGAAATCTTCTGGATGTTGAGTTTGGGTTAAATACTAGAAATTATGGAAGAGTTACTATTATGAATTTTTGATGAGATGAAGTCTATTTTCACCCTTGAACTCAGGCCACGAGTATTCCATATAAGAAAAAAAATCATCGAGGAAGGATACATCAATCTTTATCCCCCAACATGGTGGAAAATTTTTCTGTCAAGGAAGAGATCACCAGACAACCTTGGGTTTGTTATATTGTACATACCCCATGGGTAAGAGGTGATGGGGGTGGAATTTGAGGAAACCGGGATTCCACTAAGAGTGGGGAGGCTAGAGGGAGCTTCAACTATAAGGGAGAGGGAGGACATGTTGAATTCAGGCTATGAATTTCCAAGGGATCTAGAGCAATGGGAGAATATGATAATACACTTTTTATTGATGGAAGGAGTTCTAAATAACAAGAGGTCCCTGAATCATGAGTCCTAGATGAATTAAGTGAATTTATAATAGAGGTAACTTCTTTTCCTTAATCTTTGAGAAAGATAGGAGAGATATATTTTCTCTAGTTTCACCAAGCATAGTCTTATGGGGACCTATAAGGGACCATGTCCATGCAGGGGGAAGGGTGTGTTCACTAAGGGGTTGCATACCTTAGGGGAGGAGTAGGCGAGAGGGTCAGATGAAGTATGAACAAGGAAATACGACTAGGGAGATGCTTCATGGCTTAGGGACTGATGGGAAGGAGACAGTGACCACCAAATGAGGTAATAACCCCATCATGATGCGAGCTATTTGGATGATGATGATTTGGGAGATCCTACTGGTATTTTATGAAGACTAAAATTTATCTCCCTTAGATGTGATAAGTTGTGTATAAGTGAGGGGGAGAGGGATAAATAATATATCTCACCCAATCTATCAATTCCTCCACATGAAAAAGTAGGAAGGAAGGCAATAACTGAGAGATATCCACATCCACATAGACATGGGAAAGTGAGGCTTCCTCCAGTCTGAGTATGTGATCATCCACACAAAGGAAGGAACCAAGAAAGTATTAGAATATTTAATGTAAGTCAATGTTATGTAAGGGTAAAAGAAGACTCGGTAGGGAGATCCACACCATTTCATGGGGAGCCTTTGCAAAGGTGAGATTCCATTGACCATTTGAAGATGGAAAAACTCCAATGACCAACTGATCATGGGAGTTTTCTTCATGATTGAACAAGATCTACCATTAAAGCCCATGAAATATAAAAGTATTTTTGATTAATCACAAATAACATGGATAGAGACCCCAAAATCTAGGTTTCAACTTATTTCTGAAAGAGATGAAGGGGGGTTTATCTACACTATACTTAGCCACCAGAGTCCACTATAGAAGCTCTAATTTTTGTTCAAAGGTATCCTATGTAACAATTACCATTGGGAAAAATACCTTATAAAAAACTCATAGAGGATCCATGTGAATTTCTAGGAATAAAGGAAGCAATTATGTATATTATAAATGATGGTGAAGGAGGACAACCTAGGGGGACCCAAGAACTAAAGGAAAAAGAGAACTATGCACTATAATATTTGAATGAGCACAAGATAGGGATCTAGGACCGCACTCTGGTGACTTTGATAGATCCTCCTAAATAGGGTCCGAATGTGAGGGAGAAAAATCGCTAGAGGATAAGATCCTGATGTTGTGTGAAGCACGTTTTGAGTTTTTTGAGCGTGGTAAGACAAACCATATTAAAATATATTGTCCCAACTTAAAATATAAAGATAGTATGGCCCAGACTCATATGGTATACTCCAAGCTCTCCATTCCATTATCTCTCTAGTTTCTTTATATAGCACCCTTTAGATAAAATTAGGAATAGATTATTGGTAGTATATATTATGTGATCCTTGGTCTGACCATGAATTTGTTTGAAGGGAAAATTAGTTGGAAGAGAGGGCGTGTCAGTGATGGTCTAATCCATTCAGGCTTAGGTGGATATCTTTATATTATCGGCTACCTAGTTTTGTATACTGTGTATTTCTAATTACTTTTACTATTTTCATTTTTTTGAGATTTACTAATTTTTTCAATTCTCTGTATTTTACCCCCAATGAAGGTTTCGTATGTTTACAGGTGCTTGCATGCTCAGGAGATTCATTAGCTTAATTAGAAACTCAAGTTATTTTGATGATCTCTGTATAATGTTTTTGGTTAGATAGTTTACTTTCAAAGTATGTTTTATTCTATGCGATAATAGTAGATGGGTAGTGGAGGTAGAAAATGGGACCCTTATGGTGTATGCTAAGTGGTATTCAAATTGGGTGAATATTTTAGGCTTTGGTTTTCTATTTTATAAATTTTCCTGGACCACTAGTAGGATATCTTTATAAGAACATCATTTGTTAGCTTTTTTCCCATTTTATTTTAAAAAGGTATAGATTTTTTTAAATTGTTTTTCAAAATTAAAAATTTTGGTTCATTTTTATTTACATGAAAAAAAATATTTTTTATTATTATGCATGTATTATTGAGATTCTATTTTATAGGCTTCCTGTTTATGGTATTTAATGTGGATTTTCATTATTTTGGGCCTTGGTGTGTTTTCTAATGGACTTTTGGGTTTGGGGGCATGGATTGGTCATGCTGGCTTGATCCTTTCCTTCTTTCCTCATGTTCTAGTGTTCATTTATTACTACCCATCTTAAGACTCTTGAATGTGGGATTTGTGTTTCTTTGGTGATCGTATTCCCCTTAAATTACAATTGTCACCTAATACATGTCCCGAATTATGAATGATATATTGCATCATTGTGATCTTCTTAATCCTTCTGTGAATGCTATGTTGTCTGTGTATCCCCCTAATCTACCGCATCTAACACCAGATGCCTACCTTTCTATTATTACTGGTCATGCTACTTCATTATCGCTTACGTGGTTGTTTGGTTTCCTTTGTCTTATGTTCAGGGAGAATATATTTTTGAGAGAGAAGGATAATCTCCAGTGGCACTCCTCTTCCATGCCTTCATAGACTCCTTTCTCTAGTTATCATCTTTTATGTAGAGATCAACCCTTTTGAAATCTGTTTGAACCACATCCACTTAAATATTCTACAATCATGGTAGTGTCGTGATGTCTGTTTGGAGACATCCAATAAAATTGGAACAATACAGAGAAGATTAGCATGGTAGTGCCGCTTCTCCATCAAGAGATTTGGGATCTGGCCTTTTGTGCCTATTCCTTTTATGTTTTGTATTTGTGTCATATTTTCTTTTTATTTTTCAAGTCTACGTATGGGGTTGCGTGTTTGATTCCATCCAGTTCTAGGGTATACGTAACCATCTTTGGTCTAGGGTTCACCATTGGCTCTTGGATAGAAAAGGTCCCTATTACTGGATATCTTCTGTGGTTCGTATGCATTACCTATCTGTTTTCATCTCCTATAATGTATTCTTGTATTTGTATTTTTTTTTCATAATAATAAATTTTATGATGGTGTTCTTATAGTTTATTAGGACCAAACTTGTCCAAACCATGTAAATCCATTGTGTTCTTTGATTTTTTCACTTCCTTTTATAGTTTGTTTGTTTCAATCATCTTACTTATATTTCTTATTTACTTATGCCTTTTGAACAATTTCTTTTCTTGATCTTTGTTTCTGCTTCCACATTGGTTCTGGTCTGGGCGCTCGGTCTGAACCCCTCCACCCCTCCCCCAATAGTTTATACACAATATATGCATTAAAAACACACCACAATGAACAAAAATGTAATTCATTAAGGTGATAACCCTCTCATGAAAACATTAGGATATCCCCAACCTAAAATCTTAGTCCATCCACCAAAACCCTAGAAATGGAATTATAATATTCCACCTGATTCCCAACTCCAAGTGGAAGTAACTCCCATGATCTGATGCTTTTCTCTTAAATGGATCATATACAAAAAAATCTACATGCATAACATAAGGAAACAAACAAGGAATGATTATAAAAATTCCCAATAAGTAATCAATTATGGGTTTTTTTTATCATATTATGATTATTGGTAGTGAAAAACAACCCAAAAACATCATGATTTATCTTCAAGAAATAAAATATGAAAAAGAAATGAAAAATATAGTACCTAGGAAAAAATAATAACATTAGCTTCCATATTCTTATATCAATGGGGTAAGTTTGATGTAGATCATGAAGAGAATTTGAAAAAAATCCTACTTCCTCTGAGGTAAAACAATTTTTGATAGATCCTTTATCATACCAAGAGGATACATGAACATTTTGAATGGGTGCCATCTCTTTCTCAAGATAGATGGACAAAGATCAGGAGGAAGAGAGTTTTCTATAGAGAAATATGAATGAAACTAATGATCATTAGTACATCAAATTAACACTATCCAAACACACCCAACATAAGAAAAATATTCTCTTTAAATAGGCGATTCTTGAGGCTCCTCATTTTTTTTACATCATATGTGTCACAACCCGTTAATTTTTATTCATTTAAATTGTTTCAATGAACAAATTAACTGCTTTAAATGAACTAAATATTTTCTTCTAAACTGAAGAAAACATTAATGAGATATACTTCATCACATGAAACTGTAAATTCATATCATGTATATTTAATATATATATATATATATATATATATATATTAAATTTTACACAAGCATTGAATGCATGATAATATACATTCACAATATGCATGTATTTTATGTGCACTTACATATACAGTCTCATATAATATATATATATATATATGTATATTAAATTAATTACATACATGTGTACATGCATCTTATATATGTACATTTTAGTGAACATCCAACATGTTGGTGTCAGGTTCACAATGAAAATAGGAAATAAGAAAATTTATAAATTTAATTACCAGACTTGATGTAAAAATGTCATCTTTGGTAATGTACAATACTTGATTTAAACCCTAGGATTCTTTTTGGAATAAATTAAGTTTAAAAATGAATCAAACCATTACTTCATTTAATTTGAAAATTTGGATGCGATCCGCTTGTTTCCAATGATTGCTGATTGAAGGAACTGATGCTAGATCCCTCTAGATTGTCTAAACACACTCCAAAAGTTCATTGATGTGTTAATCACCGATATTCAAGTGTTTTTGTGTATAATCAATTAATATTTCAATGTCCCAAAAAATTACCACAAAACCAATTATTTGATCCAAAAATAAGAACTCATATCAAGATTCCTAGAAGGACTCCTTCTCTCACTAGGATGTGGGAGAGATGAGAGAGGAGCTCCCAAATTTGAGTGTATGAATAATATATAAATAGTGATCTCCTCCCATCTTAATAGGTTGGTCCAAACACTAATGACTTATACTCATGTCTAAAATTCCATTAATATTTTACCACATTCTTAGAATACATAAAATATGTAACATGATAAAATATAATTCCTTAACTCGACTCATTGCCCCAAAAATATGTAACATGATAAAATATAATTCCTTAACTCGACTCACTGTATACACTGAAAAACTTGTGAATACAGTGAGTAAATAAATTATATTCATGTTATTACAACCTCAAAATAATGATAAATTCATTTATTTCTAATCAATTGCTCAAACTTAGACATCACCAAAACCCTGGGATGGGGTCCACCATGTCCTAAAATCTGATTCATTGGAACATGTCAGACTTTTTAATACACTTAGTGTATGACCCTCTAGGCCCTTATCTCTATAGTAGTGAGTAATACTCACAGACTAGGAGTGGAGTCTAATAACCCATCAAGGCCCCTAAGGAAAAAGGTATATTCATAGAATCAACAACCTCAATATAAACAATCATTGTGCAATATAATCTCTTTATCATATGATATATCCTAAATAATAATGCCCACTTCATGTCGTCATCCTTTTATACTGCATTATTTTATGACCTTAATAGTTATACCTACCATCTCCTACCATAACCATGGATTTAATAAAAGCACTACCATCATTCTCAAATAGCCCCAATATATCTCTCCCTCAATTTGGAAGTGATAAATCCTATCTTTACCATTCAATTAAATTCATACCACCAATTATATACCCAAAATAGGTTACCTTACCACAAACATAAATGTCATGGTTTTTGTATAGAATTCAAGTATGCAATCAAATGGTACACATTGATAATGATCTTAAGTTTAGAGATCAATACACATGTTCACATATAGGAACATCCAATAACACATATAACATATGGTTTTCCTATTAATGGTTCAACCCTCACGATCTCATATACTTGAGATCACCAAGTGTGAACTTTACGAGAAGAAGTTTCAATGCTTATGATCCCCCAACACCCAATAGTCAGACATCATCAGTGTCCTCTCAATATGATATATCTAGAACATAATACAAATGTTTTGGATTATTACCATAATATCTCAAGGTTATCATTATAGTTGGGAACTTATATAACCTTTTGATATGAAAAATAATCTAAAGACATTACCATGTAAATAGTGTAAATAGAAGTATAAATATTATTATGTTAAGATAAACACATGTGTATATTATTGGAGTTTGTGTTCTAGAAAAAATTGTTCATACTTTGGATTACATGTATATTTGAGGAAGTGAATATTAATTAAATATATTATTATATATTCTTTATTATTCTTCATGACTTTAATGTTATAATATATTAGAGTATCTATCACATTGATATGGTCATAGAAGTTTTCCACTATGATGAGAACCTTATAATGGAATGAAAATATTATTAAATATAGTTCTAAATTCGAATAACATTCTATGATGGGACTCAAAAATATTATCGTAAGGAATAAGAACATAATAATAATGATCAAATATTCCATCGGGAGGTGTCAAAGATTCTGTCCGAGAGATTGGGTTACACGACATGTTACCAGAGTACATGTTGTATACCCAAGTTCACTTCACCTGGACATGTCTCCAGATACATGAAGCACTGAGCAGTTATTAAACAGAGTATATTTATTCTACAATATGTGTTGACTAGGCCAACCCAACACATGATTTTCTAGACTACATGTGTTTTACCAGCATACAATTTTTATAGTCTACAGGGTTTAATAGTGAAATTTATGATAACAATGTGGTCAAATACACAGTTTATACCACGTGAGTCTGAAACTCTGGAACATTAATGAAACACATGATGTGTAGATGGAGTATATGTCATTTTAATCATTAATACCTACATATGAAAAACACATAGATTCAATTAGTGGGTTATAAGAACACACAAAAAGTGGACCACATGATATGTAGCTCATTATTACACATCATGTAATACGACCGAGATACATGATGTGGCCCTAGGAATTTATCCTAGATACATATAAAGAGAATAACATGACTTATTTCTCATTATTACACACCATGCATTCTATTAATAAATAACATAATTAAATTATATTAACAATAATTAATTGGTTCACTAAAACTAACTATAATTTTTTCACCAAACGTGTAGACTATGTAATAATGGTTTAAAGAATTATTAAATACTCAATTAATTATATGTAATTATATGTAATTATTGGTCATGTCATTTATTTTTCCCAAATTCAGTAATGATTGGAATCTCTGTGAGGCTTCAGATGATCATTAAGATAAAGATAATAAATAAATAAATAAATAAATAAATGGGTATTTATCTTAATAATAAAGAATGAATTGATGTGAAAGCTAGCCAGTGTACCTTTGAATATTCATTGTATTTGCATAAATGATCATGAGATTTAACCATACCTGTGTATTATTTGGTTTAATTTAATTTAATTTTATTACATGAGTTCAGAATTATTTATTATTAAATTAAATATGATGGCCTATGTCTCATCCCTCCCTCTTTTATTTTATAGGACCCATGTGTCTAATGTTTTTTATGTAGTTACCCTAAAACAATCCTTTGGTTCTCCTCACCTGCATGTGTGTTATAAACATATTTAATTAAAGGATTATCCTAATGTTCCTGAAGGAGGTTCAATATAGAACCGAGATGAAACCAACCTAAGTGATACACAAATGTACATGTGGAATATTGAAGCTCGTTTCAAGACATGCACAAGGAGTTTCCCCCTAAGGTCATAGGCTGATTTATTATCTGCTCAATAAATCAACAATCGAATAAGTTCATAAATTATTCATTTATTATTTATTTATTTATGCATTATGTATGATTTATTTTATGGACTCAAGTCCATGATCAAATAAATTAATGGACTACTATGAAAAGATGGAATAAAAATAAATAGATTATATGTAAATGTTTTATCGAAACATGAATAATCTATTAAATAAAATCCAATTATTATTAATAGTACATGTAAATGATAAAATATGAAAAATTTCATTTATAATAGAACAAAATCCATCAAATTAATATTATTTCATTACACCTTACATCATCTAAATTAATATGAAACAATAATTAAAGTATCAGTTCAGGCCATAGTTAGGGGAAATTTTAATTTCTAGGGATTATTAACTTACATGATGTGTGGAATTAATCAAACATGAATTAAAATTAATTTCCATAGTATATTTAAAAAAAATTTAGAGGCAAGTGTTGTGGAAATCTTAGTTCATATTTCTTGATTGGGGAGTCCACTCAACAGGTCAAGGAGATTCCAGTTTGATGTTGGAAAGACCTCCTTCCTAAATACGTTCTTATAGTTTTCATGGACATCATCTGGATCATAAAGAATGGAAATATGGATCATTTACACTATAATTTATTGAGTGGTTGGACACTCTAAGTTCAATGGTGAGGGACATTGAGAGTTGATAAAATATAAGGATACTTAATAATATTAAAATTATTATTGCATCTCACACAATTTGTAATTAATTAAAGTACTAATAATATCGTCTGTTAATATTGTAGAATAATTAAAAGTTCATCAACCAAATTATCCCTATGATAAATTCTCTAGAAAGACTATATTTTAACTAGAAGTAACTTTTAGGAATGGTTTAAATAACAACATGTTGTGTTATAAAATAAACAAAAATCTTACATGCTAAAATCCTAACTACTCAATCCATCTGAAGAAAAGGAAAATAATTAAGTGTTCTTTATATATGATAAACACTTGAGATATGTGGTTGACATTCAATGTTTAATTCTTTCATCCTTGTCTAATGAACACATAAATTCACATGAATAAATTGATGAATATATCATGCTACAACATATCCATGGTCTTTAATATGAGAGAGAAAGATAGGAATGATTTGAGATATCCAAGGCTCAATTTCATAGAAAACTCAGAGAAGGTGTGCTAGATGGGCTTCAAATAGTCAAATTCATTGGTTACATTAAGTTCTTAGAGGCATTAAGGTTTAAATTACCTAAATAACTACTCATGGATATCATTATTACATCACTTACTTAGATATTATCCAACTTTTTTGTTAATTTAAATATAAAAAACATTGAGAAGTCACTTCTAGAATTTCTCACACTACTTCACCAAGTTGATAAGAAAACAAATCAATAAAATCCTTCTATCATTATGATGAACAAAATGAAATTCTATACAAAGATATCTAAATATTAATCTTATTCACAATTCTCTTCCAAGAAGAGAATGGTTTATGGATAATCAAGAGAAAGAGATTTTTTCTATTTCACATTTGGTAAAAAGGGCCATTGAAATAAAAAATACACTCATGCAAAGAAGCAAGGGTAAATTTTAGGTTTATTTTTTATCAAGTGAAATTTATATATTTCTAAAAATTGAGTGTTAGATACAATGTGTGGTATTCACATATGTATTTAAATATAGGAATCAAGTAGGTTCTTGAGGATTTCCCAGGGTGAGGTAGACTTATTAGGAGCCAATAAAACTTGACTTGCTCCTATGGATATTTGGTTATTCCACCTCACATTACTGACATGAAGGATATTCATTTTAAAATATTGTTATTATGATTCATCCACTAACCGAAACATTATTTTTATATCCATACTTGACACAAATGGATTTATTTAAAATTTTGGGAATAAATGTTTCTACTTATATAAAAATCATTTGTTATGGTAATACACATTTAAATAACAATCTTTATGTGTTATATTTCACATAATAAGTGATGATAATCAATAAAAAAATAGTTTACATGACTCATTCCACACCCAGCTATGGAATCACCAAATAGGTTATGTAAATGAAAATAATTTGACTAAATTACACCAAGATGGATATTTTGATTCTTTTTAACTAACAACACTTGATGTATATCACACCTTTTTACATTGTAAAATGGCCAAAAACCAATTTAATGGAAAATTCTAACTGAACAAGGTGGTTCCTAAATTAGTTTATACTAATGTGCATCGACCATTTAGAGTTGAATCAAGGGTTCGGTACTCATACTTCATAAATTTTACTAATTATTTAAGTAGATATGGATATGTCTACGTAATGAGGTATATGTAAGATTCTTTTAACAAATTCAAGGAATATAAGAAAAGTTTTTAGAAAAAGATTGGCAAGAAGATTATGAAAATACACTTATACCATAGTGGGTAATATATTAATCATTAATTCATTGATTATTTATGAGAGTTTTGGATTCTATCCCAACTTGATCCTCCTTATACACCTCAGTGGAATGGTGTAAGTGAAAGGGAGAACCACACCTTGTTAGACATGTTTAGATCAATGAAGATTCATGTGAGTCTTCTATTATCCTTTTAGAGATACATGTTACAAACCAAAACATACATACTAAACCAAGTGACAACTAAAGCAACAACTGATATTCCATATCATCTATGGTATATGAATAAACTAATGTCATAATATATCTGATTGTGGGGTTATAAAGCTTTTGTTAAGTCTATTTATGGGAAAAACATACAATCTGAGGAAACAAGTCTATCTTTATAAGGAATCCTAAGGAAACTAAAGGATATTATCTATATGATTCTAAATTCAAGAAAGTTGTGGTTACCATACATACCACCTTTCTTTAAGTGTATCAAATCGCTTATGGGAGATAATGGGAGTGGGATAAACTTCAATAAAGTCCAAGATTAATATAAACAAGTTCTACCACATGAATATATTCCACAAGGCCTCATGGAAAAGAACATTCTAGAGACACAAGTAATATGTAAGAGTAGAAGAGTGGTTATATAACCTAAAAGATATGGTTTTATAGTCATCAAGGATAGTGACCCATTATTAGTTGTAATAATGATCCTATAACGTACAAGGAGGCAGTAAGTGGTACAAATGTTACTAAGTAGCAAGAAGCTATGAATTTTGAAATGGATTCCATGTATTAAAACTAAGTATGGATTTTTTAAGATACTCCAGTGAATGTAAATCCCATTGGTTGTAAAGAGGTATTCAAGAAGATACTAGACATGGATGGATAATTCAGTGATTATAAGGCATGAATAGTTAAAAAAGGGTTAAAAAATAATCAAGGCATGTACTATGATGAAACCTTTTCACCATTTGTAATGGTTAAATCCATCATAATTCTACTTTCCATTGAGTCTTACCATGAAAATGGGATTTGTAAAACAAATGTTAAAATAGACTTCCATAGTAGGAACCTATAACAATATGTCTATATGAAATTACAAAAAGGGTTTGTGACTCCAAAGGATGCCAAGAATGTATTCAAGTTGAAAAGATCCATTTATGGGTTAATGAAGAATCTAGGTCATGGAATATTTGTTTTTTATAAATCCATAGAAAAAATTTGGTTTAATAAAGAATGAATGTGAGCCTTGTATCTATAAAGGATTTAGTGAGAGTACAATCATTCTCCAAATAGTTTTTGTTGATGACATACTACGTATTGTAAATTAAATATCATCCTTACATTCTATTAAATCCTGGTTAAACACATGATTCTCCATGAAGAACTTAAGAAAACCATTATATATTATTAGGATCAAGATCCATCATGATAGATACAAGAGGATTCTTAGACTAATTCAGAGTATATATATTGACAAGATACTAAATAAATTAATTATGGAACAATCCAATAGGGTATTGTTGACAGTACAACATGGAATTCAACTTTATAAGAAAATGTGTCCTAGACTCACAAGGAAAGGAAAATAATGGAAAGGACTCCATATTTGTCAAATATTGAGTCAGTAATATATGTTATTCTATGTACTAGGCTAGATTTAGCCTATACCTTAAGTGCAGTAGGAAGATATCAAGCTGACCCAGCTGACCACTATTGGATGGTAGTCAAGGAAATCCTTAAGTATCGAAGGTATACTAAGGATATGTTCCTGGTCTATAAAAGATATGAAGAACTATTCATTAGTGTATATGAATATTCTATATTCCATATAGATCAAGATGATCTAAAATCATTGTCGGGATACATCATCACTCTCAATGGAGGTGTTGGAGTTATAAGTTCTAAAAGAAAGCTATGGTCGCAAATTCTATAGTAGTGTCCAAGTATATTGTGCCTAATAAGGTAGCTAAAGAAGTCTTTTGGATATGAAAATTCATCTAAGATATTTAAGTGGTTCCTAACAGTTATGAACCTTTCACACTTTATTGTGATAATAATATAGTGACAACTCTTACAAAGGAGCCACTGTCACATAAGTTGAAAAAGAACATAATTTAAAAGTATTGTCTCTTTAGAGATTTTTCTCAAATTATTGAAGTCATAGTGAGTAGATTCTATATTAAAGATAATATTTTAGACCCCTTTACTAAAGCCTTCAATCAATAGAAGTAAGATCATCGTGTGAGGTCTACTAGACTAAAATTCATAGGCAGAGTTGGCTAGAGTCCATGCGGGAGTCTATTGGAGTTATTGTTTTAGAAATAACTATTTTACTTTGGATTAAATTTATATTCAAATAAGTAAATATTAATTAAAAATATTATTAAATATTGTTCATTATTCTAAATTTCATTAATTTAATAACAACATAGATTATCTTTCACATTGATAAGGTCATAGTAGTTCCCCTCTATGATGAGAACCTTGAAATTACATGATTATATTATTAAATATAGTTATATTTTCAAATTATATTATATGATGGGACACATATAACATTGACTATCTTGTGTGATTAATCATAAATAAATATGACACATCTTCTCAGAAATTAAACATTTGGAAATTTCCAAGATGGGATATTATAATAACAGACCCTCCTATAGGAAATATTCATGTTTAGGTGTCAGAAAATATTACTATTTATGATCATGTGTAATGTTCCTTACACTTTAATATTATTATTAATGTATGTCATGACTTTCAAAATTTTATTTATTTCACAATCTCCGATGATACAGTTCCTGGAGATGTTTGATATATCGGGTACGTTACAAGTGATGTGTTATTAATTAATAATTTGACGAAGGATTTATCTATTCCATATTTATAGAAGTTGATATCTAGGACCTTTT
Source organism: Viscum album (assembly GCA_963277665.1). NCBI lineage: Eukaryota > Viridiplantae > Streptophyta > Magnoliopsida > Santalales > Viscaceae > Viscum > Viscum album. Next base: position 815,875,784 of record OY728137.1, read on the forward strand.
ATTTAAATGTTACCATCACATTAAATTATATGTTCATGTTTTAATGGAAAGATTATTTTAGATAATTAATTAAACATGTATAAAAAACACAGGTTGATGACACATGTGTGAAACCTGCTTGATTAGATGTTCTGATAAAGATATTATATTACATAGTAAGCATTCATGTGTGGCTATCGATGTTGTGACCTTAACTTCTTTATTTTGGGTTCCTTGACCCATTCTTAGATAGTAATCTTGGACTTTAGGATATCGTTCCTAATTCCAATGAGAAAGAATCCAAGAGGGTCACACACTATGTTTTTCCATTGATCTCAATGAAATTTTATTTTAATTTAATTATTGGAATAAAAATTATTCTCAAGAATGAGGAATAATTTTGTTCCAATTTTATCGATCGAAAATATTATTTCCAAGGTAATAAATAATTATTTATTCATTAAAAATAATTTACTTAATTACATGAACTTGTAATAAACATTGATTAGCTATAATATGAATAGAATATTTATTTTATTTATTGAATATTTAATAAATATTTATTCACAAGACTGTGAATAGAATATTTATTTATAAATATTTTAAATATTTATTCAGGTATTTGATAAATGATGAGAAGGATGAGAAAACCAATATAGTATTAAGTAATATATATTAATTTTCATGATGGTAAAATAATATTTATCATTATTCTAGTTAGAAAATGACCTAAAAAATATTATTATTATATGGAATGGGGTTATATAATTTTATTATATTATTTAAGGGATGTTGTGAAATTAAATAATATTTGAACTTTAACCCTAATTCTTTAAATAGATTGATATGTCTATTGTGTATGGAAAATAAAGAACTGGGAATCATTGCACACAATGGATTTCTCTCTAGATTTCTCATTATCTTATCCTCTAAAGAATGAGAAGAATAAGAGAGATTCCTTCAATCCTTAAGGAACTTGAGTAAATGAAGAAGAATAATGAATTATGGTCAATCCACCTTGCTAGAACTCGACAATCCATTGGTGTTGTTTAGAGATTAAAGGAGTACATGTTGATCATCGCTAAAGGGGATATATTTTGGGTCCTCCCTATAAAATAGTGGTAATCTGGAAAACGGTTTCAGATGATCAACATATTCATCAAAGAAATATCCTAAAATAAGGTAATATTTCTTCTAGTCTATTTAAATTAATTATAAATTTTCCATGAATAAGACAATCTCTTGGTTATGGTTCTTCCTTTTCAATATTTGATGGAAAAATTTTATTGGTCATAACATTCACATCTTGTACAATATGGGAATGATCTATGAAATCTAACTAAATTCATAATGGCTTTATGCCCTAAATGTGATTTCACTGCATCCAAAACCATCATATATAAATCAATATACATGTAATGGTAATCAAGGTACATATGGGAGTTGGGTATAGGGAACTCACTCAAAACACTCCAACTTTCACTAGAGCCAACTACTAACAACTCTCAACCCACTAACTCTCACATGAGAATCATGCTTCTAATAAGATTAAAATTTATTTAGGGGGTTTTCCATGTTATCCCTTGTAACTACTCCACTAATTGTGACTTCACATATCTAAGTAAAATTCCTCAAGATATGAAACTTATAAAGTATACTCTTTGTCCTCTAGTGTTATTGAGGCACCTTGGAAGGTTCCATTGTTGAATTATTATCACGATAAAAATTAATAGGGTCTACACTGAAATGTATAAAACCAATATTTTTTTATAAATATGAATTAATAGACCACTTATGTAACTACATAATAATATTCTATATACTCAGATTCTACTATAGAACTTGTGACCACAAACTACTTTGAGCTTCTCCAGCTTACTGTACCACCATTTAGAAAAAATATGTAACTTGACTATGATTTCAGATCATCATTATTTTTGTTTGAAATCTAGAATTAGATTATCCCCTCACTACTAGATCCTAATCCCCTCCATACACAATAAACACATCTTTTATAAATCTCAATTAATTTCGTATAGTTTTTACAGCTTCATAATGAAGCTCCCCTTGATTGGATTGATATCTTTCCACCATTCTTAAACCAAAGGAAACATCAAACCCAATATATAGCGTAACACACATGATATATACCATTTCCAAATAACAAGTAATTATACTCATCTTTTAAATCTCTTCTTATGTTTTTTGAAACATTTTTTGGAGATATTAATACCATGTGGCATTAGAAACAACCTAATATTGGATTGTTCCATATTGTACCTTTTTGAGAACCTTGTTAATATATATACTTTAACTTATTTTCAGAATCCTTTGAGATCTATCTCGATATATATTGACCCCTAGAATATATTATTCTCCACTTAAGTATTTTATAGAGAAGCATTCAATTAACCAAGTCTTAAATGACTATAAGACTTGCACTTCATTTCCAATAATTAATATATCATCAAAATATAATACTAGGAAAATGATTTAATTTCCACTAACCATCTTATATATTCATGGATCAATTTTATTCTTGAAGAAACAAAATTCTCTTATGGCTTCATCAAAATACATATTCCATGTTCTTGATGCCTATTTCAATCCATAAATGTACCTCTACAGATTTCATACTTTATTTTCACTCTTTGGAATAATAAAACCATAGGGTAGTATCATGTAGACTTATTAAACCAAATTACCATTTATAAAAGTTGTTCTGACATACATTTTACAAATATCCTAATCATGGAATGTTGTTATTTCAAGTAATCTTCTGATGTATTTCAACATCATGACTGGTGAGAAGGTTTCATCAGAGTCAAAGTATTGATATTTCCTAAATCCCTTCACAACCAGACATGCTTTATTGTTTCTTTACTATTTATGTCCAACTTTTTTCTTGAAAATAAATTTACATCCAATAGGTTTTACATAAGATTTGTACTAAAATACACACTCGATTTTCATACATGGACTGTCACGACCCGTCCTCGGGGCTCGTGCCGTGACTACCCCAAGACTGGCTTCCATAGGCTAGGGGCTGACTACTAGCACCAAGGCGTAATTCCCGGTAAAAAGGGAAGGCATTGCCTTTGTAAAGTAAACAACACCACAGAGCAAGAAAGCAGAAGTAAACACTAAGTAAAAAATGGGTACAATAGTAAGTGCGGTAAAGTATGTGGGCCAGAATACAAACCCAAATTGAAGTAAAGTAAAACTGAAAAAGGGAGTACACCAACTGAAAAGTAAAGCCGCAACGTCGAGCTGTCCACTGGTAGTCCCACCTGAAGAGTGGGTGCAGATAGCCACCTCAGCTCCTCGGGTCCAGCTGTCCGCTCCGAGTACGTCCCACCTAGTGGTCCACCTCCAGGTACCGACTGCTCCGCAAGTCTCATCCACGATCAATACTATACGTCATCTGCAACCAACAAAACGTAGTACGGGCATAGCCCATGCAGGGGTGAGTATAAGCTACTCAGTAGGGATCCTAAGACCCCTGAAGGTCTCCCAGAATCCACAAAGGATAATCCACAAAGGAAAGATACAATAACGAAGTAACATCCAAAACTACTTAGGTATATGCCCATACATATACCTAAGTCATCAATTCTCGTTTGGCTCCAACATAGGAGCCCAAGTATAACCCAGTCCACACAGGAAAACACAACTCAATCCACACAGGAAAGCATAACGTAATCCACATAGGATATCAAGTAAATCTTATGGAAGATAAGGATTTAAAGTCAAGATTCATCTCACACAGGTATACTTTTTCGTAAGATGAGAGATATGATCAGATGTAGCCACTGATTCATCTAATCCATCAGACCCACACAGGATCGATAGGTACTAACCCCCGCAATGACCCACACAGGATCGATAGGTAACTAACCCCCGTAATGACCCACACAGGATCGGACCCACACAGGATCTGTAGGCTCTGGCCCACACAAGAACACTGAACACTGACCCACACAGGATCTGACCCACACAGGGTCGGTATCACTGATCCACGTAGGATCTCTGAGTGCTATAGTCATCACCGTTGAATCCGCGGAGGATTTCTGCACAGTCGTCATCATCGTCGCAGTCGCAACCAGCTCAAGGGTTCTCGCACACAACAAGCTCATTCGGGAGGGTCCGCTCCATGAGCCGAGGGTCTGATACATCAACTGACACGAAGTCCGGAGTTGATGTATCCAAAAGTTCCGTATCATCAAAAGGAACTCAACGTCAGAGACGGCGCGTCAATCGGACGCCCGGTCTAAGAGTTATTGGCTTTTTCGTCCCAGGGGCCCGCTTGGTTTTTAAGTCAAAACCAACCTGACCATACTCCAACTACGTCCAAACCTCAAGCGAATTAAGCCAAAATGTCCTTCTTACTAAGAGGAATCCATCAAAGTCGACGACACGTCAATCGGACGTCTGGAGCTCAAGTTATAAGTGTTTCCGCTCCGAAGGCCCTGTTGGTTTCGTGTACGAACCAACCCAGCTGAACCCAAAGTACTCCGAAACCTTGAGTGTAATATACCGAAATGAATATCTCGATCCAAGGATCTCTACTCAACTGAAAGTGCGTCAATCGGAGGTCCGTAGCCCAAGTTATGGGAAATATACCAAAATAGTCCGAAAATGGGGGTCTGGGCCCGGTCCGACCCGGCCCAACCCCCTGGGTCGGCCCGAACTGGGTCGACCCGACCTGGGTTCGGTTCCGACCCAGTGGGGCAGGGCTCGGCCCGGCCGGCGTGGCCTGGCCCAGCCTGGTGCGGCCGGTCTGGCCCGGGGCAGCTCGGCGCTGGCCGAGCGGGTCGGCTCGGCGTTGGCCGAGCGACCACGCAAAAAGGGGGTGCCGCCCCATTGAATGAAACCGCGACCCCCGCGTGGGGTCCGATCCTTGCCAACGGACGTGGCCTAGCATTGTGTCCCAACCTCCTAGGTCCCGCATGGTCGCGGGACCAACAGCCTGCCGCCGCGGCTTCAGCCGCGACGACTTTTCCCGGCGGCGCGCCGACGAGGTTTTCCGCGGACCACCAAACGCGCTCCGATGATCTGTTTTGCCTGCCGTCTTCGCCAGCGGTCCTCCCGGGATTGGCTCTTCACTGCGAAGACCTCAAAATTCCCTTACGGCCTGCTTCATCATCGTCCGCCGATCCGCACACCAAGAATGAAGAAACGGTGGGTTCAGACTTGTTCGTCGGTTCGCACCCACCGCGTTAGCAGTTTAAACGGCTTTCGAAAAATTTTAAACACATTCTGAGGATATAAATCACATAGATTTAATTGAATCAAAAACCCTACCTCAAGCGTCATCGAGCGAGCGTTCATCGCCGAATTGCACATCGCGGAAGAAGGCGTTGCGGAAGGGGGGATCATCGCGTCGTGGAGAAAGGATTCGTCAGTGTCACGTCGTCGATCTCCGAGGATCCGGCGTTCTTGTCGACCTTTGTCGGAGGTCGGCGTTCTTCGCGTTCTTCGCGTTCTCCACGTTCTTTGCATTCTTCGTCGAGGAAGGAGTGTTTCACGGCTTGAGTGATTTCCCCCAAACCCTCTCGCACAACCAACCTCTAATAAAATAAGACTCGTCTTATTTTATTAACACACAAGCCAACGATATGAATTTCAAAAAAAGTTGAAACAATCAATTAATTGAATTAATTGGGGAGTTTAAACCGCCCAATTAATGAGGCGTTTATTATCCAAATTAAATGCAAGGGTTGACTTCATTAAAAAGGGGGGTGCAGGCGCATTACTTAATTAAAGGATGGGGTTTGAAAAAGGTGGGGCTCGTGTGGGACCCACCCCAAAAATATCCTACCTAGTGGTGTAGGATATTGTGGGTCCCACTTTAACCTCTTATCTTAGGTTAAACAACTTAAAATAAAATAACTTGGTTGCCCCATTTTATTTTATTCATTTACGTAACCCGAAAAAATTAAAAACCACACCCGAGGAAACGCAACTCCGGAAAAGGTGTTTCTAAGCAATTACCGGCGCTGCGATTCCATTGGTGCCCTAAGAATTCGATTTCGAGCACCGGTTCAAAATTTAGAAAAACCCGCTCGTTCGTTCACTGAACATACCCAACCTAAACTTCAAAAAATGATTCCGGGCACACCAGGCCTCGGAATCAGGTGCCGTCAGAAACTGCGTTCTTGTAAAATCCCAAAGAAAATTAAGAAATAAAATTTCCTTGAATTTTACGGGTCTTTACATCACTCCCACCTTAGGGATTTACATCCCCGCAAAGATACATCAAAAACTAGGGAAACAAATGTGGGTACTGAGCACGCATCTGGGCCTCCCACTCCCAAGTGCTCTCCTGGAGGTTCTCGTGCTGCCATCTGATGTGCACTAGAGGAATCGACCATCCACGTAGGACCTGCTCTTGTCGATCCTCGATCCCCATTGGGACCTCTGCAAAAGTCGCCCCATCATCTACGTCCATCTCCCCATGGTCAATGATATGCGTTGGGTCGTGCACGTATCTCCTCAGCTGAGATACGCGGAAGACGTCGTGCACCCGGTGCAACTGAGGTGGTAGAGCCAGGTGATAAGCCACCTCGCTAATCCTGCTGAGGACCTGGAATGGTCAAATGAAGCATGGAGACAACTTTCCACCTCAGCCAAATCTCCATAATCCACGTCGAGGTGAGACCCGCAAGAAGACGTGGTCGCCATCCTCGAACTCCAATGGCCTCCGCCTCCTATCAGCAACAGACTTCTGTCAGCTCTGAGCTTTCCTCATCCGCTCCTGGATGACCTGGACCTTCTCTGTTGTGGCCTGGACCATCTCCGGTCCCACATGTGCTGACTCCCCAGGGTCTGTCCAGCACAGTAGAGATCTGCAAGGTCGGCCATACAACGCCTCGTATGGTGCCATCCCGATGGTGGAGTGGTAGCTGTTGTTGTACGCGAACTCCACCAAGGGTAGGTGGTCCTCCCAATTGCGACCAAAGTCGAGGACACATGCACGAAGCATGTCCTCAAGATTCTGAATGGTCCTCTCTGTCTGACCATCTGTCTGAGGGTGAAAGGCGGTGCTCAGATGTAGCTGCATCCCGAATGCCTCCTACAACCCCTTCCAGAGCCGAGAAGTAAAGCGAGAATCTCGATCAGAGATGATAGATGATGGCACACCGTGGAGCCATACAATCTCATGAATGTAGAGACGTCCCAAGCTCTCCACTGAGCCCTACTCTCTGATACCAATTTGTCACAACCCGTCCTTGGGGCCCGTGTCCTGACTACCCCAAGCCCACCTTCCATAGGCCAGGGGCTGTCGACTAGTACCAAGGTGAAATTCTCGGTAAAAAGGGAAGGCATTGCCTTTGTAAAGTAAACAACACCACAGAGAAAGCATGAATAAGTAAACACTAAGTAAAAACTGGGTACAATAGTAAGTGTGGTAAAGTATGTGGGCCAGAATACAAACCCAAACTGAAGTAAAGTACAACTGAAAAAGGGAGTACAAAAACTGAAAAGTAAAGCTGCAACGTCGAGCTTTCCACTGGTAGTCCCACCTAAAGGGTGGGTACAGATAGCCACCTCAGCTCCTCGGGTCCAGCCGTCCGCTCCGAGTATATCCTGCCCAGTGGTCCACCTCCAGGTACCGACTACTCCGCAAGTCTCAACCACGATAAGCGCTGTTTGTTGTCTGCAACCAATAGAACGTAGTGCGGGAATAGCCTATACAGGGGTGAGTATAAGCTACTCAGTAGGGACCCCGAGACCCCCTAAGGTCTCCCAAAATCCACAAAGGATAATCCACAAAGGAAATATACAATCACAATGTAACATCCAACACTACTTAGGTATATGATTATACATATACCTAAGTCATCAATTCTCATTCGGATCCAACATCCGAGCCCAAGTACAACCGAGTCCACACAGGAGAACACAACCCAATCCATACAAGAAAGCATAACGTAATCCACACAGGATATCAAGTCATTCTTATCGAAGATAAGGATTGAAAGTCAAGATTCAGCTCACACAGGTATACATCTTCGTAAGATGAGAGAGATGATCAGATGTAGCCACTGATTCATCTAAGCCGTCAGACCCACACAGGATCGATAGGTACTAACCCCCGCAATGATCCACACAGGATCAATAGGTAACTAACCCCCGCAATGACCCACACAGGATCGTACCCACAAAGTATCTGTAGGCGCTGGCCCACACAGGACCGCTGAGCGCTGACCCACATAGGATCTGACCCACACAGGATCGGTAGCACTGATCCACGTAGGATCGTTGAGTGCTGTAGTCATCGCCGTCGAATACATGGAGGATTTCTACATAGTCGTCATCGTCGTCGCAGTCGCAGCCAGCTCCAGGGTTCTCGCACATAGCAAGCTCATTCGGGAGGGTCCGCTCCACGAGCCGAGGGGCTGATACATCAACTAACACGAAGTACAAAGTTTATGTATCCAAAAGTTCCGTATCATCAACAGGAACTCAACGTCACAGACGACGCATCAATCGGACGCCCGGTCTAAGAGTTATTGGCCTTTTCATCCCAGGGGCCTTGTTGGTTTTTAAGTCAAAACCAACCCGAACGTACTGCAACTGCATCCAAACATCAAGTGGAGTAATCCAAAAGGTCCGTATCACTAAGAGGAATCCATCAAAGCTGACGACATGTCAATCGGACGTCCGGAGCTCAAGTTATAAGCGTTCCCGCTCTGAGGGCCCGTTTGGTTTCGTGTACGAACCAACCCGGCCGAACCCAAAGTACTCTGAAACCTTAAGTGTAATATACCAAAACGGCCGTCTTGATCCAAGGATCGCTACACAACTGACAGTGCATCAATCAGAGATCCTTATCCCAAGTTATGGGCAACAGAATGAAACAGTCCGAAAATGGGGGGTCTGGGCCCGGTCCGACCCGGACCAACCCCCCCTGGGTCAGCCTGAACCGGGTCGACCCGACCCAGATCTGGGTCCGACCCGGCTAGGCGCGGCCCGACGCGGCAGGGGTGGCCGGTCCAGCCCGGGGCGGCTCGGCGCAGGCCGAGCGGCCACGCAAAAAGGGGGCGCCACCCCCTTGAATGAAACCGCGACCCCCAAGTGGGGGACGCTCCTTGCCAATGGACGCGGCCTAGTGCTGCGTCCCCGCCTCCTCGATCCTGCACGGTCACGGGACCAGTAGCCTGCCGCCCCAGCTGAAGCTGCGGCGGCCCTTCCTGGCGGCGCGCCGGGCGCCGCCGCCTCGGCCGGCCGCCGCCTCCGGCCGCCAGCGGGGTTTTCCACGGACCACCGGACATGCTCCGGTGGTCCGTTTTGCCTGCCGTCTTCGCCAGCGGTCCTCACGGGATCGGCTATTCACTACGAAGACCTCAAAATGCCCTTGCGGCTTGCTTCGTCATCGCCCGCCGATCCGCACACCAAGAACGAAGAAACGGTGGGTTCGGACTTGTTCGTTGGTCCGCACCCCCTGCGTTAGCGGTTTAAACGGCTTCCAAAAAATTTTAAACACATGAAGAGGATATAAATCACATAGATTTAATTAAACCAAAACCCCTACCTCAAGCGTCATCGAGTGAGGGTTCGTCGCGGAATTGCACGTCGCGGAAGAAGGCGTCACGGAAGGGGGGATCGTCGCGTCGTGGAGAAAGGATTCGTCGGCGTCGTGTTGTCGAACTCCGAGGATCCGATGTTCTTTTCGACCTTCGTCAGAGGTCGGCGTTCTTCGCGTTTTTCGCGTTCTTCACGTTCTTTGCGTTCTTCTTCAAGGAAGGAGTGTTTCACGGCTTGAGTGATTTCTCCCAAACCCTCTTGCACAACCAACCTATAATAAAATAAGACTCATCTTATTTTATTAACACACAAGCCAACGATTTGAATTTCAAAAAAAATTGAAACAATCAATTAATTGAATTAATTGAGGAGTTTAAACCGCCCAATTAATGAGGCATTTATTATCCAGATTAAGCGCAAGGGTCAACTTCATTAAAAAGGGGGGTGCGGGTGCATTAATTAATTAAAGGAGGGGGCTTGAAAAAGGTGGGGCTCATGTGGGCCCCACCCCACAAATATCCTACCTAGTGGTGTAGGATATTGTGGGTCCCACTTTAACCTCTTAGCTTAGGTTAAAAAACTTAAAATAAAATAACTTGGTTGCCCCATTTTATTTTATTCATTTACTTAACCCGAAAAAAATTAAAAACCACACCCGAGCAAACGCAACTCCGGAAAAAGTGTTTCTAAGCAATTACCAGCACTACGATTCCATCGGTGCCCTAAGAATTCGATTCTGAGCACCGGTTGAAAAGTTAGAAAAACCCGCTCGTTCGTTCACTGAACATACCCGATCTAACTTCAGAAAATGATTCCGGGCACACCGGGCCTCAGAATCAGATGCCGTTAGAAACTGCGTTCTTGTAAAATCCCAAAGAAAATTAAGAAAAAAAATTTCCTTGAATTTTACGGGTCTTTACATGGACTCCATTTCAAATTTCATAGCTTCTTTCTATTTAGTAGTATCTTTGTCATCCACTACCTCGTTGTAGGTTATAGGTTCATCGTTCTCTAGGATTAATGTTTCACTTGATTTAGTGATAATAAAACCATATTTATATGAGTATCTAACCTCTATTGTATACCTACACAATGATTTTGTATCAGGAACATCTTCATCTCCCATCGTCCCTTGTGGATATTGTTTATGTACCAACTATTGTTCATCTAGAGCATCAACTTCATCAAAGTCAATATTTCTCCCCATATTTCCTATAGAAATATGTCCCCTTTCTAGAAATATGAAATGTTTTTCCAAAATAAATTTTATATCTCAGGGGTTATTTAGTAAATATCGTTTAGTTCACTTAAAATAATATATAAAGATTCACTTTGTGCTTCGATATTCTAGTTTTTATTTTGGTATTGTCTTGAAAAGAATATTGCATCCATATACATGTATATGAGATAGAGTGGGTTACTTTACATACCATAACTCATATGGATTACTATATTCTTCCTTAGTTGGTATTTAGTTCAGTGAATAAGCTACTATCTATAGAATATATCCCCAAAAGGATAATTTTAGTGTTGCAAAACTCATCATCGATCATACCAGGTCATGTAGTTTATGATTCCTCCTTTTACATACACAATTCCACATATTTGTATAAGGAGTGAGTTGGGATACTATCCCACACTCCTTCAAGTGATCAATGAAAGCCTATTTTATATATTCTCTACCACAATCTGAGTAGAGACAATTTATATTCTTATCAATATGGTTTTCAATATAATTTTAGTATTCCTTAAAAATAAGAAAGTATTTTGACTTATACCTCATTAAGTAGATATAAACATATGCACTATAATAATTGGGAAAAGTTAAGGATTAAAAAAATCTAACCCTTTCCACTATAAGAAATGCACCAAATACATCAATATGAATCAAATATAGTCGTTCCATATCCCTTAATCCTTTCCCATTGAAGGGTGATTTGGTTATTTTCTTTTATAACAAGAATGTCATACATCCAAGGGTTATAACCTAATAGTTTCTAAAAACTATACTTAATGTAAATTATGTAAAACTTTTCTTTTACATGACCAATCCTAATTTTATATAGGCAGGTATAAAATGAGTCATCCTCACCAGTATTTTCATTGATTGGAAATATAATTTTTTAAACTTAAAACATATACAATCCATTTTTAAGATGTGTTATACCATAACATATGTTATCCTTATAAAAGAGACAACATTTATCTCAAAGAATTAAATTAAACCCCATAGTGTTTAAAATTGACACTGAGATTATGTTTCTGGTAACCAATGATAAATAATAACAGTTATTTAATATAAGAACTAAACCAATGGGAACATTTAGATGATAATATCCCAATACAAAGGTTGTTAGTTTTTCATCATTTGTGACCCAAAGATCCACTTTTCCCTTTACAAAATTTTGGAATCTAGATGGTTACTATATGTGAATAGAAATGTGTGAGCCACATGTTATATCCAATACAAAACTTTTAGAAAAAGATCGATTACATTAAATGGTAAAAACACCTAAGGTAGAAAAATATCCTTGCTTCTTCTTCCCAACTATGAAATTCCTTTTCTAGTGAACCTTCTTTTAATAAGGAAAGAAAATCAACTCCCACTTTTTCCCTCTCCTTACATCCTTGTATTCTTGGAGTGGTGGTGCATTGGTGTCTTTGGGTTAGAATTATCCTTATAAACCTTTACCTTTCCCTTACTCCTTTTTTTACCATAAGGACTAAGGAGTTGATATTATTCATATTCTTATCAGTTTGGTGAACTAAATAAAACATATCTGAGAGTGACTTTTTCATTTTCTTCTTATCATAATGAACAATAAAATCTATGAATCTAGACGGTAAAGGGGAAATAATGTTATCAGTCATTATTTCTTGGTTCAATTTGAACCTAAGAGATTCTGGTGTCTCAATGCGCCCAATTATCTTGAGTACACGAGGGCCTTAATGAATCCATTTTCTATCCTATACCTATATAGTGAATTGGATATCTCTTTTATTTCTTACCGATCTACCTCCTCAGAAATCTCTTGGAGATGTGATAACATTTTATTGGAATATTCATACACATGAATTATTTATAGATCATTAGACATAAATGACAACATGATGTAGATAATCCCTATATACTATCCTCCAGATAAACTATAAGATGTATTTAATCCAGAATTACTCTAGTGGAAATAGTTTCTAAATGTAACTCTCCAAAGATTATTGTTCTGGAAATTAGAAGAAATTAATTCACCCAAATCACCATAGTATGTTGGAAAAAAATCATCCTTGTTCTCCAAAAAAAGATAAAAAAACATTCAGGTATATAAAGTAAATGTAAGAAAGAAAGAAAACTTTGGTTTTACATGGTTTGGACTAAAATTCCTACATCCACAGGAGAAACATTACAAAATTCTATTTCTATGGTAAGAAAGATTACAACTTATGAGTAGTGAGTCATGTGGATTACAACAACAAGTAATTTTTTAATGGTAAACATACAAAAAATGGACCCACTCTCATATTTATAGAGATTTCCACATGGTCATATAGCTACAATGACCTCCAAGAAATGTGGGAGTCTATCGATTCCATCGTTCTCACTATCGATCTCTTATAGAAATCCTTAGTGCGAATACCACCATCAGAGAATCAAAAAACCTTCCAATTAATAACTAAAATTCTTCTATATTCTAGAAGTATAAGCTAAACATCAAGAACAAGGCCACCTAGAGCAGACAAAATAAAAAAACCTCATTTCAAACAACCTTCTTTAAAGATTGCAGAAGGAAAAACAACTACAACCACTATTTCAATGAACCAAATATCTTCTGAAACCACTCCTTCTATTCAATTGACTCTAATCAAATGAATTATACTTCACACATTCCCAACACATGATGCACTGTACATCTAAGGGTAACTACTTGAGCTACTTATGACCCAAGTTACAACTTCCACCCCATCCAATGTATATGAGTCCTATCTGGCACTCTCCTTGTCTTGGCATGGTATGAATCTAAGTTCATCCTTTTTTACTATGAAAAAAAACTCACACATGGGTGAATGGTCTTGGGTATATGAAATAAAATTTTAAGAAATCACTCATGAACATTCATACCCCTATACATATAATGAGTGTGGGAGATGATACATAGACCATCATTTTCTAATTAATTATTATAAACATTTCATTTGATTGTAATAATTAATTAATTAATTAAATTCTTTACATACATTGGCCGGTCTCGCTTAAGAATATTTTTCATGAAATAAATTTGAAAAATTAAATTAAATATGAAATTAATTCTACTCAAGGAAATAAATTGTGAATTAAAACATCTTAAACTAATTTTAATTCACAATTAACTTGTCACAAATTCCAAATATTTTAAAATATTTTTATAGAATCTTTAATATTTTTTAGGATATTGAGTGACTCTAGGTCTTCATTGGCCCCATAATAAACCAGGAGGGTCAAGAAGGGCCAACTAACCTTGATTGAGGTGAGCCAGTTGAGTAGATGGATTAGTGAGTAGTGTAAATAAGCAGTGATAATGAGTGGTTCTAAATAGATAAATAAAATAAAAAACAATTTTTAATTTTTTTAAACATGGATAGAACCAGCGACCCTATTTCTATCCCCATCATTATAATCATTGTTTATTATTAGAACAATATAGGGTCAAATACCCCATGTAAAAATACCACATCAAAGAAGACCACATGAAAAAATAACGAAAAAGGGGAAACAAGGTGGCTATGAGGGACGAAAGTAATAGAGGACTAGCGCATCCCCCAGAAGTATGCCAATGCATTCATGGGGAAGGAATCCCAAGATGGAGTAGCAATTAACTAGATCTTCATGTGAAGAAAAGGAAGCTATGAAGTCTGATTCTTTGTTTCCCTCACATTAAGTGTGAAGGATCTCCATGTGGCTATTGATATACCTTGAGCACCAGCAAATACAGTAAGAGATAGTCCATGGAGAGTTATCTTTGTCATGTAAAGAGTTGTGGAGAATCAAGGAATTGGTTTTCACTATGTCCAGTTCAATATTTCATTCATTTCCAGTTGGAGAATAGCAAGAATAGCCATGCCTTCTTCCCTAAGGGACTCTCTACGCCCGAATGAAGCAGTGGAAGAAAGGAAAACTGAAACCCTTGAGTTATAGACCAGACCTCCACCCCTCATGAGACCCATGCATCATGAACCATCGATGTTCATCTTGAGACCTCTCATGTTGGGGTGCCACCATATCCACTAACCTAGAGGGCTATGAAGAGTATCTTGAGAGCTAGGCTGTAGGAGTTTACTAAAGGATGGGGTAAATTTTCCATTCCTAATAAGATGAAAAAATCGATCTATATGCTGCGGGTCCTGGAGACTAGGGCTAATCTCAAGATGGGGGTGAAATCAAACCTATCCTTGTTCCTGGACTACCAAATACGCCAACATCCCATGGCCAGGATGCAAGATCTTTCTTTCCTTTTATGTCTGTTGCGATCTATACCTTGAAATCAACTGATTAGAAAGTGGCCTTCCAGCAGATCATGAAGGGGGATACTAGTGAATCCTCCAAACTTGTGTCAGATTTCACATGCCCATTCGCCCTTGAAAAATAAGTGATAAATGGACTCCTCTTGAGAGGAATGAAATCAAGAACATTTATAGGAGAGCTAAATATATGCACACCGGAGAAGCTCATCGGTAGAGAGGGCCTTTTTGTAAATGAACTAGATGATAAAATTGTTTTTTAAGGGAATCTCTTTGCACCAGAGGGTGTGACCCCAGCTATCCAAATCCAATGGTGGGGTTAGAAGATGACGATACTCCCTAATTGAGAACACTTCTGATGAAGTACTAGATAAAATACCTTTATCATACTTGGATGAAAGGTTTATGAGATCAAAAATCTTATGTTGATCCTCATTGAGGGATACATGGGAGAGTAGAAAATAATTGAATATCAAAATTTAATCACAAGAATTGATGTAATAACATCATATCTTGTGATTCCCAATACATGAATTCAACCTGAGGATCCTATGTGGAAGAAATAAAGTGCAAAAATGAATTGAACTATCACCTTGTACGATTTTAAGATGCATTCATGATGTTCTCATCAACAGTGATCACTGTTTAATGGAATAAATGTCAGATTCCTTTAGATCATCCAAATATGTTCTAAAATATTTCTAGTGCATTGATTAGTGATATTTGAGTGTTGGAATTGATAATCAAAAAACTTTTTTGTATCCCAATAATCATAACATCACCATTTATTCAATATTGGAAGATAAACATGGATTGAGGTGCCTAGAAGGACTCATTCTCTCACTGGGATATGGGAGAGATGAGAGAGGAGCACCCAGATTCAAGTGGATTAATAGTTTCTAAACAGTGAGCTCCTCCCAACATATATAGATTGGTCCAAACAATAAAAAATTTCACTTCCCCCAAATGTTTAACCTTCTAAATAATCCTCTAAATGAAACTAATGACCTATTATTCATTCCAAAAATGTCATTAATATTTTACCACATTCTTGTAACATACAAAATATGTAACATGTTAAAATATGAGTAATGCTTTGACCCAAATCACCTAGTTCATGATAGTGTGATACATGACCTTATGCCCATTTCCCAATACACAAGAGTTTTTGCAACTAGCAATGAGGGTCCAAATGGTACAATGGGGATACTATACCCTCAATATGAATGCCAAACACTAGAGTATTTTCATGAGAGAATAATAACCCAAAAATTCATAGTAGAAATAAATAAAATCAAATTCTATAACATATGTAAATTCAGGTATCATTAGTCATACATAGTAATAAACCAAAGACCCCCAATGGTTCAAGTCAACCTATAATGTGTCATCCATCCAAATTCTGCCCTGGTATCACCTCCGAACACCAAGATCTATCCCCTCAGCTACCTTCCATTGGGACCTTGCCTTTATATGGATCCCCATTAATACATTTTTCATGAACTTCAAGATACCCATGTAGGGTGTGATTATAAACTCAGTAGGACACCACCAATGCAACCTTAACATAAGTGCACATGCATAAGTGGTGTCTGCCACGATAATAAGTAAATTTGAAGGAAAACAACAATCAAACATTTGTCAAGTGATCATGCTATACCTAATCCTATATGAAAACCAATCGTACCTTATTTGTATCAATTCTTGAAGAGAAGTCATAACATAATTCATGATCATGGTTTGGCCACAAGGCCACCATATTTCTAAGAAGCAACACACTAACAAGACTCGGTTCATGCCATAAGTCATAATGTCCCATCAACTATCACGGGCCATGCCACAAGGCCATCATACCTCATCACTATCATGGGATAGGCCCCAAGGACAACATACCACATATTTTCCTCAGGTCAGACCATAAGTCCATTATACCCCTACTCTGTATCTAGGTCACTCATCGTCATCATCTCAAGGTGAACATGCTCCCCCTCTAAGGGATAACCAAGACATAGAGGCCCACCTATCATTTTCTACCAGAATAAAAACCTACATAGACCATACATTCATATAAAACAATGAATAATACATATAGGGACAAAATATCATAATAATAATGAGTCTTGATATCCACAAACACACACACATGCAATCACTATCACGCATGGGTCTCATGGGCTACACATGCACACAAATGAAATCAATATCAAACATGGTTCTCATGGGATACAAACTCACACACATGAAGTTAATATCAAAAAAAAAAACATTATACAGGGGACCGATATAGAAAGGATTATCCTATGCCAAGTGTGTTGAATCCAAGAAACAATATTATCAAGTGTCGATAATCAAGTCACACATTCCCACCAACTGAATAAAACCCACATACCAAGGATCCCTATATCCAATCCTAATTCTTCATAGGGTGTTTCTAGAATAAGATTCAAGAAGTAGATTGTGAAAAAAATATTAGAATAATGAAAAATTAACCAAAGAAAACTATCATTAATGGTAGATCTAGATCTAGTCCAAGGAAAGGTCACTAACTCACTAGATCTGATGTCTATCTATCATTGGAAAAAATAATACATCAGTAGCTAATGAATAAATCCATGGATCTAGAAAACATATCTTAGATATATGGAAAATTTTGGAAGAAGAAGATTTTTTGGGCTAGATGGAAAAATCCTACCTCATGGAATCCAATAGATCGATCTTGACTTAAAGTGGAAAATAGAGGAAAATGAGAGGAACAAATTTACCGAAAAAGAGCTTATAGGGTCATTTTGGATGAATGGGGATTGACCATAGAGATGTGAATAATAAAAAGGCATATTAGAGTGAAATTAAAGTGGTTCCCTTACTCATTGAGATATCTGGGAACCACTGGTAGGCTGATGGGACCTACAGAAATGTAGGTATTCTTCCACCACCATCGTTTTAGATTATGGATCTATAATGATTACTCAACGGATCACCAGTAGATCCAAGAACTTATTTAGTGCCTCCATCTCCTTACATCCCAATTTTCAGTTCCCAAAAACCTCTAGCATGTCTGAAAAACACAATTAAGGTATGCTAAAATGTAAATCAACACACCCTTTAATTTCTAGGGTGTTATAAATATCCCCCTATTAATAATTCTCATCCTAGAGAAGTGAATATAATAGTCCTGGTAAAACAAATCAAGCCATTGATCCCAAACATTAGATTCATGCTACCATGTCTCCTCTTAGATCCGTTCATGTTTCAATTGGTCTCGAACAAGTTATATTGTCCTCCCTCTCAACAGCTTGTCATTCCTGTCTATAATTTTCATTGGGTACTCCAAAAATGATACATCTGTTTCTGAATCAAGTCCCTCTTAAGGGATCATATGCATTGGGTCAGGCTCATGCCTCTATAGCTGAGATATGTGGAACACATTATGCATGACTTGATATCATAGAGAATGGTACAGTTGGTAAACCAATACTATAATACACTTAGTGATATCAAATGGTCCCAAAAATCATGATGTTGATTCCCCTTACCTCCCTAGATGACAATACCCTAACTGAGGTGACACCTGAAAGAAAACTCAGTCACCCACAATGACCTCCAATTATTGTCTCCTCTAGTTGGAATATGATTACTTTCAACATTATGTTGTATCCAAAATTTTCCTTATCAACTAAAACCTCTTAGATATCTACTGTAGTATACTCAAAAAAATGATGATTACCTCACCCAACTTGAACCAACATATTGGTGAGTGACATAACTAACCATAAAGGACCTCAAATGGTTCCATCCAGATAAATAATAGAAATTGTTATTGTACATGAACTGCAGCATGGATAGATGATCATCCCATGCTCTAATAAAATCTATATCACATGCCCGAATCATATCCTCTAAATTTATATCGTCCTCTTTGACTCCCCATCAATTTACTGATGATACAGAATTCTAAGAATTAACTGAGTCCATAAATCCTTATATAATCCTTGATAAAAACATGACTTGAAACATGTGTATTTGTATGATATGTTACTGGAAGGCACTCCATGCAGTCATACAGTCACCTAGATATAAATCTCTCCCAATTCACCAATAGAGTTAGTCTCTCAGGTTGAAAAGAAATGTGACACTTTCTTCAGTCAATCAACTATAAACCATAAAACATCTCAACTTCTTGGGATCCAGAGAAACCCCATCACAAAGTCCATTATCACCAATTACCAATTCCACAATGAACATGATGTGTCTGAAGTAATCCTCTTGATTGATGATACTATGCCTTGATCCTCTAACATGTTAGGCAACAAAAGGAAAATCCCATGATGTATCTCTTCATCTTCGACCACTAGAAGCATCGCCTAATTTCCTAATACATCTTTATCAAACCCGAGTGCACTTAATATTGAGATTCATGTGATTATCTCATCAGATATTCCATCATGAAATCAAGAACTATAAATCTCCCATGGATAAAGATCATGTCATCACTACCCATCAACCATCCTGGAACATGGTCACTTCCTGATAATTGTTCCTACTCTTAAAATTTGAGATCCAACTCATATATTATCTTTACCTAGTCTGTCAATATCAACATGATAACCAAGGGAACATAGGTAATCCCCCCTTAGTCCTTATATTAATCCATCAACCATTCAACTAGTAATCTCATCAACCATTATACCTCTTCTTAAGGTCTCTCTCTAAGATCCTTTATTTTTCTATTGAGAGAATCTAAAAAAACATTACCTTTTCCTGGATTATAATCTATCTCAAAAAACTTTCTATAGATACCCCACCCAATTCCTATATCATAGATTCACAACCCATTAATATAAGATATAACAAAAGAACTTGTGGTCCATGTACATAAAAAATCTCCCACCAAATAGATAATGAAACTAACACATCACAGCATAGAGCATACATTTCCACTCCAAGTCATGCATGGGGTAGTTTAGCTCATGTGTTCATAGATGAAGAGAACTATAAGAAACCAATTGACCCTTCTAAATCATAATATCTCCAAAACCTACACTTTTTGGTATCATAGTAAATTATATATCTAATTCCAGGCTCTAAAAATAATAGGATTAGAGAATTCATCAATTTTCTTTTTTAGTTCCAAGAAGTCCTGTTCACACTAATTAGTCCATTCAAACTTTACCCACTTCTTGGAAAGCCCAATTATAAGTTTTTCTAAGGTGGGATAAGTCCTGAATAAACCATAAGTAGTATCATTACAATCCAAGTAATCTTTTAATATCAAATAAATTTCTATGGAATGTCAAAGACATTACAACCTCAACCTTCTCTAGGTCCATATAAATTCTCATCTTGAAGATTACATGCCTAAGGAAACGTACCTCCTGGATCCAAAATTGAAACTTTGAGACCTTAGAATATATATTATTCACTCATAGTGTACTCAACATAATCTCCAGTTGTCTAACATGCATCTTCAAGGTCCATCAGTATATGGGGATACGACTAATTAACACCACAAAATGGAGTGAAGATATGGATGAAAGTTCCTATTCATGAGATCCATAAACACCGTTGGTGAATTTGTTAACCTAAAAGGCATGAAAATATACTCATAAAATTTATATATACTCTTTATTTTTTTGGGGAATATCCTCCTCTCTAACATAATTTGGAGGTAGCTTGATCATATATCAATTTTGGAGAACCACTGGGATCCCTAAAATTGATCAAAAAATTCATTGATCCTAAAAAATGGTTATCTATTATTCATGGACACCAAGTTAGTCTTCCTACAGTACACATAGAACTGAATAATACCACCCACCTTCTTTTTGAACAACACTAGATCATCCCAGGGAGATGTGCTCGGTCTAATACAACTCTTTGAATCCAAATCCACAAGCTATACCTTTAGCCCTTTCAGCTCATCTAACACCATATGATATGGAGGAGTCAATATAGGTTGTTATTTTGACGTAATTTTGATATCAAAATCATTTCCTATTTTAGGGGGTATTTTGAAGAATTCATCTGGGAAGACATCTTGATAAAGGTCCATTATAAGAGGAAAAGAGGAATGAGTTACTGTCTGGTCTACCATAAGAACCATAACTACTACCTGTGCTATAACATATCCAATATAACTTAGGTCCACACCCATTCTTCCTTCTCCAATATAAATTTCACCAATAAAAAAAACTTATCTCCCTCATTCATGGTAAAGGAGACTCATCTCCTATATCAGTTGATGTGCACCCAATGATTGGTCAACTAGTCCATGCCAAAGATCACATCAAATCTAGTCATCTAAAGAATCATAAAATACCATAGATGTTCATAGACAACAATTACTATGATACATCTTGGATATATTTAATGACAATCCACTTTATTCCCCGATGTCTTGTAAAGAGATAACAGCTCATAAGACAACTTGACCGACAAGTCAATCCCAACAACAATTTGAGATGATATAAACGAGTGGAAAGATTATGTGTCAAAAAAGGAAAGAGATAACATATAAATGATCAAGAACATACATTGAATAGAAAATTTTCTCTCTCTAATGTCGTATGAGACCTTGTACACTACATAAACTCTATTAGTCTTAACTCAACAAGTCTACACTTAAGGTGTATCACTCTCCTGGTTCAGTGAGGTTTATGGGGTCTGAATCTACTACTGAGGGCCATGAACATATCCTTATGTGATAATTTGTGTCTTACCTACACGCTTATGTGATCCTATCCACAACAACCTTGATTAAAACTACTAAATATACCCTATCTTTCCATACTTGTGACACTTATTTTGAGGTCCTGGTAAATTTTTCTTATAATTCACACTATGTACATAGTTCAAACTCTAGGGACCAACTCATATTACAGAGGGGGATAAATAAACCCTATTATTCTTTGATTTAATACCACGAACCTATTGAAAATCCATGTACTTCCTTTTCTTGATACCAAAAGAGGCACCCACTACAAAAATAGAAGGTCACTGACCGATCCACTAAAACTAGAAGAAGATCTGCAACTCTCTCCTCCCCCAGAGCTTTATTGATCATCAAGGCCTTATGAAGAAACTAAGACTATATAATTAGGTCATAACTCCTAACCTAACTCTTTATTTATATTCAAATGTTGATCTAAAATTTCCTAGCCTTCCATGCCTCATTCTTATCCAAGAGATGTGAAAATTAAAGAAAATCCATGAACCGAGCAGAGTAGGTAGATAGGAACATCAGTCCTTACTAAAGCTACTTAAAATCCTATGAATGATCCAAATTTAGTGTATATGAGAATAAATCCTTGAATGGAATATCCTTGAAGGTCACCTATGTCAGACCCTCATGTGTTTCTTCCTGGTTCATAACACCCCACCACCTCTTGGAGGGTCCCGAAAGTATGAAAGCACCCAAATTTACTCATCGATCCTCTTTGCAACTACATGTAATTAAAATTAACACACACACACATTGAGATATATACATATATGTATAACAAAAAGCATGATGAAGTCCAAATAAATCAAATGTTTGTACAATATATCATCAGATCATAAACCAGATATCAAGAAATTGAATTAAATGAACTAACTTTCTTATAAATAAATAAGCGTATATATGACTGCTGATCCCATGTGCCTAGTCATGATGCATGAATACACCCAAATCCAAAACTGTAAAAACACTATATACTTAAGATCAACATGAAACCATAAATCCATACCTACATCCGAAATTTCACCACTGGTAACTCATAGGTCTATCTCATAAGAGTTTCCTAGGAACTTACTTGACACTCCTACCCAAGTTCCACACATAATATCTATTTTTTACCATTACCTCAAACACAATCAAGAATAATGAAAAGAAAACATCCTATAATTCCACTTTATAATGCCCAACCCAAATCACCGAGTCCGGGTGGGTGAGCTACATGGCCTCATGCACGCCTCATCATACGTAAGAGATTACCAACTAATAGAAAGGGTCCAAATGGAACAATGGAGAGACTATAACTTCAGTATCAATAACCAAACACCAGAGTTTTTATATTAGATAATAATAATCCCAAAAGGTATAGAGAAACCGAATAACATCAAATTCTATAACAAATGGAAATTAAAGTATAAAAAGTCATACAAAGTAATAATCCAAGGACCCCCAATGTGGTAGGTCAACCCAATGTAATAATAAGAAGAAATAGGAAATAAATGAAGACATCACAATGTACATCCAATGTCTATATCAGTATCACATCTAAACACAATTCTCCATCCCCTCATCTACTTTCTACTATTCCCTTTTCTTTCCCTAGACCCCTGATCATGAAGTCTACACATGCATCGAGATTCTCATGTAGGGTTTGAGTATAAACATAGTATAAAAACACCAATGATTCCTTAATATATGTGAATATATATAATATATGTATTCCATGATAAAAAAAATTCAAAAACAAAAAACAATCAAACATGTGTTGAGTGTTCATGTGTTAAACAAGCTACTATGAACCTTGAACATACTTGATTTGACTCCATGCCAGAATGAAAGTCATAATGAATGTTGTGATCATGGGTTAGCCACAAGGCCATCATATATATCTAATAAACTAGATGAAAATAATCCTTAATTAATTCCACAAGTGTTTTGTGTCCTTCCAAATATCACGGGCCATGCCACAAGGTGATCATACCCCATCTCTATCACATGTGAGGCCACATTTACATCATACCCTATCTCCACCTTGGGTTAGGATATAAGGTCATCATACCCATATTCCATGTCTAAGTCCCTCATCATCATCATTACAAGATAGAAATTCTCACCCTCAAAGGGATAACCAATCCACGATTGTCTACCTATCATTTTCAATTAGAAGAAAAACCTCTATAGGCCATATATTCATACACAACATGGAATTGTATTTATAGAAACAATATAACATAACAATCTTGAGTCTCGGTAGCCATACACACATGAAATCACTATCAGTCATGGGTCTCATGGGATACACATATAAACACATGTAATTAATATCATACATGGGTCACATGAGCTACAAACACACACATATGAAATAAATATCAAATCAATAACTTTATATAAGGGCTCTATATGTAAAGAAACTTCCTACTTCAATCACATTGATTCGAAATGCCATGATTTTCAAGTGTCGATACTAATGTCATGAGAACACACCAATAAGTTCAAAACCACATTCTAAGGATCCTTAAAATCATTCTTTATTCATCAAAATGGGTTTCTATAACAAAATTCAATAATTATATATAGAAAAAAATATTAGAGTCAAAAAATATAAAAAATAAAATCATCAATGGTAAATCTAGATCAAGTTCAAAGAAAAGTTGCAAACTATTTAAATATAATTTTGATCTACTAATATACCAAGAATACTTTATTGTATCATGATATAATCCATGGATCTAGCCAACATAGCTTATATCAATGGACAATTCCATAAAAATAATAATATTCAAGCTAGAATAGATGAATCCTTACTCATAGAAGCTAATGAAATAATCTAGACATTGAGTGTTGAAGATAGGATAAGGAGAGGAGAAAATTCATCAAAATAGAGTTCATAGGGTCGTTTTGGATGATTGGTGGTTGATACTATAGAGATAGATAATAAAAATGTGCATTGGAGTGAAATTTTAGAGGCACCCTTACTAGGCCATTTTGGAACCACTGGTAGGACAATGGATCCATCAGCTGGCTAGTGTACCTGGAAGTGGTGAAAAACCTCTTCCTTGTCCATAGACTAGATGGTGAGACCTATAGAAATCGAGGAATCCTTCTACCACCACCATCTAGCCGATGGAACTGTATTAGCTAGCCAGTGGCACATCAGTAGCTCCACGCTGATGGTTGGTGCCTCCAGATCATCCAGTTCTAATTTCCAACCCTGAAAACTTCTAACAGATCTTAAAAAATATAGTTAAGGTATGATAAAACTTAAATCAATGCACATTATAAGTTTAAGTATGTCACATATGAGTCCTTAACTTGACCCATTATCCTAAAAATATTAAACAAACCTTGAATATTAAAATAATATTTGTTAATACAATATTGGTCATAGTATTTGCATAACAACTTATGAATATTGTGAGTAAATAAAATCTATTAATATTATTCTAATCTTGAATAATAAAGAATTTATTTATTTCTTGGTAATATTTCAAATTCAGATGTCACCTAAACCTCATGGGGTTTCCACCATGTACTAAACTTCTATTCACTAAAATAATTCATATTCTTGAATACACATAGTGTGTGAACCCCTAGGTACTTATCTCAATAGTAATTAGTACTAATCAAAAACGAAGAGGAGTGTATAGAAATCCATAAAGGCCCCTAAAGTGATAAGGTACAATCATAGAAATGAAAACTTTTCTTTTAACACATTCTATGTAATATATTATCTCCTTCATGTGATATCTCATAAAGCAGGGTGCACATTTTGTGTCATCAACCTTTCTTGCTTTATTTTTTTTTTGACATTAATGGATAGAATTAACTTCTTCTACAATGAATATGGATTTAATAAGGATTTTATCATCATGTTAAACTATCCTCGTGATATCTCTTCCTCAAATAGGAAGTGAAAAATCTTGTCTTGATCATTTAGTCAATTCAATGCAACCAATGACATACCCAACACAAGCTACCTTTCCACAAACATAGATGTCATGGTTACTATATTTCATCAAATTATGAGATGAAATGGTACATATTGAAACCTGTAACATGTGGTGTTATTATTAATGAGTCAGTCCTTAGGATCTCATCTATTTGAGATCACAAAATGAAAACTTCATGAGAAGAAGTCTCAATGCTTATGAGCCTCCAAGACCCGAAAGTTAGAAAACAATTTGTGTACTTTTAGTACCATGTATCTAAACCATAATAAATATATTTATGATTACTTTAATAGTATCTCAAGCTTATCATTATATATATAAAATTATATAACATTTTGACATGATAAATAATCTAAGGAAATTACCATGTAAATAATGGGTGCTGAAGTATCAACACTATTATGGAAAGATATATATATATATATATATATATATATATATCAAATTATAGACATGTAATATTAATCAAAGTAAAAAATGATTTGGGTCTAGAGAAACCGATTAAAATATAAAAACATATCACTTTCACGAAGATCTTATAAGCACTTAATGTAAAACTTCACAACTCTTTATGAATCTATCTAAACACTTTTGGATATAGTTTCATCAAAATATCTTTATTAAAAAAAAAACTTTGTCTAAAATTTTATCCATATACAAGTACCTAATTTTGTGACCCTATAGAACTTAGAAGTGTTGAAAAAAACTATGAAATCCCTATTTCATATACATAATCAAAGAGAGGCCTCTAGTAGAGAATCAATGCTACTCAAGCTATTAATGTGTCTGGTGTGATCTTCATCAAACATACTGATATCTCTATATGAACTCATTCACCAAAATATATATCATATACACCATATAAATACCTATATAATACTTTTTACATTATAGTGAGTGAACACTATACATAAAACATGTCAATGTAGTATAATCATATCATCTTTTTTTAATTATCTAGAAAATACTGACCAAGTTGATGAATGCATCATGTTCTATTCATCCATCTAATAAGAACATCATGTATCACTCATCTATGCAGTTGATCAAATTATATATGAAAAAACAAAGTATGGTCTTGTATTTCCTTAGTTTAGCTCAATCAAGATAAATATGTATTTAAATTATCCTAAAAGTCACATCCCACCTTGGTTGTGCTTTAACTAACAACATGATGAACAACATACCCATACACCCCCTAATTAATTATGTTAATATAATGACTTATGTATGTAGGTTATAAAGTATGAATGTTCTAATGTTAGGAATCTCACTAACCTCTATAAATAAAGGTTAATAATATTCCCACACACCTAAGTATATTGATGATCAATGAAATTTCATAATACATACTTTATTAGATTTTCATATCTAGTATATAACTATTTATAATGAGTATAAAATTATATTCATGAAAACCTTAATATATCATCACAACCTAAAATAATCTATGATGATCATCAGTTAGGGTCAACTCAATGTCATACTTTAAAGGGGTTTTATCATTCAAATATTCATGTGAAATAATTTAAAGAACACATGAATTAATGATAAAAAATATATCCCTTATTATAATAACATGATATATTTTACAACTATTACATCAATCTATCATGTATCTTGTTCCAAAAGATTCAACATGACCCTTATACAACTGTTGTGACAGTGGCTTCATTTATGAATCTTATATATTCTCTATAGAAGACACCCAACTGATCTTTTCCTCATCCCTCTCTATAATTTCACCTATGATATGGTATTTTCAAAGGATTTTTGGGTCCTTTGGTGAGTCTGGGTTTCCTTAGAAAGAAAAATAACAACATTATTGTAACAATTTAACTTGACTTATCCCTTGATGATAGGAACCACAATTATTTTAGTGATGAACTTCTTGATCTAAACAACTTCCTTTATAATATATGATACATACTATTATAAAGTCCACTATAGAGGATTTCTTGGAATTATTCCAATTTATAGATTCCACTATTTAGGGAAAACATGAATTCCGATTGAGATTTTGTAACATCTTTGGTAGATATGAAACTAGCATCCATTTAACCCTTTACACAAAGTTCATATTCTAATAAAAAGACAAAAAACACATCCTTATTCATTTTTTAAGTACATAAGAATGTTATTAATATAAATACAATGAATCTCCCTAGTATTGTATTGATATCTACTTCTTTTGATCAAAGCATAAGAGACATTAGGGAAAGTACACAACATGACATACATGATAGATTCTATGAAAGATACATAAGGTATCCTATACATTATTTCTAACTATTTAGAATAATAAAAAATCTTACTAATATTTATGCTACAAAATACTAGTAAAGACCACTTCTTAGAGTTCTCTATGCTAAACCAATTTAACACTTTACCAATATATGAGCTTGAATTAGTCCAAGAAACCACTTAGATCTATCTATATAGATCTTAATACCTTGTATATAATGGTTCCTTACTCTCCAAGTCCACTCTCGGGATCTTGAATCAGTTTCCTCCTCCTATGGTTTCCTCTCTCTTCGACTGTGTTGTCTTCTGCTCCATTTTCTTTGGTTCTATCTTCTCTCTACTCGGCTTGCATGTCTTTACTCACTCCAGGTTCTATCCTCTTTCTCTCATAGTGGTTTTGATCTTCTCTCCCTATTTTACCATCCCCTAATTCATGAAAACTTTTCTCTGTCTATCTTTCTATTCTTTGGCCTCGAGATCTACTACTCCTCTATAGGTGAGATATTCAGTGATGAGAACACCAAGGATTTGGGATAGTGTATTGGTGATTGAGGATCCTCCTAGAATATTTGGTATTCTTAATTTATGATTTCATCTCCAAATATATTTCTAGGGTTTCATCCACTCACATAACTTTTCATTTTATATACTTGTACCTAGTGACTAATTGGGTTCCAATCCCATTTCTTCTATCTCTCTCTCAGTGGTTTTGGGTTGTATTCTATTGAGGGTTTTTCGTAGGAATTATTTTCTAGTATTCTCTTGTTGGTTCATTGTTGGAGTTGTTTGGTGATGTGGTGATGTCTTTGGGCAGATCTTGTGTTGCAACAAGGATGGAAATGGTGAAGGTGACTATCAACAGGATGGGTTATGGATATGTTCTTCCTTGTTTTGGATTATTCATTGGATCTGGTTTTTGTGGAATTTTTTCTTTACGAATTTTAGGAGCTTCATCACACGATGTTGGAGGGTTTTGGTGAATTCCAACTAGAGTTTACCGAAATTTCTATGGCTTGGAGTTGGTGATGATGATCACATCAGAATGGCTGCTCAAGGAGGTTGATTCCAAGGTTTTTTTGTTTATATTTTTATTCTGGTTTTCTTTTCCCTAATCTGTGGTCTCTCGTTCAGTGATGGTGATGTTTTTTCTCTGAATAAAATGGCTTTGATGTTCTTCTAGTGATGGTGGTCGGGGTGTTATAATTGGTCTTTCCATTGTTTCATCCTAAAAATTCCTGCATTTTTCTTCTTTGGATCCTTGATTCCACCATTCTCTCTGATGTGGAGCTACATGGTGGTCTCCAAGGTTGTTTGGGAAGTTATTTTTGAGCGGGTAGCTTTGAGTGATGATGGTGATGATGAATTTTCTGGTTCCAGTGATTTCATATCTGCTGTTGATTATTATGGTGGTTAGTAGGGATGCGACTATTGGTGCATGCATGATGCAGGCTAGCTCATAGTCAGAGATGTCCCTTTTGAATTTCTAAATTTGGAGAGTTATGATCATTAGAAGTCATTGAAATTTTTAATTTTCATTGGGTGTGAATCTTGAAGTGGGTGGGTTATGGGGTTTACATGGTTGGTTTTTTATCTGGTTTAATTTGTCTTTGGTTCACACTTAACTTTTAAAAGTGTCATTAAAAAATAAAAAATATGTATTGAGGTCATACATAGTATATAATCTACTTCAACCACGTCCACCATTAATAAACATTTACCCAACCACACCTTCATTGAATAAAGTGTTGGGATATCATTTTTGATAAGAATTATGTTATCTACATATAATATTATAAACACTACTATACTACCACTAACCTTCTCATATAAACATGAATATCTACATTATTGATGAAACCAACTCTTTTATTGAATCATCCAACAAAATATTCTAACTTTGAAAAGCTTACATTAGTCCATATATAGACTATTTCAACTTGTAAACCTTAGAATACTCATTTGTAAAATCAAAACCTTCGATTTGTATCATATACACTTCCTTGACTAAATTACTATTAACTAAATAAATTTTGATATCCCTATAATATATCTTATAATCATAATAAACTATTATGGCTATAAAAATATGAATGGAATTTATCATTGCAATAAGTGAAATGGTTTCTTCATTGTTAATACCTTGAATTTTTATATTACATATTTCCACCAAGTATGATTTATATTTAAACAATCTACCATCTATATCAGTTTTATTAGAGAAAATTTTCTTACACACTTTGGGTCTTACCCCTTCACATGGATCCAACAATTTCAAAACATGGTTAGTGTACATAGAGTCCATCTCATATTATATGGATTTTAACTATTTATCAAAATAAAACCCTTAATGGTCTCATGGGAAGAAGTAGTTTTATTGTATATAAACATTACATCATCAAAATTTTTCATGATAAATCCAAATCTCTCCAGTTTCTAATGAATCCTACCAAACCTTTGAGGTTCTTATGCAACTTGAGTATTTTCTTCTTCTATACCTCTTTT
Organism: Viscum album; assembly: GCA_963277665.1. Taxonomy (NCBI): domain Eukaryota; kingdom Viridiplantae; phylum Streptophyta; class Magnoliopsida; order Santalales; family Viscaceae; genus Viscum; species Viscum album. The sequence goes on from OY728137.1 coordinate 815,906,195, forward strand.
TGGAACAAAATCAAACTTTACATCCAAAACATCCCATATTTTTTAATCTTGAACTTCTCTAGGTTCAAATCTACTCCCACCGAATCCTCAACTTAGATATTCCTTCTCATGAAATATATGAAATCAAGAAAGAAAAACTTTGTGTTCATTAGGGTTATAGAAATAATATCCCATAGTTTATTTAGGATAACCAATAAATATTCACGTATCTGATTTGGGGATAATAATATCATAATCCAATCATTTTATGAGGGATTCAAAATCCCAAATTCTTATTAAAGAATTATAGGATGTTTCTTGAACAATATATCATATGGTTTCTTCATGAATTCTTTAGATGGAACACATTTTAAAATAAATATAGAAGTTTCCCAAGCATAATCCTAAAATGAAATAGAAAGTTTACATAGACTCATCATCAATCAAATAATTTCTAATAATGTATTATCCCTCCTAGACACATCATTCCATTGTGGTGTTCTAGGAAGAGTGAGTTTTGAAATAGCTCCATAATCTCTCAGATGATTTATGTATTCCTTACATAAGCATTCATAATCCTGATCTGATCATAGAATCATAAAACTCTTACCTACTTGATTCTATAATTCTTTCTAAATCTATTTAAATATTTCAAAATTTTCATACATGTGTTTTATTAGAAAAACATATACATACAGACTAAAGTCATCGATAAATGTAATAAAGTACCTAAAACCACCATGTTCTTATACACTCATTGGTCCAGACACATGACTATATATGAGATCCAATAACCCACTTGAACTTGAACATTTTTTTCATAGATATCTTTTTCCTTTTTTCCACTAAACATGATTCACATATATCAAAAAATTCATAATCTAATGAGTCCAAAAAAACATTCCTATAGAGACTTTGAACACATTTATCATTTATATACACAAGGAAATAATACCAAAGGTTGGTGGGATTAGAATCAACATCACCCTTCTAATTATGGATATTATAAATAGGTTTATCCCAATCATGAATATATAAATCATTTATAATATTACCAATTCCATAAAAATTTCATTCTTATATATAGAAAAACTCTTCTTCTTAATAATGAATGAAAATCCCTTATTGTTCAAACAAGATACTAAAATCAAATTTCTATTTATGATAGGGACATAGTAATAGTTTTCTAATTCTAGGATCAATACAATTGATGAAATCAGATAATATGTTCCAACTTCTAATGCAGTAACTCTTGCTTAATTGCATACCCAAATATCTACTTCACACTTCATAAATTCCATCTTATCTCTAAGTCTATGTTTATTAGAAAAAATTTGTGATGTACACATGGAATCTAATACCCATGTGTTAGAGTTTGTAGAATTGTTCTCTAAAACATTTACAGTCAGGTAATCTAAATTTTTCTTCTTGAGAACACTTCTTAATCCTAGATACCAATATTTAATTGTTTTATATGTCATACCTATTACTGATATCAATATCATTGTGATTAATAATGCCATAATATACATAAAGACATAATAGTGGGTGAGTATCATGTATTAAAACTTTCTATTAAGGACTTTAAATGATATTTCTCACACTAAGAAGGTGACCCCATAAATCATATCCATTTAGTGATCCAAGATCTATATTTCACTATGTTTTGGTCCACTTTAGATTTTCTCCCATAAATTAGCTATCTATGTAGGGAATCATCCCAATCATAATAATTATGACTCTTAGATATTTTAGAAGACAACTCTTTATCCAAATACATCATATGGATTCACTCAACTCTATTCATTCCATAACATAATCCAATTAGGGTCTCCTAGATAATGTAACCCTAATAAAATGATAAAAACAAGTTAAAAAAGGACAATATGGGGCACAAAACTTTAGCATGAACCACCAAACCTAACAATCCAGAGTTACTTATTACTTTCCTTCCTTATAAAAGATAATCTAGGGGAACCCAAATTTAGCATGTCCTACCTGGTTGAATGATCAAGAATTTCACAATTGCCACTATGAAAGGAATCTCACACTTCTTATTTAAGAGGATTTTAAAATGGATCACCAATTTAATATACATTACATGCATACTAAATTAATAACTATTACATCTTATATAATCAATATCTTCCCATGTTTTATTCATTTTTATATATGTATTCTTCTAATGATTTTGTTTTGGAATTCATATTATAACCACTAAATTAATATATCCACACTATATTAATGTGTAACTCTTTAAAAACCCCAAAAGTTTGTGTTACTCACCAAAAAACAGAAGATAAACATATTCATAAGGTAGATAAACTTTTCATGAAATAGTTTAGATTTATATGAGATTCACAATCTCTACATGAGTAATCTTAGAGGGACAAATTTCCAACCCCATTAACCTTTCTTTACAAGGCATAGTCTCCAGGTTGGTAGGTGGTCTGACCCCAAGTCCCTCTCCTTAATGGAACTTTACTCGAGATAAAATCCAATTCATGATATCTCTAACACCTAATATTCCCCAACTATTCCCAAAAACTATTCTCAAACTAATAACATCGAATAAAAAAATAAGGTCAAGGTAGATACAAAACTAAATTTTATAGAGTGATACTTAGCATTTTATTCAAGGCTCAAACTCACAGATGTAGTATAATAATTAAACAAAGTCATACTCAATATTCATAATAATTTAACATATAAAATATTAAAAAATATGTGATAAACATTCCTGAACATTTCTTAAATAAATGGTAATTATAAACACTTTATAAATTAATATGAATATATATATATATATATTTAAACATAAAATATTTTATATTATATGGAATTTATATGATATATCATAAATTATAAACATTTTAAAATTCAATTTCTATTATATAGACATTTTATCTAAATATCAATATAATATATATTGTAATTTATAAACACATCATAAAATTACCTTTATGACTTCTAAATAAAAATAATACTTCCAGATCATAAAGAATGACATATAATATGGTAAAATATATTTTAAATACTAACATTTAATATTAGTGAAAAATGTTTCATAAAAAATTATTTAATTAATTATAAATAATTTATAATTTATTAATTAATTATAAACTCCTCATAAATTAAATATTCTTAAAATAACTTTTATCATGATTTATAAACATTTTATAAACCATTAAAACCATTTAATTTTTTTTAAATATATTTTTTCAATTTACATTTATATAGAATCCATATTATGCCTAAGAGTAACCACCCATTACCCTTATGTAGACACTCTACATAAGGGTAAAGCACAGTCTCGAACTATGGAATAAAGGTACGTCAGTGACCACCTTTACACAACCCATTTCGTGTAAAGGTAGATAAAATGACCCTTATGTAGAAATCTTAAATGTAAGGTTAACCTTAAAATTTATAATGTTGTGTAAAGGTAAATATCAAGGACCATTACACAGTGTCTTATAAACCTTTACAGATAATGGTTAGTTTTAGTTACCTTTCAGTAAACCATCTGCATAAAGGTTACATAGATTTTACTTTTACACATACTTTTTTCATAAATGTATGATGTTTAAGTACCCTAATTTCATAGGGGTAAATAATATTTACCTTTACTAAGCTCATTTAAAGGTCTCTTACCATCATCCATTTTATGAAAATGTTGTTCTTAATTTTTTAGTTATGAATTTCTCAAAAGCCCGTAATTAAAAAACAATGAAATCTAGAAGCATATATCTCTCATACCACTAATGAGGTTTGTTTTATCATATAATGATAATTGGTAGTGAAAGAAACCCAAAAATAGATTGATCTTTCTTCAATAAATGAAATGTATAATCTATCTAAAAAATAGAGTACCTATAAAACAAGAACTGCATCAACTTCCATCTTCATATGTCAGTGGAGTAAGTTTGATGTAGATCAAAAAGAGGAGTTAAAACAAATCCAACTACCTTTGAGGTAAAACATTGGTCAATGGATCCTTGATCATATCAAGATCATACTCAATTTTCTAATGGCATACTAGCACCTTCTCAAGAGAGGTGAACGAAGCTCGATGGGAAGAGAGTTTTCTATAAAAAAAATTTGCATGAATATAATGATCACCAGTATGTCGAATGAGCATGATTAACACACACCCAATAGAATATAACTATTCTCTTTAAATAATAAAAAAATGAGGCTCCTCATTTTTAAAACATCATATGTGTTACAACCTATTGAGTGTTATTCATTGAATATGTTTGAATGAATATCTACAAATATTTAAATGAACCAACTCTTTGGTTCTAAATATACGAAACCATTTTGGAGAGATGTTCCATCACATGAAACAGTAAATGTATATCATGTATATTTAATTTATATAACACACACACATATATATTTAACCTCATACATGCATAAAATACATGATAATATACACACACTATATGCATGTATTTATGTACACACACACACACACATATATATAGTATCATATTCTATATATATATTACACACATTACATTCGTGTACATTTTAGTGAATATATAACAATATCCACCCAACCCATAATCACCTATCATAAACTAGGGTGCATGTGATAAAAATTCAAGGCTAGAAGAATTAAGAAAACAATAATCCACACAAAATGTCATCATGTTTTATATAAACATAAGTAAATCAAGTAACTCCCTTTGAAGGGAGGGTCCTTACCTGTACTACCTACACCAATCCCATGTTTGGACTCTAAGATGAACACCTAAAACTAAGTCATTGTCCAATACCCATACCATCAATGAAAATGGAATCATGTATACATAGTCAGAGAAATATTATAGCCTTTCCCTATGAGAAATAGGGAATGGGTATTCCTAGTTAGGAAAATGTGATCCCATCCCATACCATAAACCTATTCATAAACACATTGGCACACTACTACAAAATCAGCCTTTAACCGCTCTAAAAATGGACTTTATTAGCACTAGATAAGCACTAACTACCAGAGTGAGATTAAAATCCATACTCTTTTATCAACATTTTTAAAAGTGATGATAAAGGGGCATGCTACATTGTGCTATAAAAGCACACCACAACACCAAAAACACAAAAAATTTAGTAAAATCAAGTACCAAAATATAATTTAAATGAAATAAAATTTACAACAAAAATACAAGATGAAAACACTATATTATAAATATTTTAAACATTTTTTTATAAAATTGCATAAGTATAAATTATTACATACATTCAAAAATAGCAGGGTTCCTTTTTCTTTTGATCCTTACCCATGCTTGAGAAAAAAATGAACCTGTATAATAAAAATAAATTTATGTTGTAAATAATATAAATAAATAAATTAATATAAAATGTTAATTTTAAACTAAACTTTGAGTCATACCAGGAACACTATGTATCAGATTGAGCTATAGTTGATTCTTGCACATCACACCATTTCTTGTCCATCTTCAATAATTATATCATTGAAAATTATCTAAATAAGTATAAGATAAAAATGATATATAAATAAATAAATTAATATCATATAGAATGATGAGAAAACAATTTAGGATTTCTTTCTTGATTTTGGGTATGTGATGTGGTTTTGAAACTAAAATGACACATATATATTAAAAAGATGCACTCAGAGTCATACTAGTCACACCGTGTGTCGAATTGAGGTGTGACTAATTCCTATACATATCAAATGACTTATGGATAGTTTCACTAAAGTATCAAAATCATATGAATTTTTTTCTCAGTTTGGAGTAAGTTAGTTGTCTTTTACAAAAATTGATTCCAATTTTAAATAAAAAATGCACCTAGAGTCATAACGGTCACAATGTGCGTCAGATTGAGGTGAAACTGATTCTACACATATCAAATGACTTATGAATCATTTTACTAAAGTATAAGAACAATCCTAATGTGTTTACTCAGTTTTGAGTAGGTCAGTTGTCCTTTTTTACTAAAATTGATGTCAATTTAAAATAAAAACACACACTTTGAGTAATACCAGTCACAATGTGAGTCATATTGAGGTGAGGATGATTTCAATACAACAAAAGTGACTTATGAATAATTTCCCTAATTATCAGAATAATATGAATGCATTTTCATAGTTTTTAGTAGTTCAGTTGTCCTTTTTACTAAAATTAATGTCAATTTTAAATTAATAGACGCAGATTGAGTCATACCGATCACACCATGCATCATATCAAGGTGATACTAATTCCTACATATCCCAAATTACTTATAGATCGTTTTAATAAATTATTATAACAATATCAATGCATTTTATATTTTTTGAGTAGGTAAGTTTTCCTTTTTTTTCTAAAATTGATGTCAATTTTAAATAAAAAGATGCACTTGGAGTCATACCGGTCACACTATGTGTTTGATTGAGGTTCAGTTGATTATTAAACCTCCCAAATTAATTATTAATTGTTTTCCTAATGTATAAATACAATCATAATATTTTTTCTTAGTTTTGAGTATGTCACTTGTCTTTTTTACTAAAATGACATTTTAAACTTGAAACATGTAGTTTGACTCATACGGACCACATCATGTATCGGTTAGATATAAGGCCAATTGATACACATTAAAAATGACTTATGAATCATTGTAATAAATTATAAATAAAATATGAGATCATTTTATTGATTTTTAGTGACTGACACTTTTTTAACTAAACTATCGATTTTAACCTGATAAAGAACACATTAATTCATACTTGGTGCATCGTGTATCAGATTTAGGTAAGAATGATTATCACACATAAAAAATGACATATATATTGTTTAACCAAAGTATAAAATACCATTAATGTGTTTTCTCAATTTTGAGTACGTTGTTTTTGTTTTTTACAAAAATGATATTTTATAATGGAAACACATACTTGAACTCATAATGATAAGATATTGTATAAAATTGATGTTAGATTTATTTCTATACATCAAAAATGACTTATGAATTGATTTAATAACTTTTCAAGATAATAAAAGAGCATTTTATCAGTTTTTAGGGAGTGATACTTTTTGAACTAAACTGTCGATTTTAAACTAATAACAAACACAATTAGTCATCTTAAGCACATTGTGTATCATATTGAGGCGAGGATGATTTATACACATAAAAATGAATTATATATAATTTAACTCAAGCATTAAAATGATATAAATTAATTTTCTCAGTTTTAAGTAGGTTATGTCCATTTTTCTAAAATTGATGTCAATTTTAAATAAAAAGATTCATTTAGAATCATACTAGTCACACTGTGCATTGGATTGAGGTATGACTGATTCCTACACATCCAAAATGACTTATGGATATTTTTACATAATTATCAAAAAAATAAAAATATGTTTTATTGGTTTTGAGTATGTCAATTTTCCTTTTGATTAAAATAAATGTCAATTTTTTAAAAAAATCACTTAGAGTCATACCGGTCACACCATGTGTCAGATTGTGGTGTGACTGATTCCTAAATGTACAGAAGTCTCAAAATAGTCCTAACTACCAATGATACCATGATTTCAGTTGTGTTTATTTTTCTAACATCCAATACTGAATATTTACTCGATGTTCTTAGTTGAAAAACCATTCTCATTATTGAGAGCTATAAGAGAAGAGGAAGCTCATGTGTCCATTATATCATGAGAAGTCACCAAAATGGGCACGTGATCTTCTTATACTCTTCTGTATTTTAACAATGAGAAAAGTTTTTCAGCTAAGAACATCAAATTAATATGTAATGTTGGTGGCTCAATAAATAAAGGTAATGGAAATGGAAATTGTGGAAATATTGGTAGAAAAAAACTTTTTATCTCTTTTTTGTCTTATTGCAAATAGTTGAAATAAAAATATAAATTCCCAAAATATCTATGAAAATAACTAAATAAGCATTATATAAACATGATAAGGCAATTAACTTAAAAATAATAGATAAAATGAAGAAAATAATAATAAAATAAGTAGTAGGAATTCATATTTTAATGATGGTTGTGTGAATTCATGACACATTATCTTATTTTCATATCTCAGTTATAGGATTGAAGTCCCATCCCTCATGAGCTTGAGAATATTTGAAAAACCACTCTAACTCAAAAAATAATAATCCACCTTTATAAAAAAATAATTATTATATGAGTAATACTAAAAAAAATAAATTATAAAAAAATATGAAACAATACACTAATTATATAGACAATGATTTTACTATGTAGACCTCAATATTACATATATGACTGAGTAGTGAAGGGAACTTGAAGGGAATTGATAAATTCCAACACTACAGGGGTGAAAAGGTTTTTAGGGAGAAGACATTTTTGAATGTTTTGGTGGAAAAAGGCATGAAATATGGACAAACCATCCTAACTAAAATAAAATAATCCACTTGTATAAGAAAATAATTCTTATGTGAGTAATACTAAAAATAAAAAAAATGTGAAAACATCAAGATTACCTTTATGATTGAGTAGATCTAGCATTGTTTCTCTTCCCGCAAAGGCCTCAAAGGGAAATTGAAGGTAAGTGATAAATGCAACACTGTAAGGGTGAAAAGGTTTTGAGGGAAAATAAGTCTATAAAAGTTTTGGTGTATAAAGTAATGAAATATGGACATAAATCTTCAAAAATAAATCTACTCTGCAAGTAATAATTAAAATTAAATCAATATTTCATTATATAATTTATCGGTAAAGTAGATAAATTATATCATAACATTACCTTTAAATATTCTCAAAGGGTTTCCATAATTATATTTTGTCATTCCAAGGGATTGGTAACATAATTTTGTGTAGAAGACATTTTCTGCATGAGTAGTCAAACATTCAATTTATATTTTTTTAATGCAGTAGAGAATATATAATATTATAAGGGAAAACATAATATATTAAAAAACACATAAACCTTCTTATTGAACTCTCTTTAATTTTTAATGGTTTTATAGATTTGGTTCTTCTATTGAGAATCCAAATCCCCTATTTTTGAACCACTCTAACATACAATACATTATATATATTTGGACCAGCATGAATTGATTGTGATCTCCAAATTAAAGTAATTGACAATTGTCATCCTCATCAACACATCTCCCAAAAATTTATCATTACATTTTATTCTTTTACACACATCCTCCATCTCTTATGAACATGCACCTATTTTTATTGAAATAATCATAGAAGTAGTCATACATGGGATGAATAATTCTCAGAGTAGTACAAGAAACATAAAGATATGAAGGATTATTCTCAAGGAAACAAAATGAAATAATAACTATTCGATAGATGAATTTGATAAGGATAACAGTTGTACTACATTATGTTATCTAAAATGGGTAATGGATCCCATTTATGATAATTACACCATTGAAAGTAGTTATTTACTCATGGCCTATTTAAGGTAATATTTGGAGGGAAGAAAGAGTTATTTCATATATATGGACGGTAATCAAAGATTCGTAGGGGGTGGAACCAATACATATAGACCTAAAATGATGAATACCTAAAAATAATTTCTTATAACATATATATAACCTGATAACCTCCATTCTATTTTTTTTGGAAAAAGTGATATAAAAACCTATGTAATTATTATATTTAATATTGATGAGGTATCAAATATTTTAAAACATCTCAAAATTATAATTTCAATTAAAAATCGATAAGGAAAGAAAAAAATAATTTTAGGAAAACAATATACCTAAAAATGATAATGGTTTTAAACATATAAAAATTATTAGTTGATAAATTTAATCAAGAATTATGTCTAGGCAGGTTTAAAACAAGAATTATTTTCAAGCAGGTGAATAGTAGGATTTATAAGAAAATGTCATTTTCATGGCCATTATGAGTTCTATGGTGATTTTGGAAACATAGTATAAAATTTTAGACATAATGAAATAAATAATAGCAATTATGAAAGATATAGTGGTTTTAAGTTAAATGGGAGATGACCCACTCTTACAAAAATAGTTTCGAAGTCAGACAAATCTTCATAAGTAAAATTTGATGATGAATTTCAACAATTGAATGAACACTATTGAAATGTATTTGTATAATATATTTTTATAATATATTTGTATTATATATTTCTATAATATACTTGTGTAATATATATTTGTATAATCCTCCCATGGTTAGCTGGGGTGGTGAGGGTGGGATGGGGTTTGGGGCATCATCAGAGGGTCAAGTCCCTAGGCCAATAGGTTTCTTTACAGTTTCTTGTAGAATGCATGAGCTGCCATTGGAAATTGTGTTTAATATAAATATATATTTTTATAATATATATTTATGTATTGTATAATATATATATATATATATTTATTTATTTATTTCTATTTGTGTAATATATAACTTTATTTGTATAATATATATTTTTATTATATATATATTTTTAATATAATATATATTTGTGGTTGTAATATATATATATATATATATATTTGTATAAAATATTTTCATAATATATAACAAATTTATATTTTTTAATTTTATACGTATAAATTTGAGTAATACATTTGTATAACATGTTTGTATAATATATATTTTTATAATATAATTGTATAATAAATTTATATAGTATATTTTTATAATATATTTGTATGATATATTTGAACAGTTTAATATAAATTTGTATTTATATAATATATATTTTCATAATGTATTTGTATAACATATGTTTATTTATTTATTTTTAAAATATACATGTGTGTGTGTGTCTATATATAAAAAACTTATATTTGACACCTCTATAAAAAACATGGAATCCCAAGTAATTTTTTACTTTTTATTCATGAACCATGAGCCAAATCCAACTTCATCGAGATGACCAACAGAAATTATGTTCATCCATAAACTTGGTGTGAATCGTAACTCTTTTTAAGTTCAAGTAACATTTATATGAAATATCATATTTAACAATAGCCTTCCCCACAATCTGAAGATCATTATCATTATCTAATTGGGCATTGATGAAAAAAGGAGATACGTAATAATCTACACATCACTTCTTGGTTATAGAGTGGAATGAAGTTTAATAATTATGATCCATGATTCCAATGGAATTTTTAGACTGAAAAATAAATAGTTACTTCCATCATTGGCATTGGGGCGGGTGGGTTTCACAAAATCGACAAGGGGAGAGGGTGGGGGAGTGCAAGGAATGATAACCCTATCTCCTTTCAGCTAAACATCCCTAATAAACATTTTTGAACATAGGGATATTCCGACAATAAAGAATGAAATATGATAAAAAAATGAAAATAGATCTCACCTAACAATCAAGCAATGAGTGGGGAGGATGAGGAGAAAATAAGATAAAATGGATTGAAACTTTGAACCATCTAAGAGAAGGTAGAGATATTAAAAACAAAGAAAAAATTTGAACCATGGTTTTTTTTGACACTTGAATCATTCGAGCATTGGATTTGAGGCCTGAATTTATTCGAGCCTTAACCCAAGCTTTTATTCGAGCTTCGATTCACCAAGGAGGAGCACCGATAGAAGGTGGTTTCCACGTAAAGCTTTAGATACCACAAGGAGTTCCGAACTGGTTAGGGTTAATTTAAATAAATCGAGACACTTTTATCATTTATTTAAAAAAAGATCCCATTAAGATCACTTTTATCAGTGCTAGATGAATTAGCACTGAGAAAGATATCTTTATTAGACTTAAAAAACATTGATAAACATGCCTTTTATTAGCACTAAAAATTACTGATAAACATTCCTTTTATCGATGCTAATTAATCTACCATTAAAAAAGGTTTTATAACTATAATTATAAATACTTTTTTTGTAAATATATTTATATAATTATATATTTATATATATTTAATAAATATATATAAATATAAGCATAGTTAATATATTATTTATTTAAATATATTTATTATAATTTTATAATTATTTAAATATATAATTATTTATTTATAATTATATAAATACTTTAAAAAAATATTTATATCATTATATATATATTTAATAAATATATATAAATATAAATATAGTAAATATATTCATTATTCAAATAAATTTATTGTAATTTTATAATTATACAAATATATATAATTATTTATTTAAAATTAAATAATTACTTTTTTAAAAAAGTATTTACTAATTTATAATTGTAAATATATAAATATATAAAAATAGTAAATATGTACATTTATAAATATATTTATTTATAAGTATTTTTTACAAATATATTTTTAAAATTATTAGTGAATATTTAATCTTAAGTGCATACCTGTTAAAAATGTGTGAAATAGAATAATTTAAAACGATTACACTTTAAAAATATTGAAAAATTGGATAAGTTTGATTAATTAAATATTATTTATTAAAAAAATGGATATATATTGAAATAAAGAAGAATAAATATTGAAAAAATTAAACCATAGTAGATAAATATATATAAAATAAATAATAGAAATTGAATAAATTTCCAAAAAAATATATTTATGTGTGTGCATTTTATATAAAAATGTATTAATTACATATATGTGAAATCAATATAATCTTCTTGATCTATGTAAAATTGAAAAATCAAATGACATTCAATTATGTTCATTACTCGCCGCAATTAGTAAGTATTTTTAATTAATATTAATTTTTAATTATACACCATTATTTACCAAATATATTACTATTTAATGTAAATCATAAATATTTTTTCTAATATAAATCATATCTATATACATAAATATATATATATATCTATATATTTAATATATTCTATTTATTAAAATTATTAATAATTATTTTGTTAATAAAATGTGTAATATTTTTCTCAATTTAGTTATTTTTAATTTATATTTATTTAATTTTCATTTTACATATATTTATATATTCAATATATACTATTTATTATTATTATTATTTTTAATTTATATATAGTATAATCAATTTATTCATTTTTATCAATAATTATTTAATTAATAATATTAATAATATATTTTTTAATAAAATCATCTTTATTTTTTATTAATTTAATTATTTCATTTTATTTAGACATTTACCACCACTAAAAAAGCAATGATAAAGGATCCATTTTTGGGTGCTAAAAATAAAGCACTGATAAAGGGTACCCTTTATGGGCACTAAAAATAAAGTGTTGATAAAGGGCACCCTTTATCAATACTAAAAAAATGCACTGATAAAGGGCGACGTTTATCAGCGCTAAAAGTAAGCTCTAATAAAGTGTACCCTTTATTAGTGCTTGTTTTAGTTATGACAAAGGATCCCTTTATGAGTGCTTTTTCCTAGCATTGATAAAGGCCAACACTGTTAAAAACCTATATTTCAGTAGTGGTTCCTACTCAAGTTCATATAAAATAATGTATTTATATCCCAACATTCCCAACATGGATGGTATATCAAGTAATAGGGTATATGAAATGCTTAGAAAGTATAAATTGACATACAAGTAGTGAATTACATTTAAATTAAAGTTTATAACAACATACAAAGAATTTATACCCCTTTTATATCTCAATGAACATGAATAAATCAATATGCATTCCATGATAGAGTTAACAAAAAATATAAGGAATATGGTGAATAGACATGGTACATTAACATGGTAAAAATTAATAGAAATACTCAAAATAATTAATTTATTTTCACAAAAATTATTAATAAAAATTTAATAACTATGAATACATAAATTTGATTAGGTTAAGTTATCCCAAAACAATTTTTAGGCTAATACTCTATGAGTATGAGAGGAGGAAGGGGTTCAACTACCAAGTCAATTAAAAAAAAACTCCTTTCAGTAAAAAAGATGGAAGCATGACGCCATTAAAACCAACAAACCAACCTTCTTTATGACATTTTCAAAGGGTTTCTAAGGATCAAACAATACTTATTTAAGGGATTAGAATACAATAGAAATCACATTCCCAAGATCACCATGTTGTGAAAATCTGAAAATATGTATAAACTATAAATGAAGAATATTATATACCATTAAACATTTAAATTTTTTAATTTGGTTCATTAATCACATAGGTTTATGGAGGTCCTTGAAGGGAAACCAATGGGTTCATCCCTCCATGGTGTATCTACAAACTGATTTGAATCACCCGAAATTCATGTGGGATTCTCCATATCTCCCACGATACGCTTGTATGTCTCAATTGTAATGGGAGAAGGGTAAATAGATCTTCTAGAGTGGTAGATAATCACCAAGGTATTTATTAAGGATTACACTCCCATTATTATGGTGACTTACTCTTTACATAGGTCTTAGGACACTCTTGACCATTCTAATACATTTACTCAAACATTACAAAAATGTTAGAGTAAATCCTTTGGTTACCACACAAACCTTTGGATGATTTATATTATCCCATCATTTAATATAATAAAACATTATGAATAATGATAACTATGCATGGAAGATTCCCAAATTTTATAATGTTTTACTATCTCATCAATCATAATATGAATTTTACATTAAAATTCAACATGCCTTATGATTTGGCCTATCCTACAGTACAATTAGCTTTAGATAAATTCTATACAATATCTTCATATCATATTAAATGATATACCAAAGGGCACAAAAAATTACTTTTACCCCATATATTTCATTTCATGTGACAAAATCATATTATAGACTATAATATAGAATTAAACACATCATATGTATCTATAAATTTAGGTCATATCTCCATCAATCTCCCACTTGAATTAAATCCTCACAGACCATGTCACATTATACTATATCATATACAATAACTTGTAAAACCATATCCAAAAAACATTTTTAAATATATTCTAAAAAATTATAAATCCATAAAAATATTCACTTTGTATTATATCAAATTCAATACCTTTTGAATCACCCATCAAAAAATCCATTTAGATAAACTCTAAAAAACTTTTATAGCATCTATCTAAGTTACATAAAACTCAATCCTCATTCAGTCATCCACAATGTGTGACCCCAAAAGACTTTTTAGCATTGTTGAGGCCCATAAAAATAAGGGATTTCCCTTGTATTTAACCCTAAAGAAGATCAGGGTGGATATTGAAAAAAGAAATATATGTGAAAAAAATCTATCAGCCTATGAAGCACCTCATGATTCCTATAGAAATGGTTTTAGACCACATAGCCTCATTCTAAAGGAAAATAAAAACCCTTAATAGATTCCTATAGTTTATAATATAAATGAGAACATCCTACGTGACCACATAACACCTTCATGGACTCCTGGTGTTTTTGTCACCAATGAATACTTTCCATGAAACCACATGATTCCTTTACAGAGCATCACCATTTATAACTGTCTGATGGGGTTCTTATATGGTATAAGGCTTCCTTCATGAGAAAAAAATCATTCAACACCCTATGAAAATGAATATTTATAACCATGTACTATGGGTATTCATTTGATTCCTATGTTGCTGAGTATTCTAGGAAGTCATCACCTATAAATACTGAAGGAAACATCAAAAAAGAGATTTTCTTTTAGCACAAGATCCCTGTTTTGGAATCAAGAGTTGGTCAAAAAGAAAAAAAACAAACTATTTTCATCATAAAATAATTCAAATAAATATTAAATAATAGATTGAGTGCTAGTAATATAAGAACTCCCCATAAGGCCATCTTTGAGGGAATCTCACAAATACCTCTTCGAAATGAAATCTCACAAGGACATGTCTATAGTGGACTCCCACAAAAGATATTTTTGGAGGTTTTCTCATGTAAATCATGTTATGAGTGGCCTTTAACTCAATAACTATGTGATACTTACCCACTTTTCATAGGAACCTAATGTTATTTAGAGTGGGGGTATCCTATAGTGCTTACTTAACTCTCCCCAAAGGTCACTGACATCAAAGGATTTAGCCCATGGTGAGTCATTTCATGAAGAAACTGAATTATGGAAACCAATCCTATTTTATGTTTTTACTTCCATCTTGGCCACCTACCTTGGCCAAGTTAACCCAAATGACCTCATTGGTCTCCTTTCACCAAATTCAAAACCTTGAAAATATTGTTTCAACAAATCTCCTCTATGACCTCCTTAGGTACGTGAATGAGCCGTACATATCAGTTTTCACCCCTTCAATCATATATTTCCTTGATAATATGAATTTTTTAAGAAATACTCCCTAATATATAAGAAACTTAGTTTAATTAAGGTAATGTATTTCCTTGATAATGAGATACCTTATCATGGGTATAATGGTGAAAACCCCTATGGTTCATGCTACACACCTTGGTCGACCCATGTCCGGCATCTGGTCCACCAAGGTTTCAAGTGACTCCTTGAGTCAAATCAATGATCTAGGAATCTGAGGGAATATAATCTAGGGTAATCTCCTAAACTTTACCTCATGAGTCCATATTCCAAATGAGTCCAATTGTAATTATTTTTATAACCACTTGTCGATTGGATGTAGAAATATGCATAGGCCACCTACTTGGTGTAATCCCCCAAACCCACCTTTACGTAGGTCACCTACTAGTACAAGAACCTCTAGGAATCTCAATGAATAATCCCCACTCAATACCATGTTGTCTCATCTTTAATTATGAGCACATCATTATCAGATGATGTTGAGCTTCATATTATAGTCCTGACACATGACCTTAAACAATGTAACTCAAATAACATGAGCTTTGATTCCTATCAGCTAAGATATGTAGCATGACTCTCTGAGGTTGAAACCTAACATCTCAAATCGTATCCTCACCATGACAAATTCTCTATGAATTCACATTGTTACCATGTCATATTCTCTATGAAACCACATACACACCCTATCATATTCCCTATGAAACCATATTCTCATCGAGATATATTCCCTATGTAACAAAATCCTCATTGAAATATATTCCCTATGAAACCATATCCTCATTGGGACATATTTCCCATGAGAGAATATCCCCATGAGCCTGTATCCCTCCTTTCTAGGCTATATTCATGATGAGAATACATCCCCCTCATTGTTCCATATTCCCTTAGAGTTTAACCATGAACTATCCTATTTATTTTTTAATGAACAAGATAAATTAGAAAAGGTTTATTCATGAATAATCTCTAAGTCAACCATTCCTAGTAACCATTTTATAGTTTTCCACTCCACATGACTTTAAAAAACATAGAATCTGTTATGAATTCATGAATTTAAAAGGAACTTCACTCAGTCTTGGACAAATGACCTTAAAAGGAACTTTACTTGGTCATGGTTGCACACACATAAAAGGCACCACATTGGTACTTTTTACATAATATTAAAAGATATGATGTTTCCTATTAAGTGCCACCAGACTATGTGGGTTCTCTTCCCCTCAAAGAAATATATAAGAACCCACTTTTATAGGCCCAATCATAACTGGATAATACTCTATTTCTTCGTAGATGATGTTAAATTCTATATTGCCCAGTTGTGAGGCTTCAAACCATAATAAAATCAAGCCACCCAAAATGAGGATATGAAGAAACTATAGTATATATACATGTTTCCTCATTAGTGCATGTCGATGACTGATCCTTTTCATGTGGGTAACTAATGGTGTTATTAATGCTTCTAGGAAGGATCTGTGAACATGTATTAAATATTTAAGAGAATCCTAAAGTAGGAAATAATTCACCCTTAAAATGGTACCAATGAGACCAAAATCCCATCCTCTAAATCTAATGTGCTAGAAATTATATCATTGTTATGTCTCAGTGACCCTTACCATTGGAAAATAGTCCTGTGAATGATACAAAAACCCACAGGGTGCGGTGCATGTTGGAAACATAATTGTGAACTCGATGTGAATCCTTAACCATAAAAGAGATCGTTTGAACATGAAAATTCTCTTGAGACATGATATTAATGGTTTTTTGGGTTTTACTTCCTTTATGTATCCACTCAATGAAACAATTTCAATAAAAAAATGGAATCATTAAAGTACCTGACGTAGAGCTCTACCACAATTAAGGTTGTGTCCCCACAGATTAGGAGAATATTTTCACTGACACCATATTTACAATACCAGGTGGTGAATGGATTATTATAGTAATATCACCATAAAAACACTATCCCAACCCCAAAGACAGGTCATGAAATTTTCCAATCAATTAATCCTTATAAACCATCCAGCTAACAAACGACCTTATTTGAACCAGTGGCCCCCTTCACCACATCAAACTACTTACAATGCATCGCCCCAGAGCATGGAAATTCTTGTACCTATTACCTTAGGGATTTAGAGTAGTTATTGACCTCCTCACCACTATTAAAGACTCACATAGGATGGATCTTTGCAATAAATGACATCGTCAACACCATGTGATCCCAACCTCTCAAGAGCACACTAAAGAGGCCTCCCAATAATTCATAGCCTTCAATACCAAGAAAGTATTATCACTAAGGGTGGAATATAGACAAAAATAATATTTATGTTCCCACTAAATAATAAAATTAACACATCTTGGAAGGGAATAAAGAGAAGACCCATTTTTTCCCACACTGAACAAGCTTTCGATCATCTCTTAGAAGCATCAAAAGGGGCATGTTGGTACATTATGATTGTAACAAAAGAGAAAACCCAAAACATTTCTTCCTAATATAAAGCTCATTGGAATATCCTAGTCGTTAATAAAAAACATGAGTGGGGAAAAAGATACTTCTCTATGAACATCTCCTCATTTTTTCCAAAGTGATATTTTTAAAACCTTCATCCTCTTAACTCACGATGATAACCAAACCTTGATATTTTACATTAATTAGATTTTAAAAATATTTTTTCATTGTTTATCATAAATCTTCTATCCTTATTCCTTATTACACGACGTTCGACATTATTCAGTCTATGAAAACCCTAATCTTCTCAACCCATGATTGCGCTTCAAGGTTTTTTCTAGTTTGATTTTCTATTTCATTTTTTACAACCATTTCTCTTCAATCTTGCAGTTTTCTACCTATTTCCAATACCATTAAGTGATTTTTTCAGAATTTAGTAACTATTTTCCAGTATCTAACTCTATATTTTTAAGATATTTTTTTTATTTTTTGGTGATCAATTAATTATTTGTTAGTTATAAATTTCATTTATCGATTAATTTTTTTGTATACATATTAATGTTAATTATTTTTTTGTTGAATTTTTTTAATGTTATAATTTTTTTGAGATTATAAATTTTTTATGATTGTAATTTTTTTAGTTTTTACTTTTTGTATTTATATTTTTTTAATTATAATTTTTTATCATTATAATTTATTTGTGGCTAAAATCATTTTCGTCTTTTATTTTTTCATATATAAATTTTTTTTTTCATTATAATTACTTTTGATTAATTTTTTTTAATTATAGGGGGTTTTTCATTTTTAAATTGTTCTTATGATATAAATTATTTGTTAAAAATTTATTCTTATTTATATATTTATATGATTATATGTTTTAATTATATATATATATATATGTTTAATTGTTTATATGTATTAATATATTCATATATTATATTGAGACTTTTTAGGTATTTAGTATATTTTAATTGTATAAATGAATGAAGAACTTAAAACGAATATAAGAAAGGGGTTGAAAATTTCTTGGAATTTGATAAAAGAAATCTTGAAAAAAAATATGTTATTTTTTTCCATGAATGAGGCATTTGAATATGAGTAAATTAGTGTATAAAGAAATAAAGGGATATTTGATTTACTATGGTTTTAGTGATAATTATACCTTATGAATATGGCATGGTGAAATAAAAAAATATTCAAGATCTAATGATGATGAAGATGTTCAACATGATACAAAGGATCATCTTAAGAATTAATTCACGATATAGGCATTAGAACCATTGAAAAAACAAGTGTTTAACAACTATAAAGATATGTTGAGAATACATTATTATTATGCTAAACTAAATTTATAGTGTTATTATAATTTTTGAGATTATTTAAATTGAATTAATGAAATGTTTGGAGTGATAAATTTTTCACTGAATTTCTTGAATGTTTAAAAGAGATACTTCCAGAAGGCAACAAGCATCCAGATTCCAATAATGAGGATAAAAAAATATTATGCCCAATGGGATTGGGGTATAAAAAGATAAATTATTACTTTAATGACTATGTGTTGTATAGTAAAGAATATAAAAGTTTATCAGAATATCCTAAATGTGGGACATCCCAATATAAAATGGATGAAAAATCCAACCATGATTCATTCTCAAGAATAGAAACCAAACCTCCCACTAAATTAATATTGTATCTTCTAATAATTCATAATTTGAAGAATATATTTACAAATTGAAATGATGGAAAGATAATAATATGACATTCATATAAGCACATATCTGATGGAAACCTATGTCACCCTAATGATTCATAACAAAGGAAAATATATGTTCACAAATTTTATAATTTTAGAAATGAAGTTTGAAATATTAGAATGGGTCTGTCCATAGATGGAATGAATCAATATTGGAGTCTCAATATCCAACAAAGTTGTTGGAAAATTATGTTGGTTGTCTAAAATGTTCCCCCACAAATATATATGAAGAGGAAATATGTGATGTTGATCTTGTAATTTCTGGACCAAAATATCCTTGAAATGACATTGATGTTTATCTATCACCATTTATTATTGATTTGAGATAATTTTTACAACATTTGATGTATAAAAGAAAGAGTATTTTATTTTATGTGCTATGATAATGTTCACTATAAAGAAACATTCCTATATATGGGAACTTATCTAGATACAGAATTAAAATACATAAATCTTGTCCAATTTTTGAAGAGGGATCTTCATATCATCAATTATATAAGGGAAGGAAAATAGTGTTCATGGGAAATCATATATTTTTTCAAATTGATCATCTTTATCAAAGATTAAAAAAATTATTTTAATGTTTTACACTAGTATGATTTTTCCCCAAAACCATTTTCAGCTGAATAATATTATGAAAAGGTGAAAAACATTGATGTCACATTTATAAAAAAAAGGAAATTATGAGTTTTAAAGAAATACTTGGAAAAAATGATCTATTTTATTCAAGATACCTTCTTGGATATTTATGTATAAAAAAACATAATAATGATGTTATTAATGTTGAGAAAAACATTTGTGATAGTCTAATTGGAACATTGTTAAACATAAAAGGAAATAAAGAAGATGGATTATAAGAAATACTAGACTTAATAACCATGGGAATGCATTGGAAGTTATCTCCCACAATGAAAGGAAACAAAACATATTTACCTATAGTTTTTCACACATTAAGTTAGAATTATATGATAATTATTTTCCAATGAAAGCATGGTATTAAAGTACCTATTGGTTTTTCATCAATTGTGAAAAATTTGGTGTCATTGAAGGACTTATAGTTAATAAGAATGTAATCTCACAACTGTAATGTATTGATGAAATATTTTCTACCAGTTTCATTGTGCGGAATATTTATGATACATTTAAGAATTTTTATCATCAGGTTATGTTACTTTTTCAATTTAATAAGCATCAAAGTCATAGATATAAATATTTTATATGTGTTAGAGAATGAAGTTTTCCTCATAATTTGTCAACTAGAAATGTATTTTCCACTATCATTTTTTGATATAATGGTTCATCTATTGATTTATTTGGAATGAGAGAAGAATTTATGGGCCTACTTATTTACATTGGATGTATCCTTTTGAAATATATATGAATATTTTTAAGGGATATGTTATGAATATATACTGAATAGAGTCCTATATTGTTCAAAAATATATACCTGAAGACATAATTGAGTTCTATATTAATTATTTGTCTGAAGTGGACCATGTTGGTCTCTCTGTGTCTCAAAATTTTTAAGTAATTCATGCACATTTATACATTTTGAACAACATAAGTGAGATTAAAATATATATATCATTACATATTTCTAGATTGAAGTTATGATATTTGAGAATAAATGATAAGTGGTTGATTAAAAAACCTAAAAACACATTTGTTTCATGGTTTATGGAGAAAATCAACATTGATTTATCTTCATAAAAAATTAAGTGGTTAACAGGGGGACCAAGTGATAATATGATCACACATATAGGTTTTGATATTAATAGTTATAAATTTTATATAAAAAAATAGATAAAAAAGTACCATTCAAAATAGTGGAGTAATGGCTGTCACTAAAGCACTGTATTTTTCGAGGGCCAAAGATAAAATCCCAATTTTTCCATCAAAATAATATATTGGAGTATTTGAGGATAAATGGTAGATTAATTATCCTTAATTTTAGGTACTTTTATTTAATTATATTTGGGTTTGAAACAACAATGGTGTGAAACATGATGAGTATATATTTACACTTGTTGATTTGAAATGATTTAGTTAAAAGGTGGAATAGTTTATGATGGAGATTCATGAAAAGAAAATATTTTATGTTGTTGGCCCATCAAAGGATCATTGTTTTTTTACTAGGGAAAAACTTCATATGGGTGATGAGAATATTGATGATGTTTAATACTTATATGAAATTTTTTCATCTATTACACAATTATTTGATGATAAAAATGATTGTGATGTGGGAATTTTCCATGTAACACAAAATGATCATATAGAAGGGATATAGGAAAAAACTATATTACTCTCCTAATTAATCATTCTATCCATTGTTTTTTGGAAACTAACATAGTTAAAAAAATTATTTTTTAGCTTTGATATTTAAATATATAGATGTTCAAGATTCCTATCATTTTTGTAATATTGTTTATATTTATTAGATTCAAATATCCATTTTTTGGTTAAAAATTCACACCTTCATCATTTTTCTATTACTATTTTATTTATATAATCTATTTTTAAGTAAATGATTTCATCCAAAAAAATTTATAATATTATTTAAATTATAATCAATTAAATTTTTTTATAACATTTATTAATTTTTTATGAAATATATGATCAAAAAATTACCCATTTTTATATGACAATCATTTCTATCAATTTTTTTGTTAATTTTTATATTCACTAGTTTTTGTTACACATTTATTTTGTAAAAAAATCTAACATTTAATGTTTTTTCTATTATAAACAATTTTTTTAAATTAAAATATTTAATTTTAATCGAATATAGGTACACATAATTTTTTTTGAAGTAGAATACATTTTTATAAATTGAAATCATGGAATATAGGGAACCTAGGTATGTACATTTTTTCATATATATATATATATTTAGTATTTTAATTTTTATTGAAAGTAAACATATACTTCTTAAAATTACGTGTGTCTATTATTATTCTCTATAGACGAAGATAAATAAATATGGTAGGAGTGGGATTAAAAATTTACCAAAATTTTCACTCACATGTAGAGAGAAGAGGTTGATAATTAACTTTAATGTGAAAGACCTCCCAACTAGAATAAATGTCGTGCAATTTAAGACTCACCTAACTGTATAGAGTCATTGTAGAATAAATATTTTATTCCTTGATTGGAGTAGCATCGAATATTTGATAAAATATATGTCATGGGAGTCTATAATGATAAAATTTATAAACTTATTTATTTAGTCTTCAAATTGTTTAAATATTACAAATTTATTAATATTATATCTTTTCAATTACAGATGATATTTAATTTTTAAGAGAAAAAAGAAATTAATCAACAGAGTAAATCATTTTTGGAAACCAGATAGAGATATTTTAAGTTAAATTTGGCTTCATTTTATATTTTTGGGATAAAAAAGGGTCAATTTCCATTCCTTAAGTATGAGTTTATGAAATAGAAATACATGGTAGAAGTTTTTCACCATCCAACTGTAGGAAGCCTTTATGGTATGTTTTCTGTTTGTAAATTTTATTTTTTTGAATTAATTTCAATTATATAATTAGTTATTTATTTTTTATTATATAATAGGAATATAGGAACTCACCAAGAGATATAGTCTCACAATTTATAACCTTTTACATTTTCACATGGAGGGTGTCATTTATTAAAGGGTCAAATGATTGTTCAAAATTTTTGTGATTTAGAGACATGTAAAGTAGTGGCTACAAAGTGGTTCCACACAACCCTCAATACCCTCCCCCTCATTATGAAAAATTTTAAAGTTTTTGAATTAAAAAAGGGAATTATTCTAATTATCCAACAAAATAAGTAGTTGATAGGATTATAAAGTGATTAATTTTTAATTTTATTCAATATTACTATTTAGTAAATTTATCTCACTAATATAACATTTGAAAATATTATTTTATGATTTATTTCTGGAGTAAATTAGATAGGGTAACTTTATCTCCAAGGGTTGGATGAATATTCTTACCACTTATTTAGAAAATTTGAAACATGAAGGTCACATCCAAGGGTATAAGGATGGTATCAGTTTTAAAAAAAGTTTTTGGCTACTCCCCAAGTGTGGAATAAATGGGGGAAGAATATTAGAGAGAAATATATTATTTGAAGGCTAAGATAATACACTTGAATGAGTTGTTAGAGGATAGAATTAAATCATCTATATTGACTATGCTTACAGAAGTAATGAGACAGATGTAGTTTCCCTACCTAGATTCACCACCTCCTTGTTCAGACCCGACCGTGTACTGTGTAACATCCCGGTTCCAGAAGCCACCAAGAGGATCCCCATAACTGGTTGGTCACATAGCCTCAAGTGCATTTCCCCAAATTCCATAGGCTGCCGACTAGCAGCAAGGGCCTTGGGTGTGATAGTGGGGAAACTATGCCCACATTGGCGGAGTACACAGTGGAAGAGAAAACAAATAACAATAATAGTAGAAGCATTAGACATACATACAAGAGTAAACGATAAACATCAGAAGACTAAAAATTAAAAAACTTGAGCAGAAGTATATGTAAATGAAGCACGATACATATATGTCTAGGAAAAATAGCCAAAAAAGTCACAATGCTGAACATAGTACTAAGCCAAGGTACAAAAGAAAAACAGATGAGAAACTCCTCAGCATCGCAAGCCTTGGCTTGGTCCCATGCTCTCCAGCTCTAGTGTAGTAAAGAACCTGAAGTAGAAGGGTGATTTCCCTTATCAATACCTGCAACAACATAGTCTGTTTGGGCCCAAAAGCATGACCCAAACAGGGTGTGAGAAAAAGTCCCAATAGGCAACCACCCAAAGATCTCTGCCTAACAGTCAGTGAATATATGGCAGGTAAAGTACAGTAAGCAGTAAACAGTAAGCAGTAAACGGGATAATACATATCAATAACAATCCACAGTTTCCAGCATATAATCCAAAAACAAGAACAACCACTCAAGCAAGTAGAACAAAAAGGTAACCTCTGGGTAGTTCTCACAGTCTACCTCCTAAGGTTCAACCTACAAGTACTATCAACCCTCTGGGAGGCACACATAGTCTCACCCCTCTAGTTTAGCTAAATAATAGACTCTCTAAGGAAGAACTCACCATCAATTCCCCCTATAGTCTCTTATCATACTAAAGGCTCTCTGGGGAAGCACTCAACCTCAATTCCCCCTGTGGCCCATGTCGAGGAACTACAGACTCTCTGAGGAAGCACTCAACGTCAATTCCCCCGGTAGTCTGGCATCGTAATTAAAGACACTATGGAGAAGCCCTTACGTCCATTCTCCCTATGGTCCACTACACTAGGTTCCCGCAACCCTGTGTATAACAACATGCATAGCGCGCGTATCGGCCCAAGTAAGCCTCAAGAACTACCTGGCTATCATTATAAGGCACACAACATAACAATAAAACAATTCCACTATCCTACAACTAGGCATAACCACTGGAAAAACGCAAAACAAGCATAACAAGCATGGAAAAACATCCAAAGTATAGTAAAACTACACTATTCACAAGCAATTACCTCTACTTAAGCAATCAAGCCAAATAGGCAACAACAAGGGTAAAATAGGAAACACGCAATACCCCGTTCAAGGGTATTGGTGGAATTTGCACAAAATACCAATAGACTTCCTACAGAAAGGCACAAACCACCTACCTCAGTCCTGGGAGATCAATATACATGAACGATGATGTTTGATTCCCCTTATAATGTCAAAGATTTGAGAAAAAATCAAAAATTCTAAACCCACAATATCTTGAGAAAGAGGAGGAATTGGAAAACGAAGCTCTAGGAGAAGGAAGAACTCAACGCTGTGGTTCCAACGCAATCGATGACGGATGAAATAGAAATCAGACAGAGGCTTGAGAGTTCGGAGAAGAAACATGGTCGTACGGGTTGCTCTCGGATGAAGAACCTAAAGAAGAAGCGTGTTCTGTCCGTCAGGCGCAACCCCGGTGTGTTTAGTGAAAAAAAAGAAAGTACACGGTGTGTACTTCTAGTGTACATGGCGTGTAATCTATTTTTCTGTACTCCTCTTTAAGCAGCCTCCACATCACCCCTACACACCGTGTGTGTGGCCCGAACATGGACAGCACACGGCCTTGCGCGGCAAGGGAGTATAGGGCGTGTACTTGAAAATTTTCCAGAAACCCCATTTTTATCAAAAACTCCAGAAAAAGAAAAAACGTACCTGGAACGAAGATCTGGGTTCTTACAAACTTCCCTCCTTAAAGAAATTTGTCCTCAAATTTCCCTAGCGATGCGTAGAAGAAGAAACCCTGAACAGCTCCGACCACTGTGATCTTACATCGGCCTCCCTTTCCCAGGTCTCGGCCTGTACTCGCCCGTGCTTCCATAGCACCTATAATAGAGGAACAGACCACCCATGGAGAACCTTCATACTGTAATCGACAATCTAGATAAGATGCTTCTCAAACGATGCATCCGCTTCGAGCTCAACCTCTTTGGGCTGAAAGACATGAGACATGTCTGAAAAGTAGCCTCAGATATGAGAGACGTGGAAGACTTCATGCATGGCTCGGTACCTCTGAGGTAACTACAACCGATAGGTAACCGGCCCAACTCTCTCCAATATCTCAAATGGCCCGACCTTCCATGGTGAAAGCTTACCCAGTCTCTGAATCCTCTTGTGTCCCAACCTTGGTGCGACACGCATGAAAACCTGATCCCCAACCTTGAACTCCAGAGGTTGTCTCCACTGATCAACATAAGACTTCTGTCGAGACTGTGCTGTAGCCATCCTCTTCCGAATCAAATCTATCTGCCCTGAGGTCTCCTGAACCAGACGAGGTCCTAATAAATCTACCTCTCCGGCCTCCAGCCAGTATAAAGGTTATCGACATGGCCTACCGTACAAAGCCTCATAAGGTTCCATCTGAATAGTCGCCTGAAAACTGTTGTTGTAGGCGAACTCCACAAGAGGGATATGCTTCTCCCAAGAACCACCAAAGTCTATAATGAAAGCTCAGAGCATATCCCCAAGCACCTGGATCGTACGCTCGGACTGACCATCTGTCTGGTGATGGTATGCTATACTCAAAAGTACCTGTGTACCCAAAGCCTTCTAAATCCCCTGCTAGAATAGAGAAGTAAAGCACACATCTCTATTTGAAACAATAGAGTGTGGAACTCTATGCAGATGTATAACCTCTCGAATGTAAAGTCATCCCAGATCATCGACACTGAAGGTCTCCTTTATCGGTAAGAAGTGATCAACCTTCGTGAGTCTGTCAACGACAACCCAAACAACATTGTTCCCTCGAGGCGACCTCGACAATCCGGTCACGAAGTCCATCGCGACATCATTCCACTTACACTCCGGAATGGGTAACTAATATAAAAGTCCTGCTGGTCATTGATGTTCCACCTTAACCTGTTGACAAGTAGAACACCTCAAGAAGAAACCAGCAACATCTCTCTTCATACCTGGACACCAACTATAGCGATGAAGATCCCAATACATCTTGGTGATGCTAGGATGAACTGCCCAAATTGAGGAATAAAAATCCCACATCAGCTCCTCGTGTATGTCTGCTGGCACCCATACACGTCCATGGAAGTGAAAGATCTCATCCTTTCCCACTTTTCATCTAGGAAGAGGGTCCTCTCCTGAAACACTCTCCCAAAAGAATAAGCCTTCTGAGTCTGATAGCTTCCTCATCTGTACCCAATCACAGATTATAGAGGTAACAACTACAGAAGATAGGTAAGTCTATCCCTGTCTGTCATGCACCTCTAGATGCATCTCAGAGAACATAGCCATAAGCTTCCACTCACTACTGGCCTCATGAACTTTCTGAATCTAAGTTCTCATGCTCAGCGTATCTGCCACTGTGTTTCCCTTTCCCGGCATATAGGAAGGCTCAAAATCCAAATACTGAAGATACTCGACCCACCTACGCTGTCTCAGATTCAGATCACGCTGAGTGAAGATGTACTTGAGACTCTTGTGGTCGGTGAAAACCACAAAGTGCTCCCCCAGAAGGTAATGTCTCTAACAGCGTAAGGAATGAACAACTGCTTCCAAATCCAAATCGTGCATCGGGTAGTTCCTCTAATGTGGCCTCAACTGCCAAGACCTGTATGCAATGACTCCATCTCCCTGCATAAGCACAGTGCCCAATCCGAAACCTAAAGCATCCCAATAAAAAGTATAGATCTTGTCTGGATCTGGAAAGAATAGTATCAGTGCTGACGTCAACCTTACCTTCAGCTCATGAAAGGATGACTCACAAGAATCTGACCATAATAACTTCTCCCACTTCTTGGCCAGACCTTTCAATGGTGCTGATAGGTGTGAAAAGTCCAGAATGAAGCATCTGTAGTATCCAGCCAGCCCTAGGAAACTTCGTACCTCAAAAAAATTATTCGGCTGCTCCCTGGAAACTACAGCTCTCACTTTCTCTGGGTCTACTGATACTCCTGCCTTTGAGATGACGTGACCCAAGAAGTGAATCTAATCCATCCAAAAGTGGAACTTAGAGAGTTTAGCATAAACCTGATGCTCTCTCAGTGTACTCAGAATGATCTCAAGGTGGGTAGCGTGGTCGTGTCGAGTGTGAGAGTACACCAAGATATCATCCATGAAGACCACGACAAAGGAATCCAAGTAAGGATGGAAAAATCGGTTCATCAGTGCCATGAAAACAACTGGCGCATTCATGAGACCAAACGACATGACCGTATACTCGTAGAGACCATACCTGATCCTAAAGGCCGTCAGAGGTATATCTGATGGTCTGATGTGCAACTGATGATAACCGGACCTCAAATTGATCTTTGAGAACACGCATGCTCCTAGAAGATGATCGAAGAGATCATCAATCCTAGGAAAGGGATATCAGTTCTTGACCATCAACTGGTTCAACTTCTGATAATCCACACAGAGCTTAAGGGTACCGTCTGCCTTCTTCGCAAACAGGATAGGCGAACCCCAAGGAGAAGTACTATGTCGGATGAAACCCTTTTCCTACAACTCCTCCAACTACTTCTTGAGCTCCTTCAACTCAGGTGTAGCCATCATATAAGGAGGAATGGACACCAGTGCCACTCCTAGCATGAGATCAATAGATAATCCTACCTCACGCTCTGGAGGGAAACCTGAAAAGTCCTCTTGAAAGACATCACTGAAACGATCCACCATTAGAGGAAAGTCCAACTGTGAAGTCCCCTTGTCATCCAGATAAAGAATAACAATCTGGGCGGTCACCCTTCCTAGCCCATGATGCTCCAGTCCTGCTCGACTCGCCTGAACATCCCATTTTCCTCTATAAAGAAAAGATTCACCCTCTGGTGAGATGAAACTCACCCTGTGGTGATAACAGTCAACGACTGCATGGAAGGGAACCAACCAGTCCATCCCGAGAATGAAATTGTAGCCTATCTTCTCTAGGACATAGATATTCCATAAGAAACGATACCCTACAACCTCGAGAGGTCACTCTCTACAGTGGTGTACAATAGATGTCCTCGTCCCCAAAGGTGTGTCTAGTGTCAACAAGTCAGAAGAAGAAAATATACATAGCCCCAGGCTCTCCACAACAGAAAAGGAGATAAAGCTATGCGTAGAACCAATATTGAAAAGAGATGAAGATAAAACTGAGGCTACTAAAATCATACCTCGAACGGTAGAAGGTCCGAGATCCTGATCCTGATAGGTCTGCTCCACCGCAAAAGTCCGGCCTGCCCCATGGCCCTGTGACCCTGCCTGACCACTCTGATCTGATCCTCCCTACTGGTGCTGAAGGATCGGTGATTGATTTCCACGGCCTTGACCTCCACATCGATCCAAATGGTCGGAAGAACTCCAGTTCCCTGACTGGTGAGAAACTGGTGGTGCTTCTCCTGAATGAGGAGTCATGGAAGAACCCCTGTCACCAGCTACTAGTGAGAACACTTGGTAGAAATGCTGAAGGTGACCCATCTTTCTGCAATATCGGAACTCCACTAGGTCTCTCTGGCACTACGACCTCATGTGCCCTGCCCTTCCACACTGGTAGCATATGACCTGACTACCTGAAGATGTATCTCACCTCCCTCGATCACCGCACTTAGGCTCCCTACGACGCTTCCTACTATCAGCTGAAAGAACACTAGCTTTGGAAGCATAACCACCCTGGCTCGAAGCTCTGGAGTCTCTCAGATTTCACTCTGAAATCAGTGCCTGATTGATGATGGAAGTGATAGAAGTCAATTGGAAGATATTCACCTGCGACCAGATCTCCGTCCTGAGTCCATCCTCAAACTTCCTTACTAAGAACACCCCACTTTCATCCCAGAGGGGTGTGAAATGTTGTAGCTCGGTGAAATGAGAGGAATACTCCATGACAGAACGAGAACCCTTCTCTAGGCTCATGAACTCCTAGGCTCGATCGGACCTCAGGGTCTCCGGGTAGAAGTAGTCATAAAACAGGTGCTGGAACTCCTCCCAGGCCATAACCTGCTGATGACCCGCCTGTGAGATCACGTCCCACCACCTCTTGGAGGAGTCTCGAAGCATGTAGGTAGCGAGCTTGACCCACCTCTCTAGAGGTGTTTCCAGATGATCAAAGATAGTCAGTATGGATTCCAGCCATGACTCTGCAGCCTGTGGTCCTCCTTCCCCAAAGAAAGTTGGAGGATGCTGCTGCTGGAAAACCCGCATCAAGTCTTCCATAGACGTGTCAGGAGGTGGTGCTCCCTGAAATGTCTGCATCATCCTCATAAATCCTTCTCTAAACTTTGAATCAGTGCCTGCAACTGGTATGATAGATGGTGCCAAGGCTAGCCCAACTGGAGGATCGACAGGAAGTCCCTAATCAGCCATATCTGGCGTCTGATCACCATCCTGCAACTGATGCACAACCAGAGGACATCTCAGAGGCATAGCTCTGAAGGATCAAAAGCATACCTTAGATCAGGAAAATAGGTACAGAGAACAAAGAAGTAAAAAATGGGAACAGGATAAGGAAACATTCAAGTTTACAAAACATGACTACACGGCGTGTATAAACCCTACACATCGTGTACTTAACTCTACTCCCATGCCCGTGTCTCCTTGCACGACTAACCCACATGGTCTCCCAAAACTTGAGACTACATGGTGTGTTCCCAGAGGACACGACGTGTAGTAGACAAGGTTTCAATGACCTGTGTTTTTAGTTACACGACCGACTACACGGCTGAGACTACACAGTGTGTTCCAAACAAACACATCGTGTATTTAAAGACTTTTCTTAACCCGTGTTGTTGGCGACATGGCCACGTACACGGATGACCCTTACACGGCGTGTTTCGAACAAACACGGCGTGTATAAGAGGAGAGACACCGTCCCATGTTGTTCATGACACAACCGGGTACTGAGGACAAGGATACATGGCGTGTTCATACAAAACACGGCGTGTATGACACAAGCTTCCCCAACCCGTGTTGTTAGTTACAAGACTGGGTACATGCTCTCTACTACACGGTTTGTACCTACCGTACACGGCGTGTTACTGGAGATTTTTCACAACCCGTGTTTCTTCTCACCCGGTCAGTGACATGGTTAAAAACTACACAGCGTGTATAGATAAGGTACACGCCGTGTATTCTGGGTTTTTCTGGGCAGTAGCTCTGAAACTGCACCAAAGCACAGAAAAAATTGAAAAACAAGTATGAAGGTGCCAAATTCTGATCCGTGAGAGCCCATACTCCCCACGAATCAAAGATTGGCATCCAATACAGTCATATATAAGGAAGAACAAGTCAATGATTCACTAATTTCTAATTCAAGAGGGCCCATAACACCTCAAGAACCAAAAATTGGCATTCATTTAAACAAGTTACAAAAACAACAACCTTTTTATCAAACTACAGAGATTATATCAAAGTATCTATCACAACAACATGTATAATCTACACAGAGTCTATCACAACAACATGCAATCACTAATGCATCCTAGATGGAATAGAAAGAATGCATGGCATGTGATTTATATCAAGTGCCTATATGATGCATGAGATGGAATACCCTCATCTCATCGGGTTGCGACAGAAATAGAACCACAATGTCAACAACAATAACAACACAAAACATGTGAATCATTCTAGGTGAAATCAGATCAACCGTAAACCTAAAAAACCAGAAACTTCAATTAACGAGGTAGTATGGCTTTTCCCTGTACACAGGTTAGCTACTACCGAGCACAGCTTAATACCAAGTACCAGATTTTTTCTATCCCTGACTAAAGGCTCCAAACAGTAAATCAAGAGAAAAGAACCCCTTTGATACCACTTTGTAACATCCTTGTTCCAGAAGCCACCTAGAGGCGCCCGGTACCCGGTTGGTCACATGGCCTCAAGCACATTTTCCCAAATTCTAGAGGCTTCTGATTAGCAGCAAGGGCCTTGGCTGTGATAGTGGGGAAATTATTCCCTCCCTGGTAGAATACACAGTGGAAGAGAAAACAAATAACAATAACAGCAGAAGCAATAGACATACATACAAGAGTAAACGATAAACAGTGGAAGACTAACAAATAAACAACTGGAGAAGAAGTATTAGTAAATGATTCTTGATACATATATATCTAGGAAAAACTGCCAAACAAGTCACAATTATGAACATAGTAGTAATCCAAGGTACAAAAGAAATACAGATGAGCAACTCCTCAGCATCGCAAGCCTTGGCTTGGTCCCATGCTCTCCAGCTCCAGTGCAATCAAGAACCTGAAGTAAAAGGGTGCTTGCCCTTATCTATACTTGCAACAACATAGTCTGTTTGCACCCAAAACCATGACCCAAATAGGGTGTGAGACAAAGTACCAATATGAAACCACCCAAAGATCTGTTCCTAACAGTCAGTGAATATATGGCAGGTAAAGTACAGTAAGTAGTAAACAGTAAGCAGTAAACATGATAGTACACAGTAGTAACAATCCACAATTTCTAGCATATAATCCACAAACAAGAACATCCACTCAAGCAATTAGAAAAAAAGGTAACCTCTGGGTAGTTCTCACTGTCTACCTCCTAAGGTTAAACCTACAAGTACTAGCAACCCTATGGGAGGCACACACAGTCTCACCCCTATGGTTCAGCTAAAGAATAGACTCTCTGAGGAAGCAGTCACCTTCAATTCCTCCTATAGTCTTGTATCATACTAAAGGCTCTCTGGGGAAGCACTCAACGTCAATTCCCCATGTGGCCCGCATCGAGGAACTACATACTCTCTGAGGAAGCACTCAACGTCAATTCCTCCTGTAGTCTCGCATCGTAATTAAAGACACTCTGGAGAAGCCCTTACGTCCATTCTCCCTATGGTTCACTACACTAGGTTCTCATATCCCTGTTTATAACAACATGCTTAAAATGCGTATTGGCCCAAGTAAACCTCAAGAACTATTTGGATATAATTCTAAGGCACACAACATAACAGTACAACATTTCCACTATCCTACAACTAGGCATGGAAACTGGAAAAACGCCAAACAAGCATAACAAGCATGAAAAACCATCCAAATTAAAGTAAAACTACAATATTCACAAGCAATTACCTCTACTCAAGAAATCAAGAAAAACATGAAACAACAAGGGAAAACAGGAAACACGCAATACCCCGTTCAAGGGTATTGGTGGAATTTGCACAAAATACTCAAAGACTTCCTACAGAAAGGAACAAACCATCTACCTCGGTGCTGGGAGATCAATATACATGAACCATGATGTTTTATTCCCCTTAAAATGTCGAATATCTGAAAAAACGTCAAAAACTCTCAACCCATGATATCTTGAGAAAGAGGAGGAATTGGAAAATGAAGCTCTAGGAGAAGGAAGAACTCACTGATGCAGTTCCAACACAATAGAGGGTGGATGAAACGGAGATCATACAGAGGCTCGAGAGTCCGGAGAAGAAACACGGCCATACGGGTCGCTCTCGGATGAAGAACCATAAGAAGAAGCGTGTTCTGTCCGTCAGGCGCGACCCCGGTGTGTTTAGTGAAAAAAAGAAATTACACGGTGTGTACATCTAAAGTACACGACATGTGCTCTGTTTTTCCGTACTCTGCTTTAAGTGGCTTCCACATCACCCCTACACACCATGTGTGTGGCCCGGACATGGCCATCACATAGCCTGGCATGGAAAGGGAGTACACGGCGTGTACACATAAAGTACACAGCTTGTACTTCATAATTTTATAGAAAACCCATTTTTCTGAAAAACTCCAGAAAAAGAAAAAACGTACCTGAAATGAATGTCTGAGTTCTTACATACTGTGAGTTCCATGATAGGAATCCCTATGTATATATTGTACCATACTAAATTATACACCATATGGGGGATTATATAACTCACAAACTTATGCATTTGGTTCAGGTAAGAGAAGTAGTACATGATATTATTGATCCAACCACTCTAGTGGCACTACTTGCTGAGGAGATGTCCATATTTTGATAGAGTATTGGTAATTTTTTACTTTGGCTAGATAATCTTTTCCAAAAACTAGCATATAAGGTATGTGTTGTTTTTAAATTTTTATTAATTTTTAAATTCAAAAAAACTTATAAAATTTTCTTACACATTCCTTATATAGGAGTATCTAAAATAAAAGGAATCACTATAAAGGAAATGAAAATTTTAGGTTCCAACACCTTTAGATACTCCTCAAGAAGTTGATGGGGTAACAAAATTATCACACATTTTTTATATATTAGATAATTATTTTAACTTTTTATGAATACTGATATATGTTAAAGATATTATACATTAAATATTTTTAAAACCTACATCTTAGATGTTGTAAAGGTTAAGGATATCACTATACCCATGTTGTAGTTATTTTACAAATAAGTAAATTTCAATTATTAATTGAATTTCTTTAAGTAAAGATATGTTATATTAACTTAATTTATTACTTCTCCAACCAAGTATATCCATACACTTCTTATAAAATATTATTTTAGTTCTATTTATGGTTTTATATACTGAAAATACATTTCAATAGTCATGAAATACCTAAACCAAGAAGTCATAATTTAATATATATATAAAATATTAAAAAAACATAGATTACATGTTGATTTTCAATATTATTTGAATGGTAAGAGAAAATATATAATTATGAAACACTATTCATTATACTATTATTGATACTGAATTTTTTATATTTTAGTGGACATTAGATGTTATGAATATTTTACCCAAAATAATGTAAATCATATTGGTCATTGTATTTATTGGGTGGCGTTAAAATTATATTTTGAAAGTTGTTAAAGAAGTAAGTCTTATTCTATTATTTTACTCATTTAATCTTAATATTTTCATTTTATATAAGTTTTGATAATTAATATTTAAAATTAAAATAGGTCTTGGATTGAGTTCGATTGGGTTCACTATTCAGTAGTGGAACCAGATAAAATTTAATTTGTTAAAATTTTGGTAGACAACTTGTATATAAGTGAATACATGTTTTTTATTATATATCTAATTTTTCTATTTCTAAAATGTTGTCTCATAAATATAGTTTCATTATCAAAAGTAGAATATTTAATGTAGATATTATATTTTTAGATTCATTTATGTGATATCATAACCATAACAATAACAAATTTTGATAAGTGTATTTTCATTATAACACTTATAAATTTTTAAAAAATATGTTATTTTTACATTCATAAAAATTTATATTATAGGGTTTTGATTATGTTTCTTCATATACATAAAATGACATGAAAAAATAAGAATTTATTTTTAAATTATCATTTATGTTGGACCAATTTGAATATCTAGTTTCATTTAGTTTTATATTTTTTAAAAATGTTGTGAAAGTTCTCAATGAGCTTTGCTGATCCTTATTCTATTTTTGTATTTTGTATTTTTTTTGTTGTAGTCTATTTTTATAAGTCTGGAATTATGTATTTATCAATATGTTTTTTTCAACTTTTAATGTCAAGTTTAGAAAAAATAGATATAAAAATCCCTCTTAGGATGGCTTTCCATGTCATCTTTTATTAAAAATGATGTGTAAAACCAAGTATGAAGTATTTACACATAGATTATAATTAAAAAAACATGGAAAGCCTTGTATATTTCATATTTTATAAGTATTTCAATGATAGTTTTACTAAAAATTGATGTTCAAATATTTCATAGTTGATTTTCCTCATCAATTTTTTATAAAAATGATGTGGAAAAATGAGTATAAAGACTTTCAATATTATGTTTCAGTAAAACCAATATTGAAATCCTTCTATATTTTATGTTTTAAACAGGTTTTCATTATTAGTTATTATAAATTAAAATTGAAAGTACCAATTTCTATGTCACCTGTATTAAAATTGATTTATAATTGATATTGAAAGAAAAAATTTTGTTTGACTGTGTCCTAGAAAAATTGCATGATCAACGTGGCACTATTTTTGGGGAGTTGTGCGAAGTTTTTAGTGTCTTATACACCACTGTAATTAGGGTTTCCCTATTTTTCTATGTTTTCATTTATTTATATCTTCTTTTCTCTACTCTAGGTCAAGAAATAAAGGGTGACCATTCAATGATTATAGATCACCAAATTTTTACCCTGATTAATGATATTGATAGAATCATTACATAATTCATGTCCCCAAATATTTACCATTTACTTTCTAACCTATTTGTCTTACCATATATCCCAAAGTAGCCTGAGGAAAAGAACATTCAAGAATTATTGCTGGAGAAACTGGATAAGTTTCAAACATGCATCAACAGCAGATTGATGTTGGGTAAACTTTTATTAGATTAGTAATAATAAATGAGAGAATTAAAGGAAATGATGGCCATGTTAACCCCCATCCTACAAAAAAATATTGAGAAAAGACTACATTAACAAAAATAATACTATCAGGTGGTAGAGAAAGATGAACCTGAATTGAATTTATCACTTATCATGACAACCAAGGTGGTGATAGAACCTGAAGAGCTTGAGTAGGAGGAAAAATGTAAGGCCCCGACCCCAGTTACCCAGATTCGGTGCATTATAACATAACATTGGCTTGATCATAAAATATAAAGTCTCGAAATACCAATTAGTTTAGTAGATTTGGACGTACTAGATAAATTCATAAGTTTTACATTACATTATAAAATGCAAAAAACAACAACATTATCTCTATTGGATACATTCATTTCCCTTATACTATCCCTATAGGTTAGTCATAATATACTTCTTCACATATTAAGAAATATAAAACATAGAAAGGGGTGAGCTCAGATGCTCAGTAAGGATAACAATATTGTTGAAATTTTCATAAATAAGAATAAACATTTAAGGCAGTGTATAAGACTAAAAAAACCCTTTTAAACTTAAACTTCATCATAATATGGAAAATATAAATCAAAATAATTCCATTTAATTATTCACATGGATATTCTACTTGTCAAATAATCACATGAAATATCAATAGCCAAATTCATAATGATGAAATGCATAATGCCAGACTTCATAACCACATAATCAAGGCCTTGTGCTAAGGCTACAAATAAGATTCTGTTAAGGCCTTGTGCCAAGAAACTAGTTTGTATCATGAGACCTACCAATGCACCGAGGAGCTATAGCGGGCTCCACCCGTCACTTACTAAGTCCAAAGCATTCCCCATAGGAAAAGGTTTAAACATAACATAAAAATTCGTATTAAAACTAGCATAAAAAATGTCAATGATTTATCCATAAATCATGAATGGTAAAAAAATAAAACATCCATAGTCAAACATTTCACAAAATCTTAAATACAATATGGAAGATTTGTATCATAATAAATCAACTTCAAATAAGTTCAAAATCCATCAAAGGATGTTTACATAGAGGAAATGAAAACTATTTGAAAGAAATATATCTTTCTATTTTGAAATCATTTAAAGTCATGTAATTATAAAAGAACACATTTATTTTTGAAATATTCTTATAAGCTTGTAAGGGAAGATTTGAAGGTTTTATAGTGGCGGAAAATAGTTTCACCCTCCGTATAAGTTAAAAAAACATTCTTACCTAAATTTTGTCAAAATGGTCATAAAGTTCCTTGTTTGGAAAATGACGGAAAAATTTATTTATAAAAAACTTATAAAATTTAAAAAAATTGTATAAATTACTTTAGCCCACAGTAAAAATGTTTTGAAATACACATTTAAGAAACATGGATGTGGATGATAAAGAGGTCCCAATAGACACATACATAAAAACAAGCTCATATAATAAAGAGACTGTGAAATTAACCCTTGACTTGTACTTTTCCTTGACTGAGGGTATGGTAACCACTTGTATAATTGTTAAATAATAATTATTAAATTATACAATAACCACATACATAATTATAATATCATATATGATCTTCTAATTTTTTTTTGTTAAAAATATTTTCAGTATTATCGTCGTTTCGGGTGTTAACTGATCCATTTTCCTTTATATGTTTTGTTTTGTAAGTCATGTTTGTTATGGATATGATTTATTTGATTAATATCCATAATGATATTAAGTTCTTTAAATATTATTTTTAATCATCAAATGAAAATTATTCTAGAATGATTACGATGGGGAATGAATCTCATCATGGTTGTGGATACGGTAATCCGTACGTACGCCCGAGTGATAATATCATTCTTTTGATATTAAAATCGTATGTAAATGGATGTTACATCATATATAAAGAATCCTTAACGTGTAATATTTATTATTTGAATCAATTATACATCATTATTATACCCATCCAAATAATAATGTATTGAATAACAATTACACCATGATGTGGAGACGGTACGTCGTACGTACGCACAAATGGTGACATGTCATTCATAGGATAGATATAATAATGAATATGGTTGTAAAATTTTTATAATAACATCACAGTATATAAAATATACTGGTGTAATTATTTTAGAATGGAAACATCAATGAAAGAGGAAGTGGAAGAAGAAAAGAACTTGAAAGAGGTCATGAAATATTTACCTCATATTCAGATTCTTCCTTTTGATTTGATCAAAATTGATCTTTAGGTTGGCTTTATGATGAAAATAAGTCCTATAGGTTTAAGTTAATGATGTTGGGAGGATATTTGGGTAGGGTATGGCCGATCCAAAAGGCTTTAGAGGTTTGATTTTGAGATAAGGGGAAGTTCTCTTTTATAAGAGAGGTGAGTGGCACCTTAGAAAAAAACATGAAATATTATTTTAATATACAATCATATTCGGTTTCTAAAGACTCCAAATGGACTTATTTCGAGGATAAGGTAGGTATGGGTCTAAATCCTAACAACCAATAGGTTTAAACATGTTTAGGTTACCATATTAACCTTATCTTTTAGATATAACTCTTGGTTAAATAGTTTAACATTTACCATGTCTCCTAGTATTATTATAATAATTGGTTAATAAACACACTATAATAAGCTAGGAGAACCTCACGTGGTTCATTAATGACACATATATTATTATTTTAGTCTTTTTTCCGAACCATAGATTTTTTGGACTACTATATCATTTAATAATATAATATTTGTTTTAAAAACACATTTATGTCAATTTTGTCACTATTTAGTAATTGATTTTTCTGGAAGTCATAAAAAAATTATTACTTCGAAAAAAATTCATATAATAAATACTAACATGTCATATTAACCTATAAAGTTAGTGGAATTTATCAAAAGTCACAAACTACATTTACGTGGATATTTATAATATCAATTATTTTAATTTTTAATTAATAAGGTAATTACTGCATTAACATTGTATCATAATTAAATTTAATTATTTATTGCCTAAAAATTATAAATAAATTACAATTATGTAGGAAATATTTTTATATTTCTAATGAATTTTTACAGTTGAATTTATCTTATGTATAACCCTATATTAAAAATGTTTTAGTTAGGAAAACTTGAATTTAACACTTAACTCTTCCTTAAAATAAATAATAATAAATGTCCTAATCTAATCCAAGTGAACCAAAGAGGATATTATTTTATTCCTAAGTTTGTTTTTGCTCGAATTACACTTATCCAATAGAATTATGACATGTGTTAGGGTAATTATAATATAGTTTTTACCTTTAATTACCGTATTTACCTTTAACCCTGGTAAATAAAAGTCAAAAGTTACTATTCACCAAAAATTATTTTCATCTTATTGAACCACATTTTACTTACTGATATCAACCGTGTCTCTCAGATTTTCGAAATTCAAATCACATAAGTGGTAAAATTATGTTTCATGCAAATTTGCAAAGCTCATAGAAGGTGGGTAAAAGACGGTAAAAAGTTAAATAAAAGTTTATATATCTAAACTTATTATAAAATGAATCCAATGAGTTACACTAAACTTATATAGGTATTATATATCTATTTTGACCTAAAATAAATTTAAATAAAATAAATAATTATTTAAATAAAATGTCAGTTTTTAACAATAGCGCATTGTTTTTCACTATTCATCAAAATTTGAATGTTTTAAACAAATTAGCATAAATTCACCCTAAGCTAATTTCGATATTCCAAATACAAAAATGAAGTCCATTTTTGAAGATAAAATTTATAAAATTTCAAAAAGTGGGTATTACTATTCATAACGGCTAGTTTGATTGGTTGTGGTGTGTTTGGACTTGATGTTGCGTACAACACAAGCTATTGTATTATTCAAAGAGAAGCGTACCGTGGAAGCTTGGGGTGTTACATTCACCCCTCTTTCAAATAATTTCATCCTTGAAATTTCTATAATATCACTACTCAAAAAGACTTAGGTGGTTCTTTATCATAAGTTCCTCGGGTTCCAACGTCGCCTCTTCCATCTTATGGTTTCTCCATAGAAATTTTACCAGACGAGTCGTTCAGTTCCTCAACACTTGTTCTCTGGTATCTAGAATTCTGATAGGCTCTTCACAATAAGACAGATCGGGTTCCAGTTCTATTTCTTCATAGGTGAGTACATGCATTGGGTCAGGAATGTATTTTCTCAACAGTGATATGTGGAACACATCATGAACTTTGGAGAGACTTGGCAGCATTGTCAAACAGTAAGCTACACCCCCAATTTGTTCTAGAATTTCAAAAGGTCCGATGTACCTAGGACTTAGTTTACCCTTCTTACCAAAACCTATAACTCTATTCCATGGAGATACCTTTATGAAAATATGATCTCCTACCTGAAATTCCAAATCCATCATTCAGTTATCATCATAGCTCTTTTGCCTACTTTGAGATACTTTGTTGTGGGTTTGAATAACCATCACCTTTTCCATCGTTTCCTTGACAAGTTTTGGGCCTATGAGTTTTCTTTCACCAATATCATCCCAACAGGTTGGTGTTCGACATCTCTTTCCATATAACACCTCATATGGTGCCAAATGAATATTTGAATGGAAGATATTCTTATAGTAAAATTCTACCATAGGTAAATACTGACCCCACATACATTGAAAGTCAAGTGAGAAAGATCTCAACATGTCTTCTAAGGTTTTAATAGCTCTTTCTGATTTTCCATCAGTTGGGGGGTGGTAGGAAGTGCTCAAATGAAGTTCAGTATCAAGATATTTCTAATGAATTTTCCAGAATCTTGATGTAAAAAGAGGATCAAGATCAGAAATAATCGATAGGGGTAGTCCATGAAGTCTTACAACTTCATTAATATATAATCTTGCTAAACGTTCAAGTGGTAAATCTTCTCTTATTGCAAGAAAATGTGCTGACTTGGAAAGACAATCAACAATGACCCATATTGCATCCTTCCTTATAGGAGTCTTTGGTAGCCCCATGACAATTTCTATCATAATATCATCCCATTTCCATTCAGGTATGGGAAGAGGTTGCATGACACCTTTAGGATGTTGTCTTCTAGCTTTCACTTATTGAAAAACCATACATCTCAACACAAAATCAGCAATCTCTCTCTTTATGTTGTCCTGCCAAAAATGTTCCTTCAAATATTTATACATCTTAGTGCTACCAGGGTGTATAGAGAAATTAGAGCTATGAGAATCATCCAACAATTCCCTTTTTATATCTGGTATGTCAGGAACACAAAGTCTCTTCCCAAATTTCAAAATCACATATCCACATATAAAGTCGATCAATCTCCCATCATTCACAACTTTAATTTTCTTTTGAAGCTTCTCATCATTAGTCTGAGAACTTTTTATCCTTTCTAGTAAAGATGGTTTGGAAACCATTCGAAAAAGTGTTGATGTTTGACCTTCCATGCTTATTACCATATCCATCTTTACTAGATCCATAAAAATAGGGTCCCTTTCAACTCTTATCTTTTCCAAAACTCCATGATCCTTTCTGCTCAAAGCATCTACCGCCTTATTTTCATACCTTGGGTGGTAGTGTATAGTGAAATCATTATCCTTGAGTGGTTAAAGCCATCTCCTTTTCCTCATGTTGAGTTTTTTTGTGAGAAAATGTACTTCAAACTCTTGTTATCATTATAAATATAACATTTTTTTACCATAGATATAATTTCTACATATCTTTAAAGAAAATATTACAGCTACTAACTCAATATCATGAGTGAGATAGTTTTGTTCATGAATTTTTAGCTGTTTTGATGTATAGGCAATAACTCTGTCATTCTACATAAGGACACAACCAAGTCGTTTCTTTGAAGCATCACTATAAATAACAAACCCATCATTCCCCGATGGTAGAGTCAAGATAGGATCATTGACTAATCTTCTGTTCAGTTCTTCAAAACATTCTTCACACTCTTTTTCCCAAACAAATTTAACCCCTTTACATGTGAGATTGGTTAATGGTTTTGCCAATTGGGAAATATTCTGGACGAAGCACCGATAATAACCTTCTAAACCAATAAAATTGCATACCTCAATTATACTCGTCGGTTTTGGCCATTCTTATATTGCTCTTGTATTAGAAGGATCAATAGAGATTCCATCCTTAGCGACAACATGGCCACAAAAATAAATCTCCTGAAGCCAAAATCCACACTCACTAAACTTCCCATATAATTTATTTCTTCTAAGAGTCTTTAGAATAATGCATAAGTGATTTTCATTATCTTTGTAGATTATGGAGTATACCAAAATATCATCAATAAATACCACTACAAGTTTATCAAGATATTCCTTGAAAACTCTATTCATTAGAACCATGAAGACAGAGGGAGAATTAGTCAATCCAAAAGGAATTACTGTAAACTCGTAATGCCCGTACATGGTTCGAAATGCTGTTTTCGGAATGTCTTCCTTCTTCACACACAATTGATGATATCCAGATCATAGGTCAATCTTTGAAAAATATCGAGCTCCATGAATTTGGTCGAATAAATCATCAATGTGAGGTAGGGGATACTGGTTCTTTATTGTTATATAATTGATCTCCCTGTAGTCAATGAACAACCTCATAGATCCATCCTTCTTTTTCACAAAAAAAATAGGGCCCCCATGGAGAAACACTAGGGATAATAAATCCCTTATTACTCAATTCCTCTAGTTGTTTCTTTAGATCCACTAATTCTAAAATGGCCATTATATAAGGGGTCTTTGATATGGGGCTTGAACCAGGAATTAAATCAATGGAAAACTTAATTTCTCATTCTGGAGATTATCCAGGTAAATCATCTGGAAACACATCAATATATTCTTTCACAATAGGTCCATACTCTATTGGAACATTACTTTCCTCACCCATAGTTATTTCATTCTCTTCCTCCCCAATAATTGAATTTAGTTGAGCTACTAGGGGTGGATCTAGATAAGAATAAAATGGTGATGTTTCTGGTCTAAAGATAAGGTGTTATTTATCATCATCATCAAAAATTATAACCTCCATCTTAAAATAAATTTTTTCATCATGGTCCGAAGGCAAATACATACTGAGGATTATATCAAATTCAATCACAGGTATGAATATGAGATCATTAGATAAATAAAATTTATATGACTTAATGGGAAATGATTGACAAAACTTTGTTGCAA
The DNA here is from genome assembly GCA_963277665.1 of Viscum album. Classification (NCBI taxonomy): domain Eukaryota; kingdom Viridiplantae; phylum Streptophyta; class Magnoliopsida; order Santalales; family Viscaceae; genus Viscum; species Viscum album. The sequence continues at coordinate 815,950,390 of OY728137.1, forward strand.
TGATACTTCCCTTTGGAGTTTTTACTGACAATTCTCTTCTTAAATCAAATTAGAAATATCTAATTTTCTTAGAAAATTGGGAAGATATGAAACAATGCGATGATCCAGAATCATGTAAAGTATTGGATAAACTTGAGGAAACCATTAAATTACCTAACACCATGTCTTTCAGAGCTTCAAATCGGCAGCAGTGATCACATAAGCATGGCATTGCTCCCTTAGCCCTTTTTAAGGTAATTTTCCCTAACTCGTAGGACATTCATTTGCATAATGTCCTATTTATTTACAACTATATCATTCAACATTGACAGCCTCTTTCTTCCCTTGGAAATCACAAGCTTGGTGTCCTTTTTCACCACACTTGTAACAGACTCCCATTCCCTTCAAACAAGTACCATGGTGTTTCTTCCCACATTTACTGCGGGATGGATATTCAAATTTTCCCTTCTTCCCCTTATTTCCATTTCCAAAGTGTTTAGAAGATATCTTCTTCTCTTTATTTTCTTTAAAGTCTTAAGACTTAGATAATTACTTTCCTTTTTTGATAGCACGCGAGACAATATTTTTTTACGATGAGAAGGATTTTGAGACTAATGCTCGATGGATAAATGGTTTTAACCCATCAAATAACTGATCAATATTACTCCTTGGGTTATGTATATAATCATCCACACACCTTGATAACCTTGTAAAATTATCCTCATACTTTGCGACATTCTCATCCTCCTTTTGCGTCAGACTCAAAAATTGTCTTTCCATATCCGCTCGATGGTCATGAGGATAGTTTTTTTCTAAGAAGATCTCTTTAAACTCCCTCCATTCCATATTTGATACTTCATCATCTTCCATTGTGTTTTGAATCGATGACCACCATTGATCTGCATCTCCCGTGAGGCGATAAACTGCCATGACTACTTTTTCCCTTTAATTGCTCCCCAGAGCATGAAATATTTTCTCTAAGGAACTTATTCATTTCTCAGCTAGAAATGAATTTTTAGTCCTATTGAATATTGGTGGTTGTTGCCTCATGAATTAGTCTAACATTTATCCTCCACATTGTGGATCAAGGTGCACTATATGGGTAAGGTTATTATTCATAACCTGAGTGTGTAGTCCCAGTATGGTGATAAAATGATCAACACCAGTTGTATCACCATCTACACTATAATTATCTTGAATAGAAGGGAAATCCCTATATGGAGTACGTGCATTTATACGGTTTCCATTCCTACCACTAGTCACCATTTCCAAACAATTAAATACACTAGATTAGTTTATGAATCACAATTCGTAATTCCAAACTTTTAAAACACTTAACATATATTGAAAAACATATGGATATAATCCATAATAATAAAAATATTTTCTTTGAGGAGGTATATTCTCATAAATCCTTAATAATGGTTTGTAAAGAAAATGTGAATTATCCTAAGCATATCCCCCAGGAGTGTCATAACCAAACGTGCAACAAGGCCCATTGTCATGTACCAGGATAACCCGGGTCAAGCCCGAAACTCCTTTTCGGAGTTTTCACTCCTTGGAACATTTGTTCTAGATCCGCCTCTACCTGCTCGTATCCATACAAGGATTTATTTTTTAGAAAATACACAAAATCTCTATATTACCAAAATTCTAGGAAGTTCTTCTATACTAATCCTCAAAGACTATCTTAGGGTATTGTTCTATAATCAGAGTTTTTCTAAATAGAATTTTTAGGGGTTGTACTAAACTTCCTATAATACCAAATGTAATACCCCGACCCTAGTTACCCAAAGTCGGTGAATTATTACATAACATTGGCATGATAACAAAAGATCATGTCTCGAAAGACCAATTAGTTTAGTAGCCTTGGAAGTACTAGATACATTCATAAGTTTTACATTAAATTAAAAAATGAAAAAAAACAACACAATTATCTCTATTGGATATATTCATATCCATTAGAATATCCTTATAGCTTAGTCATAATATACTTCTTCACATCCTGGGAAAAATAAAACATAAAAAAGGGTGAGCTCATATGCTTAGTAAGAATAACAATATAGACGAAAACTTTCATAAATAAGCATACGCATTTAAGGCAATGTATAAGACTAAAACAAAAGCCTTTTAAACTTATAATTCATCATAATAAGGAAAATATAAATCAAAATAATCCCATTTACTTATTCACATGGATATTCTACTAGTAGAATAATCACTTGAAATATCAATAACCAAATTCATAATAATGGAATGCATAATGCCCGACTTCAAAACCACATAATCAAGGCCCTGTGCCAAGAATAGAAATAAGATTTTTTCAAGGCCTTGTTCCAAGACACTAGTTTGTATCATGAGACCTACCAATGTATCGAGGAGCTATAGTGGGCTCTACCTGTCACTTACTAAGTCTAATGAATTCCTCATATGAAAAGGTTTAAACATAACATAAACATTCGTATTAAAATAAGAATATGAAATGTAAATACTTTATCCATAAATCATGAATGGTATAAAAATAACACATACATAGTCAAACATATCACAAAATCATCAACACATTACGGATGATTTTTATCACAATAAATCAACTTCAAACAAGTTTAAAATCCATCAAAGGATGTTGACATAGATAAAATGAAAACTATTTGAAAGAAATATATCTTTCTATTTTGAAATAATTTAAAAGTAACATGATTATAAAAGAAATAATATATTTTTTAAATATTATTATAATCTTTTAAGGGAAGATTTGAAGGTTTTATAATGGTAGAAAACCACTGCACCTGCAGTATAAGTTAAAAAAACAGTCTTACCTTAATTTTTTCGAAATGGTCATAAAGTACCTTGTTTGGAAAACGACGGAATGATTCATTTACAAAAATATTATAAAAATTAAAAAAGGGTATAAATTACTTTAAACCATAGTATAAATGCTTTTAAATACATTTTTAAGAAACATGGATGTGGATGATAAAGAGGTCCCAGTAGATACTTACGTAAAAACAACCTCGGATAATAAAGAGATTGTGAAATTAACCCTTAACTTGTAATTTTCCTTGATCGATGATACATTAAACACATGTGTAATAGTTAAATAATTGTTATTAAATTATAAAAGAACCACATAAATAATTATGATATCATATATGATCTTCTAATATTTCTTTCTTAATAATATTTTCAGTATTATCATCGTTTTGGGTGTTAACTGATTCCTTTTCCTTTATATGATTTGTTACATAAGACATGTTTGTTATGGATATGATGTATTTGATTCATATCCAGAATTATATTAAGTTACTTAAATATTATTTTTAATCATGAAATGAAAATTATTCTTGAATGATTACGATGGGGAATGAATCTTATCGCGTTCGTGGAGATGGTAATCCATACGTACACACAAGTGATAATATCATTCTTTTGATATTAAAATCATACGTAAATGGATGGTAAATCATATTTACAGAATCATTAAAATTTTATATTTATTATTTGCATCAATTATACATCATTATTATAGCCATCCAAATAATAATGTATTGAATAACAATTTCACCACGCTGTGGAGACGGTAAGTCGTACGTACGCACGCATGGTGACATTTTATTCATAGGATGGATAGAATAATGAATATGGTGGTAAAATTTTTATAATAACATCAAAGTATATATAAGATATTTGATTTATTTTTATAGAATGGAAACAACAAATAAAGCGGAAGTGGAAGAAGAAAATAACTTGAAAGAGGTCATGAAATATTTACCTCTTCTTCGGGTTCTTTCTTTTGATTTGATCAAAAGGGCTCCTTAGGTTGGATTTATGATCAAAATAAGGCATATAGATTAAAGTGAGGTAAGTTTTGAGGATATTTGTTCAGGTTTTTTCCTATACAAAAGGATTTAGAGGTGTGATTTTGAGAGAAGTTGAAGTTCCCTTTTATAAGAGATGTGAGGGGCACCTTAGAAAAAACAAGAAATATTATTTTAATATACAATCATATTCGATTTATAAAGGCTCAAAAAGGCTTTATTTCAATTATAAGGTGGGTATGGGTGCAAATCCTCACAACCAATAGGTTTTACACATGTTTAGGTTACCATATTAACCTTATCTTTTAGATATAACTCTTGGTTAAATAGTTTAACATTTACCATATCTCCTTGTATTATTATAATTATTGGTTAATAAACTTACTATAAAAACCCAAGAGAACCTCAAGTGATTTATTAATGACATATATATTATTATGTAAGTTATTTGGCCGAACCTTAGATTTTTAGAACTATTATATCATTTAAAAAAATAATATATGTTTTAAAAACTTATTTATGTCAATTTTGTCACTATTTAGTAATTGATTTTTGTGGAAGTCATAACAACATTATCAATTCTAAAAAAATTCATTGAATCAATACTAACATGTAATATTAACCTAGAAACTTGTTGTAATTTATTAAAAGTCTCAATATACATTTATTTGGATATTTATAATATCAATTATTTTAATTTTTCATTAATAAGGTAATTATTACATCAATATTTTGTCATAAATAAATTTAATTATTTATTGTCTAAAAATTATAAATAAAATACATTTATTTATTAAATATTTTTATATTTCTAATTAATTTTTATAGTCCAATTTATGTTATGTATAAACCTATATTAAAAATGTTTTAGTTAGTAAGACTTGAATTTAACACTTTTAACTCTTCTTTAAATTAACTAATAATAAATGTACAAATCTAATCCAAGTGGACCAAAGAGGATAATATTTTATTACTAAGATTTTTTGGTCAAATTAAAATTATCCAATAGAAATATAACATGTATTAGGGTAATTATAATATAATTTTCACCTTTAATTACCCCATTTACCTTTAACCACGGTAAATAAAAGTCAAAAGTAAATATTCACCAAAAATTGTTTTCATCTAATTAAACGACATTTTATTTACAGATATCAATCATGTCTCTCAGATTTTTGAAATTCAAATCACAAAAGTGGTAAAATTAAGTTTTATTCAAATTTGCAAACGCTCCTAGAAGGTGGGTAAAAGACGGTAAAAAGTTCAACAAAATTTTATATATCTAAACTTATTATAAATTGACTCTAATGAATTATAATAAACTTATATAGGTATTATGTTTCCATTTTGACCTAAATTAAATTTATATAAAATAAATAATTATTTAAATAAAAAGTTGGTTTTTAACAATAACGGAGTGTTTTTCAATATTCATCAAAAATTGAAAGTTTTTAGGAAAATACCAAAAAAATTACCCTATGCTAATTTTAATATTATAAATCCAAGAATGAAGTCCATTTTTAAAGATAAAATATATAAATTTTTAAAAAGTAGCTATTACTATTCATAACGGCTAGTTTGATTGGTTGTGGTGTGTTTGGACTCGAAGTTGCGTACAACATAAGCTATTGTATTGTTCAAAGAAAAGCGTACCATGGAAGCTTGGGGAATTACAAAAAAGTACACATGTTCACCCCTAAACTCATCTTCCCTTTGGCTTTTAATTTTGAATGGGGATTAAACTCTAGATTCATTGAGGTAGAATTGTTTAATTTAAAATTTTATTTCTTTGGTTTTATTGAAACTAAATTATCTTCTAACCTCTATTATGTTATAGATGAAAAAGAAGAAAGTTTGTTTTTGGGAATTGGATGATAAAGATAATGGAAGAACATATGAACTCTACATTAAATAAGGAATTTAAGAACCATTACAGATAACCTCTGATATTGAAGAGGTAGTTGGAAAAGAAATCTAGATGAACATGAATCAATCATTTCAAGAAAAACTATATGATAAGATACTCCCTAGAGTAACAAATGAATCATTATTAGGGTGAAAAAATGTGTCAAATGATAAAGAGAAGCTGGAAAGCCCACTTCTACCCTTCTCAATTCTAGCAGAATTCCAAGAGGTAGTTCACTTTCATGAAAAATAGAACATCAAGCTAAAATAATTGAGGGATATATTATTATCTTGATCGCATTTTAATCATGTTTTTATAAATTTCATTCTAATTTTCTTATCCTCAACACTAATAATTCAACACAATCACTAGTGCAGAAAACGTTATTTACGTCACCATTTTTTAAGTCGGTTATATATAACTGACGTGATAATCTGTGAAATGTGGTTTTTTAGGTCGGTTATTTTATAACTGACGTTACAAATCTCCCGTGTTCGGTTTTTACGTCGGTTATAAAAGAACCGACGTAAAAAACCAAAGAGCGGGGGGTTTTTTACGTTGGTTTTTTGATAACCGACGTAAAAACTGAGATATCTACGAGTTTTTTTACGTCAGTTATCAAATAACCAATGTAAAAAACCAAAGCGCGGGGGATTTTTTACGTCGGTTATTTGATAATCGACGTAAAAAACGAGATATCTATGAGTTTTTTACGTCGGTTATAAAATAACCGACATAAAAAACCAAAGCGCGTGGGGTTTTTTACGTCGGTTATTTGATAACCGACATAAAAAACGAGATATATACGAGTTTTTTACGTCGGTTATCAAATAACCGACGTAAAAAACCAAAGTGAGAGGGTTTTTTTACGTCGGTTATTTGATAACCGACATAAAAAGCAAGATATCTACGAGTTTTTTACGTCGGTTATGTTATAACCAATGTAAAAAACTGTGATTTTTGACGTCTTTTTTACCTCGGTTATAGAATAAATGATTAAAAATTTTTTTTTACATCGGTTATAAAATAACCGACGTAAAAAAAGCCGTATCTGATAGATTTATAACGTCGGTTATTATAATAACCGACGTTATAAATGTAAAAAAACAGTCTATAACGTCGGTTATTTAATAACCGACGTTATAAAACATTTAAAAAATTAACAACCCCCGAGGTTTGTCATTTACGAATTTTCGTTCGACAGTCCGACAGCTCGTCTCTCTCACGTGATAAACCCTAATCGGCTCGTCGATCTCGCTGCGTTAAACTCGTTTTGCCTACAACGTTTATCATCTTTACTCTCCTCGGATCTATCACCTCAACTCACAACACTCAAGTAAGCCTTCCACAAATTTATTTCGTTCGTTTTTTCCTCAGATAGTCTATATTTATGTTTTGCGATTTTTGTGTGCTTTTTTTCGTTCATTTTGTGTGCTTTCAACTCGCAACAAAAAAGGCATTCCAAAACTCCCATTTCATGTAAGCCTTTAACTCGCAACACTATATTTTTGTGTGCTTTTTTTCATTCGTTTTAACTACATCGTATATTTTTTATGGTCCCAATTTTTTTTATGGATTTGGATATGTATTTAATTTTATATATTCATTTTATCTTGAAATTGGGTGCTTTTAATGTGTGACTCTTAGGTTAATATTTGGGTGTATTTTATAACCTATGAAAGTGATTCATTAATTTTGAAAGGGGAATCCAATTATGGTTTCTTAATTCTTTGTTGTCATGTGGGCCTCAAAAGGGGGGTTTTGAATGGGTGTTATGTGTAAAACCTTGTCACACTTCTTGAAGGTGTTTTATGAAAAAGTTTGTTTTTCATGTGTATTGTTTTTGACATTATTTGAGGTAAATTATTAAAATATGGGGGTGGTTTAATAAATGTGTATTGAGCTGAAATTTATATTTTGGATTTGTATTGGTATGATTTTTTTCTTGAATGGGGGTTTTGGAATTTCTTTTGTGTGCAAAACATGGTTGTTCCTCTTGGGATTGTTTTATGAAAATTGGAAATCATTTAGTGAGTTAAAAAAGTGATAAAATGGTGTAAATGCAATATTTTGGCGATGTTATTCACCTAATAAGGGTTTTTGAAAGGTAAAGAGGTGAATTAAGATGTCAAACATTTTCATAATGTTTTATAAATTGAGGAATTGTTTTCTTAAATTGTGATGTTGGTGAGAAACATGTTTGTAGACTATTTTGTGTGACTTTTTTGATAAAATAAATTATGATATTAGTTATCGAGAAACTTGTGATCATTTGACTAGTTGAATATCAATGATTATTTTTAATTATCATTTGATCATTTAAGTATCCATATTTAATAATATTTAATTCCATCTATTTCATGCTGAAGTATATATTAAATGCATGTGTTTTTCATTGTTCACCACCCATAGTTTTATATGTAAATAATTGTTTGGGGGGTTGTCCAGGGGTGGGGGGCTGTCCAGAGGGTTGGGGGGTGTCCAGGGGGGTGTCCAAGGGGGTGGGTGGGTATGGGGGGCTGTCCAAGGGGGTGGAGGCCTGTCCAGAGGGTTTTGAGGGTTGTCCGGGGCGTGGGGGGCTGTCCAGAGGGTTGGGGGTGTCCAAGGGGGTGTCCAAGGGGGTCAGGGGTGGGGGTGGTGTCCAGGAGGGGTGGGGGGGTGCTGTCTGGAGGGGTGGGGTGCTGTCCAGTGGGTGGGGGTGGGGGGGGGGGGGCTATCCAAAGGGTTGGGGGGTGTCCAGCGGGGTGTCTAAGGGGGTAGGGGGTGGGGGTGGTGTCCAGGAGGGGTGGGTGTGTTGTCTAGAGGGGTGGGGGGCTGTCCAGGGGGTTGGGGGGCTGTCGAGAGGTTTGGGGGTGTCCTGGGGGGTGGGTGGGTGTGGGGGGCTGTCCAAGGGGGTAGAGGCCTGTCCAGAGGGTTTTGGGGGTTGTCCGGGGGGTGGGGGGATGTCCAGAGGGTTGGGGGGTGTCCCGGGGTGTTTGGATTTACATTGTGATTTTCTCCATCTGAATTTTTATTTTAATATGATTTGATTCTCAGATTTACTCCATTCTCTCCAATTTTCTATCAACCATGTAGGAGCCATGGTTTTCTTTTATTCAATGGAATTTAAAACTGTTATATATAACTATATTTTGTTTTAATAATAATATTCAAGCATATTTTTTTAAAAACGCATATATTTGTTTTATATTTGAAAATTGTTTTACATTCAAATTATGATTTTTTTCATATAAACTTATATTTTTCTTATCTTAAAAATATATATATTTTTGATATTTTTTAAAGGTAATAATGAGTCGAAGATGGATTAAGGAACATCGAATGAGCAATGAATATGAATAAGGTGTTGATGCCTTTTTGGAATTTTCTAAAAGAAATGTTCCAAGTAGTGATATTTTTTTCTGTCCATGCCTGAAATGTTTGAATATGAAGAAGTTGAAAAAGTAGAGAGATAAAAGATCATCTGATATGTCATGGTTTTAATCCGAGTTACATCCCTTGGATTTGGCATGGTGAAACTGGACGAAATGTCACTGATGATCATGATGATTCACAAGATGGTAACTCCGATGTAATTGAAGAAATGATTCGCGATATTGTAGCAGAACACATTGAGATAGAACCGACAGTTGCGCATCTATATGGTGATGCTGAAAAACCATTATATCCTGGTTGTACAGATTTTACAGTTTTTTCGGCGGTGTTAAAATTGATTAACCTGAAAGAGAAACATGGATGGAGTGACAGAAGTTTTACAGAGCTGCTACAATTAATGAAAGACATTCTTCCAAAAGATAATGATCTTCCAGATTCACATTACAAGAACAAGAAAATATTATGCCTGATGGGATTGGGATACAGGAAAATACATGCCTGTCAGAATGACTGCATTATTTATAGGAAGGAATATGAGTTTCTGTCAGAGTGTCCTAAATGTGGGACATCACAGTATAAGGTGAAAGAAAAATCACAGGCTGATGTAGAGATTACAAAGCTCCCTTTAAAGGTATTTTGGTATCTTCCTATAATTCATCGTTTCAAACGTTTATTTGCTAATTCACATGATGAAAAAAGGTTAAGATGGCATGCTGATGAGCGAGTATGTGATGGAAAAATACGGCATCCAGCTGATTGTCCACAATAGAAGAAAACTGATGCGCAATATTCTACATTTGGAAATGAAATTAGAAATCTCAGACTAGGGTTGTGCACAGATGGAATGAATCCATACCGAACCCTCAGTAGCACACATAGTTCATGGCCTGTTTTATTGGTAATTTACAACCTCTCTCATAAAGTTTGTATGATGCGCAAATATGTCATGTTGAGTATAATGATCTCTGGTCCAAAGTAACCCAGCAATGATATCGATGTTTACTTGTCATCGTTGATTGATGATTTGAAACTGTTATGGGATGATGGTATTAGGGTGTATGATTCTTATAAAATGGAACATTTTCAACTACATGTCGTGCTTCTGTTCACTATAAATAACTTCCCAGCGTATGTAAATTTCTCTGGATATAGTGTTAAAGGGCATAAAGAATGTCCAATTTGCGAACAACATACGTCATATTGTCAATTGCATCATGGGAGGAAAATAGTGTACATGGGTTATCAAAAGTTTTTTTCCTATAGATCATCCTTATAGATGACTAAAAAAGGAATTCAATGGCTTACAAGAATTTGATACTGCTCCAAAACCTTTATCCCTTGATCTTTATTTTGAGAGGGTGAAAAACCTTGACGTGACATTGGGAAAGACACAGAAATCTGGTAATGATAGACATATTTGGAAGAAAAGGTCAATATTTTTTGATCTACCATATTGGAGGTATCATGAAGTTAAACATAATATTGATGTCATGCACATGGAGAATAATATATGTTATTGTTTGATTGGAACATTGTTAGATATTAAAGGAAAGACAAAAGATCGGTTGAATGTAAGATTAGACTTACTATCAATGGGAATACGTTTGGAGTTAGCTCCCACTCCTAAAGGAAGACAAACATATCTTCCCCCGGCTTGTCATACATTATTGAAGAGGGAGAAAATTAGCTTCTGTCAGTGTATTCATGATATCAAAGTGCCTCAATGTTATTCTTATAATGTAAAAATTTTTGTCTCATTGAAGGACTTGAAGTTGATAGGTATGAAATCACATGATTGTCACGTCATGATGCAACAAATTCTACCAGTTTCATTGCATGGAATATTGCCCATTCGTGTCAGAAAGACTATAATGAAGTTGTGTTATTTTTTCAATTCAATTTGTAACAAGGCGATTTATGTGAATGCTTTGAACATTTTGGAAAAGGATGCAATTTTCATACTTTGTCAATTAGAAATGTATTTTCCTCCAATTTTTTTTGATATAATGGTTCATTTAATGATTCATCTGGTTCGAGAAATAATGCTTTGTGGACCTGTATATCTTCATTGGATGTATCCTTTTTAAAGGTATATGAAAATATTAAAGGGGTATGTTAAAAATCCATATCGATCTGAAGCCTCCATTATTGAAAAGTATATTTATGAGGAGGTAGCAGAGTTTTGTACGAGCTACTTGGCTGCGGCACAACACATAGGTTTGCCTCCATCTCGCCATGAATGAGTTAATAATGAGGGAAAGGAGATTCATGGCTTGAAAGTCAAATCATTGTCAGCTGAACAGATGAAGAAGTTAGAATCATACATCTTGAATAACATATCTGATGCTCAACCATATATCACATTGTATATTAATGAGTTGAAACAATGTCATCCAAAGAAGAAAGAAATGTGGATTTTGAATGAGTACAACAAAACTTTTTTGTCATTGATTAAAAAGACTTTGCTTGGTAGATAAGATGTATCAGAGAAATTAAAATTGATAGTGGATGGTCCATTTTTAAATGTGATAACATGGTCCGGTTATGACATTAATGGTTATACATTTCATATGAAATCTCTGGACAACAGAAGTGCAGTTCAGAATAGTGGTGTATTGGTGTTTGCAGAAGCGATGCATTTTTCGAGTTCTAAGGACAAAAAACCAATTTCTACATCAAGTGCATATTATGGAGTGATTGAAGACATATGGGAGGTTGATTACTTTAAGATTAAAGTTCCTGTTTTTAACTGTAAATGGTTTATCGATAACAAAAGTGTCAGACACGATGTATTTGGAATGACACTTGTTAATCTGAATAGATTGGAAGACACAACTAATTCTTTTATAATGGAAACACATGCAAAAAAAATTTTCTATGTAGTAGATCAATCAGATATGCAGTGGGTTGTTGTTTTACAAGGGAAAAAACAATATGTTGGTGAGGATAAACTTGATGAAGATTCTGATTTATGTGAGATCCATACTTCCATGGAAAGATTAACAGAACATAATGATGAGCATGTTGAAGACATAGTTTGTGCCATAAGTAACGATCACGATGAAGGAATTTGGGAAAAGAATCCATTTTTACATTCCTAAAATTATAGGTAACATATGTTTATTTCATGTTTACATTTATTTTTTTCATAAATGTTAGATATTTTAAGTTCTTTATTTATTAAAACATTTTTTAAGACAAAATAAGTATAAGTTTTTGTTTTTTTAAGTTTGTTTAGTTTACTTTATCATGTTTATAACCATTAGATGAATTATATATCTATTATTTTTGTTCAGTGACAATTACTTTACCATTTTTACCATGTTTACCAGGTTTACCATGTTGACCATATTGACCAAATTGACCATCTTTACCATTGTTTAACACGCTTACCATATTACCAATGTTTACTATTACGTAACTTAGTATACTTTTCTATTTTCTGATTACAACAGTATTAAAATATTTGAATTTTTATATTTGTGAACTGATGTTTGTTTTTTTTGATTTGAAGGATAATGACAGATCATTTAGTTGATCAACCACATGATTCTAGAGATGAGAATATTGCTGGTCATACCTCTGGGGATGAACATTCACATGCACCTATTAAGACAAAGAGTTCAAAGGTTGGTAAATGTGGGTGCACACATTTACCAAAATTATCACTTCCCATACGCAAGATCAGAGGATAGTCGTTGAGTTTGATGATGATGATATTCCTAGAGGTCCGAATGCAAAATATTTTAAGAGTTTTGTAGAAACTTAGGCTAGGAGCAAAGTAAGCATTCTGTATAATGATTGGAGAAGTGTGGATAAAGCGATAATATCTCAGTTGTGGGAGACAATTTTGGTAATATTTTTTGTCATTTTTTTACTATTCTTTTAATGTTTCTAGTATATATAATATGTTTAACCTCTTCTTTATCAGATGACATTTGATATTCCTGACACTGGAGGAGCCAGGAAGAAATGCTTATCGTTGGCTTCCAGGAGATGGAGGGATTTCAAATCAACCCTCTCATCTGATTTCGTTTATGGTCATAGGAGTCATGACAATCCATGTCGTATATATCCTTTTATAGATGAAGACACATGGAGACAGTTTTTTGAAAGTAGATGAAAAGAGTCATTTTTGGTAAGGGAAATGTAAAATTTTATAAACTTTCTTATATAAATGATTTTATTAATGTTTTGTTAATGATTTATTATTCTTAAATTAAAGAAAACAAGGAAAGCTCATCAAGAGATCCAATCTAAAAATCTATACCCTCATAGTTTATCTCGGGGAGGGTATGCATTATTGGAAGAACAAATGATGGTGGAAAAATTTCAACAACTAAGAGCTGAGTCTTCAAGCTCTGGAGAGGTGGCCCCTCCATTCCCTCCATCTAGACATGAAAAATGGAAGAGAGCTCAGAAGGAAAAAAGGGCAATATCTTTCGGAAGAATCAAGAATCATAGCTGAGAGAATTGTAAGATATCTATTTTATTTATTTAAGTTAACTATTTTCTTCATATAATTTCAATCATTACAGAAATATTCAATTAATTAATACAGGACTCTCCTGAGGAGCAGAGTTCACAGGGGACATTTACAGCTACTGGGAGGAAAGATATTTTATCTACAGCATTGGGAAGGCCTGAACATCCTGGTCGTGTAAGAGGATATCTGGCAGGTGTATCGGTAAGAAAAGTGTTTCCACATTCTTCAACTTCTAACGTTGAGGGGGTTTATAAAAAAAATAGAATCCTTGGAGGCTGAAGTTCAAAATATTAATGCGACGATGGAGGACAATATTAGAGCGTCGGTGCGGTATATGTTTGCAGAAATGCAAGAACAATTTCAGACTGCAGCTCCCACTCCACCACCTCCCCCTGCAGTACCCATTATTTATCCTCCACCTCCGCCAGTAGCTTCCACTCCCCCACCTTAGCCTGTGGACCCCGTTTTTTATCATACTCCTCCACCGTAGCTTCCTACTTATTTCAATTTGTATGTTGATGATTCTCAACATCATATAGTAGCATATGGGTTGGTATATTGTATAGGAGATACAGTTCATCATCAACAATTAGAGGTACAGAATCAAAGGATCACTGTACAGGATATTATAGATAGATCAGCTAGGGTACCAATACCTACAGATGAGGTGGCGACAGTTGGACAGAGTATCAGCCATTTTTTAATTTGGCCATCCAGACTTCTTCGACTCATTACCATAGAGGTATGAATGTTATATCTTTTATTTTGTTTTTTTACTAAAGCTGTTTTATCATTTTAAAACTAATATATTTTTCAATTTATTTTTACAGGAATACTTCAAAGGTAAAGAAATACTGTATAGACAACAACAAAGACAAATGGCTATGACATCAGATACAAAATCTAGTAGTCTTGACAGATTTTCAAGATATTCAAATTATTTTGCAGGTTATTATGAGTTTCCAATGGAAGATCATGTTTGTGGACGTGAAATAAGTGTGGGGATTATGAAAAATGATATCATGGAGCTTGTTACTAGAGATAAGTTGGGCATCAAAGTGGTGAAATTTTTTTCATGTAAGTCTTAACACCTTTTCTCTACGTTATATTTATTAAAAATTTATACTTATGTATGTTTTTTATTAGGTATATTTATAAAATTTGTGAGAGGAATGAGCTGATAGATGTATATAAATTCATGGACCCGCAATTGATTTCCCCTGAAGCATGTGCATTGAATGAGGAACAAAGAATGATTTATATTGCTGAAATACTTGAAAAGAATATAGTCACACAATGCTGGATGATGCCTTTTTGTGAGAGGTATGAAACACATTTCTCTCAAAGATTTAATTATCTTTTAACATAAAAAACCACTAACGTTAAATTTCCTTTTATCAGTGATCATTGGATGTTAGGGGTTTTTTTCCCAAGGGAGAAAGCACTTTATTGGATATGCTCTGTCCATGGTGATGTGTGGGAAAGTTTTAAGAATATATTGGAAAATTAAGTTTCAATTTCTCAATAGTTTTATATATTATAATGAATTTAAAATTTTCCCCATTCGTATTATTTTCTAATAGTGCATGGGCCTACTTTCGAAAAAACACAAAGAAAAGGAGTGCAAAGATCAAATATGTAAATGTGAAGGTAAATATCCATTTATAATTTGTACTTTTTGATTTATTACATAAAAATAATATATTTAATTTACAATCATTCAAACAGAATTTTCATGAACAACAAGGCATCATCGAATGCAGATATTATATGTTAAGATTTATGTATGAAATAATAACAACTGGGACAGTTGTGAATTTTGACCTGGTACGATTTCCTCTTAAACTTTTCCATAAAATTTCAATTTGATTTATTCATTATACACTTTAACTACTTTCCTTTTCATTTGTAGATTTTTGATGACCCTCAACCATATATTGCTGAAGACATCAAACACTTACAAGTGGAGTAGTCAAATCATTTTACTGGTTTGATTGAATTTTAGTTGTTTGTAATGTAAAATGTAATTTTGAATATTGTCGTTGTAATTGAGTATTTGGTAGTTGTTTAGGTTGGATTTAGTTTTTTTTTGAAGTTGACAATGTAATTTTTGAATGTTATATATGTGAATGTTTAATTTTGCTGTACTTCTTATTTTGGTCTACTTATGATGGTTTTTCTGGTATGGATTTTGGTCTGTGGGGGAGGGGTTCCAAGGGTATGGGGGTGTGTTCAGTGGGGTTGGGGGTGTCTAGGGGTCTGGGAGGGCTGTCCAGGGGTGTGGGAGGGCGGTCCAGGGGTGTGGGAGTGCTGTCCAGGGGGTGGGGGGGGTATACATGAGTGTGTGTGTGTGTGGGGGGGGGGGGGGGGGTTGTCCAGGGGTGTTTGGGGCTGTCCAGGGGTGTGGTGGGGGCTGTCAAGTGGGGTGAGGGGGTGCTGTTCAGGAGGGTGGGGGGGGGGGGTTGTCGAGGGGTGTTTGGGGCTGTCTAGGGGGTCGGGGGGCAGTCCAGGGGTGTGGTGGGGGCTCCAATGGGGTGGGGGATGGCTGTCCAAGGGGTATACATGAGAGTGGGGGCTCCAATGGGGCAGGGGAGGGCTGTCCATGGGGTATAGATGAGGGTGGGGGATCCAATGGGGTGGGGGAGGGCTGTCCAGGGGGTATACATGAGGGTGGGGGCTCCATTGGGGTGGGGGAGGGTTGTCCATGGGGTATAGATGAGGGTGTGGGCTGTCTAGTGGGGCAAGTTTTATATGTTATCAATGTAAATGCTTAAATTTGATCTCCTTCTGTTTTTGTGGTACGATTTCTTGATTTGTTATCTGGTTGATTCTGGGGGAGAGCAGATGAGTGCATTCAATTTTTTTTAAAAAAAAATTGGCTTCCACGTCGGTTATTTTATAACCGACGTGATAAAGAAAACAGGAAGGGTTTATCACGTCGTTTATTTCATAACCGACATGATAAAAAGCCTGGGAAATGGTTTATCATGTCGGTTATTTAATAACCGACGTGATAAAGAAAATGGGAAGGGTTTATAACGTCGATTATTTAATAACCGACGTGATAGAAGGCCTGGGAAAGGGTTTATAACGTCGGTTATTTAATAACCGATGTGATACAAGGCCTGGGAAATGGTTTATCATGTCGGTTATTAAATAACCGACATGAAACATGGGGGGGGGGGGGGGTTTATCATGGTTGTTATATAATAACCGACATGAGAAACCCCCCCGGACTGGTTTATCATGTCGGTTATTAAATAACCGACGTGAAACATGGGGGGGGATGGGTTTATAAGGTCGGTTATTATATAACCGACGTGATAAACCCCCCTCCCCCGGTTTATCACGATGGTTATATAATAACCGACGTTATAAACCAGTCCGAGGGGGGGGGGGGGGTTCTCACGTCGGTTAATAAATAACCGACGTGATAAACGATTTCCCAGTCCTTTTATCATGTCGGTTAATAAATAACCGACGTGATAAACGATTTCCCAGTCCTTTTATCATGTTGGTTATTTAATAACTGATGTGATAAACCATTTCCCATGCCTTTTATCACATCGGTTATTTTTTAACCGACGTGATAAACATCACGATTTTATGTTTTTGATGTCGGTTTTCAAATAACCGACATAAAAAACGTTATTTATAACGTCGCCCGTATTAACGTCCGCTAGAAACCGACGTAAAAAAATTAAAAATAACCGACGTAAAAAACGTTTTCTGCACTAGTGAATTTTCACCTGCAAGTGATAAAGAAATAGAGTTAGATGAGGAATTTTTTGACAATCTACTCAAATATGATTGCGAAGAAGACACACTAGTGGTTGTACAAGATGAAACTAACTTACATCCTTATCATATTGAAGATTAATGCATACAACCATCCATAGAAAATGAACACAATGCCACTCATGAAATGGTTGATACAGAAGAACAAGATGGAGATATCCTGGGACATATGGTGAAGCCACTGTTCCCTCAACTCTATATTGACTACTATATAGAGGGATGAAAAGTATTAGAGTTCCTATTTATTTCACATTAAGAAACAAAAGTTTATGTTTATATATATGGAAGGAAGAATTTGTATTTGAACCCAACCAATTTTAATCTTATACAATGAAAAATATTTACTGTCTCTCCCTTTGATGAATATTACAAAGTAACATTAAATGGGATACCACCAAATGAAGAGGCCACAATATATCTGGTTGAGGATACCCCATACATCATCCTTCCACCCACAGTTTATAAGATACATTGCACTAATAAGGGGGTATACCTAAAGTACTCGGGAAAAGGGGACCTCCAAATGGAATTATAATAATCTAGATTTAGAAGAACGAGGATGTGGTGGTTCTCATCACATAAAACTTATACTCCAATGTATTTTGGATAACTATAGTAATTTATAGATGTGGAAAGTCTAAATACAACCCCTCTTGCGAGGGAAATACCCAATAGTCTCTACCCTTATCTTTCTTTTTCATTTTTTTACTTCACTTTTTAATAAAATTTCTAGTGCTTAATTTTTCTATATAGGTTTTACCAAAGTGGACAACACAAAGTAGGATAGCTCATATCTATCTATAAAGCACCTAGGGGAGATCCTAACACGATCCAAATAAATAAATAAATAAAAATTGTAAGTGGTTTCTATCCTTATCATTTTTTACACTCATAATTAATAATATATCTTTCATTGATAAATTGCATGCTCAAAATCATGGAGGGTTGTGTCATTAATAAGGGTTGGGGAAGATATTCAAACTTATTTAGGGCTGATTTTTAATTATTTTTTATAATTTTTAAATAAAGATTAATTTAATATTTGTATTTGTTTTAGTAAATATATTTTTGAAAAAAATATAAAAAATGAATGAAAAAATATTCTCTGTGTAAATACTATACATATCCATTTTTATAGTTTTTTTTATGTTTTTTAAATTTCAGTGAACTTCATTATGGTCCTGTATAGTTTAAATTTCATTCTATAATGGGATCATTTCATTGGTTCTGAAATTGTAAGAGTTTAATGAATACTAAGTGAATTTTTCACTACTTTCATATTTTTGTAAAGATAGGAAACAGTGTGTGAGTGATAATATTTTTATAGAATCAGGATTATAATAGGAGGTAACTTGAACTCTATGAAAAATAACACCATAGGGATCCAACTCAAAATAAATTGATATAAGTCCTATGAACCTAGATTAAAATGGGCAATTGGGATCCTACAATAAATCTCTGAGACATCGACACTAGGTGTGTGAGTTTAAACACTATATACATATTTAATAAATTCCTTTTTATAGTAATTTTCACATAAATGGTTGAAAAAAATTCCAAAAATAAATAGAATGTATAATAGTCAAAAATGAATTCATTCAGGTAAAGGGAATATTGAACCCAAATAAAGAAGGGTGAAATTGACTTATGATGATTTCCTTTGAGTTGTATCAATGAAGTGAAAAAATGAACTCTATATTAAGATACTTGGGATAAAGAGATAAATGAACATGCTTATTATAAAAACTTTTATTCCAATTAAATCTAATTCGATCCACTCCTAAATTTAGAACTTTCACATTAATTTAAATGAGGTTGTGGCTTGATTTATAGAATAGGTAAGATAATTCAAATAATAGGAAAACCTATTATTTTCTCATTCTTGGAATTATATGTTTAGGTCTATGTAGTACCATATTTTATTTCTTTAATAAATTAAATTCAATTAAAAAATTTCATGGGAGTGGAATTTTTCAAGTGTGGGAGTAAGGACCTGACCTTAATCATTACATATTCCAGTGTTTTTGATCTGGATTTATCTTTCTTACAATATCGAAGATCTTTTTGGTTTAGAGTTTTATATAATTAGGAAAAACTCTTACATGGTAGACCCATAAATTATAAGTGGAAACTTATACTTGTTATCCATTTTTCCCACCAAACCAAACTTTTTTAAAATAAAACATGGTTTCATTACATGATAAATATTAAAAATTTTAATTTTGACATCATCCTTTCCCCCACTCTTCCTAAAACCATGTGATTTTTTTAAAGAAAATGTAAGATAAGCCGAAAAATCTCATTAAGGGACATAAAAAGGGAATAAAACCATTAGTACAATAGAAAAGATGAAATCCCCCGAAAAACATTTCTTAAAACGTACCTTTTACCCTAAAAAGGGAATCATTTTTTTCAAAAAGATAACTATCATACGTTTTTTGAAATCAAAATATTTACATTAAAAATCATTAATAAGAATATAAAAGTTATGTAGGTATCCTGGTACATCATTTTACGTATCAAACGTACAAATGGAATAACCAATATGGTCAACTTCCATGTTTGGGGTACCCAATGCATTGGAGGTTATAACATAACCAATCGTGTTTGGTTTAACTTAAACCACCCATCATTGGTTAATAACATAACCAATTATTCTTGGTTTATCATGGAACCAACTGTAATCAGTTTATAAAGGAACCACACATAACCATTAATAATTCCCATGAACCATATCAGAATCATAAAACATGAATTTTTGCATCATAAAAATATTCTTTAGGAAAATTACATTTTCATTTTTAAATGACATATTTTCAAAAAAAATGTACACATACGAAGGAAAAATTTTATTTGAAAATAACAAAGTAAATTTGTAAAGGAATATCCAAATAATTAAGGTTTCATGATGGGAGGAAAAATGATCATTTTGTATAAGTTAAAAAACATTCATTTTTGACTTCTCTAAAAAAATGAAATAGAAACTTTAAAATATGATTTTTCAAAAAGAAAGTCTCTTACCTTATGTACAAATGGTTATATACATTACTTATCTTCCTAAATAATAAACTTAGGTTAATAATTTAATTTCTTAAGAACTGATTCCAATTTCATTATTCCTTTTATATCAATCATTACCATGTTAATTACTCAATCATTTAAATTCACATTGGGTGTTTTGATGATATTCAGTACTTAAGTCCAAAATGACTTTGGTCGGTTGATTATGGTCAAAGTGGTTAATATCGCATCATCAACAGAATAATAATAATGAAATAATTATAATTTTTATATATTAATTATATTTTTAAAATAAATTATCAATTATGGTTATAAAAAATTAAGTACGTTAAAATCATGGAGACGATAGGCCGTACGTATGCATGAGTAACTTTCCAGTTTCCAATAATCATAATGGAAAGAAAGTAAGTATTATTTTATATTATAATAATTATTATAATATAATATTTATAATATTAATTATTTAAATATACATATATATATTTCATCCATGTGTTGTGGTGATGAAAAATGAATCACATCACTTCGTGGAGGTGGTAGTCCACACAAACGCACGAACGACGTTATCATTTTTCTGTGCATGAAAATTTAAGAACATAAATGATATATTATATTTTTATAATGATAAATATATCACTAATATTTTATATAAATATTAATTATATCATTACAAACTATCTTCTTAGACAGTTATGGAAAAAAATTACATCGGTTCGCGGGGCGGCAGTCTGTCGTCTAGAAAAATGATGAATTTATTTCACATTTGATGGAAGTAAAGGTGGATGCAGGTCATGAAAATAACATAATAACATATATATATATATAATACTGAATTTTATATTTTATAATGGTTTAATAAGGTTTTGGGGATGTAGAAGAATAAACAATACAGAAACACTCGATTAAAAACGAAACCTATTCTTCGGACAATCTCATTTTCTTAACGCCTTTAGACCACTAAGGTTGGTGTTATAACTGAAAAAAGAACTATATAATTAGATAGGTATTCTATTAAGGTATTTGGTTATTAATTTTATGAAAAAAGGGGTTTTAAGTGTGAATTAATGTGAATAAGAGGTTCCCTTTTATAAGAGAGGGGAAGGGCACTCTTGGGATTTCACAAAATAATAAAATAATAAAAAATAATTTTTAATACCAAATAGTTAAAAAATATTATTTTTGAATATAATATGAGTATGGGTTGAAATACCATCATCCAATAGAAATTATATACGTTTTCACTATATTACAACCGTTATCTTTTAGTTTAAACCATTATTTAACCCCTTTAACTATTAGAGTGACAACATGGGTTTTTACACTTTAAGAGTTAATATAGTCACAATAAAATAAAAAAAACCAATAAATGGATTATGGTAGATTTTTCCATACTTATCCTAATAATTTGGCAAAATTTAATTTTTTTTGGAATTTTATATCATTTAATAAAAATATTATTTATTATAAAATATCAATAATGTTAATCTTTAGAACTATTCAATACAATGAATTTAATAATATCAAGATAATAATTATTATTACAAAAATATATTTTATTATATCCCTAACATGTCATGTACATCTAGAAAATTCATTTATCACATTAATTATCAAAAATTATATTTATTTTAATATTTTTAATTTCATTTTTTTATTTTTCATTTAATTAAATAATTACTCCATCAACATTGTGCAAGATTTTAAGGTAATTATTTATTTAATAAAAATTATAAATAAATTATCATGATGAATATAAATCTATTATCTCTCACGATTCTATTTATAGTAAAACATATCCTCTAAATAACACCTTATTAAAAATATTACTCTTATTAAAAAAAGAGTATGACATGTTTTACTTTTCTGTAAATAAAATATTATAAAGGTCCTAATCTTATCCAAGTGACCCAAAAATATAATAAATTATACACTTGTATGATTAATATCAATATATAATCATCTAATAAAATTTTAAAATGTTTTAATTTAATTTGATAGTCCTTAACATTTTATTTTAACATTTAATCACCACAAAAAAATAGTAGATTAATGACGGTTTTTTATAGGGGGTTATGAATAACCCCATCTAAATTAATTTTCTATATAAATTTTATGGTTTTATGAATAAAACATACTAATAATTTAATTTACAGGATTTTTAAAATCCCTTCTAAATTTTTTATCATTATATTTTTAATATTTTGTTGGATTTTAGAGGTGGTAATGTAAAATCCGCCCTTCATTTTATAATTAGCGGCGTTATATATTCGGTTGGATTTTAAAATCTCTAAAATATATATATATATATATATATTAGTTTTAATTTTAGAGTTTATATATATGATGGAAATTTTTGAAAGGAAATATTGGGGGTTCACAACTATATCTAATCACTTAAATTAGAGGGGGTTCATGAACTACCACTAATCCCTTGGATTATAGGATGTTTTAACCACCTCTATTTTTTTAAAAAATAAATCCCATATATATTAAAATTTTATAATATATATGCGTGTATGTTCATGTCTATATATATATATTATTAATTTGTATTTTAGAGGCTATATATATAGAATGGAATTTGGTTTCTTTTTTAAAGAAATAATAGGGGTTCACAACCCCCTCTAATATATGAAATTAAAGGGGGTTTTGTGCCCCCTCTAATTTATAATATTAGAGGGAGTTCATAAACCCCCACTAATCACTTAGATTAGATGGGGGTTTGAACCTTCTCTAATTTAAGAAATTGGAGGGGGTTTAAGAACGACCTCTAATCCCTTAGATTAGAGGGGGTTTTAACCTCTATTTTTTTTAAAAAAAAATAAATCCCATAAAAATTCATATTTTATATTATATATGTGTGTGTGTGTATGTGTATATTTATATGTATATATTAAATAAACACATTATATACAAGTATTTAAATAAATTATAAACACACACACACACATATATATAAAGACATTATATAAATACTTTAAATAAACAACTATGCATATAAAAAAATGTATACATATATAAATAATGGTATACATAATATAAATGTAATTATAAATTTATTTATTCAGATATATACAATTTATATGTGGTTTTATAAATACTATACATTTTTTAAATACATTTATATTAGGATTTATATTATACAAATGTTATATTAAATACACTTTTTTTGTATATTTATGTATAAATACATTTATATTATATTATGTATACAAATATATATAATATAAAAAAAATTAAAATTAAATATAAATATAAACATAAATATAAATATATTATAGTTATATATGTAAAATATGTAAATATACATATATGTATAAATATGTTTCTATATGTAAAATATATTTATATATAAATATAAATAAAATTCCTTCTATAGAAATATTATATCATATAATATGAATATATATATATTATAATATTATATACATATATAATAATTAAATTAAACATATATTATGTTAATTGTATGTATATTAAATACAATATAATAAAAATACATTAAATTGTATACATATATAATTATATAATATATACATTTGCATAAATATAAATTTATTTATAAAATATTTAATATATATATTTGTATTCATATAAATGTGTAACATATATATATATATATATTTCTATAATATATCTTGGTAATATATAAAGATAATATATATATATATATATATATATAATTGTATACACATATAAATATAGTAAATAATATATATAAATATATCATATACATATATATATATTGAGTTGTATACATATAAATATATTTGTAAATGTATATATGGTTTATATATATAAATGTATTTAAATATATTAAGAAAATAATATTTATTTAAATAACTAATATATATATATATTCATTTGTACTTTAAAAAATAGAAGTTATATTGTCATAATGGCTAGGGGAAGGGGTGTCAGAGCTGGGGGTACAATTAGTAATGGGTTCAAATCTTAGGCGGAGGCATTTAAAATGGGGGGGGGGGGGGTGGGGGTCCCACACATGTTGGAGGCTAGGGAGTTGAGTGGAAAGGAAAACCTCTATAGGGGATATGGGGAATGAGAGGGGTGTTGACCCTAGGAATGAGTGAGAGGGGGATGGGGGGGGGACCTTCAAGTTAGTGTGGGAACATGAGAGAATTGAGGGGGAAGGCGTGCAAATTTTAAAATGAAAAAAAATAATTAAAAAAGAAAAATGAAAATATAGGGGTGGTTTCAACCACACGAAATATTAGTAACTAAATTATAGGGTGTTTAAACCCCCAATAAATGATCAATTTCTAGTAAATTAGGGAAAATTAGGTGGGGTTTAAACCCCTCTAAAATAATCACCCCTAATTGTCACACAAGTTTACCGGTTGTTTCTAAGAACCAGGACTAACAACATAGGGAGTGAAATTTAATGGTGGTTTCCCATAAATTCCTATAAATCATTTATGATGGGTTATAACATCATATAATCCCAAAATAACCCCTCTAATGACTGTATTTTTTAATAAATTACCCGATTTACCTTGTACTATGGTAACAAAAATTACTAAGTTTAATATACATGTTGACCAAATATAAAAGTTTCTAATTTAATAAATTTAGACCCACTGATTCTTAATATTTTATCTATTTTTCAAAATTCAAAACAAATTTTTTTTATAATTTAATTTAAAATTGAGTCGTCAAAACACAACAAAAAATAGTTTTTTTCCAGAAAAAATTCCCTTTAAAATATAAAATGTTTTTATACTAAATTAATGTATAAAATTCATCTCAAAAACCATAATTAAATTTTTTTTAAATAAAAATAAACTGATTATAATTTAATACTAATCCAAAACAGAATTTTACTATGTAAATACTATAAAATAATATACAATTTTCAATAAAAATCATTATTTATCAATATTTCTTGAAAAATCAATATTCTCAGAAAATTCTAAAAAATTAATTTTAAGATAATTTTGACATTATGAATTCAGAAATTAAATTTATTTTGTTAAAATTTTTTTCTATAACTCCTATAAATTATAATATTCACTCATATAATGAAAAAACTCATTTTTGAAGGAACATATTTTTTAAAGAATAAAATGACATTACAAAAAATTTTGTGATTATTTTATAATAACTTACCAATAAATTCATATTGATTTATACCTTTATATTTATTTCATAAATAAGTTATTCCTATTTATACCAACTAATTTAACAGCTTGGTTTTAAAAGTCACATTAAAATTATAATATTTAGTTATTCGTTTATGCTCAATGGGGTGTATCTTATATACTATCGAATATAGTGCTTCCTTATAAAATCTAGAGATGTTACATTCTACCACATTTTAGAAATTTCTAAATTGAAATTTTTTTACTTGGGATTGTTGAAAAGGGATTTTCCTTTCAAAATACCATTATTGAAATCACACATCGTAAAAAATATTAATAAAACTTCCACTTGATAAGAGAGAAAATAAAGTATGAAGGTTACCTTAGATAACACATATTAGGTTTATATATAGGAAAAAAATGACATGGAATTGAAATATAAACCCAAAGGATAGATAAAGAGTGATAAATAACATGTTCATGAGAAAGTTAACCATAAAAAAATAGTAAATCTGTGATGGGTTAAGATGTCATTGATTTCTTGATAAAGAAAGTAAACGGATAACATTTTTATTTCAAAACTGATTTCCTGAAGTTAAGGAATTCCATTTCCATCTATAATAAGACCATAAGGGAAAATATACTTACTTAAAAAGTATAATTTCATCCTTTAATAAATTTTTACCACAAATTCATCTATTACTTCAAATGATGAGTCAGAATTTTTTCTTTCCTAAAGCACTTGAGTCAACTTCTACGAATCCTAAGATCCACAAAAGAAAAACAATATATTCCACCTATCTTTAGGCATTAACCAAAACCACAATGGTTATCACAAGGTAATATAATTATAAAAAATAATAAATCATAATGTGAGGAAAACTAATTTAATCCCCAAAATTCAATAGTAATACCCCAAATTCAACTTAGATCATTGAATAAATAAGTATCCTCAAATGTCCTAAAAAATATTCTAGTATAAGATTGAAACCCACAAATTAGATGGATTTGATTCCATTATATTCCAAAATAAATTTATCATTTATCTTCAAATTACATCAAATACTCTTTAATTATCATAAAAAAATGTAATTTACCCAATCACATAATCTCCAAGATATGATAATCATTTCCATAAATAGCCTGAATCACTATAAAATCAGATATTTTTCCAAACGATAATTAATCCTTTATTTCTCAAATAAAATCCTATAATATTATATTTACCTTAATCTTATAATGCTCCCAAAAATTATAGTGATATTCATTAATCACTTAATCACCAAGTCATTTCCCAATCACAAAGATTATTTATATGATAAAACATATATTCCCAAAATCAACTTACTATTTATCCATCAAATCATTTAACTAAAAAGAAAATACCATACTAATTGGGACTTCACGTAGGCTAGTGGTAGGTGATACACCGATGTTTTTCTTTGGTTGTTGGTTTAAGACTCATAGCCTTATAAGAAGAGATGGGTTGTCACCCAGTCTGTGAGTTATCCTTTTTTTAAATTATATAATTCTTATAACATTACTGAAAATATGATTAACATATTCAAAAAAAATTAATAAATACATCCTTAAAGAGAAGGTTTTAACCTCAAATATTTTCTAATACCTTTCATTTTGTATACCAAAATTTAATCACCCATAATTACCTCTACTTCTCAATTCAAGATGTATTTTATTTATCTACATTTGATATTACAACTCCCTATGATTTAAATAAAAATGTTCCAAGATAAAATAATTTCATACCTTGATCTTGGATTCCACTTAATTTCATTATCATTTTGTTCACGTAAATATAAGGTCCACATATCACAACAATGGTTTAGATCTCTTAAAAGTCCCTTTCTTCCTTTTTCCAAGTACACCTTGAAAAATTTGGGTTTTATAGATGTTGGAAGGGAAATAGTTTTGTAAAATATCTTTTTATGACATATAATTTCAAATCGTCTGATAAAAATTTAATTTTTTAAAAAATTTGGCTCATGTTTGTTTTGAAACTTTTAATAATGGTTCCTTTTAAAATACCATAAGTATAATATATAAGACTATAAGTTAAAACCAAATATAAATAGTTTACATGAGGGTATCCTTCTTCAACAGCTGTGTTAAAATCATAATATGCTTAAAATTCCTATTATAGGTTAAAATATTTTAAAATGACTTGATAATAGTTACCTTTTTTTCGAAATATGAGAAAAATGGAAAATTAGGATTCAATAAAAAAACAACCCATGAACGAAGGTGGTATTGAGGTATGGAGGATATGTTTGATATTGTATGCAATTATTTGCAGGAGAGTTGTATGTTAGAAAACGTTTTAAAATCATAAGGACATTTTGAAAATTCCTTGATAATATTTACTTTGAAATAATTATTGAAATTAATTCATCCAGAAGAGATATAAATTTTGTTTGGTAACCTCATACTTCCATTTGTAACTAATTTTATTTGATCTAAAATAGTTACAAAATAAGGATTTTACTAAATGAAAATAATGAGTATACTTAACCCATTCTTAATAAATACCCATTATCTCTGAAGTTGTCTAAAACATCCTAGGAAGCCAAATATTAGGAACCAACCTTAATAATTAAATATTCTAGTGGTTTTAAACTAGATTTATATTTATTACAATGTTGTGGATCTTTTTGGTTTAGAATTTTTGTGATTAGGATAAACTCTTACATAGAAAACCCATACATTATAAGTGGAAAATTATACTCAGTACCCATTTTTCCCACCAAACTATTTTTTTAAAATAAAACAAAATTTCATTCTATGTTAAATCTTAAAATTTTTCATTTTGACCACATCCTTATACCAACTATTTCTTAAACCTTTTGAAAAACATTTTAAGAACATGGGATGAGCACAAAAAGCTTAGTAAGGGACATAAAAAGGATAAAAACCATTAGACCAGTGAAAAACATGAAATACCATGAAATAACATTTATTAAAAATAATACCTTTTACCTAAAAATGGGCGTCATGTTTTTCAAAAAGTTCATTATCACACCTTTTTGTAAATAAAATTATTTCTATGAAAAATCATTAACAAGCATATAAAAGGTATGTAGGTATCTTGGGACATCATTTTTTGTATCACTATTTTAAATGGAATAACCAATATAGTCAACTTCCATATTCAGATTTTCCAATGAATTAAAGTTTATAACATAACCATTTATCCCTGTTTTAACATAGAACCACCCTTTATTGGTTAATAATGTACCACTCTTACATGGTTTAACATGGAACCTCCCATCATTAGTTAATAACATACCAACCATCCTTCGTTTATCATAGAACCACCTGTCATTGGTTTATAACATAACCAAATATCATCATAAACAATGCCCAAGAACCGTATCATAGTCATAAAACATGAATTAATGCATCATAAAAATATTCTTAAGGAAAATAACCTTTTCATTTTTAAATCACATTATTTTAGAAAAACTGCACACATACGAAGTAAAAAAATTTCTTTAAAAATAAAAAATTTAACTTGTAAAAAAAGATTAAAATAATTAAGGCATCATGATTTTGGTAAAAGTATCTTGTTCTATATAAGATAAAAAAACATTCATTTTTTACTTTTTAAAAAATGAAAGCGGAACTTTAAAAGAGGGGTTTTAAAAGGAAAGTCTCTTACCTTAAGTTCATATTGTCACATACATTATTTAACTTTCTGAATAATAAACTTAGATAATTATTTAATTACCTAATAACCCATTTAACATTCATTAGTCCTTTTATATCACTTATTACCATTTTAATTACTTAATCATTTATATTCACATTGGGTGGTTTGACAATATCTGGTACTTAAGACCAAAATGAATTTGGTTGGTTGAATATGGTCAAAGAGGTCAGAATTTCATCATAAACAAAATAATAATAATAATGTTATAGTTATAATATTTATACATCAATTATATTTTTAAAAGAAATTATGAAATATGGTTATTAAAAATGAACTATGTTGTAATCATAGAGATGGTCGGTTATACGTACACATGAGTAACGTTTCCATTTTTTAATGATCAATATAAGAAAAAGTTAAGTATTATTTTATATTTCTATAATGATAATAATATCATATTTATCATTTTAATTACTTAAATATTCTTATATATGTCATCCATGTGATGTGGTGATAAAAAAAGAATCACATCGCTTTGTGGATGTGGTAGTCCTCACGTACACACGAACGATGTTATCATTTTTCTGTGCATGGAATGGTAAGAAAGTAAATGATATATAATCTTTTAAGAATGATAAATATGTCATGAATATCATATATAAACATTAATTCCATCATTATAACTAGTCTTTAGAGATGATAATGGAAAAATAATCACATCGGTTTGCGAGCTTGTAGTTCACCGTACAAACGAACGATGAATTATTTTACTATTTGATGGAAGTGTAGATAGATATAGGTAATTACACTAACATAATAACATATAAGTATATGGTTAATACTATAGATATTATTTTATCATGGTTAAATAATATTTTAGATATGTGAAAGAATAAACTATACATAAACACTCCATTAAAAATGATAACACTTCTTCAGAAAATCCCCTTTGTTTAACACCTTTAGACCACTAAGGTTGGTGTTATGACTAAACCAAGAACTCTAGAATTAGGGGATGTATTATTTTAGGTTATTTGGGTAGGTATTGTCCAATAAAAATGGTTTTTATGTGTGAATGAATAAGAATAAGTGGTTCCCTTTTATAAGAGAGAGGAGGGAACTCTTGGAATTTCTCAAAATAAAAATACAATATAAAATAATATTTAACACAAAATGGATACAAACTTATTAATTTATAAGATAAGATGGTTATCAGTCAAAATACCTTAATCCTATAAAAATTATACAGTTTTTATGATATTTTAACTATTATCATTTGGTTTTAACCCTTATTTATCTCCTTTAACTTTTACTGCGACGACATGAATTTATACACTTTGGGGGATAATATAGTTACTATAAAATAAAAAACAACCAATAAATGGAACATGGTTGATATTTTTAATTTAATCCTAATCACTTTTAATAATTTAAAATTTTTAGGAATTCTATATCATTTGAGAAAATAATAAATATTATAAAATATCAATAATGTTAATTTTTAGAGCTATTCATTACTTTGACTTTAATAATATCAAGATAACATTTATAAGTCTAAAAAATATTTTATTATATCCATAACATGTCAGGGTCATCTAAATTTTCTTTAATCACATTAATTATCCATGATTATATTTATTTTAATATTTTAAATATAATTTATTTTCTTTTTCCATTAATTAAATAATTGTTGCATCAGTGTTATGAAAACATTTATGGTAAATATTTATTTTTTACTAAAAATTAAAAATAAATTTTCATGATGAAGATAAATCTTTGAGATCTTTCAATAGTTTTTATTGGTGGACATATCCACTTGATAACACCTTTTAAAAAATATTATACTTATCAAAAACAAGAGTGTGCCATGTTTTAATTTTCATTAAATAAAATATTATTAAGGTCATAACATTATCCAAGTGGTCCCAAAAGGTAATAAATTCGACCCTTCTATTTTTATGGTCAATACAGAATAAATCAATAAAATTTAATAAAGTGTTAAGATTATTTTATAGTCCATATCATTTTATTTTTAACCTTTTATTACCCAATTTACTCCACTATGGTAACAAAAATTACTGAGTTTACTATTCATGTTGACCAAAAAATAAAAGATAATTATTTAGTAAATTTGTACCTGCTTATTACTAATATGAAATAAATTTTTCAAAATTCAAAACACGTAAGTTTCAGAATTTAATTTCAAATTAAACTGATGAAGTTCAATGAAAAATAGTTTTTTTTGGAAAATTTCCCTTTTTAAATATAAAATATTTTTATACTAAATTCAAGTATAAAATCTATTTCAAAAACCACAATTGAATTATTTTAAATAAAAAAAACTAAATAAAATATAAAACTAATCCAAAACATAATTTGATCACGTGAATACTTTAACATAAAATATAGTTTTCAATAAAAATCAGTATTTTCTCATTATTCCTTGAAAAATAAATATAATTAGAAAATTATCAAAAATTATTTTTATGTTAAATTTGACATGATAAATTAAAAAATGAAATAAATTTCATTAAATAAATTTTATATAACTTCTAAAAAATATAATATTCTCTCATAAAAAGAAAAAATACATTTTTTGATGAAAAAATAGATTTTGATGAATAAAACGATTAAAAAATGTTTGATAATTTTATAAGAATTTATCAACACATTTATATTGATTTGGAACTTTCTATTTATTTCATAAATTATTTATTCATATCTATACCTATTAACTTAATGACTGGGTTATAATGTTTACATTTAAATTATAATAATATATATTTTTCCATTTAAACTTGATGTGATGTATCATGTACACTATAGAACATAATGTGTTTTTTAAAATCATGGATTGTTACAAGGGAGAAGTGATGTGAGCCCAAATTCTCAAAATTTTTGTGTTTTTTCATTGAAAATTACCCTTTAATTAATTGAAATATTGACTAAATCGTTCAATTTTTATTACTTTGGGAATTTTGGAATTTATTGAAATAATTAATTGTTGGTTTTTACATGTTTTATTCATTAATGATGTTAATGGATTCATATATTGAAATTCAAATTGATTTTTATTTTGAAATTTAATTTCAAATTTTAACTCTAGAATTAACATTCATAAAGGGATTTAATTATGAGTTTAAATTTTTATACTATTTTAAAGTAATTTAAAATAAAAAAGTGTTTTTTAACATGGAATTTAATTTTTAATTTTCCTTTGTATGTTTTAGAATATGTTTAAAATGATAAAATTGAATTTTTTGTGATTTTATTTTAGATTTAAATTGTGGAAATGGATAAATTGACTTTACCACTTCTCCCTTATCCTACCATGTAGAACCACCTTTTATGGTAAAGGAAGAGAGCAAAAAATGCTCGCCTGTAAAAATGATTAAAGACCACTAGAGCTCCACTGAGGGAGTCGAATCTGAAGCTGATCCTTCTTCCAAAGAAAATAACCAACTCGAATCCATGGGGAAATCCATACGTTAGAGGTTGTGTTGGGAAAGGAAAAAAGTGACAAACGCACAAACAAAACCAAAGAAAATGTGCAAAAGAAATCAATTTAATTCCCTCCAAACAAAAGAAGATTCACAATTACCCAAAAATAAATGTGTAGAAAAAATAAATGTTGACACCGAATTTTTTATAAGGAATACCCAAAAGGTAAAACCCATGGGACATAGTCTAGAAATATGGATCCACTAAAATAAATAATTAAACAGTAGAGACTCCCCAAAAATGGAAGGGATCTCAAAAGTATAACTCTATGATGTAATAGAACAAAAAATGATCATTATTATAAAAAATATCACCAAATTGGTTCTACTCTTGGTATTTTGGATGTTCTGAAGCCTGCCTACTGCCTCAAATTTTTATAAAAAAATTATGTGCATAAAAAATGTGTCTCCATGTGAAGATTCATAACTTCATAAAAATTGATTCTTTGACCCGTGTTAAAAACATGTCTCAGTGTGATTAAATTCAGGTGGTCTTGACTTATGTGGGAGCACCATTTTAGGAGGACCCCAACAAACTCCCCCTCCGAATAAAGTGGGTATCACCACCAACCCTGTAATCCTTCAAAAAGTCTCAAATTTACCTCTTAGTAAACTCTTAGGCAACATGTTTGACCCTTTTTCATTAGTGTGGATCTTATCAAGCTCTTAGTGTCTCAAATCAAGGACATTACAGACCCAATGATTCCAAACATCGACATGTTTCGACCTGCCATGAAAATTGGAATTCTTTCTCAAAAAAATAACACTCTGACTATCATAAAATAAAGCAAATTTTTCATAATTAAAATTGGGCTCATGAATAAAAGTTTTCATCCACAACAATTCTGTGAACGCCTCTGTAGATACAATAAAATCTAAATTTGTGGTAGATAAAGCAACACAAATTTGCAACCTAGACTTACATGATATAGATCCCTTAAAAAATTGATCAAATATCCTAAAGTAGACTTCCTTTAATCGATATTTGTTGCGTATATAATTTTTTAAATACACAAATTGTAGGTTCCCCTTTTCCAAATCATAATATCATATTAGAAGTACCATGAAGATAAAAAATATATACTTCACTCCTATCCAAATATCTCTACCAATATTTGATAGAAAATGACTGACCAGACAAACTGCATGAACTAATTTAGTTCTAGTACATACCATAGAATGCATCAAATATCCAATGACAGATGAATAAGGTATGTGCTACAAATCTTCTATATCTTCATTAGTGGAAGGTGACTAACTAGTACTGAGATTAAAATGTAAAAAAAGAGGAGTACTAACCACTTTATTTATATCCATTAAAAATATTTGAATAACCCTCTCAATATATCTCTCTTGAGATAACCACAATTTCTTGGCCTTTCTATCATGGGAGATCAACATTCCAAAAATCTGTCATGTTGTTCCCAAGTCTTCCATTACAAAAGAATGACAAAGATCCTTCTTCAATCGGTCAATTCTAGAAGCCTCATGGACAATAATTATAATATAATCTACATAAATCAATAGTATAATAAAATAATAATAATTAAATATCTGAACAAAAATATATATTAGAGGATGTATTCTTGAAACCCTGATGAGAAATGATATATTAAAACTTCTTATACCACTGTCTCAGAGCTTACTTCAAACCATATAAACTCTTCTTCAACCTGCAGACATGATTCTCTTAACCTATTTAAAAAAACCTATGTATTCTCTATATAAATATCTTCCTCTAAATTACCATAGATGAAATCTATACTCACATCCATGTACTCAATATATATATACAAACTATCATCTAAATCAATAACAACCCAAATAGAAGACATTTTAAAAAAAGGTAAGAAAATACTATCAAAATAAATACCTTTATTATGATGAAATCCTTTAAAAACTAATATTTCCTTGTATCATGGAACATAAATATATTTTTCATTTTTAATTCGATAAATAAAATGATTTTGAAAATCTCTCTTGCATGTCGGTAACTTCACCTACTCAAAAGTTTGGTTGTTGTTCAATGATGTCATCTCATCATCCATTGATGCAACCCATCTATAATTATGTTCATATTCCATTGACTCATTAAAATATTTTGGTTCTCCTTCTTTAGTGAGGATCATATACACATCAGGTGAATACTAAGTAGAAATAGTATGATACCAAGATAACCTTCAAAGTGGAGCTATGGGTTCATTAATAAACCATAGAACCAGATCATCAAAAACAAAAGGTGCATCAGAAATATCAACTCTAAATTTTTCACCCTGAACATCATTCTTGACATCAACATGATCATTAGAATCAATAATATGATGTAAATGTGAATTAGAACCTAAATCAATACTGAAAAGGCCTTTAAAAGATGGATATGTAGGTTTTTCTCCCTTATCAAGATCTATAATTGTTTGATCCTACATAAACAATACATCACAGATTCTAACAAATTTTTTCAAAGAGACATCATAGAACCTGTATCCAAACTCATCATGTCTATATCCAATAAAAATACACTGGCATGACTTAACCTCCATCTTGGATCTCTCATCTCTAGGAACATGAATAAAATACTTGCAACCAAAGACATGAAAGTTATCATATTCGATCTCTTTTACATACTAAAACTTATTGTGAGTTTCTGTCTGCAAATGAACCACATATGATAAATTGATAATATAAGAAGCTGTAAATAATGCCTTACCCCATAAATGTCTAAGAAACTTTGCTTCTGAAAGTAAACAATGAACTCTTTCCAACAATTTAATATTAATCCGCTCAGATAAACCATTTAGTTGAGGTGCCTTAGGATGCACATTATGATGCTGAATACATTCTTTCCTACAAAACTTATCAAATGGACCACAATACTCACCCCCATTATAAGTGAAAATACATTTCAATTTATTTCCTGATTCTCTCTCAACAGAACCATGAAATTTCTTAAAAACACTAAGCACCTAACTTTTGGAATTCAAAACATAAACCCAAATCTTACATGAGTAGTCATCAATAAATTTCACAAAATAAAGACTGCGACTAAAGATCTTATATTTGAAAGGACCACAAATTACATAATGTACAAATTCATGTACCTGTGACTTCCTATGTAAAGGATGACAGCTAAAACTCACTTTTCCCTGTATTCAATATGCCTCCCATGATTGTGATGAAACAAAAAGATTTATGAAGAAGTTGTATTTCCAATTTCAGTCTAGGTTCAACTTTTTAATGTATCCCACTAGCATCACCTATAGAATCCTTGAACCATATGATGATAGGAATACAAGATGAATCCATAATCTGTATTCAACTGAATCTAGGGATGATGCCAATCCAACCTGATGAACCAATGAAAATTGACTTCATCCACAGATGTTGAAGCCTTCCATGTCGCCCTGTTAATACCAGATAAATGTGAGGATGATCAATGAGTACGAATATGGGAGATCCACTATTTATAACCACTGATTTGGACTGAGATTGAACTGAAGATGTCGCGCCTGCCCTATTAAATCCCATGTCCAGACTAAATCTGTTTTTTCACTATTTATGTTGAATTATGTTGTTGGTATTATTTGTTTGTTGGTGCAATTTAAGACGATGGGGCCATGATTAATTCCCCATGAATTATTCATGAAGTTAAATCCCAACACATGCCACATTCTCAGCCAAACTGCCCAATGAATATTCCTTTCCAAATTGTCCTTTTTTCTTAGGATGATACCTATAACTGAATCCAGGGATGATTCTATTAATGAGATTCATCCAAGACAAGTTTGGAACTCAATTTCAACCAAATATTCATCCAGTAGAGTGAGGTCGCATCAATGTTGCAGGATGAATAATGTACGGACATGGTCCAAGGGAAACCCAAGTTATGAGTTTAAAAATTTCACCCCATTTCATTTTCCAACCACATGGTATACTCAATTTTTAAGAATGATATAGTTAACACACCAATGGAAAATTCTATACTTCATACACTTTATTGGACCACCCTCATCTAGATTAGTGCAGGCACAAAAATTAGTGATGACGAGGTTTAATTTTTTCATTGCACTAGGTACCTTGTGAAACTCCTCACATTATATCACCAAAAAGATCATGAATTTTCACTACTCCATGAAGTATAATATCACCTCACCCAGAGAATTTTCTAGAAGACTTATAGGCTCGATCAAGGGAAAACGATACTTCTTACTAAATATGTCTCCACCATTGTTTTCGACATGTGGCACCCATCCAAGGAAGGAGAAACCCGATGCCCACTACACTAAATGAATGGACAAGAAGAATCTCCATTTCCTACAAATATTATCCCATACTATGTCTACAAAAATATATACCTTACCATTTTTCCCAATTAAAATTATCCTAGGATTTATTTGATGTATTTTTAATACAATTTGGTTCTTCTCTTTGTTAATTGTGTCATTATCCTCTCCATATTTTCTTGTCTTTCTCACCTCAGTGATGTACCATTTATCCCAAACACCATGAACATGGAGAGATAATCCTCACTGGGTGGTCTGATTGGAATCACATTATTGGGATTAAATTTATGTATTCCAAATCCTTACTATATTTTCTTTGATTCTGCTGACAGTACAGATGGCGTGTGGGGGGAGGGGGTGATCACCACTTTACATTGCATTAACATTTCTTAAATTCTCTACTAATTTAACTTAAATGTATCCATGCATTCGAATCACACTTCATACCAGTGGATTTATTTTATTTTAATGGAAGATTGGAATGTGATTGTCATTGGGTGAGTGAGTGAGTCCATTCAATCGATTGAGGAGTGTTATTCCTATTCACCAAGGAGAATAATGATATTGTTGGTTTGATCAATGATTCTTGAGTAGATTATCAATTATGTAACATCTCACCCCTCACTGACTTGACTTGAGGTGGAATTGCTACTTTTCCTTAGGTGACATCCCCAATATT
Organism: Viscum album; assembly: GCA_963277665.1. Taxonomy (NCBI): domain Eukaryota; kingdom Viridiplantae; phylum Streptophyta; class Magnoliopsida; order Santalales; family Viscaceae; genus Viscum; species Viscum album. The sequence goes on from OY728137.1 coordinate 815,987,998, forward strand.
CCAATGGATGGAAATAAATGTCAAGGGTTTCAATACAAGTGGGGGTTATTATCCCTTTGAAAATAAAACCACAACCAAACATACCATAACAAAAACCACTAAATGATTCATTATAACAAAGTAAGAGAACTCAATATATAACAATCAAACCAATAATATCAAAGTACCAAACAGAAACCAAGACCCACATCAACTAAAAAGTAGAAGACGACCTAATAAAGATCAAGAAACCAATACACCAACTCCACAACTCCATCATGATCCAAGTACCATGAATCCCCACTAAAGACAAGTGATTCATTCCCCTTACCCATGTCCCAATAAATTATATCTTCAAAAGAACCAAAGTGAAAAATCAGGGGTGAGTAATGAAACCCAGTAGAATTTCCCTAATTTAATTCCCAAATAATTACACTTGGATAAAACATTTTAGCACATTTATATAAAATAATTCATATAAAACCGTTAAATAAATTTTAATAGTTTATATCAAATCCAATCTATTTGACACGAAAAAAATTTTCCATACAAAAATAGTTTCTATGGAATGAAACCAAACATTTAATTTAACCATTTTTCTATTTACATATTGAAATAACGCATTCCATTTTACATAACCCCACAAAAACACCCTCAACCACAGAAGATTGGTGTTACCATTCACATGTTAACTTCACGTCCATAACCCACCCATTTGATGGTGGTACATCACAACCAATATCCGTCCCATTCAACTCACACTTAAAAATTTAATCCAATAACCTTTCCAAACGAAAATTCTCTAAATCGTTTCCAATAAAACCATAATTTTATTGAAAACACTTTTCCATGAATAAAAACCAACCAATTATTTTAAAAATATCATTATAAAATCTAGTTATCATTCTCTACTTTCCACCAAATTACACAAATTGCACAATTCCATAAACTGTCACCAAAGAAGGAATTCATCAGGCATTGGAAACCAATTTAATAATAAATTTCATTCAAGAAAATAAATTTGAAATCAAATCCTTCAATTTAAAATAATAGGATTCAAGATTAAATCCACCTACCTTGGAAATTATGGATAAAATGAAGAACAACATGAATTTTTCAACAAAACTAGGTTCAATCACCAAAAAACTTTCTTCTATCTCATTACTTAACATCAACACCACCATATATAATCATGATTAGAATCCAATATCATAGATCTACAATCAACGAACTAGATCTATGAATACAATATAGGGAAGAGAAGTAGATATAAGGAAAACTAATACAAATAAAGACATACCAAGGGAATCAGACTTCAATGCACCAAGAATTTCAAATGGATTGCCTCTAATTCAAAAGGGGAGAGACTCTACAACATTTCAGAGGAAGAAAACCCAATCTAGGGTTAAAAATTGTGAAAAAGTGGTTTATAGGTGAAAACGATTGAGATCCACTTTTTAGGATCTCATTTTTAACCATGAATGGTTGACTTGTACAGTTAGAAAAACAATGTACCGGCCTCTGCCTTAAGGAGCATGTAGCATGGTTGGACCACATAGTTAGAAAACACTTGGGGCAACTGTATAGAATCCTTATTCCCTACTACACATGGTTTCTCCAAGGTGAATAAATGGTTTAGCCAAATTATGTGCCTAACCATGCACCTACCCATAAGCCTCAGTTTAAGCTTTCACGGTTTCCTGTAAGATTTTAATGGTTTCTACTAACCATTCTCAAACCATTTACTTCCATAAAAACCAAAAAAACTATCCAAAAGTTTTCAAAACACTCCAAAACTTGACCCAAACACTTTAGATACTTAAAAATCATAAATAAAGGGTTTGTAACGTAAAATTAGGGTTACTATAGATTGCATAAAAAATGATAGAGGGTGAATGGATAAATGACATTGAATCTATTCATTGAGTTATAAGGTTTAAAACAATTGTAAATGACGATCCAACCCACTAGAATTCACCCTAGTACCTCTTGTATTTCTTCTTGACCTAATTTTTGTGTTTTCTATGTTTATTTTATTTTTAATTCATTTTATCATAAAACTAAACAAACAACATAACTCTTGATTTATTTCTTTAAAAACATTAAAAAACACATAAGTGTTAGGATAGTGAATAACTAACCCATACACATTCATTAGGAAATGATCTTAGTTAACTCTATGTGGCATTCTAGGTTTAAAGTTATTTTTGACCATGGCGCATGACAACCGCATGATCAACCAAATATGATTTCATTTTGATTTCATATTCCCAAATGGAATAAGGAATTCATTAGTTTACACACATGTATTTTTCCTTCTCAATAAAATTTTGGTTCATACTCTCTATCAATCCATTCTATTGTAGAGTTGTGTGTACTATCCTCTAGATCCTAATCCCATTCATCTGATAGATATTTTGGATATTCCTCCTTTTATATTCACAATTGTTGTAAAACCTAGTGAATTTTAACTTATGGACACTCTCCCTTTCATTCAAATATTTATACTATATGAAATCACTACAAATTATATACTTATACTTAAGTAAATACACTCATACCTTCATTGTAGAATTTTCAATTAATGTGGTCAAGTAATGGGATCCTTTATGAGATCGAACTAGGGAAGTTCCCCATATGTTTGAGTGAACTAACTATAACTTATGGGCTGTAGGATTCTAACCATTCAAGTTGAATGAAACCCTATTTTTCTTTCCAAACACATAGCTATTATGGCTTCTGATAGTTATGTGATCAAGCTTCATAATTCTCTTCCCAACTAGTATCTTCATGTTCTTATCACTAAGACGACCAATTCCTCAATTCTAGGCCTCTATTTCATTCATGGTTGTACTTCTTTCCATTTCACTTCTATATGAACTTTCAATCAGATAAAGGGTCTCTTCATTTACTCCTCACTCCAAACCATAGACCATTGAGTCACTTTCAATACTCTATTGGCGAATTTTTTTCTATAGACTATTTCATCTACTTTACTACTGAGATAAGATTTATCTAGAGACCTGGAATGTGAATTACTTCCTTTAGTCATAGGAAGCACCATTATTCATCTATAGATTTACATCTCCATTTCCAATCACTTCCAATGATTCATCATCATCCAGATAAACTTTCAAAGATATTCTAGAAGCATTTTTGACCATTCACCTATGATCAACAATTGAGTGGAAGGATGCACCAGAGTTAATCACCCCTGACTCCCACTACTGAAAATATAGTCTACACCAACAGACCTATAACAAATGTTTGGAAAAAAATTGATATTGGGTGTCCATCCCAACAATTTGAACAAACTATTGGTATATTTGAAACCTATATAAATAGTTATAGAGAACCTTTGGTATAAGAACCAAAAAGGGACCTATACGGATGGTTATCCAAAACCATTGGTATAGGTTAGCTCATTTTTTCTATATTTATTTATAATAAAATAAAATACTTCAAAATTTATAATTAATTTTATACAGATATATATATATATAGATTCAAAAGTGGTTATAATTTAGTGGTTAAGACTTTTATTTATAATAGATATGTTCTAAATTCAATACTCACCACTATTTATTTTTGCAGAAAACATATACCAACATTTTGAGAACCATTGGTAAAGACCAACTATACCAATAGTTTTACCAAACTATTGGTATAAGTCTATCTTAATGGAAAATTTTCCAACATTTTTAAAGCCTATATAAATAGTTTCAAATCATTGGTATAGCCTTTTTTCGATAATGTTCACCGGAATATTGGTGTTGAGTAAGAGGTTGATACCATATTTCATTATATTAATGGATTTTAAACTTCTAGAAATTGTCTTTCCAGTACCATATTTTTAATTTACATAGTTCTTATAGAGGTGTCCATACTTCTTCCCTACCACACATGGTTTCTCGTAGGCGACAACATGGTTTAGCCAAATTGTGTTCCTAACCATGAACCCTCCCAGAAGCCTCAGTTTAACCTTTCATAGTTTCCCATAAGAGTCTCACGGTTTCTACTAACCATTATCAAACCATTTACTTCCATAAAAACCCCAAAACTATCCAAAAGTCTTCCAAACACTCCAAAACTTGACCCAAACACTTTATATACTTAAAAATCATAAATAAAGGGTGAGTAACTTAAAATTGGGGTTACTATAGATTCCATAAAAAATGATAGAGGGTGAATGGATAAATAATATTGAATCTGTTCATTGAGTTAGAAGGTGTAAAAAAATTGTAAATGACGATCCAACCCACAAGAATTCACCTTAGGACCTCTTGTATTTCTTCTTGACCTAATTTTTGTGTTTTCTATGTTTATTTTATTATCAATACATTTTATCATAAAACTAAACAAACATCAGAACTCTTGATTTATTTATTTAAAAACATTAAAAAACACATAAGTGTTAGGATAGTGAATAACTAACCCATACAAATTCATTAGGAAATGATCTTATTTAACTCTATGTGGCATTCTAGGTTTTGAATTGTTTTTGACTATAGCGCATAGAAACTACATGATCAACCAAATATGATTTCATTTTGATTTTATATTCCCAAATGGAATAAATAATTCATTAGTGTACACACATGTATTTTTCCTTCTCAATAAAATTTTGGTTCATACTCTCTATCAGTCCATTCTATTTTAGAGTTTTGTGTACTATCCTCTAGATCCTAATCCCATTCATCTGATAGATATTTTGGATATTACCCCTTTTATATTCACAATTGTTGTATAACCTAGTAAATTTTAACTTATGGACACTCTCCCTTTCAGTCAAATATTTATACTATACAAAATCACTAAAAATTATATACTTATACTTAAGTAAATACACTCATACCTTCATTGTACAATTTTCAATTAATGTGGTCATGTAATGGGATCCTTTATGAGATCGAACTAGGAAGTTCCCCATATGTTTGAGTGAACTTACTATAACTTATGGGCTCTAGGATTCTAACCATTCAAGTTGAATGAAACCCTATTTTTCTTTCCCAACACATATCTCTTATGACTTCCGATAGTTATGTGATCAAGCTTCATAATTCTCTTCCCAACTAGTATCTTCATGTTCTTATCACTATGACGACCAATTCCTCAATTCTAGGACTCTATATCATTCATGGTTGTACTTATTTCCATTTCAATTCCATATTAACATTCAATCAGATAAAGGGTTTCCTCATTTACTCATCACTCCAAACCATATACCTTTGAGTCACATTATAGACTCTATTGACAAATTTTTTTTCTATAGACTATTTCATCTACTTTACTACTGAGATAAGATTCTTCTAGAGACCTGGAATGTGAATTACTTCCTTTAGTCATAGGAAGCACCATTATTCATCTATAGATTTACATATCCATTTCTAATCACTTCCAATGATTCGTCATCATCCAGATAAACATTCATAAAGATTCAAGAAGTATTGTTGATCATTCACCTGTGATCAGCAATTGAGTGGAAGGATGCACCAGAGTTAATCACCCCTGACTCCCACTACAGAAAATATAGTCTACACCAACAGACCTATAACAAAAGTTTGGAAAATAATTGATATTGGGTGTCCATCCCAACAATTTGAACAAACTATTGGTATATGTGAAACCTATAAAAATAGTTATTGAGAACCTTTGGTATAAGAACAAAAAAGGGACCTATACGGATGGTTATCCAAAACCATTGGTATAGGTTAGCTCATTTTTTCTGTATTTATGTATAATAAAATAAAATACTTCAAAATTTATAATTAATTATATATATATATATATATAGATTCAAAAGTGGTTATAAGTTAGTGGTTAAGTCTTTTATTTATAAGAGAGAGGTCCTGAATTCAATACTCACCACCATTTATTTGTGCATAAAACATATACCAACATTTGGAAAACCATTGGTAAAGACCAACTATACAAATAGTTTTACCAAACTATTGGTATAAGTCTATCTCAATGGAAAATTTCCCAACATTTTTAAATTCTATAGAAATGGTTTCAAATTATTGGTATATCCTTTTTTAAATAATGTTCACTGGAATATTGGTGTTTAGTAGGAGGTTGATACCATATTTCATTGTATTACTGGATTTTAAACTTCTTGAAATTGCCTTCCAGTACCATATTCTTAATTTACATAGTTCCTATAGAGGTGTCCATACTTCTCATAATGAAATAATGTGAGTGATGGGTTAACCAACTTTCCTTGAATCTTCTACCAAGATTTATATTTTCGTCATAAAAAATTCATTCTCTAGGGAGAGAATCCCCTTCCATCCACATTAAAAGCATTATTATAAGGCCCTTAAACCTCTATTCTCTGTTGTTCCTCATTAAAAATCAAATTATGAATGTCTTAAAACACTAAATAAGTCTTTTTTCAAGAGTTTCCCAACAAAGAAACCATATTTATCCCATGATTCAGGTAGAGATTATAGTAGTAGTGTTGTCCATATATCATCTATGAAAGTCACTTTCACCACATTGAGATTTCTCTAGATCATGTTGAAGTCATTCACATGATCTTTTTTTTGACTTCTCTTTTGATAACATCATGTTAAATAGAATTATCATTAGAAAAACCTTTTTTAATGTAATAGATTTTCATTCATGTCTCCCAAGTATTCTATCAAATCAGTTGTAGTCTTGTTGTCTCATATGTTGAAGGACATATTACATACCAATGACATCCTCACTAATCCAGGTGATTTTCTATCCATCTTTTCTCACTCACCTTCCCCAATATTTTCAGACTTCTCTCCACCTAGAGGAAGTTCAAGATCCTTATGGTTGAGATTGTATTTTATATGCATTCTCCAAAATACATAGTTTGATCCATTGAATAGACCAATTCAATTCTATCCTTTTTTCATTTTTCATATCTTTTGATGATAGTATAGCCAACTAAAATCAATATGACTCTAAGGGAAGTGAGAATGTTTCCTAGGATTTTGAGTGTGAAAAAACTTTATCTCATACCAATTGTTGAAAATTAGAACCTTTTTACAATCAATGGATGATAAAACTTGTTTTCTTTAGAAGATCGCACCTGATGAAAATTTAATGATTGGTAATCAAACTAATGGAACTTCAACGTGTGTTACATCACTGAAACAAAAATTATGTTTCAACCTAATCACTGATCAAAATATTCATCTCTCACAGCTTCTAGAAAACTTACACACAATATTTCAAGAAGATAAGAAAGAGGATAAAGTAGACACACAATGATTTACGTGTTTCATCCTTTCTTCCTTCATCCACTGGATAAAATTCCAAGGTTTTGTGTTACCAAAAGTACAAGGATAATGATAATTATTGTAGCTCAACAGATAGTGATTACACTTAATCTAAAGTGTTAGTATTTCAATATAATTATTTAAATATCCTTATCATTTGATCCCACCTCTATTTTATAGAGGTAATCATCCGGTCAAACAATTTTCACTACCATCCAAGAAACATGGTCAGTCATCTATTTAACTCACCATTTTCTAGTGTCTTACAACACCTCAACCATTGGATGGTAAAAAATTCACAATCCTTATCAAGAAAACATAGACCATCATACTCATCCCAACAAAATATAACTATCTTTTGGAAACCATGGCTGCATTATAAAGTTGTTTTTGTTGTTTCCTTCACAAGGAAAAGTTTAAATTTCAGAGTTCCTCCTACCATTAAGTTGAATTTGGTTACTTTAAGAAGTTTCAAATTCCCTAAAAACCTCTCAATGATTTCCATGAAAATAAAAAAACTTAAAAACTCATGTGTTTGAAGAAATAAAAAAACTTTTAATTCAAACATTTGATAACTATGATATAAAAAAAAATTAAAATTAAACACACACACAAGCCCTACATAAATATTCCATAATATAACCATTATATTGAAATGAAAAAACCATGTTAAGGTTAACCAAGGGAAAATAAGAGGCATTCAATATATTAAAAAATATATTTTAATGGATAAACTATACGTCTACACATAACACTTAAAATCCATAATTGAATCTTCACTATAACAAACCAACCCGGGTCAACCTGACATGTCAACCAAGTTGGAAAACCACATGATAAAGATAAAAAAACAAGAAAACATGTCTCATGAATAACTTAGAAGAGATAAAATAGCAGAGTACAGTGTGGAATAAGAGTATACACCCATGAGGAATACAATTCCAAGATAAAAGGATAAACCTGAATGTAAAACAAGACAAGAAAAAAGTCGAGTATCCATGTGACAATATGTCACCATCAATTTATCTTACAAAGAATGAAAATACAACCAAGAGAAGTTTGTAAACTACATGACACAATTACTTTTATCTATTTCTGGAAAACCACATCTACATACACTTAATGGAATAGGTAGGGTTTTAGCACAAATCATAGTAGGATTTCAGTAAAGAATCTATAAAAATTATTACACCAATTAACCATTAGTTCTAGCAATAAAAAAAATTCAATTTGTAATGAAATTTTTAAAAGTTAAATCATTTTGTAAAAATCCTTTGGTTTTCATAAAAATATTTCATATTCACATGAATAAGTAATAGGAAAATAACATGTATGGTAACATAAAATCATCAAAATACCATCCATGGATATACTATAAGATAAACATTTGAGCAACCAAGAATAAAAGGTACCATCATGCATAAAACCAACAAAAAGTGAGATCTAGCCTATGGGAATGCATACATGGAAACATGAAGTAACTCTAATCCACTAATAAAGTAAATTTTATTGATATTGAGTCCTAACATAGTGTATTGATATTAAATAAATAACTACTGGTGGTGTCACACACAGTAAGGAAACATATTTCCTTTACCTGACACACCCAATGTTCCTAATTTTATATTTTTTTCCAAAAACCATTTTAAAAACATGATCAAAATTAATAAAAAAATTTCACAATGAAGAAAAACCATTCAAATTCATAAAAAACTTCTTTAGAGTTAAAATCACTGTTGAGTCATTTCATCAGACACATAGTGTGAATAAATATGTTTTTAAAAGAAAACTCAATTTAAAAAACAAGAATCTCTTGAAACACTTCCACTTTAATATAAAAAACAATTTCATAAATCCAACCAAAATAATTTAAAATAACATCAAGTAAATCACGAGTTTGAACCTTTTTATAGATACACCTACCTCAATAATGGAGTAAAACTAGTCACCTATGAAAACATAGATTAGAATTAAAGACATCGAGTCCTCATGATACAAGATCCATAATAAATGCCATCAATTTTACATAAAACCCACTAGATCCACTATCCATGGACCAATCGGGTTCCAACAAGATAAGGGAAGAAGAGATCAAGCCTGGATCTAAGAAGAGGAGGAGAAATCAGATAAAAAATAAAACATACCTTGAAGAGATCCACCAAGAATGAATGGAAATCACCAATAAAGAAATGGGATAAGCCTTTAGAGAACTAGGGGAAGTTTATTAAAAGCTTGATGAAGATTATGAGGTGATTATATATAAAAATGAAAAAGGTTAAAGAGATAAATTCCAATTTTTTAAAGTTTCAGACTAAGACGCCCGGTTAGGTCACACAGTTTAACAGACCATGAACCAACCATTTCTATCCCCTGTCCTTTAAAAATCATAGGTTCACATATGCCTCATTAATGCCTCACAGTTTGGGAAAACCTTGTTCAAGCCGAAAAACGTCTCTAGAAAAACACCCAGATCACCACATGGTTTCCTTGGCGAGCTACAAAATTGGACTTATCATGCCTAAACCTTGAAAAATTCCAATTTATTCTCACACTATCACATTAAATGGTCACCACATGGTTAGAAATAATCATACACCAAAACCAGTAATATGGCCTTTTTTCTCAAAAAAATATAGTTTTTTAACCTATGACTCTTGAAAACCTCTAGAGCAACTCCAAAAATAAACTAAACCCAAACTAAATAATACCCATTATCTAGAGGGTGTCACAATTCTCCACACCATAAAATATTTATGTCTCCAAAAAGTGCTCAAGATTATAGACTTGAAAAAATAAAATTCCACTACTACCTCATTAATGATTCTTTCTTACAAGTATCATGGTTATTCCATCCACACTGTCATAGTACAAGGACCATGGTATTTGTTTACCACATAATGCCTTATCATAGAGATCTATAATCTGAATGGGTTGTTAAACCATAATAGTGTCATTGTCAAGATCAATATCTTCCATTCAATCACATGGGAATGGTATGTTTGATACCTCCTTGGTTGGGAAATGTGAAAAATTTCATGAATCAACATCAAGTACGATATAAAGTCCAATTGATAAGATGATATTCTACGTCGTTCTATGATCCCAATGGGATAAAAAACATTGGGTGTAACATTCCCTACTTACCTAATCGATGGTATCCTAAGCGAGGTGAAACTTTGATAAGGGCCTGATCAGTAACCTCAAAATATAGTGGGAGATGATAATGGTCTAAATAAGATTTTTGATTATTTAACTAACCTCATACAGATCAGGTGCACTTTCCCTATTGTCTCTTTAACAAATATCAGTACAAAAAAGGACCAATCTCTCAACTCTACCCAGTATAAGAGAGATATATATGGTCACCCATAAAATAATTTGAGGCATTTCATCCTAATAAATGCATGATATCTCTTTTTATAGTAAAATTTTACTAGAGGTAGATGATTTCCCAAAAAACAACCAAAATAAAACACACATGCCTAAATAATATCCTCAAGGATCTAGATAGCTCGCTCAGTATGTCCATACATATGTAGATGAAATTTCATGCTTAATTTCAACTGAGAACCCATCACCTCTTAGAAAACATTCCAAAACCTATATGTAAACATCAGATCCCTGTAAAAATCAATTTCATGGAGAACTCCATGAATCGATAGAACCACTTAGACATACAAGTTCTTGATCAGTTCCACCTTTTTTGTCTCTATGATAGGTAGGAAATTATATTCTTTCTTAATTCATTCAATGGTCACCCAAATCACATCCTTCCCACTAGGATTCCATGGAAAACCAATGATTAAGTCCATTGAAATCTCTTCCAACTATCATACTATAATGGAAAATGGTTGCTATAAACTAGTAGGTCTCTAGTGGTCTTCCTTAATTCTATGATAAGTAAGGCACCCTGAAAAAAAAGTCTGTAATCTTCCAAAAAATCCATGTCCACCAATATTGAAATCTCATATCATGATACATCTTATAAGTCCCATGGGTTATGGATAAAAAGGCCAATGTTCACTATCCATCGATTTCATCCTTAGGGATATATGAACTACCAACCTTCCATGGAGACACAAAGCATCTATGTGAGACCAAGACCAATCACCTAAGGTCTCCCCACCATTTATGATTTTACTAAAACAATAGGAATAGGAGTTTGTTACCTATTCATGCTGGATCTAATCATCATATGATGATTCATTCTTCACAGAATATATTAATACCTCACTAACAAAATCTTCCACTCTAGAGATCATCTCGGTGAAAAAAATCATTAGATACCACTCCTTCACTGATTCATTCTAGTATTGAGTTAGTAATTTACTACTCAACACATCAACGATCACATTCCCTTTCTTGGAATTATAACCGATATAAAAATTAAATGTTTGGAGATACTAAACCAAACCAAACTATCAAAAATTCAAATCCATCAAAGTAAAAATATACATCAAGATCTTATGATCATACTATACCATAAACCACTCCCTAATGAGATAGTGGTGCTATGTGTTGAGGTTGTGTATAACAACCACTAACTCAAGATCATGGGTATGGTAGTTCTTCACTTGATGGTGTAATTAGAAAGATACATAGGAATCCAAATTCTTTCCCGACATCAAGACACAACCCAATCTCATACCCGATGCATCATAGAAAACATAATAACCTAAACACATTTTAACAAATATTTCTAAGATATTAGGATCAAGAACCAAGAAATCCCACACCACTTCAATGTCAAATATTGACACCTAAAAATTGGTAAATTTAAAACCTTGTTCTAAAATCTTACCCAAAGGAATGGAAAGGTCCAATTTGAATGAAATAAGATCAAAACACAATCCCAACATGTCAATTAACTTAGATGATATAAAAGAGTTAGTATAACTTGTATCAAACAATGCCAAAACCATAGAGGAGTAAATAAAATTGTACATCTAATAGTAGCCGACCCTATTTCGGATTCTTCTAGAGAATACTTTACTACATAAAAACATCCAACCTCAATCCCTCCTTAAGATTTCTTCACAACCTAAGAATCCAACTTAGCTTAATAAGAAGATCCATCAACCTTTAATGCATCAGACTGAACCAAATAGGATTGAGTGAGTGTAGGTCTATCCCATCTACCTTGAGACATCTTTCCAAAAAAACACCTAAGATGAACATATTATTAATAATGATGGAATGAATTAGAATATTACATATAGGTATGATTGGTATGACGAGGCCTTATACACTAATATAAAACAACCTACTGTTTCCCTATAGAAGTTCCAAAAACCGATCACAATTTAAACTGATCACCATTACGTTTCCTTTTTTGGATAGAAGAAATAACCTAGCTACATCCTACGGTAACTGAACCTCCACCTTAACTAATTTTAACAACTTTTCATACCGTATCCATAGTCTATTTATAGAATACCTCTACAATGTTCAGGAGGCATAATAAAATCTTCATTATCCGAATATCGACCCTCATACCCATCTCAAACCTCCAAGACTTACATTCATCATTTTTAATAAGAATAGATGGTAGGTTAACTAACTCATTTAAATGGCTGGAACACTCCATAAAAAACTAGAAAAAGATAGAATTTCCACACTCATATTGAAACATTTTACCAAACTATGGAAATAGAGTATGTAATACTATAGTTTTAATAAACCACAACCACACCTTCAACAAAATTGAGCCTCCATAATGAGCCCCTCCTCAACCCTCTTCCCTATTCATGATCAATAGAGATCCCCTATAAATCTCTTCCCACTTCTCTCTTTATGATCGATCAATCCCACCTCCACTGATCTAATCCCAACCAATGCATCCTTTCTTCACGATTGAGCCCCAACCACTACAGGTCTACTCCTGGTGATACTTCTCCTCTGACGAAGATCCAATATAGCCATCAAACCTACCTACAAACATGGTTGTGATGTGGCCTCCCCACCTACCCATGAAATTACTCATCTGAAATGGATCAACATGGCTCTGATGTAGCTATCCCACCTCCTCGAGATCCTTCTCCTCTAACACGGCCACCCTAACTCCCCATTTTATCACTCGAATCAAAAACTTCCCTCAAACCTCCAATTCCCTTACCCTATAGTATGTTGCTTAAATTCTTCTATTTTGGTTCTAATTTTTATTTACATTCTTATAATTTACATTATTCTAGTTTATATTTTCTATTATTATATTATGTGTTTGGAAACTTCCAAAAACAATTCATTATAATTTCAAACCCTTTAAATTTCCATGTGTTGAATGTTAAACCAATTACCTTCAATCAATAGATTAATGGATAGAAAATTAGAATTCATGATTCATCTATTTTTTATACACTTATCTGAGAATGGATCACTTCTCACATTTTCTTCCATAGTTTCCTATGTATCTCACTTTCTCAACATGATCTAGTGTTGAGTTATATGTTGTCATATCATAATTCATGAAATATATTACCTTTTCTAAAAACATAACATAAAAATTATATTTATCTTTTTTTCCTTGAATTTTTTACAAAAGATTATAAAATTATTTTTAGAGGTCTACAATATATGTATTTATATCATTTTTAATTATAATTTCATTAAAAAAAATTTCTTTCCATGGATTTATTTCATTAGGGGAAACATTTTAATTATAGTTAATTATCTTGTACTACATTTAATAAAACATATTATATTATGGATAGTGATTCATAAATTGATCTTTAAAATTAATAATTTTTTGTAAATATATATTCAATCCAAATATATTTTTATCATTTTATTTTGGACCTTAAAAATGAGTTTTCTATTCAATGTGATAGTAAATATTCTCTATGTTAGGATAGGTTTCTAAGAATACTTATTGGTGCTCAGGGTAATGAGTTTCCTTTAAATTTTTATCAATAAAATTGTTTATTATTATAAATTATAAAAATTAGTTTCATATATGGGGTTTTATTTTTATATTTTAATTAATTTTCCTTCTATATTTCATATTTTATTAATTGTACAATTAAATTTTAAGATGAGAATAATTAATAATGAAATCTGCATTAATTTATAATTCCAAAAATGTTTTTTTATTATTTTATTAGTATGTTGTTTTAACATGTTTTAAACTTATAACTTGAGAAATTGGGTTACATGAGATTTTATAGGAAACAAAAATTCATGCATCAATCACTAGGTGACACAAATATTAAAGCTATCACTTGAGTAATTTTATTTTAACTCTTTTTCTCAACATGTTTTTAAATTATGGGGGTCATGAACAATGTATATTTATAATTATATTTTCATTTATTCTGTTTCTTCAGATGATTTAATCCTTATGATAGTTTATGGGTCTATACAATAATAGGATTCATTGTCCTCTTTGAGTTATATCACCTATCACTTTCCCATAGACGTCCTATGTGATCATTTATAAATTATGGACTGCTTATCGATTTAAATTGCCTCTATATGTTTATTTGATTTTTAATTAGTCTAATTGATTATAAATAGATTTTTTTATTTGTATAATTATGACCGTGAAGCTTTCGAGCATAGAGAAAGTGTGTGATGGGTCATGCCCAACTTATATTTTTTTTATCATGATCAATGATCAATTTGAGATTTACACATTGATAAACACCATGATCAATGGAATTGTGTCAAAGAATACATAAAATGAATAATATTCTAGAACGAAAGCATGAGATCATCACATATTATTTATAATTAATTTAAGTAATAAAGAATTACCTTGTGATAAATTATTTATTTGTTGATGGATCTGACAATGGATCTACATAATACCATTGTTTAGTTGTAGGAATCATGATTATATTCACTCTAGCAATGATTCACATGTGTTCCAAAAATATTTGAACATCTCTATAGGAATATCCAAGTACTATAACGGAAGATCCTATCATTTGCGTCATTCTCTTTTGATCACATCAAGAATCACTTGCAAAGGATTATTCTTGATATCTCTTGACTTGAGAGTGGAAGGTGGAGGAAGATCACTCTCCATTATGGGGAGAATTCTTGGATACAGGATCTCTCTTGGGATTCTAGGGGATTCTCCGGATTTTTTGTGCACAAACAATGAAATAAATTGGTTCTCATTGAAAAATAATATAATTGAGTTTATATACCTCTAGGGTTAGAAATAAATAATTGCACAATTTCTATTTATTATTTATTTAATGCATGCAGAACCCCATGCCTATAATAATAATATTATTACTATTTTTTCACATGCACTAAATTCATGAATTAAAATAAATATTATTTAATCAAATAATATTCAATATATATTATTTCTCACCAGACCTTTAAACTTGTTCCTCCATTCCTCCACAATATTTATCACGCAATGAATAATGACTATTTATTGAATAAATTAATATCACTACATTATTTTCTAATAAATAAATAAATATTATATCGACTATATATAAAATAAATATTTATTAAATATTATTATCACATAACATTCTCTAAAAAAACTGGTGATAAAATATATGTGATGAAGAAAAAATGATTAATTATTAAACCACAAACATGAATTATATTTATTCAACTTGTTAAATAATAAATAAATAATATATTATTTAACTGAGATTCTAAAAATAGTTAGTGTGTGACCCTCTAGACCTCTTTTTCAATGGAATTAGTTAAAGCATCTTAAATTTCAAAGTGAGATTTTAGAAACATGCAAAGGCACCCATTGAGAAATAATTTAATGTCGCAATGACATAATACCTCATATGAATACTCACTATGTAATATAATCCATTTATCATAATATTTCTAATCAATAAGGTTGAATGTTGGTGCCATCAACCTATATAATTGGTGCCTCTTCCATTGAATTTTTGGAAATAAAACCTATCTATAGAACACCATGGACATAGATTTATTTAGGATATATTATTTCTTTCAAAGGGCCTGAGATATCAACTTTCATTAAAGAGCATAATGGAAAAATTCATTCTCATTTTATTCATTAATGAAATATTACTTGCGACACACCCAATGTATCCTACCTTTCTACGAAAACATGTCATCTCAATTTTAATCAATACATCAAAGTACATGAATTATAATACTCATTAATAATAATATTAAAAGTCTAAGGATCAATACACACATCTACAAATAGGAACATCCAATGACACATATAAATGTGAATTTCTTACTGGAAGGTCTTTTTCTCCTAATATCCTACACTAGATATTACCAAGGGCATACACCATGATAATGTGCCTCAAATTTTTATGACTCTCCTCCCCTAATAGCCTATATCATTTTTTCACTATAAATGATTTCTTCGGACTATAGAACCAATATTTAAGAATATTTCCATGGAACTCCTAGGTACTCATCATAATAAGGAACTAATATGACATTTTAGTCTAAAATATACTCTTAATACATTATCATATACTATTTCACGTAGAAAAATAATAATTATAAGATAAGGATTTTATTAATAATAACAAAAAATGAATATAGGTTATCATAAATTACATAAAAGTTGGATCTAGGGAACCAACTCCAACAGACTCCCACTGACACTAGAGCCAACTACTAACAAAATTCAGTCTGATAGCTATCACATAATACTCATACTTCTACTGAGATGGGCCTTTAGTCAATGGGTCTTCCAAGTTTTTTTAGTGGGAACTCTTCTTACTGGAACTTCAAAACTATGAGAAAAATCCCTCAAGAGGTGATACATCCAGAGTATGTTCATTGTAAATTTGTGTGACCTTAGCTCTTTTATAAGATCCACTAGTGTAATATTATGACAGTACAATGTGATAGGGAATTTACTAATAGGTACCACATAAAGATCCAAATGTTTTCTTTTCTACATCATAAGCCTCTATATACTCAGACTCTGTTGTAGAATCAGGAACAACTAAAAACTTTGAACTATTATAGCTCATAGATCCTCCATTGAGACATAAACATATCCTCATTTTGACTTTAGATCATTCTTATTTGTTTTAGATCTAGCATCGATATAACCCCTGATGAATAGCTCTTCGTCTAATCCATACACCCAAAAAATATCTTTAGTTCTTCTTAGATACTTTAGGAAAAACATAACAGTAGAACAATTTTGTTCTCCTATGTATTTTTAATATCTTCCTACCATGATCAATGAATAAGAAACATCAATTCTAGTACATAACATGGCATACATGATTGATCCAATCACTGAAGCATATGGGATCTTACTCATTCTCTATTTTTTCTATTGTGTCTATGGACACATTTTCTTAGAAAAATGTATTCCTTGTGACACCAGAACCAATACCATCTTGGATTTCTCCACACTAAATATCTTTAGTATCTAGTCAAGGTATATTCCTTAAATTAGTCTAATAAGCCTCTTGGATCTATCACAAATGATCTTGATCCCTAAAATATAGGTTTCTTCACCTAAGAATTTCATAGTGAAACACTAATTTAACTGGTCCTTAACAGACTGTAATAATAGTATGCCATTTCCAATAAGTAATATGTCATGAACATATACTGCTAGGATAAAAACTGTATTCGCACTAAACAACTTGTAAACATAGTGGATCACATTCATTCTTAATGAAACCAAATTATTTTATAGCATTATCGAATAAATGTTTCATTACCTAGATGCTTTCCTCAATCCATAAATGGATCTCTACAACCTGCAAATATTTTTGGAATCACTTGGAGTCACAAAATATTCTAGTTGTGTTATATAGAAATCATCCTAAAGGTTCCCATTAAGGAAGGTAATCTTAATGTCCATCTGCCAAATTTCATAGTCATGGTGACCTACTATAGAAAGTAGAATTCTAATGGATTTAAACATATAAACTAGTGAAATAGTATCATCATAGTCAATTATTTGGTTCTATTTAGACCCTTTATCCACTAGTATCACATTATAGGTATTTATGTTACCTTCCATGTCTAGTTTTCTCTTGAATACCAATTTTCACTCTATAGTATTTACATCAACTACCACATCGACAAAAAACCAAACATGGTTCTAATACGTATAATCCATTTTCAAATTCATAACTTCTTTCCATATTTTAGATTCTGAGCTATGTACAACCTATTTGTAGGAGAGAGGATCATCATTATCAACCAATAACTATTCACTATCTTTGGTGACTAGAAATCCTTATATCTCTAGTTCTCTTACCTATCTAGTTCTCATAAGTAGTACTTCTGTTTTAGGAAATATTACTTTCATGGGTATCTATGGAATATATTCCTATACCAAATATTGTGTATGTTTAGCATCAACTTCATCAAACTCAATCTTGCTCCCACTGTCCTTTTTTGGGATGTGATCCATTTCAATAAAGATAGATTTTCTCACGAAAATAACCTTCTTTTATGAGGTTTTGTATAGGTAGTATCCCTTTGTTTCCTTTGGATACCCTATAAAGATACACCTGATTCCCTAGGGTGCTACTTTGTTACTTAATAAGGAATTAACAAATGCCTTGCAACCCCATACATGTGTATGTGACAAAATGTGTTTCTTTCTACTTCATAACTCGAAGGGAATTTATTTTTCATCTTTAGTTAGTACTTGGTTTAGTGTGTATGCTATAGTTTGTAGTTCATATCCCCAAGAGAATAATGGAATATCTATATGAATCATAATAGACCCTGCCATGTCTAATAAGGTACTATTCATCCTTTCACTAACATCATTTCAATGTGGTGTGTAAGGCGGAGTTAGTTGAGATAGAATCCCAAACTCTCATAGAAAGTCAATAAACACAAGGTTAATATATTAACCACCTTTATTCGATCAAAGATTGTTTATCTTCTTTCTAAGTTGATTTTCTTCATCATTATTGAATTAATTGAATTTCTCAAAGGACTCAAACTTATACCTCATCAATTAGACATAGCCACATCTACTCAAGTCAACAATAAAACTTATGAAGTAAGAATACCCACCTCTATCTTTTAAAGGAAATGGTCCACACACATATGTTTGTACCAATCATAAAATCTTTGTGGACCCTTAACCCCATCCACAGAATAATGTTTTGCTCATTTTACACTGTAAATAAGCATTACATCTTTCAAGTGGTTTTGGATCAAAATAATATAAATAAACATCTAGAAAGAGTTTTTTCAAACTCTTCTTATTCACATGACTAAGATAGTGATTCCATAGTTGGGTGCTATATGAGTCATGTGAACATAATTCTATATCTAGTGACAATACATGGCTTTCATAATATAATAAATAAATACCATTATTTAAATGTGTCATACCATAACATATTTTGTCTTTATAAAAGAAATATATTTTATTTCCAAACATGAAAATAAAACTATATTTATATCTACCATCACTTTACAAACATTTACATCACATAAATTTTGTGAAATACTTAAACATTATACAAATAGACACCCAAATACCATAGTTGGTATAGTGCCTTTGGAGACATGGAAACATAAACCCTGGTACATATGTGAGCTACATCATCTCCCACTAGGTTCTTCTTGACTAGAACCCATCATAGACATATCAAACATGGTAGATATCATCATAAACTATGGAAAAGGAAACAAAAAGGGGTGAACTCAAATGATTAGTATGGTTAAAAAAGGGAGACATATAAGAATAAACATGATCATGAGGTTATGAGAATGTGATCATGAAAATAGAAGATAACAACTTACATATCAAAGATCATAATAGAGATCATGGAATATATATTGGAAATTTATAAGACACGAGTCATAATGAAATAAAGAGAATAATCCATGAAATCATAATGTAAGAATAAAACATGGAATTGTGGAAAACAAATATGTATATAATGATTTCAATAGTAGCCAAGGCATCACTGCCAAGACCATATTAGTGGAAAAATTCCTTTACTGAATCAAGTAAACCCCATTCCAGCCCTGTATTACTGAACTGAGTGACCCTCGTTCCATCCCTATATTACAAAACTGAGTAGCCCTTATTCCAACCCTATATTACTGAAACAAGTAACCCCCATTCTAGACCTATATTACTGAACTGATTAAACCCTCATTATAGCCCTGTATTACTGAACTGAGTGAAGCCTTGTTCAATCCCTATATTACTAAACTGAGTAACCCTTGTCCTGGCCCTATATTACTAAACTGAGTAAACCCTTATTCTAACCATGTCTTATCTTAAGAGATATAAATCTTTACACAATGAATTTTAGGGAGATATAAGTCTCACCCATCTCATAATGAAATCATACATACATGTGCCACAAAACATATAATAACCCATTAAATGAAATGGGTATCAAAATCATGTAGACATATCATAACCTGTGGAAAGATTTATAGGTTTCACAATCATTTCATCAAAATTCAAACCAGTAAAAGAGAAACACATTTAATATATGTATAACACATGAAGGAGAAATGGGTTTCATAAAGACTATGGCATTAAGCATAACTCATTCATAGAAAGGGTATGAATGGAATCTTTAGATCATTTCCTAGAATATATGAGTAATATCAATATATTACATCTTTGATGGAATATAATTTTGAAATATCCTTTAAAAACATCATTTCATATTTGGGAAAGTTTTTTTAATACATAAAACCATTTGAAAATAATTTTCTTAAAAAATATCTTGAAAAAATATAAAAAATACATTAAATCATTTTGGAAAACATTTTCCTTAAAAAAATTTAAAATTGGATTCAAAACATTTTAAAAACCTTTTCCTATAAAAACACTTAGAAAATTTTAAATAAACCATGAAAATGTTTTGAAAAACCATTCCATTGATTTTTTTAAAACTTATAAATAAATATTTAAAATGTTTTAAAAATCATTTTTCTTGAAAATTTATAAAAGAAGATTGAAAACATTTTGAAAACATTATTTATTTGAATGCACTTTGAAAACATAAAAATAAGTCATGAATGCATTTTGAAAATTATTTTCTATGAAAAAATATAAAAAAAGATCAAAACCATTTTGAAAAAAAAATTACCAAAAAATTTATTTTAAAAACATTTTCATAATAATTATCCTTTTTAACAATGAAAAGCAATATTTGGAGAAATGATGGTGGGTAAATCCATACATGTCATATGAGGTCAAAATAACATTCCTTTTGTATAGTAAAAAGGATATAAAAGTGACTTGTTTAGAAAGTGACAGGAATATTCCATTAAATAGACAGTTAAAAAGGGTAAAATTTATTTTAGATATTATAGGGGAATGTTATAATATTCTTGGAAAATCTTTTTAGAAAACATATATTTTCAACCAAAGTGAGGGTAGGGCTTTCCTAAAAACAATTTCCTAAGTAAATTATGTACCAAATAGTAGAAAATGGTACCCTTACCTGATTATACCATGAAATAATAGAGGATAAGTAAACTGATGAATATTCTTGAGATATGGATCAAGATATTTCATCAAAGGAATCCTAAACATAAACGATCTTGAAAAGCAATGAGATTGTCTCAATGAACTCTTATAAATTGGTATCTTGGGATCATGTTCTCCTTGTAAGGAAATGAAATTACATGAAGCATAAAGATCATGAAAAGTTTTATAGTCATTATATTTCATGTAAAATGTATGTATATTCACCCAGAAAAATAGTTTAGGTGCATAACAAAACATGATACTCAAAGAAGGACAATTGAGACAAAACATTTTTACCGATTAGGTAACTTTTGAAACTTAAACCCCGTGAAAGAAGGATCATAAAATGGGCATGTGAATACCAATAAACACAATTAAAAGATACATATAATAAAATTATAGCTAGTATATACATCGCACAAAAGGAAATATTGGAGAACATAGCTTTTATCTCACAGAAATTAAAAGTGAGATGAAATCCCCTTACCATGTGTCTTGAATCTCTCTGTACTCATACAAGATTACAGTATAATAAATATAAGTTTCTTATAAATATTTTAAAGAATAAAATTATTATATCTATTACTATATATGGTTTTATTATAACATTTATTACCCTCTTGTTAATGATCTTATGTTAAGGTTTCACTTTGGGTAATATTCACTTTGTTCTTCACACGTGTCTTAATTTGTTACATATTTGGTCTTTATACTTATAACATGATTCCAGAATATAAAACATGATATAAATATAAGGCATATAAATTATATTTTTATTATAATAATATATATAATATAGGATTATTAATTTGAAAACACCATTCATGGAGACGGTAAGCCGTACGTACACATGAAAGTTGCTTCTGTTTTTATTGTCATATTGAAATACCGTATGTAAATGAAATATGTAGATAAATATGTATATATTATTATTATTATTATAGTATAATTAATATATCATATATATTATATAAGTTAATTAAACCCATTCTTAATACATTCCATGTGGTGTGTGAACGAATCACATCGCTTTGAGGGGGCGATAGTCCACATTTCCTCAAACGAGATTATCGTATTAACACCAAATGGAAAGTAATGGTATGTATGTTTTAAAAGGAATAAATAATCTTAAATACATATAAAATAGAATATATTACATATATAAATATAGTTACCATCATAATTGCCACCATTATTTGTGGTAAAAGAGAAATGAAGAATCATTATTTCATGAGGTAGTAGTTCTCCGTACACAAAAAAAATATGTTCAACATCCATTAGATGAAGGTGTGTGTAAGTACAAGTCATACCCTTTTCATAAAAACATAATATTAAATGGTGGATAATTTTTTTAACACAGTAATGGAATAAATATATTAGAGGGTGTGGATAAAGAAAATAAAGTAATGGATCTTGAGAGAAGATGTTACCTATTAATCAGCTAACTACTTTTGGTTTATGCCAAAAGTATTCCTTGAGAATATTTCCACCCAAAGGGAGGATTCAAGTTATAAGGTAGTATTATTGGGAGGATATGTGGGTAGATATTGGAATAACATAAAAGTTTTTATAGGTGTGAGTAATGGGTAGAGGTAGTGGCCTTTTATAGGGAATGAAAATGACTCACTGGGAATTTTTAGAGACAAGTTACGTGTGCACATGTTATTACCTAAAAAAAGTCATAAAAATAAAAATAAAGTCATAAATTGAAGGTTTATATCCAAATATGTACATAAAATGGGGTTTGGAAAAGTTTTTAGTAAATTTGGGCCCTTAATTTTATGGTTTAGTCCCTAATTTAGCTTAATTTGGCCTTAAGTGCTGTGATTAATTTCAATCACTTTTACTAAAAATTATGGTAAAAAATTAACATGGTCTTATTAGAATATAAATATTAGACTGAATACAATGGTGTATATTAGTTTTTTTAAATTCAAATCACATAAGTGGAAAAACTAATATTAGTGATAATCCCGTAGACAGGATGAAATAATGGGGTTTTAAAGTAGAAAAAAGTTCAAAGGTTTATTAAGATTTTACATTCAGTTTCAAAGTGAAATAGATTCAAATGAATTAAATAGTATTAATATATGTAATATTAATCTAATTTTACCTTATAAAATATTTATAATATAATTTATCATTAATAATTAATTAGAAAAAAGGTAGTTTTTATCTAAAAAGCAGTATTTTCACTATTCATCAAAAAATGAAGTTTCCCAAAAAAAACCCAAAAATTCACCCTAGGATAATTTTGATGTTATGAATTAGAAAATGAGGTTTATTTTTTCAAATTAAATTTATAAATATTTCTAAAATTTCCTTCCTTATTATAAGTGGTTTATTTAAGAGAACAATGTTTTTAAACTAGGACATTACCAAAAATCATATATTTCATTATCAATATGTTTTATTTATATAAAAAAATTATATAAAATATTTAGAAAGTCGTTATTACTATTCCTATAACTATGTTTAATGGTTAGGTTATAATTATCTCATTTACATAATTATATATATAAAGATGTTTCACTGAAACTCAGTGTTGCGTGCATCGAATGCCAAATCGGCGTTGCTTGTAGTGCAAACCAAGTTGGTTTTGCATGTAAAAGGAATGGTTGAATTTGTATTTTAATATATATATATATATATAATAAATTATTTCTAGTCTCATGAAAAATGAAAAATATTGAAAAGATAAATTAATTCGAAAAAATAATTATCAAAATATCGGGCTGTTACATTCCACCCCCCTTAAAATGAATTTAGCCCTTGAAATTTTTATAGGTTATCAAATGTTTAATACCCAAATGTTTCAATCATATAAAGAGACAACATAAAAATGGATACTAAAACTTCCCTTAAAAAGGGAAATTTGGAACCATAACGGTTACCTAAAGTAACATATTACATGATTTCCACATAGGAAAACATAGGTTAGGAGTGAATATTGGACATGGAGTAAAAGTGTAAATATTAATAGGGAGTGATTGAGATCATAAATAAAAAATAAGTGAATTATTAAATAAAATTTTAGGGCCTCAAATCTATAAATCTGTGATGATTTAAAATGCCATCATCTCAAAAACAATTAAGGTTTAAGACAATTTTTTTGATCACTTTCAGAACATTGAGTAATTATTGATAAATTTTTATAAACAAAATTTCATTCTTGGGTTATTCTTTGAAAAGTTTCAAATACTTCCATTGCCTCATGAAATGAATTTCTAGAAATTAACATTGACGAATAAAGCACTAAAATATGATTTTAACAAGATCTTAAGGCCCATAAAAGTATAAAAAGTCTAATGATTTGTATCTCAAAAAACATGAATTAATCAATAAAAATAAAAATTAACACCAATAGTTCATCATAAATATTTATTAATTACTGATAAATATACATTTACTAGGACATCATATTGGCCAATGGTAGTCGTGAAACCCTTATCGTCCATCCGTCATGGGTTCAAGACCCGCGACCTTGCCGAACTTGATTGATTATCACCCAGCACACTTGATGTCCTTTTTTTAAAACCATAATAATATAATATATAAGATGGAAATACTTTAAATAAGTTTAATAACTTATTGGACTTTTAAGAAAAGTTTTCAACAAAAACTCAGTTCACAAATACTTCCTCTGAAGTTTAACTTAAGCTTTTCATGAATAGATAACCATATTACCCTTCTCAAATATGAAAAATCCAAATAATTAAAAAGAGAGGAATAAAATTAGATTAAAATTGATTCCCCTATATTAGACAAAGTAGATATTGGTTGTCACATTACAAGCATGTGAATACCATCATCACATATTCTCTTGAAACATGGTAATAACCCGAATTACTGTAAATCCATTTGGAAAACATGAATGCTTCCTCATTGCAAAGTATATTGGATATACTCCTCAAATTGATAAATGTTGTAAAATTTATTAGGGGTAGCATAAACCACCTATAAACAAGTCCTTACATAATTCCAAGGTAAAAAATTCTGTACAATTTACTTATTCATATCCCACATATCTGTATTCAACAACATTATCATATTATAAAGAACATATTAAGGGTTACCTTCCCTTAGTAAAAATATTATCTTGTCCTTGAATCACATGACCTATCCATAGGGAAAATTCAATATAAACATGTAAATACTAAGAGAAAACATAAGGAGAACAATCCTTGTATATTTCATCATTCATAAATTTTGAATCTAAATACATAAATACCTTGATTACATCATCCTTAATCCATTAATAATAATACCTATTTCCTTTCACATTTCATCGGTAGTCTCGTCATCATCTACAATGTAACCATTACTCACACCACCTTGCTGATTCTCTTCAAGAACACTCCTCTTGGAATATTCGGTTGCATAATGTCCATCTTCTCTACTCTTAAAACACTTATCCTTCAATGAAAACTTAGGGGGGCCAAAATTTCAATCCATTTCATTAACCGAACTCTTTATTTTTCCATTGCAGTCACCTGCTTTGTGTCCTTATTTTACACAGTCAAAACACATTCATGTTCATATAATACATTCACTTAGGTAATTCTTTCCACATTCGTGACATATGGGAAACTTAATCTTCTTTCCTTCATGGAATCTATTACTTGAACTCTCAGTGAACTCCTTCTTTCCCTTCCATGGGGAGTCTGATAGTTGGTTAAGGTAATCATTGTTAATCATGCTACATGAAAACTTATTAGGCATGATCACAAAATATTTCACTTCAGTGATCATCCCATCTAATTTCTCATAAGAAAATATTCCATCACATTCAACATTAAACTGGTTCATTCCAGTTCCTGCTATTGACTAAAACCATAAGCCTAGTGTGATATTTTCTTAATATAAAAGAAAACCACATATTAATGGAAAAAATTACTTATATCATTTCTAAATCAGGTAACCTTCCTTAATCTATGAAACCCTAAGTTCATCCTAGGTCATTCATAGACAACTTATATTTAAATCCTTCATTTTGGTTTGTGATGATATTGTGAATTCTAAAATAATATCTCTCGAGATTGTCAAAATAGGTGTGAACAAGGCCTATTGTCGTCTACCAAATTACCACGAGTCAAGCCTGAAACATCTTATTAGTGTTTTACCCCTAGGTACATCTATTCTAGATCCACATACACTTGTAGTATCCAGACATGGATGTATTTCTATGAAACCACTCACTCTATCCTTTACCAAAATTCCAGGGCATTTTTCTAAATGTTAACTCATCCTTATACTTATCCTTAGAGACATCTCTATACATATAATTATAAATATACCTAGGGATCTCACTAAGGTTTTCTTATCATGGTTTCCAAAGTTTAACTATACCTTTTCTCTGATAACTACTACAATGACCCTTTCCTTACAAACACTGACATTACATAACTTTTGGGGAAAACATAAACATTATACAAATAGTCTCCCAAAGACCATTGTTGGCATAGTGACTTTGGAAACATTGAAACATAAACACTGGTACATATGTGAACATCATCTTCCTCTAGGTTATTCATGACTATCAAACTTATTAGACATATCAAACATAGTACATATCATCATAACCTATGGGAAATTAAACATAAAAGAGGTGAGATCAAATGAGAAGTAAGGGTATACAAGGGAGACATTTAAGAATAAACATGATCATGAGTGTATGAGAATGTGATCATGAAAATAGAAGATCATACCTGGCATATCAAAGATCATAATAGAGATCATGGCATAAAGATTGGCAGTTTATAAGACATGAATCATAATGAAATAGAGAGCATAATACATGAAAGTATAACGTAGGAACAAAACATTGAATGGTGGAAATCACATAATAATATAAGGATTTCCATAGTATCCAAGGCATCATTATCAAGACCATCTTAGTAGACAAATTCCTTTACTGAACTAGGTAACCCTTGTTCCAGCCCTATATTACTGAACCGAGGGACCCTCGTTCAAGCCCTATATTACTGAACTGAGTAACCCTCATTCCATTCCTATATTACTGAACCAATTAACCCTCATTCCATCCATGTATTACTAAACTAATTAAACCCTCATTCTAGCCTTGTATTACTAAATGGAATAAACCCTCATTTCAGTCCAGTATTACTAAACTGAGTAACCCTCGTTCTAGCACTGTATTACTGAACTGAGTAAACCCTCATTCCACCCTTGTCTTATCTAATGAGATATAAATCTTTACCCAATGAATTGTAGGGATATGTAGGTCCCACCCATCTCATAATGGAATCATATATACATATTCCAAAAAACATATCGTAACCCATGAAATGAAATGGGTATCATAAAAATGTAAACATATTATAACATGTGCAAAGAGTTATAGGTTTCATAATCATTTCATCAAAATCATAACCACTAAAAGAGAAATGGATTTAATATACGTATAACCCATTAAAGATAAATGGGTTTTATAAATACCATGAAATTAAGCATAACTCATTCATAGAAAAGATATGAATCGAACCTATAAATCATTTCCTAGAAGTTATGAGTAAAATAAATAGATGTCATCTTAGATGGAAAATAATTTTGAAATATACTCTTAAAAAGTTTCTTGATGAAAATATCCTTTATTATTTGAAAAATAATTTTTAATAAATAAAACTATTTAAAAATAATTTTCTTACAAAATACCTTGGAAACTTATAAAGAAGACATGAAATAATTTTGAATTCATTTTTCCTTGAAAACTTTTAAAATAATATTCAAAATATTTTAGAAACATTTTTCTTTGAAAACACCTAAAAACTTTTAAAGAAAGCTTGAAAATGTTTTTAAAAACCATTTGATTGAAAATAATTTGAAAAGTTATAATGAAATCTTGAAAATTTTTTGAAATTAATTTTTCTTGAAAACATATAAAAGAATCTTGAAAACATTTTGAAAAACCCATTTCTTTGAAATCAATTTTAAAACATGTAAACAAGACTTGAAAACTTTTTGGAAATAGTTTTCCATGAAAACACATAAAAGAAGTTTGAAACCATTTTGAACTCAAATTTAAATGAAAATTTCTATTTAAAAACATTTTATTAAAGATTGAACTTTTTAAAAATACAAAGGGAGCTTTGAAGAAATGACTGTGGGTAAATCTATACATGTTGTATGAGGTCAAAAGAATAATACTTTTGCATGGTAAAAAAGATAGAAAAGTTCCTTGTTCGGAAAGAGAAAATAATATTCCCTTGAAAAGATTTCAAAATGAAAAAAGAGTAAAAATTTCTTTTAGATATTATAGGGTAATGTTATAATATTCTTAGAAACACTTTTTACAAAACATTGATTTATGACCAAAGAGAGGGTAATATAGGGCTTTCCTAAAAACACTTTATTAAATATCTTATGTACCAAAGAGTAGAAAATGGTACCAATAAATGAGTATGTCATGAAATAAAATAGGATAAGAAAACTCATGAGTATTCTTGAGATATGAATCTTAATATTTTATCAAAGGAAGGATAAACATAAAAAATCTCAAAAAGCAATGAGATAGTCTCATTGAACTCTTATAACTTGGTATCTTGGGATCATAATCTCCTTATAAGGAAATGAAATTAAATTAAGTATATAATATCATTAAAATATTTATATTCATGACATGGATTATAAAATGGAATTATATTTACCCCGAAAAAGATTTTAGGTGCATAACAAAACACGAGTCTCAAAGAAGGTAAATTGTGACAAAACATTTTTACCGATTTGGTAACTTTTGAAACATGAATACCATGATAGAAGGATCATAAAATGAGCATGTGAATACCCATAAATTAAATTAAAAGTTAAATATAATACAATAATTCTCAGTACATACACCACAAAAATGGAAATAGTGGAAAACATAGCTTGTATCTCACAGAAATTAAAAGTGAGATGAAATCCCCTTAACTTGTGTCTTGACTCTCTCCATACTCGTACAAGCTTTCTAAATAATAAATATAAGTTTATTATGCATCATTTTAAGAATAATATAATTATCTATATTATCAAATATGGTTTTATTATAAACTTATATTACCCACTTGTTAACAATCGTATGTTAAAGTTTTACTTCAGGTAATATTAACTTTGTTCTTCGCATTTTTCCTAATTTGTTTCATCTTTGGTGACTATACATATATCAGGATTCTAGAACATAAAACATGATATAATTATCAGGAATATACAGTATATTTTTATTATAATAAACTATATAATATAGTATCACGAAATGGAATAATCCATTCATGGATATGGTAAGCCGTACGTACGCATGAACATTGTTTCTGTTTTTATTCTCATATTGAAAGAAAGTATGTAAATGAAATATGTATATATATGTATGTATATATATATATATATAATTATTATAGTATCCTTAATATATCATATATATTATATAAGTTTATTAAACTCATCCTTAATAAATTACATGTGGTGTGTGAATGAATCACATCACTTTGAGGAGTAGTATTCCACACTTCCTCAAATGAGATTATCATATTAACACCAAATGGAAAGTAAAGAGATTTGTGTTGTAAAAGGAATAAAGAAGTTTAAATAAATAATAAATATAATATATTAAATATATAAATATATTTTACATAATAATGGACACCATGATTTCTGGTAAAGGAGAAAAGAACAATCATCATTTCATGAGGCAGTAGTTCACCATACATAGAAATAGTATGTTCAACATCCATTAGATGGAGGTGTGTGTAAGTGTAGGTCAGACCCTTTGAATAAAAACATCCTAGTATATGGATTATAAATATTTTTTTCACATATTAAGGAAATAAATATACTGTATTTTGTGTAGAAATAAAATAAAGGAAATGAGCTTGAGAGAAGACGTTACCCCTTATTTGGGTAACTCTTTTTAGTTTATGCCAAAATGCTTCCTTGAGAAGCATTCTTCCCAAAGGGAGGATTCAAGGTATAAGGTATGATTGTTGGTAGTATAAATGGGAATATATTTTAATAACATAAAAGTTTTTATAGGTGTGAGTAATTGTTAGAGTTTGTGGACTTTTATAGGGAAGGTAAAGGACTCACATGGAATTTTTAGAAACAAGTTATATGTGCACACATTCTTACCTAAGAAAAGTAAAAAAACCAAAAATAAATTAATAATGGAAGTTTTATGTCCGAAATATGTATATAAAATGGGTTTTGGAAAATTTTGTTGTTCATTTGGGTCCTTAATTTTAAGTCTCAGTTCCTAATTAAGCTTAATTTGGAATTAACTGATGTGATTAATTTAAATCACTTTTACTAATAATTCTGGTAAAACATTAACATGGTATTATTAGAATATAAATATTAGACTGAATAAAATGGTTTATGTTGTATTATTTTAAATTAAAATCATAGAAGTGAAAAAATTAAGATTAGTTCTAATCCTGCATACGAGATGAAATAACATGGTTTTAAAGTAGAAAAAAGTTCAAAAGTTTGTTAAGATTTTATATTCACTTTCAAAGTGAAATTGATTATAATGAATTAATTGATATTAATATATGTAATATTTATCAAATTTTACCTAAAAAATATTTATAAAATCTTTTATCATTAATAATTAATTAGACAAAAAGACAGTTTTTTACTAAAAAACATTTTTTTTCACTATTCATCAAAAAAAGAAGTTTCTCAGAAAAATCCAAAAAATTCACCCTTGCATAATTTCAATGTTATGAATTAAAAAATGAGGATTATTTTATAAAATTAAATTTATAAATGTTTCTAAAATTAATTTTATTATTATAAGCGGTTCATTCGAGAGAACGATGTTTTTAAACATAAAAGGACATTGCCAAAAACCATATCTTTCACTGTCAATATGTTTTATTTATATAAAGAAATTATAAAAAATATTTTGAAAGTATTTATTAATATTACTATAACTATTTTTATTTTTTAGGTTACAATTATCTCATTTAATTAATTATATATATATATATAAATATGTTTCATAGAAACTTAGTGTTGTGTACTTCGTACACCAAGTCAGTGTTGCTTGTAGTGCAAGACAAGTTGGTATTGCATGTAGTGCAAGAAAAGTTGGTATTGTGTGTGAAATTAATTTTTGAATTATTGTTTTAATATATATATATGTGTGTGTGTATGTATATATATATTTCTAGTGTCAAGTGAAATGAAAAATATTGGAAAGATAAATTAATTCGAAGAAAAATAATTCTCAAAATCCCAGGGTGTTCCGATCTTCATATAGGAATGATGTCAAAATTATGTTATTGGTAACATTAGGTACATAATAACATTCCAAATAAACTAATATCATTCCTATTTTCAATTAAATGTGGTAGTCACTAATGGCTAGAGCATTCCGCCACACACCATTAGCATCTTCCAGGTCCACCTCTCCTCTAGAAATCATTAAAAATCAACATGGTTCTAACTTTTTCATATAAATGTGCAAAAAAAAAGCTATATATAATACCCAATGTATAGATATTTAAATATTACACTCAATAAAGAACAAACTTTTAGCTTCCCCTTGATTCTTGGTGTAGTTCCTTTTCCAGTGGCCTTTCTTTCCACATACAAAACATACTACCTCCTTTTCCTGTCCCGACCTATGGATATTCCCTTTCTTGGAAGGATGGTGCTCAAGAGATTTTGACATTTTACGGGTTTTGGTCCCCTTTTCCTTGTTCTTCCTTTTCTTATTAACCATATAGACCACAATTTTATCACATCCCATGTCCTTATCCACTTGGAGAATCATAGTAAGAAGTTATGAAAGACACTTATTATTATTTCTCATATTATAATTAAAAATAAAACTGTAGAAGGTCTTGGGTAGCGAGGAGATTATGAGATATGTTTGTAACTCATCTAGGAATTTAATCACTAAGATATGAAAGTGTTCAATATAGACAATAATCTTGATTACATGAGGTCCAGCTGGAACCAACACACCAATCCTAGTTGTAAAAATAGCATTAGAGATCATGTATCTATCTTGTCTCTCCTTCTCTTGGTAGAGATAATAAAGGCGAGAAATCATGTTATACAAATCCATATAATCACTTTTCTTAAAACTATCTTTGGTATTAGATCATATCATGAAACACTGAACATCTGTTGAACCATTCAAATGTTTCTCATAGAAAGTTAACACTTCATTACTGGACTCATTACCAGATGTATTAGGAATAGTTTCTTCCAGCACATAAAATTTCCTTTCATGGTGTAGAATCACGTGTAAGAGCCTCTGGAACTATTATAAATTTATGATGGTTAGAAGGTATCCTTCTCAAATATGGATCAAATTGATATGTTTAATGTCATTTTAATTGTTGTTTCTAAAAATCATATAAGAAAATCTTAGTAATTTATCTAATAAAATTTGAATAAATAAATAATTAGTATATTTATTATTTTTCCACTATTTTATCATAACCCAATAGCCCTCACCATTGTATTTGGAATATCCTATTTCTTGTAAATTGTAGTGGCAATGATCTTTATTCCCCTTCTCATCACCCTCACTTTGGATGTTCAAGAAAATTGATGGTTTTTAGGTTGGAATTCCAAATTAAAACTACATTAACTCAAAATTAGTTGATATGTTGAGTGGACTCCCCAACCCTAAAATCCATAAATAGGATTTCATCAACCCTGGTCTCTTAGTTATAGTAATTCCTACTTTAGTAGTCAACCCTTGATGCAAACTAAGTTTAGTCAACCCATGTTAGAATTCCCTGATAATTGAAAGCACCCCAACTTTAGCTGGTCAAGAACTTTGAATTATGGTTCGATTTTCACTAAAGTCTTGGAAGGCTATACCAAATTAATATATATAATTTAATTTTTTTTCTTTATGCATAAATTTTCAATTATTATCTTTGTTACATGATTGTTAATATTTATCGGATTTACTTAAGTGATTAACCATGTCTTAGAAAATATTTATGCATAATCCACTTTATTTTAGTTCTATCTTGAATGCCTCTTAATACATTAATTCATGTGATCGAAAAAAACATCCATAATAACATAACCATGAAAAATGATAGAAATAAAATAATAAATTGGTATGATCATGAGATTTTTCTAATGGACAGTTTATATAGAGAATGATAAAATAATCGTCGACCAAGGGGAAAAACACTGTGAACCAATTAAGGTTCGTGTGGTATCTTTTCACCTGTCCACCTATGTATCTTTCTTAGATTGGTTTTTCCTCTACTCCAAACTTGAGCTACCTCTTCTAGATTAGTAACTCCATCCAGTAAATATTCTTTTATTCATATGAAGTTTAGGGTAAGGGGTTTATATAAAAGAAAACATGGGCATGTATGTTGTTACATAATAAGAGGAAAGATGGAACACCTGAACATAATTTAATTTAATAATATATTAATATAAACCAATCACATATAAAGGTCTGGTATAAGATCATGATCATCCATATGCATGCAATGAATTACAAATTTAATAAATTTAGCATTCAATTATTAATCATACTTATTTAAGATAAATCATGATCCAATAAATTAATTATCTTCTTTAATTAATCAATTATTTTATCCTAATTATCGTCTAAATTTTCATAAGATTATTATCCAGCATAATTTTAAGAAAATTAAATAAATTTATTATAATTAACTATTTACAATACAAAATGTACCTTTTAGGAAACACATTGAGTACTCGTTTGAACTACCCAACATGTATTATAATCATATATTATTTACTCTTGTGACATGTGGAATACATGAATTATCACATAATATCATGATGTGTAATATCAACTTAATGATCTCACAATTTACAGGATTCCTTTTTTTAATGTTGAATGTAATGATTCAATGCGTAGAGTAATAAATATAATATGACTTATGCATGATATGTATATCCAAACATTACATTGAAATTAATTAGGAATTTATATATGAAAAAACCCATTACATGGCATATCCTATAAACTTAATGACCACACATAAGCACATGTTTATAAGGTTTACATAATATAATAAATTAATTCTTAATTATGGATAATTTGATATAAGTACACTGCGTGTACAAGCTAGCTATATGGAATGTACAAGCCAGCTACATGACGTGTACTACTCTCATTCTCTATCTGTGGCACACGCCTAGGGACTCAGTGTGTATCTGTTCCATAGAAAGTATTTGAGTACATAGCATGTACATTATCTACATGACATGTGGTCTCCAAGTCACATGGCCACCATTCAGGTAGTCTATGTAATAATATACAAGACCCATATGTGATTAGGGACTACATTCCCTTTACGAAAGTTACACGATGTGTACTCTAGCTGACCGTACGCTAAACTGGCTCAGTCACCACACATTTTATAATAAAATCTACCGTGTGTAATAAATCCACATTCCTTGAATTAATTCAAAGTTAATTCTTAGTACATTAAACACTAGCACATGGCATGTACCTCCAGGTACATGGTGTGTACTCTTTTGTTGTTCAGTTAGATTCCTCTACACCTCCAGATGAGATCTTCAAATTTATTTTGTTCATAATATTAATCAATTTGATTATATTTAATAGGAATGAATATGAAGAATAGGATCTTGCAATTCAGATTTAATAATGATTAAGCTAGAATTGAAAACTAAATTAAAAATGTGTAAATCAATCAACAATATTTAAATAATTATAAATAATTATGTGACCTACTCTGATACCACTTGAAGGTTCCGAGTGTAGGGGACGCATGTGATGGGTTATGACCAACTTTGTTTTCATAATCTACGATCAATCAAAGATTTACACAACAATAAATATTGTGATCAATGAAATTTAATTAATGAATACAGATATTGAATAAAATTTTGGAACCAAAGTGCAAGATCATCACATATTATTTATAATTAAATTAATCAATAAATAATTATCTTGTGATAGATTCTTTCTTCATTGATTTATCTAGAAATGGATCTACATTGTACCATCATTGCATTAAAGTAATCAAGATTATATTCCCTCTAGTGGTGATCCACACATGTTTGAAAAATATTTGAACATCTCTATAGGAATATCTAGGTGATAGCATGTAAGATCATATTTCTTGTGTCGTTCACCTTTGATCACCCTAAGAATCGCTTCCAAAGTACTCTCCTTGATCCCTCTTAAATAGAGAGTATAAGGTGGAATAAGATCACTCTCTATTAAAGGGAGCATTCTAGGAGAGGGGAGATCTCTAGGGCTTCGAGAAGATTCTTTGGATTTCATTATGCACAATAAAAGAAATTAATTGTATCTCATGAAAAAATAATATAATTGGGTGTATATACCACTAGGGTTAGAGATAAATAATTTCAAAAGTTCTATTTAATATTTACTTTATCTCTGAAAAAACTCATGTTTATAATGATATTATTATTATTATTATTTTTTGATGTGTTCTAAACTCATGAATTAAATTAAATATTATTTAATAAATTTTTATTCAATATATATTATTTCTCATCGAAACATTAAACTCAGTCCTCCATTACACCACAATACTTATAAGAGATTAAATCAAGACTATTTATTTAATAAATAAATATTACTTCATTATTTTCGAACAAATAAAAGAATATTATATCCACTAAAGAGAAAATAAATATTTATTAAATATTTCAATCACATAATATTGTATTGAATAGTTAGTGATAGAATATATACAATCAATAAAATATAAATAATTATTAAACCACAAGCGGGAATACTATTTATTCACTTGTTGAATAATAAATCAATAATATATTATTTAACTGAGATTTTGGATACACTTAGTGTGTGACCCTCTAGGCCTCTTTCTCAATGGAATTAGATGAAGTAGCCTAAAATTCAAGGTTATAAAATAGAAACACGCCAAAGTACCCATAGAGAAAAAATTTCATTCTACAATGACATAATATCTCACATGGATGCTCATTGTGTAATATAATCCCTTTATCACAATATCTTTAATCAAGTAGGTTTCATGCTGGTGCCATCAAACTATGTTCTCGATGTCTCTTTTGTTGAATTTTTTGAAATATAAATTTCCTATAGAACACCATGGACATGGATTTATTTAGGCTATATCATTTCCATAAAAGGTTCTAAGATATCATCTTTTGTTTTGTAGAACAATAGGGACCAATCTTTTCTCATATTATTCATTAATAAACCATTACTCATGATGCACCCAATATGTCCTACCTTTCCACAAACATATGTCATCACAAAATTCATCAATAAATTAAAGTATATGACTAATAATACTCATTAAGAATAATATTAATGTCTAAGGATCAATAATAATTTTCATGGATAGGGAAATCTAATTACACATATAAATGATGATTTTCTACTGATAGGTCTCATTTTCATAATATCCTACACTGAATATTACAGAGCGCATACACCATGAGAAGGTGACTCTAAGTCCCATGAATATGCACTCCTAATAGATTGTATCATTTTTTTCCCTTAAATGTTTTCATCTGAATATATAACATATGTTTAAGAATATTCTCATGGAACTTCTGGGTTCTCATTATACTGGGGAACTTCTATGACCTTTTAATGTGAAAACTACTCTTAGGAAATTATCACATACTATGTCATGAAAAAGAACAATCATGATGTTTTAAAGAGTTTATTAATATTAGAAACAATGAATAAAAGTTATCATAAAGTACACATAAGTTTGTTCTAGGGAACCAACCTCAAATGATATGGACCCAATAATGGTGATATAGGGTTCAAATTAAGTTTCGATGTGTTCAAACTGATGAAATAGATGGGGAAAGGTGAATATAAAATGCATAATAAAAATGGAAAATAATGTGGTTATTTAATTTAGGTAAATAAAGATAACTTAATAAATAATGTGAATAAATGTATATTAGGTTCTAAATAGTTCCTTTAAATTTAATATGGTGGAATTTTACGCTTCATTATGTCTTTATGATAAGTTAAACTCAACCTGGTGGTTTTAGGGGGTATAGTTATTGCTGAAATTATCATTTAATCATGTGGATCTAGAACCCATTATTGTTATTGAATGGGGTAGTTGACATGGACTTGGATATTCACTCTACATTGGTTTTTCAATCTTAATTTATTCTATATACTGATGTTGATATCGAGTCTCCCCATTTCCAATATTTCAATTTGTTTTTTAACATGGTGAACTTATTTTTTTAGGAATGATTAAATTTCATTTAAATGGATGGAAAAATCCTAGAAAACTTTATGAATTCACATAAATTAACTAATTCAATATTTTGTGCCTCAAAAAATCATCCATCCATTTGAAATTTAGGAAACGGTATGATTGAGTGACTGAAAAATAAATATTTTATTTAGAAAAAAAATCCCTTTTTAGGGTTGAGTGAGAACCTGAACATATGACAACCAAAAAAGTAATTAAACATTCATAAGACAATGTTTCATTGTTACAAAAGAATTTAAACAAAATAGTACCTTACACCCAGTGAAAACTCCTTCATTGAAGCCAAAAATATTATTTAGTCTTTGGTAGCATTAAATTTCTCACTTGAATAATCATTTAGTTCAACTCCATGTGTAAATAAGGTTATCTGAGTTCGCTAATACCATATTTTTAGCTTATACACTTGAGGATAGGGGAGGAAAATTAAATATATTTGCTCTAAGTTGGTATAACATAGGTCACACTTCATTTAAAAGACATAATCTATGAGATATAGAAGTGCCACCCATGTCTAATGGAACTTTGAAAGTTTCCACAATAGGACCTGCCAAGGGGATGTCAAACTGAGAGCACAAATCCCCATTTCCATGGTTTTTTGAAGCCATCCTAGATGAATTCGTGATGTAAATTACTGCCCTGTTTTCCCCACATTGAGGACGACAAGTGAGATTCCCTACTCCAGGATCAACCAATCCAACCATCTGGTATGAGGAATAGTACTTGCAAATTTTAACCATCCTTCCTTCCTTGGTAGAGAGTAAAACCATCTTCATCAACCACTAGTAATTTAACCTTATTAAATAAGGACCTTAAAGGATCCTTATTAGTTGGAACTACCACCATAGAAACCAATGAGGGGAACACTTGACCAATCCCACCCCCCAATTGACACATTCCCTTCAAACACCTTGGGGAGGTGAAGACCAGGATGTTGTTTCTTGGAGGAACCTCTTGTATCCATAGACAAATCCCCATCAAGATCCATCCTGCAAGTCCAGGGAGATTAGTGAGCACACGAGGTAACCTATGGGAATCCATTTCACACCTATGATCCCCATCGGAAAAAGATATGCATTTTTTCATATTAGTTAACAAATAAAGATTAAAATAGCAAGTTTTAATGAAGTTATTAGTTTTATAAATTTTTCGTATGGGTATTTTTATTTATCTTGTTGTCATTTTTGTTCTTGATTTATTTTTTGTCACATAGTTTATCTATGATTTCCTAACTCAAGTTGCTTGATAACTTGAATATAATTTGGGGCAGTGATGTTCATGTATTTCAGTGTTGATATTTATATCTCTCTCTCTACCTGTAAGATCCTGATTTTTTAGAGATTCATAGGGCTTGTTTACAAGTATTTTTTTTCCATGTTTATAGTTCTTTTTTTTGTGTTGTAACTGGGGTTCATTTGGGTGTAAATTTGATAATTTTTGAAGAAGTATGGGTAGTGCATGGTTGGTGCATGGTTTTCCCAAACAATGTTCCCTAGCCCAGCAAATCACGTGAACCCACACATAGGGGATTCGAACGGTTGGTACATGGATTTTCAAACAATGCACCTCTTAGGAGAAATTGTGCACCCCCTAGAAGAAACACATGGTTAAGGTGTCGGTTAGGAGAAGCAGTGGGCCCCAAGCAGCAAATCATGCGTACATGATTTTAATTCCCCCAAAATAAGTTTGTAAAATTTCTATACCCCCATATTAACCCAAAATTGATCCCCATTCAACCCCTATGATTTTATGATGATTTTGAAGGATCATATACATATTCTAATCCCTCCCAACCTCTATTCTTCATGATTTGAACCCTGAATTGAAGATCCACACCCCTCCCGGTAAGAGGATCTTATCTTATGTGGTTTTTTTCTTCTATATCATGTCTCCCTCATCTTTTGAAGGGAAGTTATCCTCTTCCTTTTTGGATCTAGATCTATTATTTTTAATCTATATCTATGATTATGGGAACTTTATTATCGATCTTGATTGAATTTTTCATATCTAGATCTCATTCTATGTCGTTGTTCCACTAAAATTAGGGATTTCCCTTGGTGAGAGTTCTTCATCAATCCTATGGTAGGTGGTATATTATTCAAATACAAAAGTACTGATTTCAATTATGTGTATGTAATTTTATAATTTATATTATATGATTATAAATTGAGTGTATTTTATAGAATTAATTACTTTTTTGAATTTATTAATTGAGGGAATTGTGAAATTGGGAAATCAGGAATATTGGGATTTTTAATTTGAAAAATTAATTATTGAATTAATTATGGAGTTATTGAGATTGTTCAACCTGATTAATTAATTTTTGAATTAATTGATGGTAATGGTTGGAATTATTAAATTGATTAATTTGGAATAATTAATTTTTGAATTAATTATGTTTAGATTAAGATGATTGAAATTGAATAATTAATTATTGAATTAATTTTTAGATGTTTTTGTGACTATGAAATTGATTGAGATGATTAATTAATTGTTGAATTAATGAATATGGTTTTGGAGATTAATTTATTGTTGAATTAATAAATGTAATTAATGTGATTAATTAATTGTTAAATTAATTAAGGGAAATTAAATGATTAATCAATTTTTGGGTTAACTAATGAGATAAATGTGATTAATTAATTGTTGAATTAATTAATGGGATGATGTGAATATGAAATTGTTGAATTTGGTTAAATAATTAGTGAATTAATTAATGTGTCATATGTGAACTGAAATTAATAATGGTAATAATGTCATTCATATGTGAATTGAAATGATGAGTGGTAATAATGGTATTCATAAGTGAATTGAAATGATAAATGAAAACAATATCATTCATATGTGAATTTAAATGATAAATGGTAATAATGGAATTAATATATTAATTGAACTGATAAATGGTAACAATGGAATTCATATGTGAATTGAAATGATGAATGGTAACAATGGAATTCATATGTGAATTGAAATGATGAATAGTAACAATGGCATTCATATGTGAATAGAAATGATGAATTTTAATAATAGAATTCATATGTGATATTGAAATGATGAATGGTAACAATGGAATTCATTTGTGAATTGAGATGAAGAATGGTAACAATGGAATTATGAGATATGATATCCCTTGGGGATAGTTCAGACACCAGCATGGACTGAAGATGGTATTGAGAGTTTGGGTGTCCTTGGGAACCTAAAGGTTATGTGGTTAAATAAGTATTAATTGAATAAATGTAAACTATTTACTTTATTGTGTGTACTTTATTCTTTATACAATTTCATACACTATTCTAATTGGATATTGTTTTATACATCATTGGTGGTGGCCTACTCAGTTATACTCACACCCTACTCAGGCTTCCTGATCGATACCTAAATATATTTCATGATTTAAGGATAGGTTAAGGTTAAAGGCCTTATATTAGATAGATGATATGAGATGGATCGTGGGTGAGGAAACCAAACATGGTTCGGGACCCACTTGGGAGTTTTCAATGTCATTATTTTTGGGTTTTCATTTTGACACTTAGCACGTACTTTAGCATGGCATATATACTATTTACTTTTGATATTGTATTTGTAGTTTTGGTCATCATGAGATACTGGAATTGTTCTAGTTATGATTATATAATTTTTTATTATATTTTCATTTTCTCTATGGTATTAATCTGATAAAGAGTGTATAGTCTCCCCATGATCTATATTATACCCTCACTACTAGTCAAAAGCCTTTGGGATATGGGGAGGTTCACATGAGTTCATGTGACTAACCGGCTTGGGGTATTGGTGTGCGGAACCCAAGCCCAAATGTTATAAAGTGGTATCGTATCCTAGTTTTCTTTTCTTTTCTTTTGTCTTACTATTTGGGAAAGGTGGACAGGACATTAGGAAGAGGTAGGACTTTATTATGATCTCTTTCATTGGATTATCTAACCCATGTAAATGGGATAAACCAAGCACCTAGGGTGGGATTTTAGTTATTTCTATTTGTTGTTATAGTTTAATATTATTTCACCTTGGGTGACATAAGTGTTGTGTGATGAAATTTTTACTTGAGATTTGTTGATATTTGACTTGTGGCCCAAAAAGGCATAAGATTTTTGTTAGCATGCATCATTATAGGAACTCGTGATTATTGTGACAATCATCATTTATCAGAATAAATTGGAAAAGAATATATAGGTATATTTTTGAACATGAATTATTTTTCATTTCTTGTGAAATTGAAATGAAATGGGTCCTAATGTGAAATTGAGAATTTTGAAATGATGAATTATGTGAATAAAAAGGCGTGTAGAAAAAAAATTGAAATGAGAATGATTTCACCCTTTTTTAACCATGACCTAGATGTAGTATGGTTAAGGGTAGTGATAGCACCTCAGTTTTGACCATGTGGTGGGGTTTTGGAAAAGATAATTGTTTTGTCTTGTTGTGTATTACTCTTAAGAAAATTTTATAATGTTTTATTATGTGTCCACATATATGTTTTTGGAATTGTAGAGATATTCCTCTTTGATGACAGTTGTTGATAGGGTGGCTGGAGTTTATGGATAGAGATGCTCCACTAGTAGTAGAACGCAAAGAACTGATAATGCCGAGTGAGGAAACATGGGTGAAATTTCTTCAGAACTTTTATTGCTTAATGAAGTTTATGTAAAGAGACCCAGATCAAGTTTTGAGGAGTATTAATGACCTTACACGGGGAGTTTCAGTTACAAAACCCTCTGAATTTTACCAAAGAGGGTGGACCTGAGGCAACAATGTTCCGGGTTGAGTCTATCTAGACCAAACATGATAATTTAGAGACTCCTATTGAGAATAGGGTCAAGTTGGATTCTTATATGTTATAAGGATCATCAAAGCACTAGTGGG
Source organism: Viscum album (assembly GCA_963277665.1). Taxonomy (NCBI): domain Eukaryota; kingdom Viridiplantae; phylum Streptophyta; class Magnoliopsida; order Santalales; family Viscaceae; genus Viscum; species Viscum album. Next base: position 816,030,756 of record OY728137.1, read on the forward strand.
ATGTTTAGGATCATACTTGACACTCTGATGGTATGTTATAGAATGACTTTTTGGAGAAGTTCTTGGATAATTTCTATCCAGAGATGCTAAGTCAGGTGATATTAATTGAGTTTATGAAATTGACTCAGGGTTTTATGTCTATGATAGACTACATTGTACACTTTATAGTTTTTCATTTATTTTCTCCAATTTTATTAGGGGATGACATAGCTATGCCAAGGTTTTTCCTATATGAACTTAAATGTGAGATTATGTCCCAAGTTAAACTCTTTCGGATAAAGAAGTTTTCTGAGGTGGTGGATCAGGCTCTCATAGATGAGGGAAACCTAAAGGAGGATTCTATTGTAGGATTGATGGTTGTTTCTAGAAAGTTAGGAGGTATGTCCTTTGAGATCAGGAAGAATTTATATGAGGGTGTTATCTAGGGGAATGGGTGGAACAATGTCCATGGGAAGGGTCAGTTGAACATGAACTTACTTAGATTGTATATCATTACTTCTGTTGGAAGGACCACTATCATAGAAACAATATAACGCCCTGACCCCAGGATCCCAGATCCGGTGTATTATTTTAATACATTGGAAATATTACAAGAAATCAATTCCTGAAGAACCGATCAGTTTAGTAGTCTTGGAAGATAGATTACATATATGAACGTTACATTACACATTCAAACATAAAACACAACATAAATAATCTGTTGAGAATGCCATTATTCCCCTAGCTTAACCATTCATGTCAAACATAATACAATTCTTGGAATCTTATAAAAAATAAAACATAAGAAATGGGTGAGCTCAAATGCTCAGTAAGGGTATATAACTTATCAAAAGATATAAAATTTTAAGGAAAGATATGTAATAAAAACAAAAACATTTTAAACATAAACTTGAACATAATATGGAGAAAATAAATCAAACATTACCATAAAAACATGAACATGGATATTCTACTAGTCGAATAATCACATGTAGTAATTAATTTCATAATAATGGAATACCTAATGCCGGAAAACATTACCACATAGTCATGGCCTTGTGCCAAGACTACAAATAATTTTTTTGTCAAGGCCTTATTCCAAGACAGTAATTTGTCCCATGATACCTATCGATGCATCGAGGAGCTATAAAGGGCTCCACCCATCACATACTAAGTCCACTGCATTCCTTATATGAAAATGTTGAAACATAACATAAACATTCGTATTAAGACTAGCATACAAAATGTCAATACATTAATCATAAAACATGAATGATATAAAAATAGCACATTTACAGTCAAAAATATCATTACTCATTCAATACAATATTGAAGATTGTATTTATAATAAATCAACCTCAATCAAGAATAATATCCAAAAAGGATGTTGACATAGTTGAAAATGATTAGTAAAACTCTTTGAGAGAAATATCTCATTTCATGAAAGCATTTAAAAGTCAGACAATTTATCAAGGAAGAAATTTAATTTTTTTTGAATCCAAGTGTCCCATACCACTTTGAAACTTTTTAAATGTATTAACATTTTAAGACATTAATTTTCATATAAATAAATCTTTATAAACAATTTTGAAAACATGTACATTAATGAGAATGATTTAGAAGAATAAATATTTAATCAATTTAAAATGATGATCTAGTTAAAGAGACCCTTAAAAAGAATAATTTTTAAAACTCCTTTATGAATGATGGATGGATAATATGTCCCAGTAAATACTTACACATAAACAATCTCGGATAATAATGAGATTGAAGAATTAACCCTTACCTTGCACTTTCCTTTGGTTGGAGGTACATTTAACCTTCTTTATAATGACCATAGTATGTTATTAAATTATAACCGAACCATATTCATATTTATTATATCATAAATGATTAATTTATGAATTTATGATACCCTTTTAATAATGATTTCTATGTTAATTTAACATTTTGGGTAATAATAGATTTCTTTATCATACATGTTTTAACTTGTTATTCTTGATCGTATCATTTAGATAATGATATAAATTATTCAAGAATATAAAACATGATTTATATATAATATATATTTAGAATATAAATATTTATAATAGATATATATATGAAATGGAAAACATCATTTATGGAGATGATAGGTCGTACGTACGCATAAATGTTGTTTATGTTTTCATATCGTATTGAACGGAAGTAAGTGAATAAGATATATATAAGTTCATACATACATATACACATATATATATATACATATATATATCCAGTAGCATTATTATTTCATATACTACATACTTATTAATAATATATATTTTTATAATCTTTATTGAATGGTGAATGTGGAAATGAATCTTATCGTGTTGTGGAGACAGTAAGTCGTACTGACACATGAGCGACGATCTCATTTCATTAATGATTAAAAGGTGTAAAATTGGATGTTATATTAACTATAATGAAAAATTATCATGTTATTTTAATTATTTATATACATATTACTCATCATTATATCCATCCAAATAACATAGTTTTGATTAACAAATTACACCACAGCGTGGAGACGATAACCCGTACGTACACACACATGGTGACATTATCATTCATAGGATGGATTGAATAATGAATATGGTTGTACCATATTTATAATAACATGAAATTATGTATAATTTAATAGATTTATTATTTTGGTATGAAAATAGAAAATAAAGATAAAGTTGAAGAAGAAAAGAACTTTGAAAGAAGTGATAAAATAATTACCTCTTCTTTGGGTGTTTCCTTTTGATTTGAACAAAAGGGATCCTTAGGTTGGCTTTCTGATCAAGGGAAGGCATCTAGGATGAATTGAAGGAAGTTGGGAAGATATTTGCGCAGGTTTTGGAAAATAAAAATTAGTTTGGAGGTGTGATTTTGAGAGAAGGGTAAGTACCCTTTTATAAGAGAGGTGAGGGTCACTTTAGGAAAAGTTAGAAATATTATTTTATTATACAATCATTTTCGGTTTCTAATGGATTAAAATTGATTTATTTCAAATATAAGGTGGGGATGGGTCCAAATACTCTCAACCAAAAGTTGTTAGACTAGTTTAGGTCACCATATTAACCCTATCTTTTAGATTTAACTATTAGATAAATAGTTTCACTTTAACCATGTCCTCTTGTATTATTATAATAAATGGTTAATAAACTTACTATAAAAATACAAGTGAACCCCAAGTGGTTCATTAATAAAATATTTATCATTATATAAGTTTTTTGGACGAAACTTATATTTTTAAGAATATTATATCATTTAATATTATAGTATTTGTTTTGAAAACTAATTTATTTCAATTTTGACACTATTTAGTATTTGGTTTTTGTGAAAGTCATAAAACATGATTAATTTGAAAAAAATTCATTGAATCAACCCTAACATGTCATATTAATATATAAAATTATTGTATGTCATCAAAATCCTCAATTTAAATTTATTATTAAATTTATAATATCAATTATTTTTATCTTTCATTGATAAAGTAATTACTGCATCATCATTGTGTCATAAATAAATTTAATTATTTAATCACTAAAATTTATAAAAAAAATAACATTATGTATTAAATCTATTTATATTTATAATGAAATTTTATAGTGGAATATATCTTATGCATAACCCTATATTAAAAATGGTTTAGTTATTAAAATTGAATTTAAAACTTTTAACTCTTCTTTAAATAAAATAATATTAAATGTTCTAATCTAATCCAAGTGGACAAAAAGGATCATATTTTATTCCTAAGGTTATTTTTGGTTGAAATATACGTATCCAATATAATTAGGACATGTATTATGGTAATTATAGTATTTTTTATCTTTAATTAACCTATTTACTTTTAATCATGGTAAATAAAAGTCAAAAGTTACTATTCACCAAAAATTATTTTCATCTTATTAAACCACATTTTTCATACTAATATATACCATGTATCTCATATGTTTGAAATTCAATTCAAAAAAGAGGTAAAATTATGTTTTATGAAAATTTGCAAATGTGCCTAAAAGGCGGGTAAAAGACGTTAAAAAGTTCAATAAAATTTTATACATCTAATTTTATAATAAAATAACTACAATGAATTACATTGAACATATATATATATATATTATATCATTTTTTACTAAAAATAAATTTAAATACAATAAATAATTATTTAAATAAAAATTCGGTTTTAAACAATAACGCAGTGTTTTTCACTATTTATCAAAAATTGAAAGTTTTCAGAAAAATATCAAAAATTAAACCTAAGATAATTTTTATATTATGAATTCAAAACTGAATTTTATTTTACCAAATTTAAAACATAGAATTTACATTAATTAATTGGAAATTAATGCTCGTTGTGAAAACCAAAAAAGGGGGTTTTAAAAAAAGTAAAAACTATCACAAGATTGACATGTGTTTATGTCAAATTTAAATTTGAAATTACTTATAATGACCCACATTGTATTAAATGTTAAAAATATAATATAATTATACTTCCAATACATTAAAATTTATAATTTAAAACTATAAATTAGTTTGATAAAAAAAGTTGTTTTCAATTAAAATTTAGTATTTTTCACTATTCACCCAAATATGAAAGTTATCAGAAAAACACTGAAATTTTTTCAAAACTAAATTTTTACATCCCGATTATAAATAGAAGTTTAGTTTTTCAAATTTAATATATAATAGTTTCAAATAATGGATTTAAAAATGGTTCGCCATTAAAAGGCGGTAAAATTGCATTTTATGAAAAATACATCCATTATCTGAAAATTGAATTTGTTCTTATATTATGTCTAAGAAACACATAATATGGATGTTAAAATTATATAGAGCATATAAAACTCAACATGTAGTTAATACTATTCATAACTATTTTTTGAATGACTAGTTTGGTAAGTCGTGATGCTCTTGAACTCGGTGTTGGGAGTAGCACAATTTATTGAATTAATTTAAAGAGATAATGTACTATGAAATCTTGGGGTGTTACATTCTACCCTCCTTCAATAAATTGTGTCCTCAAAATTTGAAATTTTTCTTTGAAAAGAAAATGTTAAAAATAGATAAATACCTTTGTGGAAGACCCACATTGGAAACTGGGTTAATAAAATTTAGTCTTAATAAGAGGGAAATGTAAATGAAAAAGTCACCACCAAATTAGGATCTTGATTATAATAACATTTGTGGAAATTAGAGACACATAGATGGAGGAAAACGTAAATATTTACAGGGAGTGATTGAGGTCATCAATCACAAACAAGTGTAATATTGAGGGCCTCAAAGCCATCAATCTATGATGATTTAAAATATAATTGGTTCAACAAATCATAAGGTTTTAGGATAAAACATTTTTGGTTTTAGGATCCCTTACCTAAAGTTTAAGAATTAATTTATTAATAGAATAATAGGGAAAAATATATACTTGGAAAGTAGAGTTTCATCCTTTAACTAATTCCTACCACAATCTCATCTTTCACTCCAAAAGATAATAGAATTCAAAAATCTTCTATTTATCCTAATCATTTAGGGTTCCAAAAATAATGAATTTATCATTCATTTGTTAGATTATTTAAAAAAACTAAATTATAAAAATTAGGACATCACATAGGTCAGTGGTAGGTGATGCACCCTTGTCACCCTTTAGTTGCAGGTTCAAGTCTCGCACCCTTACCGGACGCGACAGGTTGTCGCCTGACCTCCGAGTTGTTCTTTTTATAAAAATCTAAAAATAATATTAAGAAATGATTTAAACTTAACAATAGTATCAAAAGTTAAACTTAATCCATTCCATCCTTTAGACTTATCCAAAAGAATTCTATCCAAACTCAGAGTCCAAAATTTATAAGGAAGGTAAGCATAATGAAGATATTTTTTTCCATGTAATAACATGTGAATACCTTCATCGTGTATTCTTTTAAAACATGGTTACACCCTGAATAAAACCTTATTTATTACATTCATGATCCCTTAATCCATATATAATAATAGATATACTAATTATATCGAAAAATGGTGTAAACTCCAACAATAATGGAATAAATGAAAAATTAATTAGTTTCAAAGTAGTCAAGAATATCGAATATAATTTATCAAAATCAATCATATCGTATTCAAAAATCACTACCTCAGTATCAGAACCATATTAAGGTTTATCTTTCCTTCAACCATGTATTTTCCAAAAAGTTTACCTTGCTATTGAGTCACTTTTCTTAGAACCATATAATCTCAAATCCTCAATGAAATAGTACTGCAGTACAATTCTTATTTATTTCCATAATCCATATAACAAATACAACATCGATACAACACTCAAATGAAATAATTCATTAATAACAACATAATAACACTAGTCATTACTCTTCATCTCTGGTAGTATCATAACCTGATTATTATCCAATTGCATCATTTAGGGAATACTCTGATGATTTGGACATTGATTCGCGTAGTGTCTCAACTCCTTACAGATGAAACATTGTACATTTGAAACCTTTCTCTTACCCTTTCATTCACGTACTGGGTGTAATTTTTCTCCACACTTATAACAAACTCTCATTCCCTTCAATAATTTACCAAGGTGATTCTTTCCAAGTTATCACGTATAAAAAAATTCGTCTTTACCATCTTTCCTTTATCCATCTTCCTCTCTACCATCCTTTTCTTCTCTTGCTTCCCTTTAAAGCCACAGGACTCAAGGAGTTCTTTACTTATCTTTCTAACACATGATACTATTTATTCATATGATGAGAATATGTGGGAGACCATTTCCCTTCTAAATGTTGGATTAATACCATGAAATATATGATACATCTTACTCTTTGGACCATGCTTATTGTTGGATTTCTCATTACTTCTACTAGGATACATTTCTAAACAATTTTATACACTAGGTTAGTTTTTGAATCAAAATGCATAATCCCAAACTTGTATAATACCTAATGTAAATTGAAAATATTATTCTTATAATCTATAATCATAAAAAATGTTTTCTTTGAAAATTATTTACTTCTAAATCCTTCATAATGGCTTGTAATGAAAATATGAATTATCCTAAGCATATCCCCTGAGAGTTTAGCAACCAAGATTGGAGCAAGTCCCATTGTCCGGTACAAAGATACCCCAGGTCGAGCCCGAAACTCCTTGTCAGAGTTTTCACTCCTAAGTACATATGTTCCAGAGCCACCTCTAACTGCCCGTATCTAGATAGGGATGTATTTCATGGAAAATACACAAAATCTCTACATTACTAAAATTCTTGGAATTTCTTCTATACTAATACTCAAAGTATATCTTAAGGTAATGTGCTCTAATCAGAGTTTTTCTAAATATAGTATCCAAGGTTTGTACTAAACATCCTCACATACCAAATATAACTCCCCAACCCCAGAAGCCCAGAGCCGGTGCATTATTTTAATACATTGGCATGATTACAAAGAATCAAGTCCCGAAGGACTGATCAGTTTATTAGTCTTGGAAAATAGGTTACATATATTAATGTTACATTACACATTCAAACATAAAACACAACATAAATAATCTATTGATAACACCATTATTCCCCTAGCTTAAACCTGCATAACAAACATAATACCCTTCTTGTAATACTTGTAAAAACAAAACATAAGAAATGGGTGAGCTCCGATGCTCAGTAAGGATAAATAACTTTTCGAACACTATAAACTTTTAATTCAATATGTGTAATAAAAACAAAAACCTTTTAAACATAAAATTGAACATAATATGGAGAAAATAAATCAAACATTACCATATAAACATTAACATGGATACTCTACTAGTCGGATAATCACATGTAATAATTAATTTCATAATGAGGGAATGCCTAACGCCAGACATCATTACCACATATTCAAGGCCTCATGCCAAGACTACAAATAAATTTTTTGTCAAGGCCTTATGAGAAGACACTAATTTGTCTCATGAGACCTACTGATGCATCGAGGAGCTATAGAGGGATCCACCCGTCACTTACTAAGTCCACTGCATTCCTCATATGAAAATGTTGAGACATAACATAAACATTCATATTAAGACTAGCATACGAAATGTCAATACATTAACCATAAAACATGAATGGTATAAAAATATCACATTCATAGTCAAACATATCATAACTCATTCAATACAATATTGAAGATTGTATTTATAATAAATCATCCTCAATCAAGAATAATATCCAAAAAGGATGTTGACATAGTTGAAAATGATTAGTAAAACTCTTTGAGAGAAATATCCCTTTTAATGAAAAAATATAAAAGTCACATAATTTAGAAAGGAAGATATTTAAAGAAATTTATGAATCAAAGTTTCCCATACCGCTTTGAAAATTTTTAAAGGTATTAAAATTTTAAAACATTCACGTCCATATAAATAAATCCTTAAAACCCATTTTGAAAACATGTACATTATTGAGAATGATTTAGAAGAATAAATATTTAAACCATTTAAAATGATGATCTAGATAAATATACCCTTAAAAAGAATCATTTTTAAAACTCCTTTATGAACAATGGATATGGATAATATGTCCTAGTAAATACTTACACATAAACAATCTCAGATAATAATGAGATTAAGGAATTAACCCATACCTTGCACTTTCCTTTGGTCGAGGGTACATTTGACCTCCTGTATAATGTCCATAGTATATTATTAAATAATAAAAGAACCATATTTATATTTATTATATCATAAATGATTCATTTATGACTTTATACTACCTATTTAATAATTATTTTGATGTTAAATTAACATTTCGGGTAATAATCACTTTCTTTATCATACGTGTTTTATATTGTTATTCTTGATCATATTATTTAGATCATGATTTAAATACTTCCAAAATAAAAAAAAGATTTATATATAATATATATTTAGAATATAAATATATATAATTTATAGATATATGAAATGGAAAACACCATTTATGGAGATGGTAGGTCGTACATATTCATAAACGTTGTTTCCGTTTTCATATCGGATTGAACGAAACAAAGTGAATAAGATATAAATAAGTGCATAAATAAATAAATAAATATATATATATATATATATCCAGTAGAATTATTATGACATATATTACATAATTATTAATAATATATATATTTATAATCATCATTGAATGGTGAACGTGGAAATAAATCTTATCGCATCGTGGAGACAGTAAGACGTACGTACACACGAGCGACAATATCATTTCTTTAATGATTAAAAGGTGTGGAATTGGATGGTATATTAATTTTATTGAGAAATTATAATTTTATTATCATTATTTATATACATATTACTCATCATTATATCCATCCAAATAAAATAGTTTTGAATAACAAATTACACTACGGCGTGGAGATGGTAAACCGTACGTACGCACGCATGGTGACATTATCATTCATAGGATGGATAGAATAATGAACATGGTTGTACCATATTTATAATAACATCATATTATTTATAAGGTACTGGAGTTATTATTTTGGTATTGGAATATAACAAAGAAAGATAAAGTGGAAGAAGAAAAGAACTTTGAAAGAGGTGATTAAATAATTACCTCTTCTTTGGGTGTTTCCTTTTGATTTGAAAAAAGGGCTCCTTAGGATGGATTTCTGATCAAGTTAAGGCCTCTACGTTGAAGTGAGAGAATTTGGGAGGATATTTGGATAGGTTTTTTCCGAGCCAAATGGTTTTGGAGGTGTTATTTTGATAGAAGGGGAAGTACCCTTTTATAAGAGAGGTGAGGGTCACTTTTGGAAAATTTTGAAATATTATTTTATTATAAAATCATTTTCGATTTCTAATAGATCCAAATTAATTTATTTCAAATATAAGGTGGGGATGGGTCTTAATGCTTTCAATAAATAGGTTTTATACATGTTTAGGTCACCATATTAACCCTAGATTTTAGATTTAACTCTTAGTTAAATAGTTTAACATTTACCATGTCCTCTTGTATTATTATAATAAATGGTTAATAAACTTAGTATAAAAATCAATGAGAACCCAAAGTGGATCATTAATGACATATTTATCATTATATAAGTCCTTTGGACGAAACTTTTATTTTTAGGAATATTATATCATTTAATATTATAGTATTTTTTTAAATAACTCATTTATGTCTATTTTGACACTATTTAGTATTTGGTTTTTGTGAAAGTCATAACAACATGATTACTTCAAAACAAATTCATTAAATCAACCCAAACATGTCATATTAATATGGAAAATTCGTGGATGGAATCAAAATCCTCAATTTTAATTTATTATTAGATTTATATTATCAATTATTTTAATCTTTCACTGATAAAGTAATTATTGCATCATCATTGTTTCATAAATAAATTTAAATATTTATTCTCTAAAATATTTAAATAAAATACCATTATATATGAAATCTTTTTATATTTCTAATGAATATTTATAGTCGAATTTATCTTATGTATAAACCTATATTAAAAATGTTTTAGTTATTAAACTTTGAATTTAACACTTTTAACTCTTCTTTTAATAAAATTAAATTAAAAGTCCTAATCTAATCCAAGTGGACAAAAAGGATTATATTTTATTCCTAAGGTTGGTTTTGGTCAAAATACACTTTTCCATTAGAATTAATACATGTTTTAGGGTAATTATAATATCTTTTTTACCTTTAATTACCTTATTTACCTTTAACTGTGGTAAATAAAAGTCAAAAGTTACTATTCACCAAAAATTATTTTCATCTTATTGAACCGCATTTTACTTACTGATGTCAACCATGTCTCACCATAAAATTTTATTATAAAATGACTCCAATGAATTATATTGAACATATATAGGTATTATATATCTATTTTTACTTAAAATAAATTTAAAAAAAATAAATAATTATTTAAATAAAAAGCCGGTTTTAAACAATAACGTAGTGTTTTTCTCTATTCATCAAATTTTGTTAGTTTTTAGAAAAATACCAAAAATCACCCTAAGATAATTTTGATACTACCAATTCAAAAATGAATTATATTTTCTGAAATTTATAACATAGAAGTTTCATTAATTAATTTGAAATTAATTCTCGTTGTCAAAACCAAAAAAGAGGGGTTTTTTAAAAGGTAAAAACTATCAAAAGATTGACATGTGTTTATGTCAAATTTAAATGTAAAGTTACTTATAATGACTTAAATTGTATTAAATGATAAAAATATAATCTAATTATACTTCAACACAATTCAAATGTATAATTTAACGCTATAAATTATTTTGATTAAAAAAATTATTTTCAATTAAAATTTAGTATTTTTCACTATTCACCAAAATATGAAAGTTATCAGAAAAACACCGAAAATTTATCAAAAATAAAATTTTATGTCTTGATTATAAATAAGAAGTTTAGTTTGTCAAATTAAATATATAAATGTGTCAAATATTGGATTTAAAAAGGGTTCACCATTAAAAGGCGGTAAAATTGCATTTTCTAAAAATACATTATCTGAAAAATTGAATTTGTTCTTATATTATTTATAAGAAACACATAATTTGGATGTTAAAATTATATGGATTATATAAAATTCAAAATGATGTTAATACTTTTCGTAACCGTTTTATGAACGACTACTTTGGTAAGTCGTGGTGCGCTCGAACTAGGTGTTACATGTAGCACAAGTTATTGAATTACTTTAAAAGATAACGTACTATGAAATCATGGGGTGTTACAAACTATCTTAAAACACGAGTATAGTGTCAATATTACCGCAATATGGGACATCTATATAAGTTATATAGGAACCCATGATGTATGGGTAGTTATGGAGGAGCTAGAAAGAACCAGGGTGCGGGAAGGGGATTTTATGTACCATAATAGTCCGGTAGTTAGAGTTCAACAAGTCATGTTGGTAGAGGTAGTTGATGAGGTGATTTTGGGAAAGAGTGATAGTATTATTAGATTTGTAAATCTCAAGGGAATCAGACTGTATCATATGGAATAGGTTAAGGAAAATTACATGCACTTCATTCTACTCTTGTGGATGGAAATACTAGACTGTCGATAATGAGAGGTACAATTCTTGTAGCTTTTATTCTAGCTAGTGCATTATTTTATTATGGTGCATCTCATTCCTATATTTCTTCACATCTTTTGATTAGTTTTACGATGGTGGTGGAGTTCTTGAGTGGGGTATTATTGATAGATACACCATTGGGAGTATAGTCAAGAGACATCAATTTGTGCAAGGGGTGTTCTCTCAAGGTCATGGAGTATCATTTTCTATAGGATCTGTACATACTAGTTATTTTAGGTTTTGACTTATTTATGGGTATATAATGGTTGGTAACATACTGATCCTGTATAGATTGTTACTAGAGGATAGTGAATTGTATCTCTCTTGACGATGACATTTATATTCACTTTGGAGAATGAGATATCAAGGAGGGCTGTATAGGGCTAGTTCACTGGAAACTAAGGGAGCTTACCTCCCTATTTCAAGTTTTTTTTGTAGATGATGGAGGTATAAATAAGGATGTATTTCCACCTATAGTGAAATGATTTCTAGATGTGTTTCCCAAATACTTCTCAAGGATTACACCTAAGATATATGTAGGATTTACAATTGAGCACATGTTAGGGTCTGATCCAATTTCTATTCCACCATATATAATGGAACTAAAAGATCATCGAGAGTTGAAGACATATCTAGAGGAGTTGGAGGATAAGGGATTTATCCATCCGAGTACATCTCCTTGGGGTTCTCTAATGTTGTTTTCAAATAAAGATGATTGTATTTTATGCTTATGATTTGATTACAAGAAGTTGAATGGGATGATAGTGAAGAACCAATATCCTCTTCCATGTTTCGATGATCTATTTGACCAATTGATAGGAGAACGTGTTTTCTCCAAGATCGACTTGAGATTAGGGTATCATTAGATGAGAGTGTAGCCTTATGATATATTGAGGACTAATTTCATAAGTAGGTATATCCTATATGATTTATTCATAATTTTATTTGAGTTAATAAATTTACTAGAAATGTTTATGACCTTGATGAATAGAATATTCCATTAGTACCTGGATCAATTTTTTGGTAGTGGTTGTGGATGGATTCTTGGTGTACTACAAAACTCATGATGATCATGACCAACATCATGAAATCATTCTAAGTACACTAATAGAGAATAAGATATCTTCCAATATATCTAAGTCTTATTTTTGGATTGATCTGGTACACTTATTGGGTCACATCATCTTAGAGGAAGGTGTGTCCATGGACCCAGATAAGGCTTAGGCAGTTGTATCTTGGGAGTAGCTAAAGAATATTTTTGATATTTGTAGCTTTTTGGTGTTAGTAGGATATTATCAAAGGTTCATCTAGAACTTTTCTTATTTGAAAAAACCTTTTTCGGGCTTGACCAAAAATGGGGTAAAGTTTGAATGGTCAGAAGAATGAGATAATTAATTCTATGAGTTAATGAAGACATTGTCATAAACATTGGTATAAAACCTACGTAAGTCAGGGGAGGAGTATAAGATGTTTTGTAAATATTCTGGGGTAGGTCTTGGATCCATTTTAATGTAAGTAGATCAAGTTCTGGTATATGGGTCTCGAAATTTGAGACAACATGAATGTAATTACTCTATGTAGGGCCTCAAATTAGTTGTAGTGGTTTATGCTTTGAAATGTTGGTGACATTACCTATTGGGTGAGAAGTTTACTGTGTATACTAATGAAAAACCTGAATTATAGAGGGGATTCACATGGCTGGTGCACATTTTTTTAAATCTTGCACCCTCTTAGGAGAAACCATGCACCCCCCCCCTATAAGAGGGGCATAGTTATGGTGCATGGTTTGGGGAAACTATGAGTCCCAAGCAGCAAACTGTGCATAAAGGATTTTAATCCCATTAAAATTAATTTTTAAAATAACTAAATCCCCATAATAACCTAAAATTGACCCCCATTTGACACATAAATTTTTTTAAGGATTTTGGAGGCTCTTGAACAGATTCCAAGCCCTCATAACCCCGGTTCTTCATGATTTGAGCCCTATATTGAAGATCTGCACCACTCATAGTAAGAGGATCTTATCCCTTGTGGTTTCCTTCTTCTCTCCCATATATCCCTCATCTTTTGGAGGGAATTTATCCTATTCCTTATTGGATATAGATCTAGAATTATGGGATCTTGACTGTCAATCTTAAATTATGTTTTTAGATCTAGTTCTCATTCTATGTCATTGCTCTATTGAAATAAGGGATTTCCTTTGGCTAGAATTCTTCATCAATTGTGAGGTTGGTGGAATATTATTCAAATCCCAAAGTATTCATTTCAATTACATGTATGAAATTGTATAATTTCTAGTAGATGACTAGAAATTGAGTGTTTAATATTGAATTGATTAATTTTGTGAATTAATTACTTGAGGGAATTGTGAAATTGGGAATATTGGGATTGTCAATTGGAATAATTAATTGTTGAATTAATTATTGAATTATTGATATTATTGAACATGATTAATTAATTATTTAATTAATTAATGAGAATGGTTATAATTATAAAATTGATTGATTTGGAATAATTAATTATTTAATTAATTATGAATATATTAAGATGATTTAAATTCAATAATAAATTATTGAATTTATTATTAGAGATTTTTATGATTATAAAATTGATTGAGATGATTAAATAATTGTTGAATTAATTAATATAGTTGAATTTATTAATTAACTGTTGAATTAATCAATGGAATTGATGTGATTAATTAATTTTTGATTTAATCAATGGAATTGGTATGATTAATTAATTATTGGATTAATTAATGAGAGAGACGTGATTAATACTTATTGAATTAATTTATGGGATGATGTGAATATGTAATTTTTGAATTTGAATAATTAATTAATGTGTCACATGTGAATTGGAATGATGAATGGTAATAATCTCATTCATATGTTAATTGAAATGATGAATGGTAACAATCTCATTCATATGTGAATTGTAATGATGAATGGTAACAATGACATTCATATGTGAATTGAAATTATGAATGGTAAAAATGGAATTCATATGAGAATTAAAATTATGAATGGTAATAATGGAATTCATATGTGAATTGAAATGATGAATGGTAACATTTACATTCATATGTGAATTGAAATGATGAACGGTAACAATGGAATTTATATGTGATATTCAAATGATGAATGGTAAAAATGGCATTCATATGTGAATTGACATGAAAAATGGTAATAATAGAATTATGAGATATGATATCCCTCAGGGATAGTTCAAATTCTGGGATGGGCTGAAGTAGTTATTGAGTGTTCGGGATTCCTTATGAACCTAGTGGATATGTGGTTAATTAAAGAGTAGTTGAACAAACAGAAACTATTTAATTTATTTATTTTTACTTTATTCTTTATTAAACTACATACACTATTACAACTAGATATTATTTTAAACATTGTTGGTGGTACCCTACTGAGTTATACTCACACCATACTTAGGATTCCTGATCAACACCCAAATAGATTTCATGATTGAAGGATAGGTTAAGGGAAAATGCCATGTGTTAGATGGTTGATCTAGGATAGATAATGGGTGAGGGAAATAGATGTGGTTAGAGACCTACATGGGAGTTATTAGTGTCCTTATTTTTGGGTTTCAATCATGAAACTTGGTATGTAATTTAGAATGGAATATCTATTGTTCAGTTTTGATATTGTATTATAATTTTGATAAATAGAGATACTAGAATTGTTCTTGTTATGGTTATATATTTTTGTTATTATTTATTCATTTCTTCTATGGTATTACTCTCATAAAGATGGTATTGTCTCACCATGATCAATATTAGACCCTCGATGCTAGTCGTGGCTTTTGGTGTATAGGGAGGCACGCCTGAGGTCATGTGACCAACCAGCTCGGGGCACCGATGCGTGGCACCTGGGCTGGGATGTTACGTTACCCCTTTAAATGATTTTCTATTTATTGTTCATAAGGAAGATAATGTTGTTATATTTTTTATTTTATATAATACTAAATATCAGTGAAATAATTTTCTTTGGGCTTTATAATCATAAATTAATGTTGGGGTTTGCTTAGGGGAATTCATTCCTTTCAAAAATTGGGATGTTATTCTAATATTAATGTACAGTATCAGGTAAGTAATATCATGATTAAAAATTATATATGAGATTATAATTTTTTTACAAGAGGTATCATGCTTCTATATAAGTTTTTTAGATGTATGTTTGAGAAAATTTTGCTACCACGTATTTAAAAAAAATCTACAATATTAGTGTTTTCACAATATCTTAACAAACATTGCTTATTTTTTAAATATGATTATTATAGGTGATAAGTGATATAAAAAACTTCAATAAGTGTTATCAAAACAACCTTGTTCTATTTACATTCATATTTTCAAATTGAATTCCTTTAACATGTTGTGTGTTTTCAATGACTTGTGAATTTAGGATCGTCTAAATGTTTATTTAAGTCATTTTATCAGTGCTGAAAATGTTGACTAAATGAATATAGAAAAATAATCCAACATAGTACAAGTTAGATTATCTTCATTCTTAAATGATCAATGTAATTTTATATATCCATTTGACACCATTTTTGGAATTCAAGGGTAAGTGATCTTTCTAAAATCAAAACAAATGACATTTCCTTATATAATATAATTATCTAACAATAAAATTATATCAGTTTTTTTCAATAAGTATTGTTAAATGGATAGTTACACTAAAATTAAATAGAAAATTTTTTAAATATAGGACATAAAAACATGTTTTAAAAAAAAAATTCCAAAACATAAACCCACTTAGATACATATGAATTAAAAATTACTTTATGATTTCTTCATAACATTATTCATTTTCAAATATATAGTTAGTTATTTTGTGTTATTAGCTGTTATGTTTTTATTTTGATCAACATATATATTAGTTAAAAACTAATATTTTTATCTAACATAGGTTTGATCATTAAATGTTTCCAACAAAATAAAATACATATATATGTATTTTAATAGTGTATTGAACAATTTGAATGTTTGATAATAGATGGAATTTTAACATAATTGTTTCTCATTTTCCCATGATAATTAAATACATGTTACCTGGTGTTTTTTGAGTACCTCATTGGATGAAAAATTTTATTTTGATGAAAAAATATAAGTCTTTCCAGCCAGTTATCATATTTTTGGTTTTCACTCATAAGATAATTTTTTCCCCATTAGTGTGTGTATTTTTTTAATGTAGATTCAAGTACAATGTTTTATTATTTTATGATCCTATTTTTTATGTAAACCCCTTAATTGGTAAAAAACTGAATTTAAAAATTCCAAAAAATTTAATTACAACAAAAAATATAAATTTAACACCAAGTCTCAAAGTAAGATTGTTGATGGATTGATTAACTATTGATCATGATCTATGTGATTGATAGAACTTATATTTTTTAATTCTTTGTGTGACCTTAATGTTTTTTTATTAGTGATATTTTTTGTAAAATTGCTATTATATTTCTTATGTCATTATTTTTATTGATTCCAATCAATTGCGATCATTGAGTTTTTAGGGTATCAGCTTGTGATGTAAATATTTTATCAAAGAATCTCTAGGGATAAGAGCATGATCTTCTAATATTTTGTTTGAAGAAACCCTAAGGTAGGTTCTTTATTTATTAATCTCTTAGATCAAATAGGTTCAATCTAATAAATTCTTGTTTCAGGATTAAGTTATTGATCATTTTGTCTCTTTACGTTAAAAGAAAAGAAATTTCAATGATATAAAATTTAATATCCTTTGTTTATTAAAAGGTTTTTATTACATAATGTAATTAGAACCCCATTTATTTGTTATATTCCATTCTTTTTAGATTATTCTTTATGCATGTTCAATTAATATACATTTTAGAGTGTGTTACAATCTATATTGTCACTTTGTTTCTACTATTCTTTTTTTAATTTGTTTTTAGTAGTTCATAATGAAACCTATATCATCCTATTTGAAAAAAAATTATTATAGAGTGGATTTATTTTTAAGAATTTTTTAAATATTTAATTCACCTACCACACCCCTCTTGAAGTTGTTTATATGGGACAACATAATATTTCTCATGTATCCAAATGAAAGAAAAAACATTGTTTAATAATTTTATTAATAATTTAATTACAAGTTGAAAATACAATATTAAGGCCCCATTAAAATATTTCATATGGTGTAACATTTTTGATCAAATAGTATGTTTCATACCAGGTACCCACTATTTTTCAACTTGGTTCTAGTTAAGATTTGAGTATCCAAATTATTAATTGTATAAGTTGGTAAAATTGATCTATATTCTGATAAAAACCTATAATTATACCTATATGGCTTCATTGAAAAGTTATCTTATGAAACTGCATTTCATTAGATATAAAGAAAATTTTGATCAATCTGCATGACTCTCAAAACAAAACAATATTTCCACTATAAGTTCCAAATAATTCTATAGAACATCTGACTTGTTGAAACATACTTATTCATTTGAGCTCAAAAAATATCCATTAAAAAAAATCATATCTTCAATATATATTAAGCACGTCAAATGAATATTAATCATGATCATCTATGTATCTTTACATATTACATCCAAATATCTTCATATACATTTACTACCATTATTATTATTTATAATTTTTGATTCCCTACATAAATATTTGCACAATAGTGTTTTTTATAGATTATACGTTAATAAAGTTTCAGTTTTTCTTGGATTTAGATATGATAAAACATGACCTTGATGTATCATGATCATATGTTGGTGTTATATGTAAAAACATAGATGTTCCATAATTACCCCCAAGCTAAATGTGAGCTCAAGTACTATAGGGATATTTCTCATTGTGATAAAATTGAATTTAAACTATAATTATTCTTTAGTGGTTCATCTTTATTGGAATTCATTTAACATTCTCAACAGTGATAATAATCTGATTATCATTGAAGCTATTGAGTGATGAACCGGGGCCAGTGATATTACTCACGCTGAGAAAATGTTAAATGTTAAATCTTCCTCTTTACCTCCAAGTAACAAAATTAATATTTTTTTTGAAAGTAATAAGAATTTTAATAAGTTTTTTTTGAAACCAAACCTCTAAACATTTCTGATTAAATTGTGGTTCTTCAACATATCCATTTTACACATTTCATAAATATTACCAAAGTAAAATATAGTGTACACATGGTATTTTTTTAAATTTCATTGCTTAATTTATTAGACAACATAATTGTTGTTCATGGTAAGCTACATGTCCAATTTTAACCACTTGTTTTATAAAGAAAATCATAAATGGTTAGATGTTATCCTAATACCTATAGAATGATAATGACATCCCATTAGTTTATTCCAGAAACCACTTATGACACAATAATCCCTCCATTTCTTCCAGATGTGGTGTACCATAGGTTAATGATGAATCTATTCATGGATAAATTTTGATCTTCACCCAACAATATATGGTGTTCCACTATAAGGACTAATTCATTAATTATTTTAATAAATCATACTCATATTACCCTTTTATGAAATCCATATATGATTTTACATATATAATAATATCATCGTGAACTAAATATAATTTAAGATTTTTACTATATTTAGTCTCAATTAATCTATCATTCTTATTCTATTTTATTTATATTATCATCCTCTCATTAAATCTCTTTTACTATTACTCTATATGCCAAACATCCTACTTCTTTATCTCCAATTTTATGTTCATGAATCACCATGAACATGAATTCATAGATATCTCATTTGTTTGAATTTTATATCAGACTATAAATGTTTTAATCTTATTCACTTTTATCTCTCAAAATATTATATGATCCTCATTGTCAAATAGTGATCCCAGGAATAATATATTCCTTGATTCTCCATGAAAATTAGTATCTCAAAATATAGGATTTTATATAATAATCACATCCCATGTCTCAAATATTTTTCACCCATACATAGCCTTTAATATAATTAATTCAGTATTATGTGTTAGTTTAAAAACCATTGCACAAACTATAAAGAAATTGTCTTTAACTTTCATACCTTATGAATTTACATTACTCAACTTGAATAATTATTAGTAAAATTATATAAAAATTTATTCAACACATACAAATAGAGATTAAATTATGGTTCACTATTCTAAAACATTTTACTAGCCATTAGACAATATTATTGAACTATTATGTATGAAATTCAATATCCAATTAATTATTATGAATGGTTCAAAAAAGTCCACTCACTACTATGAAATATTGAAAAATTCTATTCAAGTATCCTAAATAGTTTATAAACACCAGCTTCTCCTCACTCAATTATTTCAAAACAGAATCTTCATTTATAAACATTAGGAATCACCAACATCATGCATCTATAATATATTTAGAGTAGTGTATTGGTAACTCAATGATATTATCAGAATAACCTTATATACTTTATATGTTTTCATTAATTAAGTTTTTTTCTAATTTATATGCATTTGGTTTATGATGATTCTTCACTTTGACCACTGATTTAGGTGTGTAAGACAATGCTCATGACGATGATGATATTAGTGGTCTGAGAGGAGTTGATAATGATGTTGGTGTTTTTGCAGGAGATAACCAAGGTCATGATGGGTCTAGTCATACAAATATTGAGGTACATTTTAGATGTAAATTTTATTATTGGATTATACATTGAATTTTATCATAGTTTTGTTTTATTATTATGACATTGATATTGAAATTTTATATTGATTATATTTGGGATATTTTTAATTCTCATAACATATACTATATTCTATTTGATTTATTTTTTAAGTTTTAAGGTGGGAGTTTTTTGTATGAAGCTAGAGGATGTGAGTGTTGTTGTAAGCTGCAAAAAGGTAGGAATTTTTTTATGGTATATAGAATCTATATCCATAGTTTAAACTAAGGTTTTAGGTACTAATAAGAATTGTTGTAGCTATAAATATCCATGATTAATACCATGGTTGTAGATTTTAATTTCCATAGATTTCAACCGTGATTGTAGGGACCAATTTTCACAGTTTAATCATGGTTGTAGCTAAAACATTTCATGGTTTAAAGCATGTATATAATAGGGAATTTATATTTTCTTAACCATGGCATTAGGAAATAATTATTATAGTTAAACCATGGTTGTATCTTGCAATTTTCATGGATTAAACGATGCATATACATGGCCTACTTCCACTGTTAAAAGTGTGGAAATTTTTAAAGCCTAATACAACATCTTTAGCATCCATGGTTAAGGAAACCATAGGAATTTCCTATTTCCAGGATTTTTTTCTATAACTATAGTTTGAAACTATACTCATAGTTGAATTTTCTAGATTTGATAAGTGAATAGTCCACTTTCTCTATGGTCATAGATTCTTGGGTCTTTTCCACTTATAATGTTTTAGGGTAAAACTACTGGTTGAAAAACTTATTGCAAGAAGTAAAATTAATATACTTGTGTAACATAACTTTCTTGATAAAGTCCCACCATTTTCCTCTCGTCTATTTAAGCATGTAAGTGGAAAAACCCACCTTAGAGTCCTCTGGGGTTTTTGTAAAATAAAATATCCTTTCAATCTTCTTGATACACTCTTCAAATTCTCAGGGTCCCTTATCTCCATGGAATATGGGTGGGTTAGGCTTACTAAATGCTGAGCCATGATCCACTATTCATCCCTGTTTTTCAACACCCACATGACCTAATGTCTGAATAGTTCAGATAATAGCTTTTACCAAATAAGGGACCAATGGAGGACTTTTATATGGAACTTGTCTTTAATATTCCTCTCCTAGTCTCTAAAGAGGTCTTCTAGGAGTCATTATATAATATACACAAGTTAAAGAGAGGTAGTGAGCATAATTCTCAGTAGTATTTAACCAAATAATCTATACAAGTATAACACCATGAAACCGTTTAGTTCGAGCTTTAAAAAAATCTAGTTCATAATATAAATTTCAAAAAGTGATTTTTTTTAAAAAATATTTTTGTTTTCCAAAAAAACATTTCAAATTAACATGGAAGTCGAATATTACAAGTACATGTAAGGTAACATGATAGCATAAGAAAAATCATCCATGGAAACACTATAAGTTCAACAAATGATGAATCAAGCATAAAAGGTACTATCATGTATAAAACCAAGCACAAGTGGGCTCTTGGATATGAGAATTTGTACTTAGGCACGTGAAGAAATAATAAGTTAGTAATTACTTGAATCATACTGATATTGAGACCGGCCACAATCTATCAATATCAAAAAAATAAATTTTAGTGGTATCGCACACACTAAGGTAGCATATCTCTATATCAAGATGAACCCAAGGTTCCTAATGTAATATTTTTTCTAAAAATAATTTAAAAACTATGTTCAAAACTTATAAAAAAATTCATAGTGAATTAATATCACTCTCATGCTTGAAAAACCTTTGAAGAGTTAAAATCACCTTTGAGGCATTTCATCAAACATAGTGTGCATAAATATATTTTTAAAGAAAACCACCTTTAAAAATATACATCTCTTGAAACAATTATACTTTGATATAAAATCAAATAATTTCATAAATCAAACTAAATAAATTCATAATAGCATCAAATAAATAATATATTAGAACCTTTGTATAAATACACCGACCTCAAGAACAAAGGAAAATAAGTCACTTTTGAAAATGAAGATTGGAATTGAAGAGATTGAGTCCTCATGAGACTAGATACATAAAGAACCACCAATTCCTCAAAAAACCTACTAGATTTAGAATCCACATCCCAATCGGGTACCAATGAGATAATGGGAGAATACCTCAATAAATCATCTAACAAAGATTATAAATCGAATGTAAAAAGGAACAAACCTTAAATAAATCCACCAAGAACGAAGGGAAATCACAATGGAACAAAAAGGGAGAAGCCTCTAGATAATTGAGTGGAAGTTTAGTTCAATATTAATGGATATTAGGGTGTGATTATATATAAAAATAACCAAGGGTAAAGATGTAAATTCCATTTATTAAATGTTTGGATCATGATGCATTGTTAGATCTCATGGTTTTACAAATCATTCACCAACCATATGTGGCCTCTATCCATTGAAAATTAAGGGAACAAATCTACCTGGGTAAAGTCACAGAGTTAACCTTACATGTGACCTGAATGGTGTCACAATCATTCATTAAGAAACAAACTCAGGTGTCACAATCACTCTTCAAGAAACTGACTTGCCCCACCAAAAAATTCTAGACATGCATTGTAATGTAAAGTTAACACCAATATCAACCCATTCACTTTTCAACCAAAAATATAAAAAAATATGATGGTATATACCACCAAACCTCCCACATTATATTCAGGAGTTAATACACTCAAAGTGGTGGAAATATTTTAAACAATCAAATATTCCCTTAAATTGAGTTCGTGTGTGAAATTTCATCCAAAATACCATCTAATGCTAAATAATTATTAACATAAACTCGAAAATCATAAGGACCAAATTTCCATAAGTACGTGAGGGATTGATGAAGCCAGGACATAGAACCATATCAATTATTATCATCAAATCAAATTTTTATATATTTGGTTCAACATTGTTTCATGATTTTCACATATTTATTCTAAGTTCATTACCTCCCCACATTAAAAAACTTTGAAACAATGGTCATTCCATCAATTTTAAAACTTCCAAAGAACACCAAGGGGAATTTGAATTCATTGTAACTCAATTAAATGCATCATTTTGTACGTTGAAATTAAATTTTGAAAAGCTTAAAATTTCAATAATTAAACCAATGTTGGGATTGTCACATTTTAATCACGATAACATTAGTAAAGAATAATTTAAAACGATATCCTCCATAAATTCAAAGATATTCAAGAAAAATTCCCAAATGATTTATAATAACACAAACCTAGATCATCTTCTCAACAACCCACATGCCTAAATTCCAATGATCTAATAGAAATAATCATAATTAAAGTGAATATGAAAATAAAGAGCTTTAAAAAAATCAAGCCTTGGTAGATTTATTGGGAGACTTCATTGCCTTCTTTGGAGATTTAGCCTCATCCCTGACCTTCTTTGTTTTCTTGGGCAAAAGGACATGGTTGATGTTGGAAATAACAACTCTACAGGAAATCATCACTCCTGTAAGAATCTTTCTGTGCTCCTCATCATTCCTCATAGTAACTAGAAAATGCCTCAGAACGAGCATGTTTTTCTTATTGTCCTGAGGTACATTCCTAGCCAAAATAAGAACCTACAATCATAATATACAGGTAGTAATGAGATCTACCTTCATAAATACACATGGGAAAATAAATTAATAAATATTAAATTCATGGGGAAGATTGAAATGTAATGAAACCCAATCGGTGAGTAATAATTCGAGAACATTGGTAAGTTTTATGGGAATGGCTCAGTTTACAAATTTCGTTCCAAGTGAAAATAACAATTTAAAAGATATTTTGTAATAAAATTCTGAATAATAGAGAATGAAAATGCTACAAAGAAAAAAATAACACCACTATTTACGTGGTTCATACATATTTAGTCTTAATCCATTATAAGAACACCAACGCAAACTTTTATTATTATGAAAAACAAAAGAAATAGAATACATAAAAGCAAAGAAAAGTAAAGGCATACCATGCATGTGGACTAGAGAAACTATCTAGGAACATAGACCTTTTCACTCTAAAACTAGTGATTAAATTTGGCTTGAAGAATGTAAAATCCTCTCTCGAACTGGATGAACTCACCCACGCCAACCCCAGACACCGCAAACCCGACCAGTGAAGTTCTAGGATCATACAACCCAAATAATAAACTAGAATTTAAATAATGGGATCACAAATATAGGATCACCAAAGTACTCTTGTCTCTTCCATGGTTAGATGTTCTAATCTATGAATCAGTCTCGACCAAAAATAACCTAAATGGCATTGAGTAGGTGGCCTATAGGTAGAGGATCATAGAACCAGCAATGGTTCTATCCTATGAGTGCTCTCAGCATAGAAGGAAATCAAGAACCCAAAGAATCATTCCCTCTCCCTCTATCAACACAACCGAAGGCATAAACACACTATAGGGTTGAGGTGATGAAGTAAAAGCATAGAAGAATCAAAGAGATGTCCACATAACAAAAAAAAGATCTATGAAACAACCAGCAGATGCATGAAGTAATCGGGATGCCAGTGGCGGTTCAACCAAATCCCATAAAATCCAGGACATGTGGAGGACTACAGATGTAGAGACAGTAACAGACAAGCATTCCATGAAGCACAAAATGGTGAACCCAGACCACCAGATCGCAAAAAATCAACGACCAAGATAAAACAGGACATCAAGAGCACCATGGTGGCGGTACATAGGTTAAACAAGCCACATACCAAAAAACCAGGCCCAATAATCCAAAGGAAACACAGAGGTCCAACAAAAAAAGCAACCCACATCCCAAAAAATACATGAAGCATAATAATAAACACACACATAATTTCAAAGATAATTTTTCATGAAAAAAAACAAAAAATTTTTTTTTTGAATTTTGAAAACTACATTTCAAAGTAAGTAAATCAGAGTACGAATACTGACACAATATGAGTAACACCCTTTCTTTAGAAAATGAACAATCCTCTTGACTGGAAACTACAATATACCTTTAAATATAGAGAAATGGATGAGCAAGAGAAATAGTGAGTGTCCCATTTCTCAGTTTATAAAGGTTGGATTATAGTTTCCTCAGTGGCCATGATTGATAGAACCCTATTGGAATGTTTAAAAACAGAGTCATCAGTGAGTTGAGGGTGAGAAACTACATCAAGTAGAGCCATTTCATTAGAAAATTACTGATCCTCTAGATGAGAAATTGAAAGACCTCCTTTGAAGAGTGGGAAATGGGATTCCTTTTTGGGACTCCAGCCTTCCTACCACCGGTTCCCTTCTTTGTTTTTGCAAACTCTGTCTCCCACCACTGCAAGGGAAATAAAACCTCAATGATTTTAAATGAAAGAAAGACTTGTAGACACAATTTATAGATACAAATATTCATCTATGATGGCGCATTTAAATAAAAAATACGCACAGACGAGAGGGGACAGTGGCCATCGATCTTCGATTAATCTACAAATTATTTCACTTCTAGGAAGGATATTTGGATCTATTACCATTATTATTAAGTAACATTAATTCTTTATATTTATATATATATTCTAAAAAAAGTGAATTTTTATTTTATTCATGGAACCCAGATATTTGTCTATTTTTCATGTAATATTATATTTTTCATATTATTATAAAACATTACTTATCCATAGTACACGTGACATAAAATATTTTCTTATATGAAACTTTATATATATGTTTTCAGACATTAACATTACAAATAATATATGAAAAACATATTATTTCTATGAAATAATATGTAACATTATATATAAGATTTTATAAACATGACATTTTTAAGGTGTCAGTATACTTAATGTTTTCATTTTAGAGAGGAATAATAGATCAGTAGTTAAAATAGTAATTATAATCATAAAGTTAAATACATATATTGTATATATAAAACAAAACATTGATTATATATCCTGAAGACTAATTGTAATGAACATGATCCAATAACCTGAACAACATCAGTTTAGGGTCACTGCCAAACTTTAGCCACACTGTAAGATCTCCATATGCTAGCATAAATGCAAAGAGTTGAAAGGTAACTATGTGAGAGATACCCCCTTATTTCATACTGAACAATATAAAGTTCATGTATGTAGTTTTCATGAACTTTTTAAACATTGATTATACTAGGTGAATGATTTTTCCATCCATGGAAGTAGGTGTAAAAATATAATTCCATGTGAATAAAAGCAATGAACATGAACCACATACAAATGAGACCCAAAATCATCAATAAAATATATAAAACACGTGAAACATTAAAAAAATAGTTTGGGTTGAAATTATTTTTCAAAATTAAAAATATTAGTTCATTTTTATTGTCATGAAAAATGTTTTAGTTTTTATTATCATGCATGTTGTATTGGGATTTTGTTTTTAGGGATTCTTGTTTGCAAGCCTCCATGTGGGAATGAAGTGATTTTGGGTCTTGGTGTGTTTTCTATTATCCAATTGGGTTTTTGGGCATGGTTTGGTCACTCTAGCTTGATTCCATCCTTCCTTCCTCATGCGTTGTTGGCTGTTGATTATTTTCAATCTGGCATTTCTTGAATTTGGTTTTTGTGTTTTTTCGGTGATCCACTTCCCCTTGACTTCTATTCATCACCTGTCATGTATCCTAGATTATGCTGGATCTATTGTACTGTTTTGATTCTCTTAATCCTTTTGTGCACACTCCATCATTCATGTGTCCCCCTCATCTACCTAATCAGACACTGACCTCCTAGATTTCATTATTACTATCCACAACACTTCATTATTTCCGACATGGTTGTTTGGTTTCCTTATAATTCTATTCAATGAGAAGATAGTTTTTATTGAGAAGGATAATCTCTATTGGTTCACCTTTTATACACCTTTTCTACCTCATTGTTCCATTTATCATCTATGGTGAAGATCTCAACCCTTTTGAGCTCTATCTAGACTTCATCCTCTTCAAGATTCTATATCCATTGCAGTGATACTTCTCCCATCAAGAGACAAGGGTTATTTCCTTGTGATCTTGTTCTTTTTATGATTTGGCTTTGTGTTGTATTTACCTTTTCTTGTTTAGCCTATTTGTGGGGTTATATATGTGATTCCATCTAGTTTGAGGGTGTAAGTCACCATATTCGGGTCAGGGTTCACTGCATGCTTCTAGAGTGAAGAGGTACTTATGTTCAGATAGCTTCTATGGCCTATGTGTGTTACCTCTCTATTTCCATCTCCTCTATTTTATGAAATCTATTTTATATGTTTTTCATAATCATAAATTTGGTAGTGGTGTTCTTATCATGGAGTAGGACCAAACTAATCCAAACCATTTAAATATATTATGTCATTTACTTTTATTCACTTATTTTTATTGTACGTTCATTTCTATCAAATTACTTATCTTTTTTTTAATTCTAGTTTTTGAACCATTTTGTTTCTCGATTTCTGTTTCTGCTTCTGTAATTCTTCTAGTGTAGGAATTCAGTATCAATCCCTCCACCACTCCCCTAATAATTGGTAAAAAAGCGTCCATAATGTCCTCTATTAAGCTAAAAGATGTGAAGTTTTATGAAGAAAAAAATTTTAACCTATTAACAGTTATGATGAGGGTGCTGCTTGTCCACAATGTACTCACATATAGTATCTTAGGTCATAATAATCCTATATTCATTTTCATCATTAACAAACAGTCATCCACCACCTATATTGATGTAGACCCTAACATGCTTGAGAAATACCATCATACATTGTTGTTAACCTTAGGTGATAAGGAATTATGAGATTTTTTTATTGAGACTAATTCTAAGGAAATATGGATTAAACTTAAAAATTTGTACATGTATAAGTCTCTTCTTAGACATTTATATAAGAAAATGTGAATTTCAACTTTTAAGATGAAACCTGGTTCTTTTTTTGACATTCATCTTGATGATTTCAATAAAGTGTTTTTGACATAAGTAATATAGATATTAAATTAAATGATGAAGATAAGTTAATTATATCATTGTATTCCTTTGATGATTATTCTAATTCTTTAAATTATTCCATGATGTATGGTTGAGAATTGATCAACATAAAACATGTTAAATATGTTTTATTATCCCGAGAGCTTCAAAATCATAGTTTGATTGATGATTTTAGTGGAGTGAAATCTAATCCACAATTAATTCATGTTAGGGGTCAAATGAAAAATAATAATAAAGAACTAAAAGATATGAACCATTTAAGTTCATCTGATGTTTTGAGTGTGCTAAGACCATCTATATTAAAATATATTGTCCCAATTTAAAATCTAAGGATAGTATAGACCAATCTCATATGGTATTCTCTGGGTTCTCCATTTCATACATTCAGTGGTGTCTTCGTATAGTAGACCTTTAGTTATAATTAGTCATAGATTTTAGGTAGTTTCTATTTTATGATCCTAGTTCTGATGGTTCTTTTGTTTATAGGGGAACTTGATTGGAATAGAGGGTTATTCAGGATTTGGTGGAGATCTTTCTCTTGTTGGATGCCTATTTTTGGTTGTTGTGTGTTTCTACTGCCTTTTATTGTATGAATCGTTTTTTGAGATTTACTATGTTTTTTAGTTCACTATATTTTACCCCTGAGGAAGGTTTTGTATGTTTGTGGGTGTATGCATGATTAGGAGCTTTTTTGGCTTAATTGGAAACTAATATTTAATTAGGGAGATTTTTATAATGTTGTTTCTTAGAAATTTTACTTTTGAAGAATGTTTTAGTATGTATGATAGCATTAGACGGTAAGTACAGGTAGAACATGGTACTCTTGTAGCACATGCTAAGGGGTATTCATGTTGGGTGAATATTTTAGACTTGGATTTTTTATTTTATAAATTTCCCTAGACTATTGGTAGGATAGATTCATAAGAACATCTTTTGTTAGTTTTTTTTCACATTTTATTTTGAAAAGGTGTAGATTTATTGAATTTTTTTTAAAAATTAAAAATATTGGTTCATTTTTGTTTACATGAAAAATTATTTTAGTTTTTATTATTATTCATGTTGTATCAGGATTTTGTTTTACAAGATTCCTATTTACAGGCCTCTATGTGGGTTTGTAGTGATTTCAGGTCTTGGTATATTTTCTGATAGCCTATTGGGTTTTGGGGCATGACCTTGTTTCATTGGCTTGATCTTCTCATTATTTCATCATGTAATGGTTTTCATTGATTACTACACATCTTAGGACTCTCAAATATGGGTATTGTGTTTCTTTAGTGATCTGATTCCCCTCAACTCCCAATTATTGCATGTTGTGTATCCCGGATTATGTGTGACCTATTGTTCGGTTGTGATCTTCTCGACCCTTCTATGCATGCTCCACCTTCCGCACAATCTAAAAAAGGGTTTCAGATGATCAATATATTCATCTAATAAAGATCCTAAAATGAGGTTATATTTCTTATGATCTATCTAAATTATTTACAAATTTAACATGAAAAGGTTGTCTCTTTTTTCTAGTCTTTCTTTTTCAATATTTGATGGAGAATTCTAACTATTCGTGACATTCACATATAGTACAATATGTGAAATATCCATCAAATCATACTAAATATATAATGTATTTATACCCCAAAGGTGCTTTCACTGCATCCAAAACCATCATATATAAAATTGTATACATGTAGTTGAAATCAAGGTACATACGGGAGTAGGGAATAGGGAACCCACTCACAACACTATAAGTTTCATTAGAGCCACCTACTAATAATCCTCAACCCACTAACTCTCACATTTTAATCATGCTTTTGCTGAGATATGACTTTAGTCAGGGATTCTTCAATGTTATTCCTTATGGATGCTCCACTAACTGTGACTTCACCTCTCTAAGTAAAGTCAATCAATATATGAAACTTATGAAGTACATTATTTGTCCTCTATTCTGACCAATGCTCCTTGGAAATTACCATTATTGTAGTATTTTCAAAATAAACTACAATAGGATATTCACTTCAATGTATAACACCAATATTTCTGATAAATATGAATATCTAGATATCTTACTTAGATGAATCAGAATATTCAATATTCTCATATTTGACTGTAGAATTACTGACCACTAACTAGTTCAAGCTTCTCCATCTCACTGCACCGTCATTCAAGATAAATACATAAATTGATTGAAATTTCATATCATTATGATTTGTTTTAAATATAGCATCATTGTATCATCTCAATACTATCTCCTCATCCCCTCCACACACCAGGAACATATCCTTCATACATCTTAATTACTTCAGTATAGTTTTTACAGCTACACATTGCAGCTCCCCTAGATTTAATTAAAATCTTCCCACCATGCTTAAACAAAAGAAAAAAATCAAACCCAATACATATCATGATATACATGATAAATCCCACTACCAAAGAATAATTTATTCACTCATATTTTCAATCTCTTCCTATGTTTTTTTGGAGGCATCTTCTTGGAAATATTGATACCACGTGGCATTGAAAACAACTCTCTATTGGATTGTTTCATATTATACCTTTTGAGAACCTTTTCAATATATATATATTTACTTATTCCAATAATTCTTTGAGATCTATCAAAAAAGATATTGATCCCTAGAATATATGATTCTTCACCCAAGTCTTTTATGGAGAATAATTCATTTAACTAGGTCTTAACTGACAATAAGGCTTACAATATGTTTCCAATAACTAATATATCATCAAAAAATAATTCTATGAAAATGATGGAATTTCCACTAACCTTATTATAGATACATGGATTACTTTTATTCTTGACAAAACCAATTCTCTCATGGCCTCCTCAAGATGAAATTTCTATGATATTGAAGCCTTCTTCGATACATAAATGGATATCTATAGCTTTCATTATTTATTGTAACTCTTTGACATAATAAAACAATTAGGTTGTGTCATGTTGACATCTTAAACCAATATACCATTTAGAAAAGTGGTTTTGACATCCATTTTACAAATCTCATAATCATGGAAGTTGTTATTGAAAGTAATATTCTAATGGATTTTAACATCGCAACTAGTGATAAGGTTTCATCATATTCAGTTTCATAAAATTTCCTGAAACCCTTCATAACCAAACATACTTTATAGGTACTTACTTTACTATTTATTTCCAACTTTTTATTTAAAACCCATTTACATCCAATAAATTTTACATTATTTATATACTACAATCCACACTCGATTTTGGTACATAGACACTATTTCAGAATGCATGGATTCTTTTTATTTAGTAGTATATTTATCATCCACTACCTCTTTTTATGTTATAGGTTCATCATTCTATTGGATTAATGTGTCACTTAATTTAGTGATAAGAAAAACATATTTATTTGAGTCTCTAACCTCTCTTGTATAAATACATAGTGCTTGTGTATCAAGAACATATTCATCTCCCATAGTCTCTTGTTGATATTGTTCATGTACCAACTATTGTTCACTTACACAAAAAAATTCATCAAAGACAATCTTTCTCCCACTATTTCCTATGGAAATATGTCCCCTTTATAGAAATATGACATGTTTTTCCATAATAACTTTTATATCTGAGGGATTATTTGGGTAATATTCTTTAGTTTCCTTAGAAAACCTACAAATAGACACTCCATGCTTTAATATGATAGTTTGTATTTAGGTATTGTATTGAAAAATGCCTCGCATCCCTATACAAGTATATGAGATAGAGTGGGTTCTTTCTATAAAATAACTCATATAGAATCCCATCTGCTGCCTTAGTTGGTATTTAGTTCAGTGTATAAGACATTGTCAACAATGAATATCTCCAAAAGGATAATGGTAGAGTTACATGACTCATCATTGATCTTACAATTTCAAGTAGGGTACAATTACTCCTTTTACTTACACCATTACACCAAATTGTACAAGAAGGATTGATTTGGGATACTATCCCATACTCCTTCAATTGATCTATGAAAGCCTAATTTAGATATTCTATTCCACAATCTGAGTAGAGTTTATTTATCCTCTTATC
The DNA here is from genome assembly GCA_963277665.1 of Viscum album. Taxonomy (NCBI): domain Eukaryota; kingdom Viridiplantae; phylum Streptophyta; class Magnoliopsida; order Santalales; family Viscaceae; genus Viscum; species Viscum album. Next base: position 816,063,429 of record OY728137.1, read on the forward strand.
AAGATGGATTTCAAGTTCATTCTAGTATTCCTTAAAAATATGAAAGTATTTTAACATATAACTCATTAAGTGGATATATAAATACCCAATATAGTCATTGGTAAAAGTTTAGAAATAAAAAATCAATCCATTTCTACTACTATAAATGTACCAAACACATCAATATAAATCAATTACAGTAGTTCTATGGCCCTTAATCCTTTCCCAGTGATCTGTTATTTGGTTTTTTCTCTGGTAACATGCATGTTAGACATCCAATGATTATAACATAGAAATTTCTAAAAACACAACTTAATGTAACTTATGTAACAATTATCTTTTACATGAAAAAGACCTAAGATCCATAGGAAGTTATAAAATGAGTCAACCTCACCTGTATTTTTATTGATTTACAATATAGGATTTTTAAGTTTAAGCATATACAATCCATTTTTAAGATGTGTTATACCATAACATGTGTTATCCTTATAAAAGAGACAAAATTTATTTCTAAACAAGAAATAAAAACCCATTGTCTAAAATTAACACTCATATTACGTTTGTGGTAACTAATGATAAATAATAATATTTGTTTAATATAAGAACTAAACCAATGGGAATATTTATACGATAATCTTCTGCTTTAAAGGTATTTAGTCTTGTAGTATTTGGGACCAAAAGACCCCCTTTCCCTTTACAATCTTTTTGGAATATACTTGGTTCCTATAAGTGAATAAAAATGTGTGAGTAACATGTTCTATGGAATAAAAAACTTATAGAAAAAAATATCGCATTCAATGATAAAAACATCAAAGGTAGAAGAATCGCCTTTCTTCTTCTTTCCAACTATTAAATTATTCTTCCAGTGACACTTAATTCCATAAGAAATGAAATCTTACACCTGATCATTACCCTCCCTATATATCCTTTGATTCTTAGAGAGGTGATGCATTGGGGTCTTTGGATTAGACTTATCCTTATACCCCTTCACCTTACCCTTACTCCTTTTGTTGACTATACGGACTAAAGAGTTTATATTCTTCATATTCTTATCTGTTTGGTTTACTAATTCTAATAGATCTAAGAGTGAATTTTCATGATATTCAGTTATAATTAACAATAAAATCCAAGAATCTTGATGGTAAAGAGGAAATAATAATATCTTTTAATATTTCTCGGTTCAAATTGATCACAATGGATTTTAGTCACTCAATGTATCCAATCATGTTGAGTACATGCGGGCCTACAATGATCCCTTCTACTAGCCTACACCAATATAGTGCACCATATAACTTATATATTTCTTACAGTGATCTCTACTAATAAATATCATAGAGATGAGATAAAATTTTATTGGAATATTCATCCACATTCATTTTTTAGAGCTCATTAGAAAAAAATTACAACATGATGTAGATAATCCAACTGTACTATCCTCTAGATAAATAATAAGAAGTAGTTAATCTAGAATCACTCTCACTAAAATAGATTCCAGAAGGAACTCTCTAAATCTCAGTGTTCTGGAACTTAGAGGTAATTAATTTACCCAAATCATGACACTAATTTGACACAACATTTGTAACGCCCTGACCCCAGTTACCCAGAGTCGGTGCATTATTACATAACATTGGCATGATCACAAGAAAGATCAAAACTCGAAAGACCGATTGGTTTAGTATCCTTGGAAACACTAGATATATTCATAAGTTTTACATTACATCATAAAATGAAAAACTACTACAACAACATAATGTTTCCACAATCCACACTATTAACCCCTCATAAAATCCCTGCAGGTCATTCATAACTTACTTCTTCACATCCTGGGAAATATAAAACATAGAAAAGGGGTGAGCTGAAATGCCCAGTAAGGATAACAATATAGCGGAAACTTTCATAAATAAGAATAAACATTTAAGGCAATGTATAACTAAAACAAAAGCCTTTTAAATATGAACTTTCAACATGGTATGACATAAATAAAATGAAATAATGCCATTTACTTATTCACATGGATATTCTACTAATCGAATAATCACATGCAAAAATCAATAACCACTTTCATAATGTTGGAATGCATAATGCTAAACTTTAATTACTTTTCAAGGCCTCGTCCCAAGACCTTGGGGCTAACTATAACCGGAACCCAACCCGGAGTGCCTCTAATAACCGGACACCAACCCGGAGTGCCTCTAATAACCGGACACCAACCCGGAGTGCCTCTAATAACCAGACACCAACCCGGAGGGCTTACTTTTACCAGTCCCTAACCTGGAGGGCTTACTTTTACCAGTCCCCAACCTGGAGGGCTTACTTTAACCAGTCCCCAACCTGGAACATACTTGTCCAACACATTCATATGAAGTAAAGATTGAAATATAACATAAACATTCTTATTGGAACTAGCATACGAAATGTAAATACTTTCACCATAAACTATGAATGGTATAAAAATAGCACATCCACAGTCAAACATATCACAAAACCTTCAAAACAATATAGAAGTTTTGTATCATAATAAATCAACTTCAAATAATCTTAAAACCCATCAAAGGATGTTGAAATAGATGAAATCAAAATTCTTTTTAAAGAAATATCTCCTTTTATTTTGAAATCATTTAAGATCCACATAAAATCAAACATTTTCTTTGAAAATAATCTTATAAGCTTTTAATGGAAGCTTTGACGATTTTATAACGGCGGAAAATAACCGCACCCGCCGTATAAGTTAAAAAAACATTCTTATCTTAATTCTGTCGAAAAGGTTAAAAAGCACCTTGTTTGGAAAACGACGGAAAGATTCCCTTATAAACCTCTTATAAAAAGTCAAACAAGGGTATAAATGACTTTAACCCATATTCTTTTAAATATTAAAAATGTTTTGAAATATATTTTGAAGAAACATGGATGTGGATGATAACGAGATCTCAGTAGATTATTACGTATAAACAACCTTGGATAATGAAGAGATTGTGAAATAACCCTTACCAGTTTGGTAACTTATGAAACATACAACCCATGAAAGAGGTATCATACAATGAATATGTAAGTACACATAAATTAGAGTGTATTACACAAAGAATATAATTATGGGCAGTACATACACCACACAAAAGGTAATGGTGGCAATATGGCATGAATCTCACGGGAATAAGGAGTGAGATGAAAACCCCTTACCACGTTAATCAACTGAGTTGTATGGCCAAAAGTTAATAACCACCAAATTATTTACAGAATAACATGAATATGATAATATATATCAAATGCCAGTACACAATACACCACTTTCAATAATTTAGTGGCGAATAATGGAAATCTCACGGAATTGAATGTGAGATAAGAAAAATACCTTACCTTGTAGTTTTCTTTGGTTGGGGTAGGTTAACCTCCTGTATAATGGTGAAATAATTGTTATTAAATTATAAAAGAATCATATACATTAATATGATATCATATATGTTCTTTTAACATTGCTTTATTAATAATATCTTAGTATTATCGTCGTTTCGGGTGATAATCGATTCGTTCTTCTTAAATGTTTGGTTACGTAAGACATGTTTGTAATGGATAGATTATATCTTATTCATAATCAGAATGATATTAACATTATTATTAACCCTAAAATGAGAATAAGACTTGAATGGATACGATGGAGGATGGATCTCACCGCGTTCGTGGAGACGGTAGTCCGTACGTACGCACGAACGCTACTTCCATTTAATTTTTATTTTAAAAGAATTGAATCCAAATGATACATAGGTATATTACTATTCCAGTATAATATAATATTTTATATATGTTACTTAAGTTCATTAACACCATACTTTATACGTTCCATGTGTGGTATGAACGAGTCATATCATTTTAAGGGGGCGGTAGTCCGCACTTCCTCAAATGAAATTATTGTATGTATATACAACATGAAACGAATAATGGTATAAAATAAAATGGAATTATAGAAGCATATATATAAAATATATATCATTAATATCATATTTAATTATTGTTCCATCATAATGGCCACCATGAGAGGCGGTAAGATGTATTTGAACAATCATCGTTTCGTGAGGCGTTAGTTTGCCATCCACAGAAACATTATGTTCATCATCCATTAGATGGAGTTGTGTGTATGTGTAGTTTTAATCATTCTTATAACAACATCCTAGTATATTGAGGATACTGGTGTTGTTACAAAAGAAACGAAATAAAAAGAGTTTGGGGGTTGGAGAAGCAAAATAAATGAAAATAATTTAAGAGAAATCGTTACCTTTAATTTAGGTAACTCACTTTGGTTGGAACCAAAGGACTTCTTAAAATGCTTTCTGCCTAAGGGGAAGCTTCAAGGAGGAGGAGAGGGATGTTGGGAGCTTAGTTGGGAAGAGTTTGGACGAGCCAAGTGGCTTTAGAGGTGTGAGGAATGAGTAAAAGTGGTCTCCTTTTATAAGGGAGAAGAGGGGCTCTTTAGGAAAGAGTGAAAGTATTACTTTATAATATAATTATATTCGGTTTATAATGGTCCAAAAATCATTGAGGTCTAAGATAAGATGACTCATATTCTAAATAACATCAACCAATAAGAATTGGACAGGTTTTAGATAATATTTTAATCATTATAATCTTATTTATTTAAATGATTTATTAATGAGGTAAACAATGCATCATTATTGTGTCATTAATAATTTAAATTATTTGATGTCTAAAAATTATAAATAAAATATAATTATGTAGGAAAGCTTTTTATCTTTCTAATGAATATTTATAATCGAAAATCCAACATGTATAACCCTATGTAAAAATTATTCTTCTAAAAGATGTAAGCTTATGCCATTTTTATTTTTATTTTAACTTTATTAATATAAAGTGTCCCTACCACATACAAGTGGATCCAAGGGGTCCCCAAATTGACCCAAGGATGCTCATGGTCGGTTATGTGTCCACCAATAAGGTTAGGACACGTTTTAGGTTAATTTCGTATTATTATAATATTATTTTTTAACCCTTATTTACCGGATTTACCCTTAACCATGGTAAATAAAATATTTACCACAGTAATTATTCAAAATGTCTAAAAATAAAAGTTACCTATTTACACAATTTGGACATCCTGATTCCAAATATGGAATCCATTTTTCTAAATTCAAAACACAGAAGTGGCAGAAATTAATTTAAAATTAATTTCCGCTGTCAAAACAAAAAGCGTGTTTTTAAGAGGTAATAACTATCAAAAGATTGACAGTTGTTTATGTTTGGTTTAATTGTAAAATTATGTACAATGACCAACATTATATTAAATGGTAAAAATATATTCTAAATATACTTTAAAACTACTAAAATTCATAATTTATCACTATTAATTATTTTGATTAAAAAAGTTGTTTTTAATTAAAATTTAGTAATTTTCACTATTCATCAAAATATGAAAGTTATCCGAAAAGTACCAAAATTTCACCTTAGGCTAAATTCGATATTCCGAATCCAAAAATGAAGTCCATTTTAAAATATAAAATATATATAATTTCAAAATTTAGGTATTACTATTCATAACGGCTAGTTTGATTGGTTGTGGCGTGTGTTAAAACTCAAGGTTGCGTACAACACACGCTACTATTTTATTCAAAGGAAAGCGTACCGTAGAAGCTTGGGATGTTTCATTTTTTTTTGATGTCCCAATTTATTCAGATAGTTTAAAATATTTTATTTAAAAAGGTTTCACTATTAAAGTTGATAAAAGTGCAATACTGAAAATGAATCTGTTCTTGCATTATGACTAAGAAACTCATAATAGGGATTCTAAAATTATAAGGATTATATAAAGTTCAAAATGTTGTTAATACTATTCATGACCTCTTTTAATGGCTTTTTTTTGTACTTCATGGTGTGATTGAACTCGGTGTTGCGTGTAGTGCAAGTTATTGAATTATTTTTAAGAAATAACACACTATGAAATCCTGGGGTGTTACATTCTCCCCTCCTTCAATAAATTGCGTCCTCGCAATTTGAAATTGTTCTTCGAAAATAAAAGGTTGAAAATAGAAAATATCTTTGTGGGAAAACCCATATCGGAAATTAGGTTACTAAAATTTAGTCTTAATATGAGGAAAAGAGAAATGAAAGAGTCACCACCAAATTATGATCTCGATTTGGAGAACATTGGTGGCATTTAGAGACATATAATTGGAGGAAAAACGTAAATATTTATAGGTAGTGATTGAGGTCATCAATCAAAAACAAGTATAAAATTGAGGTCCTTAAATTCATCAATCTATGATGATTTGAAATACCATTGGTTCAACAAAACATAGGGTATTAGGATAACACATTTTTGACGTTTCAAAATATCTTAGTTGAAATCCCACATCGAAAAATGAATTAATGAGGCCTCTATTTAAAATAAAGAGTCGAAAGTATGAAGATTACCGAAAATAACACAAACTAGGGTTCCATGTAGGAAAATATGGATATGGAAGAAAAATCTAACCATCAATTATCTGATGGAGAGTGGTAGAGAACATGGCTATGAAAAGGCCAACAATCCCAAAGCCATAAATTAGTGATGATTTAAGGTACCATCTAGGACAACATTTTTGTTCTAAGTTTCTTTTCTTAATGTTGAGGAATTTATTTATGAGATTGGATATGATCATAAGGAGATATACTTACTTTATAATTAGAGTTTTATCCATTAATAAATTTCTACCATAAACTCATCTTTCACTCTAAAAGATAATAGGATGTAAAAAAATTCTATTTACACTATTCGTATAGGGTTCCAAAATAAACGAATTTATAATTCATCAACAAGATCTTTTAATAAAAACTAAATTATTTAATCCAGGACATCTCGTGGGCCAGTGGTAGGTGATACACCCTTGTCGCCCTTCGGTTGCGGGTTCAAGTCTTGCAGCCTTGCCGGACGCGACGGGTTGTCGCCCGACCTCCGGGTTGTCCTTTTATGGCAATCCAAAATAATCCAAACTAGAACTATCCAATATACTTCTGTCCAAACTCACAATCCAACATTTATAAGTTAGGTAAACATAATGTAGAACCTTTTTACCCCGTAATAGCATATGAATACCTTCATCATGTATTCTTTTAATACACTGAAACATCCTGAATTACCATATTCCTTATTGATTACATTCATGCTCCCTTATTCCATATAGAATGCTGGATATACTTCATTAATCCAAAAATGTTTTAAACCCCAACAATGATGGAATATACAAATCATTAATCAGTTCCAATGTAGTCAAGAATATCCAATATAATTTATCCAAAACAATCACATATTATTCCAAAATCACTACCTCAGTATCAGAATTATATTATGATTTATCATTCTCTCAACCATATATTTTCCAAAAAGTTATCCTGCTATTGAGTCACTTTTCTTTGTTCCACACAATCTCAAGTCCTTAATGAAATAGTACTGCAGTACAATCCTTATATACTCCATAATTATTATAACAAATACATTGTTGATACAAGACTCAATTGACATAATCAACATAAGAACTCTAATCATTCCTCTTCATCTGTGGTAGTATCATAACTTGATTATTATCCAATAACATCATTTGCGGCATAGTCTGATGACTGGGACATAGGTTCGCGTAGTGTCCAAACTCCTTGCAAATGAAGCATTGTACATTTGAAACCATTTTCTTACCCTTGCAGTCATGTACTTTGTGCCCTTTTCCTCCACACTTATAACAAACTCCCATTCCTTTCAGTCAAGTTCCAGGGTGTTTCTTTCCACAGTTACCACATATGGGAAAATTCTTCTTTTCCCTCTTCCCTTTATCCATCTTTCTCTCTTCTATCCTTTTCTTCTCTTGCTTCCCTTCAAAGCCATAGGACTCTGTAAACTCTTTACTTATCTTATCAAAACATGATATTATTTCTTCATATGATGATAATACATCGGAGACTATTTCTCTTATAAATTCTAGCTTAAGACCATGAAAGATATGATCCTTCCTTCTCTTTGGATCATGTGCATTTCTGGAGTTCTCATTCCTTCTACTGGGCGCCATTTCTAAACAATGGTATACACTAGATCAGTTTATGAATCAAAATACATAATCCCATATTTATAAAACACTTAACATAAATTGAACTATTTATGGATATAATCCATAATCATAAGAATGTTTTCTTTGAGGAAGTATATACTCATAATCCCTTCAAAATGATTTGTAAAGAAAATGAGAGTTATCCTAAGCATATCCCCCGGGAGTGTCGTAACCAAGAGTGCAGCAAGGCCCGTTGTCGTGCACCAGTTCCCGTTCGAGTCTAGCTCAAAGCGGTGTTTTCGGGTTTTACCCCTAGGTACATCTGTGTCAGAGCCGCCTCTACCTGCTC